>OY292371.1:5057971-6257971 GCA_958496195.1 Timandra comae
ATTGGGCATTCTACCCCACCTGCCGTTCCTACGTCTCACTCCGTTCGCCTTCGTCACTTTCGGTGTGGTAAAATGCCCAATAATATCGTATGGAGTAGGAGCCGTTCAATATTTCCGTTTTAAAACTTGATTTACTTACTTGTTGTACTCCGCTCGCCTTCTTCTTATAATATAAAACAACACATCACACAACACATATAACTTATCGCACATATTTCTTCTACTAATGGAACTATACGAGCATAATAAACTAAAATTCAGGACAGATTGTCTCATGTCTCTTCACAGAGCAAGAAATAGCATGCACCTACAGACACATGCACATTCTATTTCTATGACGCCAGATTGCGCACCAAGGACATCCAAATTTTAATGTAATTAACTCATACAGTCGACACTAGCTTACATGTTAACAAATAAGGGTGCTTGCTGCTTGAACCGCTAACCTAAAATTCAGGACAGATTGTCTCATGTCTCTTCACAGAGCAAGAAATAGCATGCACCTACAGACACATGCACATTCTATTTCTATGACGCCAGATTGCGCACCAAGGACATCTGAACTTTAGGATACCGTAAACATTAAACTAACATTTGGGACAGATTGTCTCATGTCTCTTCACAGAGCAAGAAATAGGTACACCCAAAGGCACACACACATTCTCTTTCTATGGTCCCAGATTGGACACCAATGACATCCAAATATTAATTTAATTAATTCATTCAACTAACACTACCTTAGACGTGAACAAACAACTACCTACTGGTTGCTCTGCTGTTACTTACTTGTTGCGTTGTTTTATTAAGATACTTTCACACTCATACAATCGCCTTCGAAACGGTTCGTGCGCCGCCACCATCCCGTGCTCGCACGTGGCGCAGTATTTTATTTTATTAATCTTAGGTAAACTTACGGCTAGATTCATGTATATAAAAATGAAAAAGCGGTTACAAACAGAAATTTACTAGTTTCCACAAATAAAAACACATGTTTTGTTATCTAGCTACAACACATAAATTTAATTAAAAACATATCATTTAAGATTCGCTTGAGTTTAGTCAAAGAAGTATTAAACACATCTATATCAATAGATTTAACTACTTGCTCTAAATAAATATGATAAGAAAATTAAATAAGATATCAATATGTATAGTGTAAATGAATCTTTAGAGTCTCAAAGACTGCAAAATTGCATTATAGGTAAATTTGCGATATCCGAACTTTATTATACGACCACCTGTATGTATGAGATTTCGTTTTATTAAGATGCTTTCACACTTATACAATCTTAGGTAAACTTACGGCTAGATTCATGGAAGTATATAAAAATGAAAAAGCGGTTACAAACAGAAATTAACTAGTTTCCACAAATAAATATTAAATTATGAACAGTTGCAAATATGATTCCCGTAGACAGTACTTACATATAAAAACACATGTTTTGTTATCTAGCTATAACACATAAATTTAATTAAAAACATATCATTTAAGATTCGCTTGAGTTTAGTCAAAGAAGTATTAAACACATCTATATCAATAGATTTGACTACTTGCTCTAAATAAATATGATAAGAAAATTGAATAAAATATCAATATGTATAGTGTAAATGATTCTTTAGAGTCTCAAAGACTGCAAAATTGCATTATAGGTAAATTTGCGATATCCGAACTTTATTATACGACCACCTGTATGTATGAGTTATTTCCATGTATTCAAGAATTACTCAGCATGTAAGATGATAATTGTGCATGTTACAGTCTCTGATTAAATTTGTTTTTTAGGGGAGTTCCTAATCAATGCAATTAATTTAAATAGAAGATGTTCCTAAACCAGTTTTGATAACTTTGCATATTATTTTATACTTAATGTTTCATAATAAATTGTTAGTTCTATCAATCTAGGAATTACTTGAAAGATGAATCATAATAACAGTACCTACTAAGCCTTTAGATGAAATGATTATGAAAGTTCGTTTAAGTCGTTAAGTAGATGATATCGGAACTGGAATCAGAATCGGATGCTGAAGAAGAGAATGTGTGACAAAGTAGGATTAAATTAATGAAATAAAATAATACCTACATTGCTAATCAGTCTTTTTAATTTCAAATACAAACAATAGAACGCCAACCGAGGCGTTATAAAATCAATCATTATTTTAATAAAATAATTATGTATTGTAATTGTAATTGCAATCTGTCAAATTTCTGCAAAAGATTTTCAACTTTACCACAAAGCTGGAAGGTTCACGTTCGATTGTCAAATTTGAGAGATTCCCTATGCGACAAGTATAAACAGGTTTATACGTGTTGATCGGAGGTTCAAATCAATCATAAATTCCGACTAATGACAAGTTTTACTGCAACATATGAACTAACTTTTTGACGCGAGTTCGTTTCATGGATTAGTCTGCACAAAAAATGTTTCCACGATTTTTTCTTTCAGTTCGTTTTTATTTGCATCTATGAAAAAATGTTTTTTTAATTCTTTATTTCACATGTGTGATGTCAGGTAAAGTTTTACATCAAGGTTTATTAAACAAACATACTTACTTTATTACAATTTTATAATGTAATCAAGAGTGTCATGTAGGTATCGTCTTCATCTTTGTCTTGTGTGTGAATTCAATCACTACGATTTAATTGAACGTAAGTAACATAAATTAGCCATACAACTGTAAGACCATACAATTAAGGTTTAATTTTCTTTTGGAATAAATATTGCTGAAATGGTATTTTTTATGAATAAAACCAATCAATTTTGATCACAATATAACATTCGCTCCAGTATCTTCCAGTGTTATACACCAGTTACTTCCGCAACCTCCAACTTATAAAATGTAAGTAAGTACTATTAAATTTATTGAATTTGCATTTAATCGCTACCCAGCTACGGACCTGGTTTTTGCCTGCCGGCTGGTGTATCGGTAGTATATCGCTACTCAGCTACGGACCTGGTTTCTGCCTGCCGGCTGGTGTATCGGTAGTCTTAATTAAGACATAGTTATTAGTTCCAAAGTTAATCATTATGTGTTCCATTGCAGGTCTGACTCCGATGTATATCAGTCCCGACCGACAGCTGTAGCCGAGGTGCAGCCTAAAAAGAAGGTGTCGAAGCGCAAAGCATCCGCGACAAGGTCATCGGAATCTAAATCAAGGTAATTTTGTATTACTGCTTGTACCTATAGGTCCTTGGTGTGTATGTTATGTCAATTAAAATGATATACACAGTTAAACGTTGGTTAGTAGATTTAAAACTGTAACGCAGAGAGCGTTGAAATCAATTTCCATTAAATATTATTTGTTATTATATAACATAACATCATGCTTTCTATCTTCGTAGGGTTTGACAGAGAAGTACTTATATAATACACCCTCAATTCGTTAATTAAAAACTAATGTTATGTAATGTGTTGTGTAAATGATTATAAAGAATATGTTAAATTGTTTACAGTAAAAGACACACTACGGGCTCGGACCTCTTTGGTTTCGAGGAAATAAATAAATTATCATCACCGACCTCAACCGACTTCGGTTCGAGCCTGACGAGCCGTGTTGCCAACGGCAAAGTGCGGCGAACGGCGGACATCCAAGGGGACTTTTATGTGGAGGTAAGGGTGTATAATAAGGCTGAGGTTGTCTCCACCCCTAAAGAGCATCGGTGGAAGAAAGCCTCGGTCGCTCTTAAGGTCCAGCTGGACCGAGACACGCCGCAGTGGGACGGGCTTCAAGTGTTCATGAGACGGACACATGAGATGTTCAATGATTCGGAGCCCGTCTTCTATAGCGATAACACATTTTAACTAAATATTTAAGTTGATAGAATAGGCACCAGGTACCTTGTTATTGTATTTTGCGACCGTACATTATAATTGCAATAATAATAAATTATATTGCAACATCTAATAGTAAGTTTAAAACTAATTTAATTTAAAATGCCTTTCTGTACTGTTTGTAACACATCTGTTGAGCGCAGTCACTGGACAGGTCACCTACGTAGTAATAATCATAAAAACAAAACTATTTCGCATTTTTGCGAAGGTGTTGAAATAATACATTCTGCATTTCGTAATCGTATAGCTTCTTATAGAGTTATCGATCCGTCTGAGAATTGTTCTCTAGAAACATTTCTTAATAATAATTGGGACAAAATTAAAACTTTAATTGACATATCTCTTAAAGAACATGCTTGCCTAAAAGTTAATTTCGAATATTTTGCTTTGTTTTTAATGTTTAAAAATGATTCTCAGGATATGAAATCATTTGCCACAAAAAACGTTACTCTGCATCAGAATTATGAATTTGATTCATTAATGTCTCAGATAAAAAATACTTTAACAAAAAAGATAGAAGAATTTCAGGACCGAGACAGTGGATGGACGTTCTTGAGTAGTTCTCATTTGGAAGTCAATATTAACAAATATCAACCGTTGCGCGGTTCAGGCTTTATCGAATTACCTCCTGCAATAAAATCGAAAAAAGCATGTGTTAATATCCGCAATAATGACGAGTATTGTTTTTTATGGTCTGTTGTTGCTGCTTTATATCCAGCTAAGATTCATCCTGAAAGGGTATCTTCTTACCCTGATTTTCGTAACGTTTTAAAGGTAAAGGACATGTCATTTCCAGTGAATTTCTCAGATATTGCGCGGTTCGAAGTGAATAACCCTGAAATTTGCATTTACATTTATGGTTTAAAAAATAATACTGTCATAGGACCGCTTTACAAACCAAAAGCCTTAAACGGAAAGGTGATTCATTTACTTTATTTAGAAAGAGATGATTTATCACATTACTGTCTCATTAAAGACTTGCCGCGACTTGTTAAAAATCAAATAACAAAACACCACAGTAAACTGTACTTTTGTGACGCTTGTTTAATGTTTTTTAATTCATGCGATGACCTTAGTTCACATAGTTGTGGAGGTGTCGCCACTGAACTACCTCCAAGGGGTTCTTTCATTCAGTTTAAAAATTATAATAGAAAGCAAATTGTACCATTTGTTGTATACGCCGATTTTGAAACAATGCTAGAACGCTATGAATCTTGTGACCCTGACCCCACTAAGGCGAGTACTGTAACGCGACAGCGACATGTGCCTGTAGCTTTCGCTTATCATATCACATGTACGCTAGACGATACCCACAATCGTTACGTTTCTTATCGCGGTGCGGATTGTGTGTCAAATTTTGTGAAGTCTATCTATAAAGATGCACAAAAAATTTACGATATTTTAAAAAATAATGTTCCTATGATTTACTCAAATGATAATGCTCGTGACTTTGAAAACGCGATGACATGTCATATTTGTGAACACTTCTTGTTGGGTGATAGGGTTCGCGATCATTGTCACTTGACTGGTAAATATCGTGGTGCAGCCCATAGTTACTGTAACATACAATACAAACTGCCAACATTTTTGCCAGTATTTTTTCATAATTTATCCGGATACGATTGCCACCTTTTCATAAAAGAATTAGGTGAAGCTCCTGGATCTATTAAAGTGATACCGAAAACAAAAGAAAACTATATTTCATTCACTAAGTTTATTCCCATTTCTACCGGGGAAAGCATCCAGGTTAGGTTTGTAGATTCTTTCAAGTTTTTAGGAACTAGCTTAGAAAAGTTAGTTAGTACAATACAAAAACAAGACTTTAAACATTTAAAATTTTATTTTCCCAATATAAAACAATTAAACTTACTCACCCGTAAAGGAGTGTATCCATATGACTATATGTCTCAATGGGAACGTTATGAGGATACGTGTTTACCCTCTAAAAAACATTTTTTTAACTCTTTAACCAATGAAGCAATTACCGATGAAGACTATGAACACGCTCAGTCTGTTTGGTCAGTATTTAATATTCAAAACATGGGTATGTACACAGATTTATATCTTAAAACAGATGTTCTTTTGTTAACAGATGTATTTGAAAATTTTCGAAAAACTTGTAAACTACATTACAAGCTCGATCCCGCGTTTTATCTTACAGCACCAAGTCTATCTTTTGATGCAATGCTTTTACAAACAGGGGTTCAATTAGAATTGATTAGTGATGTTGAAATTTTTAGAATGATACAAAAAGGTATTCGGGGAGGTGTTTGTATGTGTTCCAAAAGACATGCCAAAGCCAATAATAAATATTTAGATACATACGATCCAAACCGTCCAGATTCATTTATCATTTACTTAGATTGTAATAATTTATACGGTTATAGCATGTGTCAATCCCTACCCTATTCTGGTTTTAGATTTATGAATAGACAAGAAATTGATTTTTTACAATTGAACTTAGCAGGCATCAGTGATACTGCGGAAAACGGTTACATTCTTGAAGTTGATTTAATATATCCGGAGAATTTGCACATGGAACACAATGACTTTCCTTTTTGTCCAGAAAAATGTTTACCACCTGGTGGTAAGAATAAAAAGCTAATACCTAATTTGTACGATAAATATCACTATGTTATTCATTACATACATTTAAAAAAGTGTTTACACCACGGTTTAATATTGAGAAGGGTCCATCGCGCTATTACATTTAAGCAAAGTTGTTTTTTAAAACAATATATTGATATTAACACCCAGTTACGTCAAAAAGCAGAGTCTATGTTTGAACAAGACTTTTTCAAATTATTGAACAATAGTATTTTTGGAAAAACCCTGGAAAATAATGAACATCGAATAGACGTTAAGTTAGTAAACAAGTGGTGTGACTCGAACAATAAAACAAAAAAGACTGCTTGTGCTGAAAAATTGATAGCCAGCCCATATTTTCATAGCGCCTCTGTATTTTCTGATGATCTAGTAGCAATTCAAATGAAACCTTCGCGCGTACTTCTTAATAAACCAATATACATAGGGTTTACTGTATTAGAATTATCTAAGAGTCACATGTATGATTTTCATTATTCCATCATAAAACCTTTTTATGGTAACCGGATTGAATTGTGTTATACTGACACAGATAGCCTAGTATATGATGTACAGACTAATGACGTTTATAGAGATTTCAAGCTCCATTTTCTAAAATATTTCGATACCAGCAATTATGACTGTAACAACGACTTTAACTTACCAATTATGAATAAAAAGGTTCCAGGACTGTTTAAGGATGAAATGGGTGGCAACATTATCAAAGAATTCGTGGGACTGCGCTCAAAGCTTTATTGTATTAAAACTTTAAATAAAACAATTAAAAAGGCAAAAGGTACAAAAAAATGTATTACCAAAAATTTTAATATGTTAGATTATAAAAATGTTTTATACAATTGCAATGTTATTCACAAAAAAAATGTATTGTTTAGGTCAATAAAACATGAAATATTCACTCAGGACGTAAATAAAATAGCACTTTCAAGCAATGATGATAAACGATTGCTATCGTTTGATAAAGTTTGTACTTTAGCCTGGGGTAACGCAACTATATTTATGTAATGCATTACCACGATTTAAACGTAATTACAGTAGTTACATTTTTAACATGTATTTTATTTTAAAAACCTTACTATTATGAATATGTAGTTTGTTACTCTTTTAATAATGTGAAATGTACTTATTGTCTAGTAATGTGACATGTTGACAGCACTGTTGACGTAGTGGTTAAGCAGTCAATCGATTGCTGCGCTGCGTGTCATGATTCGATTCCCGTATGGAACGAATAGTTGTATGTTTTGAAGTTTCTTTTGAACCTAACTTTATTATGTAAACAATTCTACAATGTGTATTCTTGGTGTCCTTGTACTATTTAGAGCAGAGGTGTAACTATACGACCTCTGATATAGTTAGCTTTTAAGTGTACTTTGTACCTACTATAAATATATACTTAAATAAATAATATTTTATGTTCATAAATCTGTTTCATTTCCGTTCTTGATGACAAAGCGCATTGCGCTGACTGGTTTGTGTAAATTAACACCGATCAGGTGCTCCCAAGTGACGTACTGTGCCGTGCGCACATAAGAATCAAGTTCAAACTTGTTATAAAAACGTGCGCAATGCTTTCTGGAGTACTGTTACATTACGTAAACATAATAATATTAGTCCTCCGTCTCATTTCGCTGATATTGACCGTACTGGTTGGACTTCTCAGTTTCTCATCATTGAATCGAAAACAGTAAGTAGTTTATTTTAAATCATTTTATATTATACTTAGGTTGATATTAATTCCCATTACTTATATTAACTGTTATTTTGTTTGTTTCAGATCATCAAAAATGTGTGATTCCCCTGACCTTATCTTTTCGCAATACGGTCAAGGTTTCCCGACTCCAAGTTTGAGCTGGCATGTACCCGAGCAACGACAATTATCTGAACAACAAAGACTATCCAATAAGAAACCAAGATCGAAAAGGGATTGTCAAAAGCGGAAGCTGCCTCTTTGCCAGTCATACGTTATAAATAATGAGAAGAGAAAAGGTCTGCGACTGATCCAAATACAAGTTTTGGACATAAGTGAGCAACAAGAATCTACAACTGCAAGTGATAATGAAGACTCGGTAGTTATGAGTGCGCAATACATAGTGAGTGAACCTGTGGACTATGTTATGGAAGAGACACTAACATTAATAAATAAAATTTCCAAAAAACTTTGTGGGGACAATTGTTATTAGTAAGTAATGTAGTTTGAACTTTGTTTATATAATATAAAATTAATAATGTATTTTTTAAATGTGATTAATGATGAATGTACTGATTATAAATATTAAATAAAAATAAGTTTTGCTTTGTAAGTTAAGATGGTAAAATAAATAGAATATTAGCTCTAGTTAAATTGTAAATAAATATATGAAGTAATAAATGCTATATTTTAATGTAATTTTGTGTTTTATTTTAAATTAATAAATTTCAAATTAGCTGTAAAATAAGACTAGATTTGCAGGTTTGTTATTATTTACAGTATTACAGTATTCATGTACAATTATTGTATGTTAACTTCAAATAACTTAATCATAGGTACAGCTAATTTAAAATTTATAATTAAATTAATTGGATCAAATAAAAAACCATAAATAGTTACTTAGATATTTTTATTAAATATAACTTAACAACAACAAAATAATTTGAATACAGACATATTATTATCAAAATACCATTTTTTAATACACACAGCATTATTAAGTGCACAATTCAATTTATGATTCACACAATTAAATTCAGTTTTATTTTTACAATATTTAGTTTTTAAAACTGAAAAATTAGGACATCCCTTCTCACCTATATCAATTACTTCACAGTTCGCACATAAGTCTTTAATCCACTTTATCTTTTCCAAACCCTTGGTAATAATTTTTTTATTTTCTAAATATGGCACTATTGCACGTTTAAACTCCTTGTAGTCTATGTAGCCCTCACTCCAGTAAATTCCCCTATTTTTTTCCAACCATCTCACTTGCTTTTTTTCTTCTTGTGTTAGGTAATGGAACGAATATGGTGGTTTAACCAGGAACGTTTGTGCATGCTCCTGACTTACGATAGCCACTTCTTTCACAATAAAATTATTTATAGAATCTTTAAATCCTTGGATTTCTACGATGATGGTATCCGGATTCATGATAGCTTCTTCACGATGCTGCTTAATGGTTTGTATTCTATTACACAATCGTTGAGAATCAGACAGTAGGCTGAAGTTTGATCTGGTATTTCCGAATTACTCTCTATTTCAACTCTCACATCCACAACTGGACCTGTCTTTAAGTTATCCGCTTGTCTAGAGCAATCAATAACAAACAGCGGTGCTAAGTCTCTAAACTGTTTCTCGCTTAATATGGGCTCTGGACGACGTCCGTAATATGACTGTTGAAATCTGGTGTACTGCTCGTATAATAAAGCAATTCTGTTGTCAGCAAAATTTACATTTAGGTTTTCATACGGGAAATACGTAGAATTGAGATACACTCTTACGTCACGAACATGACAGTGATCGAATTGAGACATGTCTGAACTTGCATTGTTCTTTCTATTTGTTTGTAACCCAAGTATGATGTATCTTGGTTTTTCTATTTGAGATGAAGTTTTGATAGACCAGGTATGTTTTGTAGTTTTAGGTAAAGCTGGATATTCGTACAGGTCCCAATTCCTGTATATCATTTGAAGTGGTCGATCTTTTTCTAATAGTTTTAACAATCCAATTTTTTCTTTATCTGATACTTTAACATGCGGTACGCGCCATATAATTTTGTTAATCTGAACATCATCCACCGTTTCACCAGTGCTCAGTTTTACAGCGTTCACATTGGTGTTACTTCGTAACAATATCAGTTCATGTCTACAGTTTATCACGACTTTTTTAAAATCTTCAGCAAATCCGAGAATATGACATAGTGGTATAGAAGCTGAAAATCTTCCTCCATTGATATTTTTTATACCATCAATATTCCATCCCCAAGCATTAGATATTTTTGATTCACTTTCATTCATTGATATTAGTGATTTCATTGTAGTAGTTACACCTGCATTTTTTATTTTATCAATCTCCACTCCATTAAGCTCATATCTAATATCTTGGAATAAGTACATTAGCGCATTGTTCGTAAAATTAACACTAGTAGCTTTTTCTTTCGTGTCTTTTTTACTAACGATAACAGTTCCTTCCAAATATAGCGTGCTAGCTGATGGTAGTACGTACAAGTCTTGTTGGTTGATAGGTATGCGGATTTCATCGTTCCTGTTGAAACTTGTTACGTAGGGCTTGTAGGAATGAAATTCGATTCCTTCTATAGTGTTATCGTAAGTTGGAGCGGATAAAACGTCTAAGATATTCATTTTACCAATCCGATCGCTCTAAGGAACGCTTTATTGTCTTCAGTTAATTTATTTTTTTTCTTAGAGCGTGGTCTTATTTGACAGGTGGTCCGAGTAGAACTGATATTCTTAATTTGTTGAGACACATTTTTATTGTAGTCAATCATGTTTTTCTTCTAAGATGTAAATATAGCTGCACTTCTTCACCGCGTAGATTGATTAATCGATTGTTTTTATCTAATAGCCTGATATGTATACAGCTTATGTTGTTTTGATTAATTGGAAAGTATATTGAGTTCTTCGGGATTTCTATGATCCTGTATCCAGGTGGTACATTGAGTGCAAATTCGTGAATAATGTGACTTGGTTCACCGTTTATATATGATCCGCTTACAATATCACATTCAATCCTGACTACGGTCGTAGGTAAAATGTTGACTGGAGACTGTGACAGATGCCATTTATTTGCTTTCAAGACCTGCTTATTAAACCCTAACAGTGCTCTGAAAGAGTTTTCTTTCTCAAAATTAACGTCTTTTGAACAGTATATACTAGCTTTTAAAGTATTATTATTACACTGTAGTTTAATTGATGCATCTTTTATTTCAGATTTTAAATACTCACTTATATCCTGCAATTCATAAGTACCTTCCGGTATTTCAATAACATCGTTGGAGCCATAATAGAACTTGTTATTACCTTTGTCAATGTTTGGAATAGAGTTATATGTTGAAAAATGCAATAAAGCACACTCATACTCTCCATTTAATTGCAACGTATTAGGATAGTACGTAGATAAAGTTGATGAGTTCCCAGTTATCGACAAAGTGAGGGACATCTTGCAAATGATAGAAATAAAATAAAAGTGTATATTTTATATAGTTTTATTCCAAAATGTCCACAAATATTTTAAACATAAATGACCACAATTTACTGTGTTGAAATTTTGATATCTAGTATAGTTATAAAAAACTTTACAGTTCTTAAAATATTGCAACAGTTCCAATGGAGGTTTTAAATTTCCATAGCTATCAAAATATTCACAATAGTCATATATTTTAACATAGGCTACCCAATGCGTTCCTTCGTTCTTAGAATCATCTAAGTTAACAATAGCACATTCAATCTGTTTCGGCTTCCTAGGTAATCGATCCTTCATGTAGACCCCACGAAAATGAGGTATATTTCTTGAATATTTTAAGATGTCTACATTAGTTAGAGGGCGGCTGGGTAGCATATTTTTCAGTTTTTTGGAGATGTTACAAACAATCCTTTACCATTTTTATACGGTTTAATGTATAAACCCTTGCCCAATACTAAAGCTTCCATAGCTTTATTGTGTCGTTCTGTTTCTTGCAAATTTCGATTGCCTGCTTTGTAATCATTAACGGTTTTCGCAATGCCAGCTGCACCACCAGCTAGAGCTCCTAAAGCTGATAAACCAGCGAAAATTGGGATTAAAGGAAGAACTCCTCCAGTCTTTGGTACGGGTATTACTCGTGGTACCCGAATTCGATGATGGATGTTTGGCAATAACTTTTTTGCAACTAAGTAAGCTGCTTTTATTAAAGACTTATTATCTTTGTGTCTGAGTTTCTTAACTTTTGATTTTATTTTTGAAACTAAGCTTTTAAATGTTTTGACGCCGGATCCTGACTTAAGTTTAGCTTTCATGACTTTGCTCACTAGCCATGAGCTTAGTTTTTCACCTTTCCCTGCATCTTTTGATTTAAGTCTTTGTTTGGCCATGTTAAGTAGTTGTAAATCAGCTTTGTGACGATTTGATAAATCTGTGTAGTTTGCGTACGCAATGTCGTGTTGCATACAAGCTTCGTCTAGCTTATTTACACCTCGATCGCCTCGCGCTAACCGTTCGTGAAGTTTGGTTCCTGGTCCGCAATAATTGTATCCAGGCAAATGAACTTCAAATGGTAGATTATTAATAATGTTATTAACTAGTCCTCCACCTTGCATTACTTAAAGTATAATGAAAGAATTTAAAAAAATAATGATTATATAATATCTTAACATATAATTGCCGCTTTGTCAATCCAACTGTTTTCTGCACTACTTAAACCTAACCATTTGACAAATAATTTATTTCCTTTCTTTTTCAACACTTTTTCTATCAAATAAACGTCAGGATAGTTAGACTTTTGAAGTTCTTGCTCATAAAAAGCTCCTAATATGTTCTGCTTTCGTTGATCTTCTATGTAATATGTCACTGGTAAGGTTTTATTAATCTTTTTTACATTAAATAACTCAGTCGACCAATTAGGAGTGTAACCTTTCTCAAAATTATGTTTGTATTTACTTATACGAACACAATCACCAACTTTGAATTTAGGTTTCCACTGAAATAAATCATGTTTCTTTATTTTTTTTATATTTTCTTTTATTACTGGTTCATTCGATTTATTCACATCAATCGGTTTAAATTTGGTAGTGCGATGTTTACTGTTGTTATAACTCTTCATTATATCATCCAATGGTAGACCTAACCACTTATAGTTTCCACTGAGACTAAAATATTTATATAATTTATTTTTTACAGTTCTAATCAATCTCTCTACAATAGATGCTTTTTTAGTAGAGAACGATGAGTAATGATTAATGTTGTGCTTCTTCATTAGGGATTGAAAAGTGTTATTATAAAATTCTGTCCCCATATCAGTTTGTAAGTTAACAGGATTAGTACGGCTGCTAAGCAGTATATGTTGAAATGCACGAGCAACATCAATTTTATTTTTTGATTTTAATGGTTCAGCCCAGGCATATTTTGAAAAGCAGTCAATCACCGCTAAAATATAGTTATAACCCTTGTTGTACTTTCTCAGGTTTTGCATATCCATTAAATCTGCTTGCCATAAGTCGTGGATTCCTTTTAAAATGACATGACGTCGAAGGAAATTTTTACGAGCTGCTTTGTGTATTTCATTTACGATTTGCTGTTTTGCCATTACGGAGATGTTGTTTTTTGAAGTAACTTATCGACATCTGCTTTGGTATAAAACTTATCTTGCAAATGAGTTAAAACTTCAGGTACCTTTACATTTAAAGTTGATTGAACAGTAGTTCGAGCATCTGTTATGATTCGAGAACGCAATGATCCAATGAGTTTATTTAGTTCTTTTATCGTATTAGCATTCAAATGATCTACATAGTCCTTGTTCACAGCATCATCTGCTTCTATAGGAGTTCTAATTCCTCTCAATCTCAACGTTTTTAAGTCAAAATCGCCATTTTCTGATTTAATTAATGCATTTTCATTAAAATCAAACAGGTCTGATAATCGCATTCTTTTATGAACATAATGACCGAATTTATCTATATTCATATTGAAGGTGTACTGTATTGAAAGTCTGATGATAAAATGAAACCTTTAAATTTTAATTTTATTTATTTATAATTTTACTTTCACGCAATTCTTCAATAATAGATATAATTTCACTGTCCAATCCTGTGTTACCAGCATCTCTAGACGCAATTAATAATTTCAATCTTTCAACCAATTCATTAGGATCATCCCAGTACACAAAATCTACATCTTCTTTCCACTCTTTTCTTAACGGTAGACCCCTTCCCTGAACTGAATTCTTCAGTTTAAAAAGAGGCTTAATAACTTGCAAATATTTTTGTCCTTTGTTACTTTTTATTGGCTTATTTGAATCGTAGTCTCGACGATGTGCATTTGTATCAAGTAGCATAGACTTATAATGTTTCATATCGCTTTCTGTAACCAAGCTTATGTCTACGACTTTCTTAAGCAGCAATTGTTTCAAACCAGGTGTACTTCGGTATTTACTTCCAGCCACGGTAATGTATTGATCGTTGATCGATATACTAGCGGAACCTAACATCAGTTTCCCACGTTCTGCTCTAACACCGAATGGAATGTCTACTAACGCTTCTGAAGATACTGACCAGGATGATGTATCACAACCTTGTTTGCTGTCAACTATTGATTGAAAAGAGTCACTGCTGATATCGGATTCATCTTCATCGCTATTATTATTACAACTACCAGTTTTTTCTTCTTGTGAAGTTTCGTCCACAAACGGAACCTCAACAAAATCTTCACTAGCACGCAGGGGTGAAAATTGCTTCCTAGTGTTAGCAATTAGGTTGAGAGGTTCAGTTACAGGCTTGAAAACAGATTCCAGTGCTTGTTTGTTGTCAATCTCAGCATCTTTCATTTTTCGTACTTTTTTCTTTACAGCTTCTGCCGCCTCAACAATTTGTCTTTTCAATGATTTTTCCATATTGATAAATAGATCGTAATCGGTTTAGTGTCGTAAGAAGAATAATAATGTCTCGCATGCAATGGTCTTATATATGTACACGTCTTAGTCAAATACTACAAACGTATCAAATTTACTTCTATAACATCCTTTGTTTTTGGAACAATCTTTATTAATTACAACATAGTTGAAAGGTACACTCCATATTTTTGAACACATTTCACGAAATTCAGACCATGTCATATCAGTATTGACGTGTTCTTCATAAACATGTCTCATATTTCTTTCATCTTGTTTAAAAAGTATGATTAGATTCGCGTTGTCTCTTACTAACTGCTTAGGAATTTTACTATAAGTCTGATTTAAATAAAAACAATCGATGAACTTGTGTCTTCCCATTGCAAAATAATCACGCATGCTACTTTGATTTTCACAAGCAACATCATCAAATACAATCACAGAATTCGGTTTTGCGTCCTGAACACTCAGTACTTGCTCATTTTCATGATATTTCTGAAATGACATGCCTGGTACTCGATGCAAAACTTTTTCTAAAAAGACGTACTTGGGTTGTTGCAAGGTTTTTGAATAAACATATACATTTTGAAATATTAAACCATTCTGGTGAATAAGAAGACCAATCAATAAATTGGTTTTTCCGCAATTTGACGGTCCACATATAATGCATCGTACCGAATTAGGTAATAATTTTCCATGACGAAAACCAGTCTCCTGAGACTGAACACAGAGTTTGTTTACATGTAACGATTGTGGTTGTTTTACAAATTTCATGGCGACTGTGCATGTGTATGTTTAATAATGAGGTAATATATCAATTACATCAGCATTTATAAAGTGAAGCATATCGTCAGCATGAGCCGCAGTTATTGTTGTTATTGTAATAAAAAAGTAAGTAAATCAATAAAACGGAAATGTTGAACGGCTCCTACTCCATACGATATTATTGGGCATTTTACCACACCGAAAGTGACGAAGGCGAACGGAGTGAGACGTAGGAACGGCAGGTGGGGTAGAATGCCCAATAATATCCTACTACTGTCCATGATGAATATCAATCACAACACAAAAAGTAGCGCGGTAACGCTTGGAAGTATGTGTATTTCCAAAATATTTGCAGCAGTAGCGGAGGAACTAAGAGCTCAAACTCAACGCACAACATACAATATCAGTAGAAAAAACATACTAGCCGTTAATTTGAAAAATATGACAGGTAACAATCAATGTAAAATAGGGCTGTTAAAAAATAACAAATAAAATAAAGTAAAATAACTACTTATACCAACCAAATATACCTCATCGCGCACTAGTGTTTCGTCACATTTACAATGAAAATAATAAATATGTTGTACCTCTTAAATAATATCAAGTTCTGTGGAATTATAGAAACTACATTTTAAAAATATAATGTAAGTCCACCTATTTTATTAAATAAACTCAATAAACTTATTTAACTTCAAACTTATTTTAATAATAATATATCGAATAAATAATACAATCAATATTATTATATTTTACGTAAGCGTGTATCACACGTAATAAGAAAATAGACATCCCTAGTACTGACAGGCATAGAACAAATGGCGTACTATATCGCCGGAAACATGAAATTACTAATTATTTTTCAAAAATAAATCCCCATTGTAAAAAATGATTGTGTTATTTAAAAAATATATTTTTAATTTAGATATTTTATTATGTTTAACTTTTTGAGGCACAACCCATTTTGGAGGAGTACCGTGGACGGGCAATCTCTTTTCCCAATTTTTGCCAGATTTACCAATTTTGACCATATTTCTTAATTTTGACCATATTTTTGAATTTTGGCCAGATTTACCAAATTTCGACCTCGACCTTCGATCGACCAAATTTCCAAATTTTGGCCAAATTTCTTAATTTTGAAAAAATTTCCTAATTTTGGCCAAATTTCTTAACTTTGGTCAAATTTCCCAATTTTGGCCAGATTTACCAATTTTGAACAAATTTCTTAATTTTGACCATATTTCTGAATTTTGGGCAAATTTCCCAATTTTGGCCAGATTTCCCAATTTTGGCCAGATTTACCAATTTTGACCAAATTTCTTAATTATGATCAAATTTCTTAATTTTGACCAAATTTCTTAATTTTGACCAAATTTCTTAATTTTGACCAAATTTCTTAATTTTGGCCAAATTTCTTAATTTTGGCCAAATTTCCTAATTTTGACTAAATTTCTTAATTTTGGCCAGATTTACCAATTTTGACCAAATTTCTTAATTTAGACCAAATTTCTTAAATTTGAGCAAATTTCTTAATTTTGGCCAGATTTCCCAATTTTGACCAAATATCCCAATTTTGGCTAGATTTACCAATTTTGACCAAATTTCTTAATTTTGGACAGATTTACCAATTTTGGCCTAAGTTCCCAATTTTGGCCAAATTTTCCGATGTTGGCCATATTTCTTAATTTTGACCAAATTTCTTAATTTTGGACAGATTTACCAATTTTCTTGATTTTGACCATATTTCTGAATTTTGGGCAAATTTCCCAATTTCGGCCAGATTTCCCAATTTTGGCCAGATTTACCAATTTTGACCAAATTTCTTAATTTAGACCAAATTTCTCAATTTTGGCCAGATTTACCAATTTTGACCAAATTTCTTAATATAGACCAAATTTCTTAATTTTGAGCAAATTTCTTAATTTTGGCCAAATTTCTCAATTTTGACCGAATTTCTTAATTTAGACCAATTTTCTTAATTTCTACCAAATATCTTAATTTTGGCCAGATTTCCCAATTTTGACCAAATATCCCAATTTTGGCCAGATTTACCAATTTTGACCAAATTTCTTAATTTTGGACAGATTTACCAATTTTGGCCTAAGTTCCCAATTTTGGCCAAATTTTCCGATGTTGGCCATATTTCTTAATTTTGACCAAATTTCTTAATTTTGAGCAAATTTCTTAATTTTGGACAGATTTACCAATTTTGGCCTAAGTTCCCAATTTTGGCCAAATTTTCCGATGTTGGCCATATTTCTTAATTTTGACCAAATTTCTTAATTTTGGCCAAATTTCTCAATTTTTGCCAGATTTACCAATTTTGACCATATTTCTTAATTTTGACCATATTTCTGAATTTTGGCCAGATTTACCAAATATCGACCTCGACCTTCGATCGACCAAATTTCCCAATTTTGGCCAAATTTCTTAATTTTGGCCAAATTTCTCAATTTTTGCCAGATTTACCAATTTTGACCATATTTCTTAATTTTGACCATATTTCTGAATTTTGGCCAGATTTACCAAATTTCGACCTCGACCTTCGATCGACCAAATTTACCAATTTTGACCAAATTTCTTAATTATGATCAAATTTCTTAATTTTGACCAAATTTCATAATTTTGGCCAAATTTCCTAATTTTGGCCAGATTTACCAATTTTGACCAAATTTCTTAATTTAGACCAAATTTCTTAATATTGAACAAATTTCTTAATTTTGGGCAAATTTCCCAATTTTGGCCAGATTTACCAATTTTGACCAAATTTCTTAATTTTGATCAAATTTCTTAATTTTGAGCAAATTTCTTAATATTGACCAAATTTCTTAATTTTGACCAAATTTCTTAATTTTGGCCAGAATTACCAATTTTGACCAAATTTCCCAATTTTGGCCAGATTTACCAATTTTGACCAAATTTCTTAATATAGATAGACCAAATTTCTTAATTTCTACCAAATATCTTAATTTTGGCCAGATTTCCCAATTTTGACCAAATATCCCAATTTTGGCCAGATTTACCAATTTTGACCAAATTTCTTAATTTTGGACAGATTTACCAAGTTTGGCCAGTTCCCAATTTTGGCCAAATTTTCCGATGTTGACCATATTTCTTAATTTTGACCAAATTTCTTAATATTGGCAAATTTTCCCAATTTTTGCCAGATTTACCAATTTTGACCATATTTCTTAATTTTGACCATATTTTTGAATTTTGGCCAGATTTACCAAATTTAGACCTCGACCTTCGATCGACCAAATTTCCAAATTTTGGCCAAATTTCTTAATTTTGGCCAAATTTCCTAATTTTGGCCAGATTTACCAATTTTGACCAAATTTCTTAATTTAGACCAAATTTCTTAATATTGAACAAATTTCTTAATTTTGGGCAAATTTCCCAATTTTGGCCAGATTTACCAATTTTGACCAAATTTCTTAATTTTGATCAAATTTCTTAATTTTGAGCAAATTTCTTAATATTGACCAAATTTCTTAATTTTGACCAAATTTCTTAATTTTGGCCAGAATTACCAATTTTGACCAAATTTCCCAATTTTGGCCAGATTTACCAATTTTGACCAAATTTCTTAATATAGATAGACCAAATTTCTTAATTTCTACCAAATATCTTAATTTTGGCCAGATTTCCCAATTTTGACCAAATATCCCAATTTTGGCCAGATTTACCAATTTTGACCAAATTTCTTAATTTTGGACAGATTTACCAAGTTTGGCCAGTTCCCAATTTTGGCCAAATTTTCCGATGTTGACCATATTTCTTAATTTTGACCAAATTTCTTAATATTGGCAAATTTTCCCAATTTTTGCCAGATTTACCAATTTTGACCATATTTCTTAATTTTGACCATATTTTTGAATTTTGGCCAGATTTACCAAATTTCGACCTCGACCTTCGATCGACCAAATTTCCAAATTTTGGCCAAATTTCTTAATTTTGAAAAAATTTCCTAATTTTGGCCAAATTTCTTAACTTTGGTCAAATTTCCCAATTTTGGCCAGATTTACCAATTTTGAACAAATTTCTTAATTTTGACCATATTTCTGAATTTTGGGCAAATTTCCCAATTTTGGCCAGATTTCCCAATTTTGGCCAGATTTACCAATTTTGACCAAATTTCTTAATTATGATCAAATTTCTTAATTTTGACCAAATTTCTTAATTTTGACCAAATTTCTTCATTTTGGCCAAATTTCTTAATTTTGACCAGATTTACCAATTTTGACCAAATTTCTTAATTTTGACCAAATTTCTTAATTTTGGCCAAATTTCCTA
This sequence comes from Timandra comae, assembly GCA_958496195.1. NCBI lineage: Eukaryota > Metazoa > Arthropoda > Insecta > Lepidoptera > Geometridae > Timandra > Timandra comae. Next base: position 5,078,032 of record OY292371.1, read on the forward strand.
ATTTTGACTAAATTTCTTAATTTTGGCCAGATTTACCAATTTTGACCAAATTTCTTAATTTAGACCAAATTTAATTTCTACCAAATATCTTAATTTTGGCTAGATTTACCAATTTTGACCAAATTTCTTAATTTTGGACAGATTTACCAATTTTGGCCTAAGTTCCCAATTTTGGCCAAATTTTCCGATGTTGGCCATATTTCTTAATTTTGACCAAATTTCTTAATTTTGGACAGATTTACCAATTTTGGCCTAAGTTCCCAATTTTGGCCAAATTTTCCGATGTTGGCCATATTTCTTAATTTTGACCAAATATCCCAATTTTGGCCAGATTTACCAATTTTGACCAAATTTCTTAATTTTGGACAGATTTACCAATTTTGGCCTAAGTTCCCAATTTTGGCCAAATTTTCCGATGTTGGCCATATTTCTTAATTTTGACCAAATTTCTTAATTTTGAGCAAATTTCTTAATTTTGGACAGATTTACCAATTTTGGCCTAAGTTCCCAATTTTGGCCAAATTTTCCGATGTTGGCCATATTTCTTAATTTTGACCAAATTTCTTAATTTTGGCCAAATTTCTCAATTTTTGCCAGATTTACCAATTTTGACCATATTTCTTAATTTTGACCATATTTCTGAATTTTGGCCAGATTTACCAAATATCGACCTCGACCTTCGATCGACCAAATTTCCCAATTTTGGCCAAATTTCTTAATTTTGGCCAAATTTCTCAATTTTTGCCAGATTTACCAATTTTGACCATATTTCTTAATTTTGACCATATTTCTGAATTTTGGCCAGATTTACCAAATTTCGACCTCGACCTTCGATCGACCAAATTTACCAATTTTGACCAAATTTCTTAATTATGATCAAATTTCTTAATTTTGACCAAATTTCTTAATTTTGGCCAAATTTCCTAATTTTGGCCAGATTTACCAATTTTGACCAAATTTCTTATTTTGACCAAATTTCTTAATATTGAACAAATTTCTTAATTTTGGGCAAATTTCCCAATTTTGGCCAGATTTACCAATTTTGACCAAATTTCTCAATTTTGGCCAGATTTACCAATATTGACCAAATTTCTTAATATAGACCAAATTTCTTAATTTTGAGCAAATTTCTTAATTTTGAGCAAATTTCTTAATTTTGGACAGATTTACCAATTTTGGCCTAAGTTCCCAATTTTGGCCAAATTTTCCGATGTTGGCCATATTTCTTAATTTTGACCAAATTTCTTAATTTTGGCCAAATTTCTCAATTTTTGCCAGATTTACCAATTTTGACCATATTTCTTAATTTTGACCATATTTCTGAATTTTGGCCAGATTTACCAAATTTCGACCTCGACCTTCGATCGACCAAATTTCCAAATTTTGGCCAAATTTCTTAATTTTGAAAAAATTTCCTAATTTTGGCCAAATTTCTTAACTTTGGTCAAATTTCCCAATTTTGGCCAGATTTACCAATTTTGAACAAATTTCTTAATTTTGACCATATTTCTGAATTTTGGGCAAATTTCCCAATTTTGGCCAGATTTCCCAATTTTGGCCAGATTTACCAATTTTGACCAAATTTCTTAATTATGATCAAATTTCTTAATTTTGACCAAATTTCTTAATTTTGACCAAATTTCTTCATTTTGGCCAAATTTCTTAATTTTGACCAGATTTACCAATTTTGACCAAATTTCTTAATTTTGACCAAATTTCTTAATTTTGGCCAAATTTCCTAATTTTGACTAAATTTCTTAATTTTGGCCAGATTTACCAATTTTGACCAAATTTCTTAATTTAGACCAAATTTAATTTCTACCAAATATCTTAATTTTGGCCAGATTTCCCAATTTTGACCAAATATCCCAATTTTGGCTAGATTTACCAATTTTGACCAAATTTCTTAATATTGGACAGATTTACCAATTTTGGCCTAAGTTCCCAATTTTGGCCAAATTTTCCGATGTTGGCCATATTTCTTAATTTTGACCAAATTTCTTAATTTTGGACAGATTTACCAATTTTGGCCTAAGTTCCCAATTTTGGCCAAATTTTCCGATGTTGGCCATATTTCTTAATTTTGACCAAATTTCTTAATTTCGGCAAAATTTCTCAATTTTTGCCAGATTTTCCAATTTTGACCATATTTCTTAATTTTGACCATATTTCTGATTGACCGGAATGACCGGAATGACTGGAATGACCGGAATGACCGGAATGACCGGAATGACGAGAATGACTGAAAGGACCGAAACGACCGGAATGACCGGAATGACTGGAATGACCGGAATGACCGGAATGACCGGAATGACCGGAATGACCGGAATGACCGGAATGACCGGAATGACCGGAATGACCGGAATGACCGGAATGACCGGAATGACCGGAATGACCGGAATGACCGGAATGACCGGAATGACCGGAATGACCGGAATGACCGGAATGACCGGAATGACCGGAATGACCGGAATGACCGGAATGACCGGAATGACCGGAATGACCGGAATGACCGGAATGACCGGAATGACCGGAATGACCGGAATGACCGGAATGACCGGAATGACCGGAATGACCGGAATGACCGGAATGACCGGAATGACCGGAATGACCGGAATGACCGGAATGACCGAAATGACCAAACTGAGCGGAATGACCGGAATGCCTGAAATGGCCAGAATGACCGGAATGACCGAAATTTCCGGAAATCTTATCTCCAATAATCTATAAAACTTTCTGAAAATCGTTATTCTTCACCGGAATTATCCGAAAACCGTTATTCCCAATCGGAAATTTCCGAATAACCGTTATTTTCCGAATATCTTATCTCCAATCGGAAATTTCCGACAAACTATAACTTTCCGAAAATCTTATCTCCAATCGGTAAATTCCGGAAAACCGTAATTTTCCGAAAATTTTGTTCCCAATCGGTATTTTCCGAAAAATCGGAAATTTCCGAAAAACCTTAATTTTCCGTAAATCTTATCTCCAATCGGTAAATTCCGAAAACCGTAATTTTCCGAAAATCTTATCTTCAATCGGTTATTTCCGAAAAACCGTAATTTTCTGAAAATCTTTATTCTTCACCGGAATTTTCCGGAAATCTTATCTCCAATCGGAATTTCACCGTAATTTTCCGAAAATCTTATCTCTTATCGGAAATTTCTGAAAAACCTTAATATTCCGTAAATCTTATCTCCAATCGGAAATTTCCGAAAAACCTTAATATTCCGTAAATCTTATCTCCAATCGGTAAATTCCGGAAAACCGTAATTTTCCAAAAATCTTATCTCCAATCGGTTATTTCCGAAAAATTGCCAGGATGTGATATGACCACGGTGTGTTCTTGCCACGATGTGATCTTGCCACGATGTGATCTCGCCACGATGTATTCTTGCCACGATGTGATCTTGCCTCCATATGTTCTTGCCACGATGTTATTTTGCCAGGATGTGATATGACCATGATGTGTTCTTGCCACGATGTGATCTTGCCAGGATGTGATTTTGCCAGGATGTGATCTTACCAGGATGTGACCTTGCCCCGATGTGATCTTGTTACGATGTGATCTTGCCACGATTAGATCTTGCACGATGTGATCTTGCCACGATGTGATCTGACCACGATGTGATCTTGCCACGATGTGATCTTGCCAGGATGTGATCTTGCCACGATGTGATCTCGCCAGGATGTGATATGACCACGATGTGTTCTTGCCACGATGTGATCTCGCCACGATTTAATCATGCCAGGGTGTGACCTTGCCCGGATGTGATCTTGTTACGATGTGATTTCGCGATCTTGCCACGATGTGATTTTGCGATGATGTGATCTTGTTACGATGTGATCTTGCCACGATGTGATCTCGCCAGGATGTGATATGACCACGATGTGTTCTTGCCACGATGTGATCTTGCCAGGATGTGATTTTGCGAAGATGTGATATTGCCACGATGTGATTTTACCACGATGTGATCTTGCCAAGATGTGATCTCGCCACGATGTGATCCTGCCAGGGTGTGACCTTGCCCCGATGCGATCTTGTTAAGATGTGTTTTTGCCAGGATGCGATCTTGCCACGATGTGATCTTGCCAGGGTGTGACCTTGCCACGATGTGATCTTGCCACGATGTGATCTTGCCACGGTGTGTTCTTGCCACGATGTGATCTTGCCAGGATGTGATCTTGCCAGGATGTGATTTTGACATGATGTAATTTTGCTAGGATGTGATCTTGCCAGGATGTGATTTTGCCAGGATGTGATCTTGCCACGATGTGTTCTTGCCACGATGTGATCTTGCCAGTATGTGATTTTGCCACGACGTGATCTTGCCGGGATGTGATATTGCCACGAGTGTGTCAAATGTGATTTGACCACGAGTGTGACAATTGTTATCTTTCTACAAGTGTGACAATTGTGATCCGGCCACGAGTGTGACAGATGTTGTCCTGCCACGAGTGTGGCAATTGTTATCCATCCACGAGTGTGGCAATTGTTATCCATCCACGAGTGTGGCAATTGTTATCCATCCACGAGTGTGATAATTGTGATCTTGCCACGAGTGTGACAATTGTAATCTGGCTACACATGTGACATATGTGATCTGGACACGAGAGTGACGTTTGTTATCTGGCAACGATGTATTCATGCCACGAGTGTGACAAATGTGATCCGATTACGAGTGCGACTTCGTTTATTTGACTTTAGTTAATTTGATGTCAGTTATTTTAACATTAGTATATGTATTTCATGTCGAAAAATTGGACGTTGGGAAACTAGCCAATGGAAAATTTGACGTTAGTTAATTTGAAGTAGGAAAATTTGACGTCACTGAATTTGACGTCAGGTAATTGGAATCGAAATATTTGACGTAACATTTTCTTGTCAGAAAATTGAACGTTACGTCATAAAATTTGAAATGAATATAATACAGGGTGGCGCAATAGAACGTGCATTTTTAAAATAATTATTAAAAAATAAATACAAAAGGTAAAGTTAAAATAAAACTAAGCAATTATTAAGTGATAACTGAAGTTTATTTTTTAAAAATAACATCATCTAAATGATGACCCTCTCTACGTTGGCACTCCTCTAACCGCAAACGGAAATTACCGAAAACTTTCTTAAGTAGTGCTGGTGTGATTGCTGCCATTTCACCACGAATATTCTCCTTGAGCTGACTGATGTTTCTCGGATTATTGGTGTAGACTTTGTGTTTGAGGTATCCCCACAAAAAAAAGTCAGGAGGCGTCAAGTCTGGACTGCGCGGAGGCCATGGGATATCACCTCTTTTCGAAATCAGTTTGCCAGGGAACATCTGCTTCACAACCGCCATGGAGTCATTTGATGTGTGACTGGTAGCTCCGTCTTGTTGGAACCAAGTCCTAGAGTTCTTTATTCTTGAATTTTCAAGTTCTGGGGCCAAAAAAGCTTCCAACATCGCAACATAGCGTTCGGTATTAACAGTGATGTTTTGCCCCCGTGCGTTTTCAAAAAAATAAGGACCAATTATTCCTTTGGCAGATATTGCGGCCCAAACTGTCACTTTAGGGCTATGTAACGGTTTTTGATGTTTGAGTCTGGGATTTTCACTATTCCAATAACGACAATTTTAGCGGTTTACGAACCCATTCATATGAAAATGTGCCTCATCAGAGAAAAGGATGTTTTCAAAATTTGAAAACCGATTGAGCATTTCATTAGCAAATGTGAGCCGTGCTATAAAGTCAGAGTCTTTCAATTCTTGAGTTAATTGCAGCTTGTATGGATGCAATTTAAGATCCAAGTTTAAAATTCGTTGCAAACTTCGTCGCGATATGTTTAGGACAGACGATCTCTTGCGAGTAGACATTTGTGGATCTTCTCGTACCGACTGCTTAACACTCTCAATATTGTCTTCGGTCCTAAATGTGCGTGGACGACCTTTCGCGTGTGGTTTAAACGTCGATCCAGTCTCTTCAAAACGCTTTATCCAGATTTTAATTAAATTAGCACTCGGAGCCTCCCTAATTTGCCGTACACCATACTCAGAACAAAATAGTCGCCTGACAACTACGTACGAACGAGAGTTTTCGTAAAATGCGCGCACGCAAAATGCGCTTCCCGTCGAAGTGACTCATAGTGACTAAAACTTTATGAACCGCGCTACCCAACGATATCGGTCTCCCCCCGCCCACGCCCCTTCTACCACGCAAAAAAAGATGATGCAATATGCACGTTCTATTGCGCCACCCTGTACTTGAATTAGAGATCATTATTTACAAAAAATATTTTTACAGACCCTGATTTAAACAGACTTGAACAATTAAGATTACTTCGAATTCTCTGTTGGTTTTCAATTTAGCTCTTCATTACACAGTCTTGATACTTTATAGTTTTCGTTGATTGAGTAAGAAATTCAAAGTTCTTTGGGTACTTGTAAAACTTAGATCAAGTATCGTTAGAAATTCGTAGTAAACAATTTGCTTCGATATTGTGTGTGGCTTGTATTCTTAGTATAAAACAATTTTCCTTAACCTAAATTAAGTATTAATTATTTTACACACTATCGTGTCCATATTTTTTCAAGAAAGTAGTGTACCAAATATTTCTTATAGCAAAGTAAAGTACCAACCAAAATTCTACTTAAGGTAAAGAGGTATTTGTTGGTATACTCACTTGAACGGTAAAATGTATTACAAAAGTAGTTTATAACCAAAGAGAACATTTGAGGCAAGCTTTATAATTTTACACTTGATTCAAACAACAAAAAGTGTGATCTTTGTAATATTTCATAGTAACCGTGTGAAACTTTTTGCAAGAGTTTTCAATTTGTGTATAAGGAAAACCAAACCAAACCCTCGGGTAATTTGAAAGCTCAAAAAAGATAAAAGGAATATTTTAACAATTTGCTTACAAGTAAAATTATTGTTAAGCATAAGTAATTAAGGTACATAGTAAGAAAAAAGAAGTTGCCTATTTGATTAGTGTTACTTGTGATAACATGAACAAAGCAAAAGTATAATATTTCCAATGTGTAAAAAATTAAAGACATGAGATGTAGAAGATAAATCTTAAAGAAAAAACAATATTTTTGTATACACAAGCTGTGCCCTGGTGATGTTTCATCTGCGTTAAATTTGTCTTTAAGTGAAGCATAATGATAATATAGCCTGTATACCATTTTCCAATAAATGGACTATCCATATATAATCCCAATCCAACATACATCACTTGCCTCAGGTGTTAAACCGAGACGCCTAATTTATCCGTAATTTATAAAAAAGGATAAAGCGTTTTTTGATAAAAATGTGTATCCAAATAATAGTATATCTATTGGTACTTTAAATAATGTATCTTGTTGTAGGTTTTTTTTATAAGAAAATATTCCAATATAACCGATTTGATAATTTTATTGTAACACAACTGGCTAATTAAAGAAACAAATCACAGTTATAAAGTTTTTTTGTTACGATACGTGATTGATTCCTCGTCATTATTTGTAACTATAACTTGAATATTAACGTTTGTGTCTATAATTTGAATGTATTTTTTCCTTTACTTAATTATTCCAAAGGTACATTAAGTATAATTATTGTATCATCAAAAGCAATAATTTATGATCAAATCACGTCTCTTGATCTGCTTATCAACATGAACTTTTTATCCCTTAGAATTGCTCACCATGTAAAACACAGTTGCTTGACCTACTATACTTCACTAATGTTATTCGTTTAGGATATATAATAGTACTGCCGCACTATTTCGATCAAGACAGCCCATGATAGTTAATAGTCAGCCCATAAGTTTTAGTCAATATTGTACAATACATTTAAGATAGCGTTTTGTAGAGTGTTAGACTGTAAGCTCACTATTATTATAAATAAATAAATGATCAATTTTATGTATTTTATTCTTTGTTATCTGGTAGTTATAACGCATTCGTTTGTTTCATTCTAATATTGTGTACTCTAAATACTCGTATTAATACTAATACCTATTTTTGTTTCATAAACTTTTATAATATTTGATACAAAAGCAACATTGATACGAAAAAGAATTTATATGTCATTATTTTAAAGAGATTTTTAGTTCTACATTTTATTATTTGGTGCCATAAACATTTTTTTTATTACTTAATTAATTATATCGGTCCAATGTTCTTAATTAATATAAAGCTGACGCACAATGACATGTCTTTTTAAATTTAAATACTATATTATGTACTTTGAAAAAACTGTATTTGTAATTAAATTTAAAAATATATTAAGAATTTAAAAATGTACTTATATGTCATCAAGTAATCTTTTTCTAAATGCTGTTTTCCAAACATAGATTTCGCCATCACCAAGACGCACCATGCTATATAGTGTGGTGATCACACATATTCCTCCCCATTGCTGTAGGAACTAGAAAAAGAAATGTGACTTAAAAATGCCTCCTTGCAGTTTAATTTTGCAAACCAACACTTTTGGACCCCTGACTTCTTTAACCTTAGATAGCAAACCGAAAGACGACGATTTATTATTTCTACAAAATTTTAATTGCAGCTATATACTCATATTGTATATGTACATAAGGAAGCTCAGTAACACGTTAGTCCTACGTCAAGTAATTAAAACCTACCTCAGGTTCAACGTCACACGTGACTCGTAAAACAATAACCTTGAATTCGGGAATCATTCAGTCTTTATTTAATTCTTTAGTCCAACAGATGTGTTCAATAAAACAGGTTTTTTAAAATATGTTTTGAACGAAATCTCGATTTGAAGTGTAAAATAAATTATGGCCTTTGTGCAGTGTTGCAATGATAAATTTTAATGGAATAATATTGAAAATATTCTATTTGAGTGTATTATAGTGTAAATAAGTGATAAGTGAAGGGTTTAAGTTGATTTACTAAAATTTTGAATGGATTTTATTTTGAAAATGTTTTTGTATAGGTAAGTTATTTGAATGTTATTTTATTTCTATTCTTTATTTTGCAAAACTATAGTGTGTCGTGGGTACAATAGGTTCAAAAAAAAATTAAATTATGTTTTATGCTCAAGTTTTTATGTTATAAATAACAAATATTTTTTTATTACATTTGAAATGTGAAAATGTGTTTTATCGAAATAAAGATGAGGTCTTTTAAGGAAAAACCATTCCAAATCAATACCATTACCATAATGAAGTGAAAGAGGCTGTTTTAGACATAGGCAGGTAGAGAGTTGCACCTGTTACAAGGGTTCCGCTTTTAAATTTATTGAACATAATATTAGTAGGATTACCATAAATTATAGTCAACCGTACCTATAGCAAACAACTGCTACCGAAGAATTCGAAACATTAATTAAAACAACAGTGACACTACAATACAATACTTGACAGTCGAAATATTAACTCGCATCACTACATAGTATAAAACAAAGTAGTTTACTCTGTCCCTATGTATGCTTAGATCTTTAAAACTACGCAACGGATTTTGATGCGTTTTGTTTTAATAGATGGAGTGATTCAGTGGAAAGGTTTTTAGCATAATTTTATCCCCATATTCCTACGGGAACTGGAATTACGCGGGTGAAATCGCGGAGCGACGCTAGTAGGTAATAAAATGTATGGATATAAGGATTATGTAAATATACAAACATAAAATGATAAAATTGCAAGATATTTAAATTGGATACACATAATGTTTGTTTGGCAAAGAAATAAAATTTACAAAATATACTTGGACAAAATATATGCTTCTGTGCATCAATGATTTAATATATTTGTTACATTAATAAAATAATCTGTGTTAAAATTTTCCACATAATAGGTTACTAATATGACAAAATAAGCTAAAGTAATTAGACCTCAGTATAATTAAAAAGATTTGCGTTTCCATTTTTACAGTAATACCAAATTTATTATAATAATTTCATATTAATTAGTCTTCTTTTATAAAGCTCTTTGACATTTAAGTACTTCATTAAGGTCTAATTTGACATAATTTAGTATTTCTATATGTTGAATTTTACATTCCCAAAGAAATTAATAGTAAAGTAGGAACGAAATCTATTAACCGTTTCCAGTGTTTGATGTTGATATAAGTTGTTGAATCGCTTTTGATGGCGTCGGCGGCGATCAAGGACAACTCTTCATAGAAATCTATCAACCGAAGTCTATTTAGTTCGATATAATGGAAAACCGATATTGTGGGTTTGGCTTACTGGCAAAACGATTAATTTTTAGGTCAATACTCTTGTCCCTAATAGAACTAATATGTTTGCGGACAACGTACTTACTAATGAAGTGTATACTGTACTAATGAGTGGTACGATAGTCCTTCTTTTCAAGTGTCTAGTAAATGTCAGTCAGGGGTAGGTTCAACTAATCTTTCCAGCTAGTTGGACCATGGATCTTTACCAGGGGCAGTATTGTATTGTAACCGTTGACGGAAATTAGCAATATTTACATATCAGTTTCTGAACATAGAATGTAATGTCTGGTACTGCTAGGATTTTGACCATTATTATTTACCTCGCTCATGAGCCACCTCGATTCGAACTCGAATTGAACTCATGACCATTTTGTTTAAAAGTTCGTCAAGGATTTATGTTTAAGTTTTTTTTTTTAAATGTACTGTACAACCATGATAGACCATAATTCTAATCAATCATACTGGCTCGTAGTTTCAAGTATATTATTACACCGATGTGAAATTTAAGCCCAGGAAATTCCGCAAAATTCAAAATCGACCTCGCTTAGATTCGATAGTAAATAATCAAATATTATTAATTTTGTATAAATAAAAATGTATGTTATAGTTTAATAATCAAGCTTTTGGAAAATACGGTTGGAAACACGAATTAAACAACTTCGCTCGATCAAAAAATATTTTGAAAAAGTCAAATTTTTCAAATTTTTCGTTCGTAATTTCCATTTCATCTGGATAATATTAAACTTATATTCGTAAAATTTGCGTCAAATTATAGACAATGACATTTAGAATACAAAATTACCGAAAAAATATCTAAAATTAATAATATAATCTAACAATAACACAATATTTCAATTTAGATAACCACGCGGCGAGTGAGTTCCTCCGCAGTCCGCCGTTTGGCGTCAAGAAGGTAGGAACTGTGTGCTTTTTGCCGGCTCACTGCGTAAAAATACGCGTGTTTCGTGTTTAGATATAATAATAGTTAGGTTTGTACTTTCAGTGTAAATATTTTTTCAACACACTTGCTCATAAAGGGGCGCAATTAGTGGATTGTGTTGTATAATAATTATTGGACATGGCAAATAAAACAAATAGTGTGAAAAATAAAACAAAATTAAAAATTCGACGTAACTCAAAAAGAATAAGGTAAGTTTATTTATTTATTGTTATATTAGTAAGTAAGGTACATAACTACCTATAAATAAGTACTTATCCTGATAGTCAAATCATCATACCACAGTCTAAGGAATATAAATATAGACTGTGTAACCTTCAATCAAATAACAGCCAGTGATATTATAATTTAGTTTTATGTTATTACTAGCTGTGCCTCGCGGTTTTACCCGCGTGGAACCTTATCCCGTAGAATAAAAAGTATTGTATGTTACTCCTTATTACATCAGCTAAGTACTTGCCAATAGATTTTTATTGGCAAGTAAAAATAAATTCACAGATTAGCTGAAACAAATAAACAGACAGACAAAAATTAAAAAAAAAATTTGGTGTGTGTACCGTATATACTATATTCCTAAGCTTGTAGTAAACATCGGTTATTTCAATATTACAAACAGACACTCCAATTATTTATTTATATATAGATAATATAGATAATGGACTGAGTCGAGATGACAACTGACAAAGAGCCACAGTATAACGTGTGCGTGGTATGAGTGTAGTAGGTAAAAAACGACCTAATATCATCCAGTAGCGTAAAGGTCGCTATGCCGGACTGCCGATGAGAGGGTCCCGGGTTCAATTCTCGGTACGGTCAACATTTGTGAGATGAGCATATTGGTTGACTGATATTATATACACCCCTATTTTGAAAATATGGGACTTATTAAAATCAGAATATCTGTAGCAGTAACTGAATCCATATATCCAATAAAAATATCAAAAATGATAGTCGATTACTTATCTTTAAAAAATACAAAATAAATGTCGTATTACCAGACGGCACACTAGCTATCAAGTATTCTGTGACGGCTCGGGTCGATGACCGCGCTCAGCTGTGTATCGCAGCGTTCGGTGTAGAATAACAATAAAATTCGGCGGGATTTTGAAAATCTTTGACTTATCATAACTTTTTAAATAAAAGCAAAAGAAAAAAACTAACTTCACTATTATATTGTCACCCGTCGTTTACATTAGCTGTGAGATAAGGTATCGCAATTTAAAAATAAGGGTGTATATGCTTAGTGCAGTTGTGTATTGTAGATTAATGGACCTACCTGGAAGCCATAACGAATGTAGAAATACGAACGAAAGTTTGTACAAATAAACACAAAATTAATTAAATTGACAATCACTTAAAAACTACCTCTTGTTACAGCCAGGCTGTACAAACTGTCGAGGAACCACAGGCTAAATGAACACAAGTGACGACCGTAATGTAACTCGCACAATGGTTCGGCTGCGTAACGTGCTGCGTAAGCGCGGTACAAACAAAGAAACAACGGGTATTATGTGAAATGGTGAGCTGTATCGTTTTTATTACTGTTCTGGCACTAAATGATCATTACTCGAGTTTCAAGAAACTAATGTTGAATGGTTGTATCAACAAACGTGAACAATCAAACATCAGCTCCATTACCGAACCTATTTTGTTCTGAGTAACGTTCAACTTATAGACCTTATTTTTACAAGATACCCACAAAATTAGCGTTAAAACGCGAAATTTATTGTTCAGTTTGACTTATTTTGCATTTTAATCGAATTTCAATAGTTGTGTGTTCAATTATGGCAGGAGTGGCCGAGCGCGTGTAACTAAGTAGCCTGTGACTCTCTGCGAGCTCAGATATGCGATTATAGTATATGGAACATACCCTGGGTGGTTCGACACCACTTAAGAGAAGCTCAGACTTGTGGTCCTGAAGCTGTGATATACGCAGAGTTATGCCACGGGTCGACCTCTGATGAGACGTAGTATGGGACATGTTGTTCATAAGTACTAAACTCTTTGGTTTCGTTAATTCATCTTGTTATGTAATAAATGTGTGTTAGTTTGTGTCAAGACTAGTTTCTATTTAAAAATCCACCTACACTTCTGATCCTTAAGACTATATATATAAAGGCGACATTTTTTGGAAAACCAAAATGGAAAACAAAATTGTTGACTTTTATTTGAACCACATTTTACCTGAAATTGTGGATTCAAGACAAATTTGTGGTATGCCTCTAAGGGACATTACATTATCGCAAAATAAATAAATAACTAATTGGCATTATTGGTTTTATTTTATCCCTTTATTAAATATTTTCAGAATGTTTTTGTCAATACTAGTTTTTAGTTGATTTCAATAATTCTTTCACTATTGGAAAGATACCACGTATCAGCGAGTGACATAATTTTATCCCTGTATTCCCATGGGAATGGGAACTACGCGAGTGAGGCGCAGGTAATAATATGTATTATTTAGATGTAAAGATTTACTTATAAGAATAAGATTTTAGAATATTGAATTTCCGACTGAATGTGCCCAGCCTTAGCTGTAACTAAAGTAGGTAGGAGTTTCACCATAGAACATAAACAGAGTAATAAGATAACATTATTATTCACTACATCATCTCATTATAGTAACTGACCCCTAACTAAGTTCGTGACTTGTATCTAGGGTATCAGAAACTACCCATACACTCATTCACACTCACACCCAGACCGAGACAAACATTTGTGGTTCACACAAATATTCACCCCGCGCAGGAATCGAACCCGCAACTTTACGGATGGCAGCCCGGCATGGTGACCACTCTGCCATCGAGGTCGTCAATAGAAGTAGCAAAAAATACATTAAATAAATAAATAAAATATAGTACCTACTAATAATATAGGTAGATAATATATTTGTACATATTTTATGTTTTTACTATATAAGTAGGTAGATACTAATGTGCACGAAAGGTTTTAATAAGGTAGTAGTGTTTTTTTATTTAGGTCACGAAAAAGTCGATTCTAATACATATTGATATCTTTCAATATTAGTAGTCCTACTGCGTGATCGCCTCTACTGTGGCTTTACTGAGTCGCGAGGTCGTCGACCGGACCGCGCGAGTTACGTATTTGCGCGCGCTATCTGTGTCGTAAATGAATACGCTACACGCAGCTAGCGCGGGGGCTGAGGTAGCTTAAAATACCTAAAGTTGTGGAAGTTCGTCGCCTTAAATGACCAAAGAACTACTATTTGTTACTGACCTTTAATTCGTGAATTTGAATCTAATTAGTTCACGTTCAAGAACGAAATACATTGAATACAATACAATATTCTAATTATAAGACGTATGTAAAATCTATACTTTTATTACAGGAACAAATTCCAAATTACGTAATAAGCATTTAATAGGTACGTCACAAAGGTCGATTTCGAACTAAGTCCGAAATCAAGTGTATTTGTTTGTAGGCGAATAATGAGTATTTATATAGATTCTTTCACAAGTAATAAGAAAGGCACCAGCCATCAGTCCCAGTTATCATAACAATATCATGACCAATTGTAACCGCGTTGTAGAAACCTCTAGAAAATCTTACATTTGGTTTAACTACAGAATGTTGAGATTGTGAAGGTCTGATGGCAGACGCTTCTTTCCATTTCTTCCTACTAATTCTAACTGACATACATAGTTGGCCATGAGTGGCCTTAACTACTTCACCGATAAGATAGGGGGAGAACGGAAGGTTCTCCGCAACCTGCAGGATTGGAGGTGACTTAGCCCAAGGGCGCCTCGAGGGTGCACGAACCTCGGCTTGAGCCGTCACCGGTGTGGGAGGAATCGGGGAAAATCGCCCCGGCACATAATTGTACCGATAACGGACAGACAGGAAGTTTCCTCGACCCCGCCGGCGGGGTCGGTTATTATCTGTTATAAGTGTATTTTGTGAGTTGTCAGTCTGGGACGAGCGCCGCTCTGGGCGCGAGGGTTGTACGGCAATAGCTGCCGTAATAGGGTCGGGCGGGTCATTGAGAACGCTACGAGGCCTACGGTAGCGTTCTCTGAGCAGAGACCTGGGACGGTAATTGGCTGCCTTAACCACAAGGGGGTTGGGATGGTGGAGGGCTCTATCAAAGAAGCGTGCCGACGCTTGCTTGAGGAACTCCTTGATCGAGGGAAGCTCACAGTCACTGTGGAGATCTACTGACCGTTGGTACCACGGGGCACCGACGGCCTTGCGTAAGAACCTATTTTGGAGGGCTTGTAAGACGGCAAGTCTTACCGGAGGAGAGTGCGCGAAGACGACGCCGGCGTACGTCATGATCGGACGGATACAGAGCTTGTAGATAGTCAACTTATTTCTAAGCGACAATCTACTCCTAGCACCTATCATGGGTTGGAGACGGCTGAGCACGAAAGCGGCTCGGTTGCGGACCTGACGGATGTGCGATCGGAAAGTCAGACGACGATCCATCGTCACACCCAGATATTTGACCGACCTCTCCCAAGGGATTGGCCGATCGAACATCGTGACGCGTTCGCGGAGGGACCTGCAGAGATCGAAAGACCGGAGGGGCATCCTAGAGAAGAGGATCGCCGCACTCTTCTCCGGATTTACCTCGATACGCCATTTCCGAAACCAGTCGCCGAGAAAGTCGGCGGCGGTACGGAGAGTACTAATTATCCTATCGGTACTATGGCCTGTGGTATAGAGAGCGGTATCATCCGCGAAAAGCGCGAGGTGCACCTTCGGTATCCTCGGGATATCGTTGGTGTACAGGCTGTACAGCAAGGGGGAGAGCACAGAGCCTTGCGGGACTCCGGCCGTGATGGGGCGGGCTGAGGAGAGAGTTCCCTCAACTTTGTAGCGAAAGGTGCGATTGGACAAGAAGTCTCGTAAGATGAACACGAGACGATCTGGCACGTTAAGTTGGAACAGCTTATAAACTAAGCCGTTGTGCCAGACTTTGTCAAACGCCTTTGCCACATCGAAAAAGAGAGCTCCGGTCTTAAGACCGTAATCGAAGCACCATTTCTTCCCCGAATCAATCGCATATATGGTTAAAAAGATTAGTAGTAAGTAAAATACGTGCAGGAGGTCAAACGGTCGGTTCACTTATGTTAAACATTATAATAATAATTATGTTCTTTATTACATTTTATTTGATGTTTGTCTCATCTTTTAATGTCGCTTTTATCATTAGTAAGTACAGTCGATAACATAATTCGTTAAAACAAACATACATATATGCAATTTTATACAAAAGTTGTAAAAAAATGGTACGGTCGAGTTTTTTGTTGAGTGAGAAATAAAACTTTTTGTAATGTTCCAAAAACATTTGAAATACATAGTATGTTTTTATTATATCTTCAAACAATTATTTAATATGACCAATTTTCAGACGTGGTTAGACGTGGCCAGTACGTGCCTAACCAATAAAGTAATATTTAGATATCGTAGGAATTAAATTGTACATCTAAATATGGATAAGCTACATTAGGAAAGAGTCGAAACATTTTTCGACAATTGATTTGATATTTATTTTGCCTTTGACAACACTGAGAAAATTATAATTTAATCCATTTCTACCTCAAAAAAGGGTGTAATTGACATAACCATAAGTGTAAGTGTACCAACTAGTAATGAGCCATTAATCAACTTTCGGTGCTGACTGTACCTTGTTAAAGTTTAAAGTTTTTAATATACATGGTTTCTTTGCTTAATGTCCAATTAAATGTTTTCATAATGAATCATATAAGTAGGTATATTACTATGAGAAATAATTAGCTTTTTTATCACTTACATTGTTTAGTTTTTTTTTATCTATTAAACCATTTGTTTAAAAGATAAATAATTAACATTTATTGTTAACAAACCCCAAAACTTATGTATTGTTTAGAGTCATAAATATAATTGTTATGTTTTGGAATCGTTTAGGAATCATTAATTTGTTCTCTAGGTTATATTTCTTATGTTTCGTTTTTTTTTTACAGGAAATTATGGTCATTCTGTGATCACAGATTTCGTAAAGAATCCACTATTGAGGAAAACGATGTTTAGCATACTTTTTTTAGTATACCTTTTATGCACTCTCACATAAATAGTCCGGATGTTCAGGCTTAGCGTGACGCCAAATAGTTTCTTGATTTCTCACTAGCTGTGCCCCACGGTTTCACTCGCCTATTTCCCGATCCCGTGGGAATTTCGGGATTAAACATACCCTATGTCCTTTCCCGGACCATAAGCTACCCCTGTACCAAATTTCAAGTCAATCGGTTCAGTAGTTTAGCCATGAAAAGGTAACAGACAGACAGACAGAGTTACTTTCGCATTTATAATATTAGTTGGGATGGGATTGATTATTGTTTAAATATGTTTACTATTGGATAAGTAGTTTATTTGTTATCTGCTTAATTCAGACGCAGATGCTCATTAATTATCGTAAAAAAATGTAAGTAGTTTTATCGAATCGCTAAGTAGTTGTACATTTGCTTTTTTAGTTGAACAAAAGTCGTATATTAACCTGATTTCCACGCAATAAGTAAAAGATAAATAGTAAGACTACATATTTATTGTTTACCACTTGACGCCGATATCTATAATATAAAAATGAATCGCAAAATGTGTTGGTAAGCGCATAACTCAACAACGCCTGAACCAATTTGGCCAATTCTTTTTTTGTTGTGTTTCTTATTGCCAGGACAAGGTTCTTATGTAAAAAAATCGGGAAAATCACCGGGAAAATTGGACCCGGGCAAAGCCGGGGTGGGCCGCTAGTTAAGTATAAATGTCACACTAGTAACACGCAAATGTGGTACTTTTCCATCCAAATCAGCCCATGCTCGCACTGTGACAATTATAAGACTCTAATAATAAAAAAACAAGTCTTTTCCATTCACGGGACTATTAAGGAGTCCCGTTCTTTTGGAAGGCTAGTATGGGGCCAAAGCCAACACACGGAAGCCCTTTGACATATTTAATCTTGTGTAAAGGATGCACAATCCGGCGACTATCCCTGTATAACACTATAAAATGCATCCAAGGACAGTCTCCGGTTCTGCTGGGACTATTGCAAATATATGGAAACTACGACTGGGCTACGGGAATGGGATGTTCAATCGACTGGACATAGAGGAACTATGGGGACTATGGCACCCGCCGATACTATGTTATTATCACGTACGAAGTGGTGGGTGGAGACTTGCCAGCTCTATAACTGGGCCCCCCAAAAAAGCAAGTTATTATTATGTTATTGTAGGATTACTAAAGTCCAAAAGTAAACAATATTGGAAAAAATGTGTTGCAGTTTGAAAGTCTATGTAAGTCTCATCTTTTCCGAATCTTTATCCCATGTTTATTTCGGGTCGGTTTTCAGTTTAACCTGATTTGGCGGAATGTCAGTATTTTACGTGCCATTAGACCTTCACAACCCAGAGGGCTATACGTCATTTTTGGTTAAAATAAATGTTAGACTTTTGAGGGCTCTAACTAGAACGAAAGTCTATGAAAGTAGTCAGTGAAATTACTGGACACGTCTTACAAACCGATGTCTCGGGGTGATGAGTACAGTGACAGTGTTGTACACAGTTTCTGTAATAGGCAGGCGTAATGTTTACCTGCTCGTTTCGTCACTTAATTGCAACAAAAACAAATGTTATGAAATATGGTGCATTCATAGCAACCTTGATATACATAATTATGTTTATATGATCCGACATTTTATATGCAAATAATATAGGGTCAACAGTCTTCTGATAGTTGATCACCTTAACCTTCACAGGATTTAAAAACCCATTTCATGCTATAGAAAATTATTTATATTTTTCTAAACATGAATCGTAAACAACATAATTTATAAGCATAAACATTAAAATTCATGTGAATAATAATTAAAATCATTTTTTAGTGTACGACTTTGTCATAATAACTTTACTGTTATGTTTTATAGTAAGCAATTAATTCGAATAGCAATCAGAGATAATAAATTAAACTTTACTTCACACTGGTCAAGTGAGAGTCAATACTTGCAGCAAAAGGTTCTTGTAATATTGTTGACTATTATTTGTTACTAGTAGCGCCCCGCGGTTTCGCCGGCATAGTTTTCAATAAACCCCCCTTTTCTCCTCCTAGGGGGGGAGATTTCCAAAAATCCTCTCTTAGTGGTAGCCTGCTCCCCTCAACAAGCACACGTGCCAAATTTTAGCTCTTTACGACCAGTAGTTTCGGCTGTGCGTTGTCTGTCAGTCAGTCAGTACATCACTCAGTAACGGAAGAGATTTATTTCTAAAATAATAGGTAGATAAAGTTTCTCTCACTTTTGGGTGACTTTTGCTTCAAACATTTAACTGTCTCCATTTTTTCTCAGTTTCCTATTAATTGCCAACCAATCTACAAAATATTCATTTAAAAATAGAATTTTAGAAAATGGGCAAGAAGAATAATTTTAACTATTTTCAAGTAAATCTCGGATAGTTACAATCCTCAAAAGTCCAAAATTAATATCGCTATACAAAGGGTCTAAGCTGTTAAAATGTTGCTGAATATTGCTTACTTCCAAGAATAAAACGATTGAAAACTATGATTAGACTAGACTCTATTCTAGAGATAAGATTTAATAAACGTCTCTGGCCTCATAACCATAATCAATGTAAAACTGTTGTGGGAAAGAAGGAAGCCATTTTTATTCCTACGCCATCTTGTTTTTGGACTTCATTTAGAGAAGATCACTTAAATGCATTAAAAATCCGTCTGTAATTAATATTTTTAATGCGACAGTTTGTATGGATGTGTGAATAGATGATTGTTATTCTCTCACGCAAAAACTACTGAATTGACGTAGATGAAATTTGGTACAGATAATTAGAAAAAGTATAATACATAGAATATATTTTTATCCTTATATACTAAGTAAAGAATAGAGAATAACATAGAAATAATGGTTTTATTTGTAAGCATGGTTTATTTGTAACCTTTATGAAGGTTCTTCTAAATCTTATATTGAACAGTCCTAAAATATTTACATAATTGTGTTGTTGTTTACCTCTTATATTGCAGTTTTATTAACGGATCTCTAATGAAAAACGATAAGCAATAAAATTTGCTATTATGATTCATGATAAACATAATATTTATTGAGTCATTAACCAATTAGTAGGCATCGAGAACGAAAATATGGTTTATTACAGGCGAAAACTATGATGACTAACTAATACACCCTGTTTTCAACAGTTTAAATCTATACTTTTGTATGAACAACAATTGAGACAACCATTGCTGATGGAACCGGAAGTTTTAATTTGCATGAAGAATTTTGGAAGAAAAAACATATCCCTGAGAAGCATAAAACTCGTATAAATAGTAGACATTTTTAAGAGACGCGATATAATTGAAGTTAATAATTCACTTTTCAAGAACATACATCATTCGAAAACAAGTTATCGAACAATACTTTAGTCGGGGAATAAATCTGAGACCTGGTTGCACTTGGTAGTTTTTAACCATAGAGGTCGTATTTCAAGGCTTTACACAAATTAGCTTTGCTATCTTTTTATTTTTTTACTATATTTATGTCTTATTGTCAGAGTTTCTGAGTCACCGAAATATATTAAAATGTATGTAAATGTGTTAGATTCCATTGCAAAGAAAAAGTTTCTCTGATGATTTTAGTATAGTGAGAAGGTATAGGTCAGGTAGGCATACATAACACGTATTAATGATCTTAGAATTGAACCACGTTTGAATACTAGGAAACATGCATTGTCCTACGCTAGGAACGGCTTAGCAAGCTCCTAGACTGTCGATGCAATGATGAATAAATTGACTAGGAATAAACATAATAAAACAGAAAAACATTTTTAAATTAAAGTAGTTTAAAATAGTGTTCAAGTTTTGTTTAAAGTAGTTTTAAATAATGTTCAAATATTTTTTAAGCATTCTATAATTTATTAGCATAGCAAATTGACAGCGGAAAAAATCCTACATAAATACAGAATTAAAGCTTACACAAATTTTCACCGTTAAGTTTTATAAATTGCTTATAATTTTCAACTACTATTTGCCTAATTAATCCTTGTCAAGAAGGTTGTATTTCACGTTGCGTCACAGCTGCTTCTTATATTCCAAACTCGTTCATTACACTTTGGCCCCAGATTGTAGAAATTCTCAACAATAATAATGACTAATAACGACAATCGTTTATCAAAATTTTCTTAATGAAAATCTGCAATATGCGTAGTATAGATTTGGTGAATTTTGAACATATTAACATTTTGTATATTTAGGTTTTGAAGTATAAACAGACAAACATTCTGAACATTTTAATAATAACCTCAAATTAGGTATTCAATTCATTAATACTTTCAATGTCTACCAAACATCATCGACCGGCAAATACAACAAGAATCCATCATATGAAGGAAAATAAACTGAATTGAAGTCTATTTTTATATAATGGGTATACGAGAGTGTAAGTAATGTATGACTGTGGGACTCACCGCGCTTCCTCCTATCACTGCCTCGACGCTCTGGGGTTCGGCGGATGCTTAGGTGGGATGAAAACCTAGGCCTTATATCTCCTGCACTTTATATCCATAAGATTGATCGCTGGGACGTGGAAGTGTCCAACAAGGATTTATGTGTATTGATATCTTTGATTTACACGAACTCTACACATTGAAATAAAACACTTTAACGGATTTTTGTCGTGGTTATATTTTGTTTGACTTTTTCTAAAGTTTCGGATTCTTTACAGAACCCGTGATCACAGTAGACTAAGATGGAAGACGTCTGTACAAAGTAATTTAAAAAGTTTACTACCTTCAATATTTTGAGTATAATTTCACACTGTGACAAAAATCCGAGGTAGTTTTAGGTCGAACTGACACTGACACACACTAAATGTTTACTAGTATAGTTGATGATGATGAAGATTTTAAAGGTATCCTTCGTGGTACGTAATACCGATACGAAAGCGCACTCAGCCGGTTTGGTCGGAGACTCGTTATCTGTTGGGTCGCGTATGTGTAACTACCCACAGGCAATAACAAAAAAAAATGATACTGAATAATATTATTTGGCATACCGTCGACTAATATTATTTTGACGACCTCGATGGCAGAGTGGTCACCATGTCGGACTGCCATCGGTAAAGTTGCGGGTTCGAATCCCGTGCCGGGAAGCTCCGAGTTTAGTTAGTGGCCAGTTACTATAATGAGATGATGACGTAGTGAATGATTATACTTAGATAAACTCTCCATTAAGTGTCTATTTTATATCTTTACAAAATTGTATATACTTAAAGGTAAATGTAATAGGTACTTTTTCAACTTACTACGGAACAACAGGATAAAAAGATATAAAAATACAACAATGGTTCTGTATATTTTAATTGTTTACCTTACTTGTAAACTTGATAAACATACAAGTATCTCAGGTAATTTACCGAATAGATCGACCTTCATTTTTTGTTATATTATAATTGCAATATACATTCAAAGCGTGAGTTTATTCAAAAATAATGTTGTTAAACAATTTTATGCAAATTTGGCTTATAATAACGTTCAATTAGAAGTAAATTATCAATAATTTTGTTTGCTGAAGGCCGATTATAGTGTGTAACTCAATTGGCGAGACATAGTTATTAAATATATACTTTAAGAATGTGTATTTTTAACCCCCGACGCAAAAAGAGAGGGGTGTTATGAGTTTGACGTGTCTGTGTGTGTGTGTATCTGTCTGTCTGTGGCATCATAGCTCCCGAACGGATGAACCGATTTTAATTTAGTTTTTTTTTGTTTTAAAGGAGACTTACGTGCGAGTTTTGTTAGACATGTTTGATGAAAATCGGTTGACACGTTTAAAAGTTATAGGGGCTAGAAAGTAATTGTGTTGGGGTTTTTTTAATTTTTAATTTTGTGTATATGCGTAGTTTATAATACCCTTAATACAGGTAATGAAGCTAGTCAGTGGTCAGTTTCTATAAAAAGATCATAGAGTGATTATAACTAAAAACGCTTGAATACGTATATAACTTTATTGTATCAAGATATGACGTAAAATTTATCAAATTTATGACGTAAAGTCACGTCAAAGGAGTGATTAACTATTAATAATGTTAAGAATTCTATTAAACAATTTTCCTTACGTTAAACAATGACTGGGCAACCTACGCATAGCCTTAAATCAGGTTTATTTAAATTTAGCTTGAAACTTCTACGAGTAAATCTATTAACGTCAACAGAACAATTGTTTTTATTTATGACATAAACGTATAGCCGTTACTAAATTGGCTTTTGATTTTATGCCCGTTTCCGTAGTAAAATTATTGTATTGGATATTTACTCAAAGCATTGCTTATGACGATGCTGACGCATAGTCTCAATATTAAAACTTTTGGTTTACTGAAAATTACAAAAAATTGTAGTAAAAAAAATGCAATCTAAACTATTCCTAAAACTCGTAGATAATTATATTTTCAATCAATAAGATTTTTCTAAAGCAACGTTTTAAGACTGACCCTATAAATAATGTTTTAGGTTTCATTTTTTACTCAGAATTTTCTTAGATTCTCTTCTAGATATTCGTTCATTCAACTTAATTAAGATAAGAAAATATTATTAAATCCTTTCAAGTTAAAAGTTAGAGTCCCCGGTTGTCTAATGAGTGTCAGGAGAGTCAGATTTTTAAATTCTATCCACAACTTAGTACCATTATGTTTGTATAAGGTTAATGTCTTTTTGTAATCTCCGATGGTTTCATTTTAGAATGAAAATTACTAAGTTCATAATGAGTGTCTAAAATGTTAAGGTTTTTGTAAACTTCGGTTAGTTATGATTATGAGTAAAAATGATACTAATAAATATTATCAGTAAGCTAGCTATGGCTCGCGATTATATCCACGTAAATCTCGTTTGATGAATATCCAGGTAATCTCCCTCTTTTCCGAACCTATATCCCATGTCTATTTGGGGTCGGTTTTCAGTTTAACCAGATTTGGCGGAATGTCAGTATTTTACGTGAAGCGACTGCCATCAGACCTTCACAACCCAGAGTGCTATACGACATTTTTGGTTAAACCAAATGTTAGACTTTTGAGGGCTCTTAACTACCCGTAACGATTGTCGATGATGTTAGTACGACAACCGGGACCGACGGCTTTACGTGCCCTCCGAAGCAGGGAAACGCTCATGAAATTAAAAGTCATTTTTAGTAATGACCCATCACAGTCAGGATGAATATCCAGGTAGTAAATTTTAATTATTGTACTACACATTAAAATAAATTTTGCCGTTTGAGTGTGAATAGTAAAAACTCCTAATACACAAACACATTGTGGGAAAATTACTCTAGTCCATTAGCGGCAACCTAAAACCTGTATATTTTTTCCTCGTGTCTATTACGGCGAGCATAATTCTTTTAAATATACTTTTAGGTATTACGTTTGGTCTATCTAAATATATATGTAACTCAAAGGTGACTGACTGACATAGTGATCTATCAACGCACAGCCCAAACCACTGGACAGATCGGGCTGAAATTTGGCATCCCCTAAGAGGAGAGAGGAGAGAAGAGGAGAGGAGAGGAGAGAGGATTTTTGGAAAATCTCTCCCTAGGGGAAGAAAAGGGGGAAAACCCTAATTTCTGCCAGAAGTCATTATTCCGCGCGGACGAAGTTGCGGGGAGCGCTGCTAGTTATTCTATAAAATAACAAACCAACTAACTCTTTTAGAACATCAGTAAAACTACGACTTAGATTTTTTCATTCTTAAATTATAAGGTTAGGAGTTCACAGTTGGATCTCACTAATGTTTACTAATAACAGGTGATTGCATTCATAAAATTGAATGTATTATTACAACTTGTTATTGGCCGAATATAATGTAATTTAAAAAATGTAATTTGCAAAAAGTATTTATGGTTGTTAAAAAAAAACAAGATTGACTTGTTTCATTTTGTAGTGACTTCATTCATCTTCTTTGGGAAGGTTCATATCTGACGGAACATGCGTCGCGTATTATCGGTCGCGTAACGCCAGAACAGACAAATGTATAGGAAAACAGTTGACCGTTCACACTCAACCGATTATAATTGAACTTATTGTAACTTATTGTAAATTGAAATAATTGAAGAAATGAACCTTCCCTTTGTGATTCAGAAGGGTGCCCGATTGTCGTACCAACAACATCGACAGTCGTTACGGGTGGTTAAAATCCTCAAAAATCTTACATTTGTTTTGGCCCAAAAGACATTTTAGGAAATATTTAAATCTGATGAAAGTTTGGACCTACCCTAAGTTTAAAAGAAGAAGAAGACTTTCTTATTCTTCTACTATGAATGTTTTTATGTAGAAAGTTACTAGTTAAGAAGAAGTCACCATGAGAATGTTTGTACCGTAAACTTTTGGAAACCTACACTTTTAGTAAATTCTTCGAAAAATAATATGAAAACAGCTATCACGGGACTAACCTACGTCATATTACTGTCACTGGGAATATTAAATTGTAATACGATAATTCTAGAAATATTATATTCCCTTTTGATATTAATATACTATCTATTCAGGATTAAACTATGGTTTATAAACCTTTGGGTTTCTAGTGCTATATTTGTATCCAAAAATAACTGTCTGAGATCACCAACAAAATTATGAATATATTGTGATCATTACACCTATTCCTTTTCTGTACAACAATAAGCCTTAACTCAGCAGAAGTTAGTAAAACTTATGAATTCTTCAAAACAACTTATAAGGACTTCAAAGAGCTTAGTGGTTAAAGCATCGTTTTACTGTGATGATGATATCACTCAGCTGATTTTGAGCGAACTTGTAGCTAAGGAAAAATGAATGTACATAATATTTTTACGAGTAATCTTAACCTTAAACCCTAAAAACAAAAAATATATTATTTATTTTTAATACAAAAAGGGATAAGATTATAGGCGGTCATTATTTTATAAAAATTAACTTTACTTTCTTTTTTGGGAAATCATTACAAAAGCGAGAAAAAATTTCACGGCTCTCAAAAAATGAGAGCCGTGAAATTTTTTCATCGCACAAATTGGTTTGTACACAATGGAAGTTTCATAGTGGGTCATTATGAGCCGTCGCTTCTTTGAAGATTATAACTTTTGTTGTAACGTTATGTAGCGGACAAAAAATGTAATGTCTTACGCGTTATTTAACTTGTATTTTTCATTTCTTATCTTTTATTTTAACAACGATTTAATCATTTTCTTAGAAGTATATTGATATATTATGTCAGGTGTAATCAATAAAAGTTCATATGAATATCTATGAAGATTCTTAATACGGAACAAAACCCATTTATTTCTTTGGTTATAATCGAAAGAGTTTTTTTTAGTAAAGTGAGGGAAAATATTAATGAGTTATCGAAAAAACTATTAATTGGTTTTCGTAACGAATTCTGCAGAACTATAATATTGATATGTATTTAGTTAAAAATCAATGCAACCTTTTTAACCCCCGACGCAAAAAGAGAGGTGTTATAAGTTTTACGTGTCTGTATGTGTGTGTATATATGTGTGTGTGTTGGGTGTTTATTAAATTTTTAATTTAATGTTTGTAAAATGTGAATTTTAATACATATTTGTAACACAAATGCAAATTACAAACCGCAGTATGAAAATTATTTATTTACAAAGGTTATATAATGGTGTCTGAACTATTTGATACAAAATGAAGTAAATTTGTTCAAATAACCTAACTAAACATTTTAATGAAAATTTGAAGGTTAAATAAATGAAAGACATTAAAAATTTTGAATGAAAGATATTTAATTTCGGTTATGGTATTTGATTAGAAGTTGTTCCCACAACATAATGCTCTATTTATTTTTTGTTTTTATACATAATATTTGTCCAGTTTATTCTTAAATAATTACTCGAATATTGAAATAATATTTATAATAATAATATTTAGGTATGTTTTACAAAACCCTTTTAAATTACGAAGTAAACCAAAATTAACAATTTAAAAATGTTATTCTTCGCGTAATTAAAAAAATTAAACATCAAAAAACAAATTATTAAGTCAATAATTAACGGCGCAAATAACTCGGAAATAACTTGAAAGTTAAGAATTCCTTGAACAAAATTTTTCGAACCAGGAAATGTTCATAAAAGAATTTATTTCCTATATTTTGTGCATGATTGTCATCGGAAAAGTTAACAATCTTACAAATAATTCCCAAGGGGTCCGTATCTCAGGGAGGCCTGTCCAATCTTACTTCAGGATAGTAGATTGCGATGTGTTTTTTATACCATGCCATTTTATTAACCCTCGGTTACATTTGATCTGACCCAGTATGGTTTTTTCCTTTTATTCTTACCAACATTCTTTACGAATAGAAAAATTGTGTCTTTTATTTGAAGTATATCGAAATTTGTCCGTGTATTTTACTGTAAGCTTTATGCGATAATATTCCTGTTCTGTGGTTAGTATGGTTATTAAAATTTATGTTTTATTAATGTCAAGATATTGAAATAAAAAGATAATTATTATCTGTCTGGTCTGTATGATCTCACAACAGAAAAAAACTTCCCTCTCACTGATGATGTCAATAAATAAAGAAATATAGGCGTAATGACCACTCAAGAGTTTGCAACCAATATGCCATCACAAAATTATGATCAAGTAATTAAAAACTATTTTTCGTGGTTTAATTAAATGAAAGTAACGGGAAGTTCGTACATACATACTTATTAAAGTCGAATCCCTCGTCTAGTTTCAGCCACATTCGGTGGCCTTCATCAGGAGGATGAGTGCGATGCATCCCGTTACTTTCATTTAATTAAACATAATGTCGTACGTTACGTTTAATAATAAAATTATGTTTCGTGGTTACCACATAATTACAGCTATTTTTATATCATACCATATTTTGACCTTTATAGTTCAAATTATTTACTGAAGATATTTTATAATAATACAATATTACTTAAACAATTTAGTGAAGAGTAAAAATAAAATGAAAGTTAAAATCCAAACTTTGTGTCACTTGTTAATTTTGAACTTAAACTTGACTTTGTACAAAAGATATAATAAGTTTAGCTGAAACTTTATTTAGCTTGTTAATTTTAGTTATTTTTTAAAATAAACTTTCTTTAACAACATCCTTCCATTATTAAAAATGTCTTGTTGGTATATTGTTACTTTACTAGATTTTTCGTGACATATTTCGTGTTGACTTTTGAGGCAACTACATATAAAGGATGGTGCACATAGATCGATTCGTATATACGAGTAATGTTGTAGATTCCCTTATTTTAAAAAATACTATTAGCTATGTTTCCCAGGTTTGAAAATGTAACTCCTTCCGTACTATTTTTACTGCTACTCCTATGCATGAATTCAAATATCGTCTTTAGCTATTTATTTATTTATTTATTGCATCCACATAATATAATATTTCACAGTAATATATACATGGACCCTGTGAATAGGGCGCAGCAATTAAGAGAGAGGAGGAAGTCCAATAGAAAATAATTAAAAGTAATATAAAATTTATAATAAAATCAGAATTCAAACAAAAAAACAGAAATAAATGCAACAACATTAATAATTATTTGTTAATAATAATTAGCTATCACTAAAACTCTGTGAATTTCACTTTGATTACAAAATATACGTATTATGTTTAGTTTCATAATGTGGTTATGCGTCGGAATCACACGGTCTCAGAAAGATTGTGTATTGATACTCTGTAATTAGTATTGAGGGCATCTTATTATAGTACCTAAGGTAAAGCTTGACGCACTTCTTGAGAAAGTGCATACCTATAAACACTGTCAAGTACTGAAAATGACCAGTTAAAAGCAAATATCCTTAGTTTATTTAGTAAAAACAGCATCGCTCGGTTTTAACTGAGTAAGTCTGAATTCCTCACGAATTTCGAGATGAAAAATATTTTTCGTATTATTTTTGGCTATATGGAACATCAGTATCAAATTTCACCTAAATCAGTTTAGTAGTTTTGATGAGAAATGTCCCAATCATCCACAATACAGACCTTCGAATTAGTAATATTTGTATCAATAATTTCCAGTTTAAGATAAAACATAATCTTTATTTTCAATAATGGTGTAGCCGGGTCCATATTGGCTCACCTAAAGTTCTTTACCCGAAAATGTTTTTCCTAACTATTTGTAGTCCGAATGATCATTCTTCCTAAAATTTTTCATCCTAAAGTTTTAATTCATACTATTTGTAGCGCTACCGACGATGCTCATAACACTGATGTGTCCGAAAATTTTAATTACTAACATCATTAATGTAAATATATTTAAACTCCTACTGTTTTTTATCATAACGCTTTTATCCCTAAACATACTTACCATAATATTTTTACTCATGCTCAGAAAGAAACATTTACCAAGTGTAATAAAAAATATATGTGGGTAGAAGATGATATTTATAGTTTTAATGATTATTATACGACTCGTTTACGGTTATGCTTATGGCCTGGGAGTTTATCATAACCATAACTAAAGGACCAATTCGGTTCTGGCACTTCGCCGGCCGCTGCCGCGGCACGCTCGCTACGCTCGCTCGGCTCGTGCGTTGGGGTCACAGTTCTAACATAACCTAAACCAATAATTAGGAATAGGACCGATTCGTTACTGGAACTTGACTGAATGATTGGAGCAGGACTCTGGTTTTGCTCGCTCGGCTCGTGCGTTATATGTTATACCTACATGTTATGTAAAAACAAAGTTACGAAAAATTTATGTAAGTATATAATATTGATTATAATAAATTAAAATAAATCTAAACAAAAAAGATATGACTTTGAATAATAGTATGAACGATGGTTATGTTGAGAAAATATAGGAAAACAAATGTTTCGGAATTAAAACATTAGTGACAAAGATTTTAGGAGTTGCGATTGTTAGGATAACAAATGTTAGGAAGAAAATTTTCGGATTTCCAATTATCGGAGTTGAAATTTTAGGTGAACTTTGGCGCACCCGGTGTAGCCTTTTACCAACCCCCGACGCAAAAGGAGGGGTGTTATAACTTTGACGTGTCTGAGTGTGTGTGTATATGTGTTTGTGTGTATGTCTGTCTGTGGCATCATAGCTCCCGAATAGATGAAACGATTTTAATTTAGTTGACCCGTTTAAAAGTTATGGGGGTTTGAAAGTAATTGTGTTAGGGGATTTTAAATTTTTAATTTAATGTTTTTGTATGAAAACATTAGCATAATTGTTAACTAGGTTTTTCTTTCTCATATATAAGTAAAGCTTTGATAACATTAGGGTACGAAAGCAATAGCAAATCATAGTAATATGCCAGAAAAGGTCAACCTCTATGACGTAAGCAAGAGAAGCCGTATATGTTCTAAACAAATGAAGTAAACAGAAAACATTGTTTATCCTTTATTCAAGTAAGTGAGTTGCCATTCAAATCTTTTCTCTTCGTATTTGCTTATGATTTGGTAATATAATTAATGTGTATGTGTACATACATGAACATAATTCTTTGAAATTTCTAACTGATTGATTTATAAACTGCACTTATTTGAGACTAGACAATTTTATGTTGTAAATGAATATTTAACTGTTAGTAACAAATGGTATGGTGGTTAGTATGAATTTCGTCATTTATAATAATTATCTAGGAATTTTGAACACCGACACTTGGAAAGCGTTATTTTTTCCCCACTGTACCAATATAATCAATGCCCCCCCTCTCTCTCTCTTAAAGGTGCTCCTTCACCTGGAGCATTCGCGTGTAATGTAACATTACGATTCGTCTTTGAGCATTACATCACAATAATACCATCCTGACTAACGAGCATTCGCGTGTAATAATTACAATTAAAAAAATACAAGGTGCACATTGTAATGCTCGGTTCTCCTCCTTTACTGATGTAATGCTCAAATCTGAAGGTTACATTACACGCGAATGCTCTCGGTGAAGCACCTTAAGGGTAAAGGCTTCCTCCTGTACTGTGATCTTACAAGTCAATATTTTTTTAACTATCTTCAAAGACAATAAACTTATACCATTAATATCAATACAAAATTCAATTCAATTACCGAAAATAAATGAAACCATTTAGAAAAATGTTGTAGCGTCTGATTGAGATCTCCCGCAGTTAAGTCTGAGGCTGCAAGATTATCAGTTTAATAGATAGTATTTGACGTCATTGATTATATAGAACATGACCTTCGTTATATAAAATTCATCTCAATTAAGTTCAAGGACATTGTTTCCACACCTAATAATGGTATAGAAGTTTTTGGGAATGAATTGGTGAAAGAACTAGATCAAATATTAAACAAAACATAACATAACATAATCATTCACTACATCATCTCAATATAGTAACTGACCCCTATCTAAGTTCGAAACTTGAATCTAGGGTATCAAACTAATAGAAATTCAGTCAAATTAAGGTAGTTAATGACAAGTCAGTTTAACTGATAATTTGAACTGGCATCCATCCGAAAATGGTCGCCAATCACCGGAGCGTTTTCAGATTCTGGTGGGGTAATCTAGTTGGTCTAAAACTTTTGGAGCGAGACGGCACAGTTTTATGCTTGGACTGATCAGTTCAACTGACTCGTCAATGACCACCTTTTCATCAGTCATATCTCTCTTTCTCATACATTTTTAATTATTCTTTAGAATAAAAAGGATCAAACCTTTTATATTCCTTGTTTAACAATAAGAGCATCTGGTTATACGAGTATATAGTTCTCGATTTTCAATCTTTGATATAAAATTTTAATGCGTACCTGATTTTAGTATCGTTGCAGACTACTCTATTTTTATTGTTAGTCGTTGAGCATTTATGAACCCCTCTATCTATATTTTATTATATTATCGACGAATAGTCATAACAGTCTTTTAATGATATTAAGGAACATATTTTTGTTTTCTAAATGTTTTGCAATTGAACGACCACTGGTTTACCGCAAATTGCGTTTCGCCTATAAGTTTTGCAGATACGGATAAGTATCTAATTCAAGAGGTACTTATGGCAATATTGGGATGTTTCTGGCAGGGAGAGGCAGGACTGTCATGCTTACTGTATTCCAGACAATGCCAGAGCTTAAAAATACCAACGTGCAAGAAGTAAGCATGGTGATCACTCATTTTCCTTCCAGTTTTACTAATTTCATCGAAGTTTTTGGTCTGTTCATATTTCATACAATGTTTAAAATATTGGAAGAAGTGAAATGAATCAAAGTTGATCCGCTTTCAGGGTGAAGGTAAAGCGAAAATTTAGAATTAAGAACCCTGTGAGGTTCGATATTTATTTAGGTACTTATATCACTGAATCTAAGTAACGAAGGTGATAATATAATAAATTGTGTATTTATTATAAAACGAGTGTATTGTATTATATATTTCCTTACAGAATTATGACAAAAAATAATTTTGTTATTACGTACGTATTATTGTGACCTGTGCTCTGATCCGTGTAATTCCCATTTATGGTGATCCCATGGGATATGACTTTCGAGATAAAAAGTATTCCATATATGTTACAAAATTTCATGATGTAGGTTGCGTATCGTATTATTTATCATTTAATATTATAATAGTACTAGCTTTTGCCCGCGACTTCGTCCGCGTGGAATAATGACTTCCGTCATACACAACTTTCATTCCCTTGTTGGGGTACAGTCACCTTTGAGTTATATATATTAAGTCTAGCTGTGCCCGTGGATTCACACGCGTAGTTCCCGTTCCCGTGGGAATTTCGGGATGAAAAATAGATGTTGGCCGATTCTCAGACCTACTGAATATGCTCACAAAATTTTATGAGAATCGGTCAATCCGTTTCGGAGGAGTACGGGAACGAATATTGTGACACGAGAATTTTACATACCTATAAGATGTAAATATGGCAATGATTGTTTATACAACGTTTTATAACTATCCTCAGACAAAATAAGTATAAAAAAAATTGTTACTGCAGATCGAGTTATATTCAATTTTAACATATTGCATAATTGTGCAATGATATTGCGCAATATGGTCAAAAAAAAGATTTTATAGGTGAAATATTTTTAGAAACAGATATTTTTTTTTTTAAATTATCTATTTAAAGATATAAATGTACAAATTCAAGTCTTTCTTTTTATAAAATGTAAATTAGTTATTATTATAACGTATAGAGCTTTGACCTCCAGTGTAGACTTAATAATATGAACCAAAGTAACCTGTTTTATATCTTTTGCAATGTTTAATAATAACAAATACTAATTAAAAGGTATGAGAACATTTACTGTTGATAACATTATTTTGTATCTTTTTAATGAGTACATGAACATCAACAAAGTATTATTCATTAGTTACTGCGATTATAGTAAATTACATTTAACAAGAAAATGTCGAGGTAAAAAATGCAATAATAAACACAAAAAACATTAAGAGCCATTTTTAATGTTATAACACTTATAACTCTACATTTGTCATAGTTATTGTTTGCGCAAATGTATTAAGAGCTATTTATTTAAATTAAGTTATTTTACATATTCTTTAAGCAATGATTTTAAACAAACAAAACTAGAACTTTTATTCAATCTTGCAAAATACATCGCAGATAACTTGCAATCTTTTGGGTTAAGCAACGCTTAGCATAATAGTAATAGGTGGTCGTTACCGAATTGGTTTTAAATTTTAAATATCAAGACTTCTTTTTTTTAAACTTTCGCGATCGGAATTCATCGTTGCAACGATCAAAAGAGTTTACATGCTTCGAAAGAATATCACATGATAGCCAAAGGATCCACAATAGAGAAGTCTTTAACGAAATGCGCACTTACAAGTAAATTAGAACACGTTGTTATAAAGATGTACTTAGTATTTGTACATTTACGTATTGCTTGATGTTTATATGAATTTGTTATTATTGCACGACTCATGATGCGAAGCATCAGAGAGTGCTTTACGATCGAAAAATTTTTTTCGCCTCATTTCGGCGGCTATTTTTATTATTATAGCCTTGTTAGTTCACGGAATCAAGATATTTTGCATACTATTGTCGAGATAATTTAATGGAGATTAATTCCATACTTTTAAAAAATTGATTTACTGCAATAGAATTGGAAAAAACACCAAAATAGGTCAAAAAAAATTCCTGTCCGTCATGTGTGAAACCTGAAAACACTCTAACTTGTGAAAAAATCCATTATTTGAGTTTTTTTTTTTTTTTAATTCTAATCGACGATTGTAGGTGAATGCGAATGATTAATTAATTCAGTGTAGTTTAATTGCAATTAATAAAAAACGAAAACTGCAAGACTGTATATCTATATATATCCATGTAAAATTAACATGGATGGTGATATATCTATATCTATAGATATTATGTACATTTATTCCACCAGGGGCGCTTGTGCAGTACCTTCCTAGTACAGCTGTTTTTTCGGCAACTAATTTTGAACGACTTATGTTTTTTTTATTTTTTTTTATTTCAATATTTGATAATTAAATGAGCATTATGAGTCGTGCACTTTTGGATTTTATTTTGAATATTATATTCTGTTTACGTAAGTTTCATGATAAATCATAATTTAATGGTTGTTTTGAACATACTAGTTTGAGAAACCAAGAACAAGGATTCTCATCCCTTGTTTGTTTTGGTCCGCGTGTGTATATGAATGTGTGATGCCGTAGTAGTTTCTAACTCACTAGATACGAGTAGTATAAACATCAATAACTATAATAAATAATAAGAGTGTAACAAGATGACTGAGTCACTGATTATGTGGGTAGACTTCTTTGATATAGGCGAACATTGATGTCACGGATGTAAGAAATCCGATAAACGTTAGAAATATTCCTTAAAGGAGTTTAATTGCAATGATTGATTATGTTATTTATTGACATTAAAAAAACACCATAATACAATAAACACCTGTACTTACCCAACCGTTTTGATAATAATAATTATTACGTCAGTAATTGTGAAAATTAAACCGGTTTACTTAACAAAATAACAAGGTTTTCCCAAACTAAAAAATTCTAAACGTTAGACGGAAATCCTACAAAATACTCGTTCAAATTTCTGAGAAAATGAAGATCAATTGACTTTGACCGCACTAACAAAGTGCCCTACTTTTGATCCCTCGTTTCAGGTTTGTTTTACAAGTAATCAAATTATATTCTTAGTTCATTATTGCGTCGTTTTTTAGATTTAACCAAATTCATTTTTTTTTTGGAAAATGGACGAATATGCTAATCCTTTTCTGTATTAATTTCTTTCTTTGCTTAGCGTGGTTGATTATGGCTCCATTCAAGGTAGCCTCAAGCTTCCTTTTGTGGACATAATTTGAGCTGATGGTAATGCTTATCTTTTTCATCTGGTACATTTTCTTGATAATTAAATTTAGTGTGAAGTAAACTGCAACCTTTGCGAATGACTTAGGTACAGATTTACTAAAACAAACACGTGGTTGGTCTACATAGGCCACCTAGTAATAAAAAGTACCGTACATATGTACAATAGTTGTATTTTATTGATGGATTTTTATAGCTGATACAAACATTTTTGTACAGAACTATTTATTGCCGCAGGCTTGAACAACCATCTTTATTTTCCTGCCCTTATCCCACGTTATGTAAGTTCGGCACAACATAGTTCTTCACTATCACTACATATGTAGTATAAAACAAAGTCGCTTCCCGCTGTCTGTCCTTATGTATGCTGAGATCTTTAAAACTACGCAACGGATTTTGATGCGATTTCCTTTTATAGAAAGAGTGATTCAAGGGGAAGGTGTTTAGCATAATTTTATCTCCGCATTCTCACTGGAGCTGGACTACGCGGGTGAAACCGCGAGGCGCTGTTAGTAATACAAATAAAAATAGAAACGGTTCAGACTTTCTTCATAACATTTGAATTTGGTATCTTAATATTATTCGGTAAGTGCACGCATGAACCATATATCATTACTACGTTTCATTTTGTTGCGATTTGCGTGGGATTTTGTATTAAACGCAACTACAAATTATATAATGTACTCGTAGTTATAACATCATATAAATATTCAAGTTTACAATAAGAATGTACGTTATTATGTGACATTCGATAAATGTAAATTTATGAACGGAAGAATTCGGTATTAAAATTCATTTTTGACATCGTCTGGGTTCAATGTTTGTTCCAATTTATTATACAGCTGAATTAATTTCAATACAAATTTGCTAAACTTTGATAAATTGCAGCTGTGCTGAGGTTAAAATACCGTACTCTTTAATGGTTGCAGGATATTTGAATAAAATATTACCAACTCTTTTAAACTTGATTTTGTATTAAGAAATATAGATTTTTTTACATAATATTCGTTGAGAAAATAATAATCTAAAAACGGACGAGGTCAAACTATGCAATTCATATGGTAATGTGTTTATACCCGTTATGTATTATAATGTAATACCCGTTATACATATTTATAAGTCTCTCAATTTTTTCTCTAATCGGATGTCATACTAATTCTTAAACTACAGTGCTTTTAAAGTGTAAGTTTTCTGTAGTGGTTATATTTTGTTATACATTTTCTGACGTTTCGGATTCTTTACAGTTTTATTTTGGTTTCATTTGGTTATTGTTTTATTTCAATTATGTGTAGTGTTCGTGTAAATTAAAGAAATAAACATGTAAGTTTTCTTAAAAAATATGTTTTTTTTTACTAACTCCTCCTCTTGAAAAGCTTATCTTTAGCTGTAAATAACTATGATTGATAATCTTCATCATACTTAAAAAGATTATGCAAATATTCGATTAACAAAAACATATAAAAAACCAAACCACAAAGTTTATTTTATATAAAGTTATTTTAATTCAATGTCACCTTTGTTTATTTAGAGACTGCTAAGATTTAATAAGTACCTTTAGATAAAATCTTAGGTTTGATCACTGCACCAATTTTTTTTTTCTTTATTTAGTCTGTTAATTTACCTAATTTTCTTATTTTTTTCTTACTCGATTCTTTTTTATTTTTTCTTACCGGTTGCCCACGTCATAATAATTGTCTTTGTGCCAAATAACAGCGCAATAATGTTTAATGATTTGGGATGTGTGTTGGTAGATTATAACAACATAATCATTCAGTACATCATCTAATTATAGTAACTGACCCCTAACTTAGTTCGTAACTTGTGTCTGGGGTATTAGAAACTACGCACGCACACATTCACACACACACGCACACACACACCCAGACCGAGACAAACGTGTGATTCACATCAGATTAGTCAGAGATCAGCCACTCAGTAACAATTGCCATTTTATATGTATATACAGATTATAATCACGTCTATGCTTGTATATGTGTATTTCATCTCACAAATCTTCAAATTACATCGTCAATATTCAAATTATTCGTGTTTTTCGTCCAAACTCCACATCCGTTCTATGATTGACATAAAAACAAACGAAATTTGACAGCTGTGATTATTTTGCGATGGTTTATAACGTCTTGTTTTGTTTGAACATATTGTCATTATTTTCAAAGACATTTGAAGGTAAAATACGGAATCTCCTTCAGTATTTTCAAACGATTTTTGACCTTGT
This sequence comes from Timandra comae, assembly GCA_958496195.1. Classification (NCBI taxonomy): domain Eukaryota; kingdom Metazoa; phylum Arthropoda; class Insecta; order Lepidoptera; family Geometridae; genus Timandra; species Timandra comae. The sequence continues at coordinate 5,115,681 of OY292371.1, forward strand.
AATCATTTTTAAGATGACCGATTGCCTATGCTGTTTTTTAAATTTCGTTGTTTATTTTGTTTACTAAAAACTACGTACAAAATGTCAAAAACATATCAAATATTTTCCATTTTAAAGTATTTATATGTAAACTAGATAATCTATGAACAAAAAAATTATTTTGTTTTATTTTTAAAATTATGGCGGTAGTAGTAAGTACTTAAAATTGATTAACAATCTTAAAAAAATAACAAACACATTGTTTTTGCTTTTCGGGAATCAAACTCGAAACCTTTGCCATAACAGCATGAACACAACCAATTTCACCACTTGGCTGTTCAAATCACGGTTCCAATAAACTATTCCCAACCCAGACACTGTCTTAATATTTGTCCAATATTAGACCTACCAAGCCGTTGTAACGTTGAATGGAAAAATTGCAATTTTACAATAAAAACAAGCGATGTTCTACCTCTGTTACTGTATTTATAAAGAAAACACATCGATCTATTTGTTCAAGTGCAGTTGCGTCGGCCATTTGTAAAAAAGCCATTCAGTCTTCTCGGGCCCGTGTGAAGTGGTTATGTTCTCGTTATTTGGAATGTGTGTTGACTGATACTTTTGTAATAAAATGATAGTAGCTATTCTTATTTTGGGTGTTTCAAACACCAATTATATGTTAAATAAAATGAAAATAAAGAAAAAATACCTAAAATAAAAAAGAACATATATGTGTGAATGAGTGTGTGCGTAGTTTCTGATACCCTAGATACAAGCTCCAAGCTTAGTTAGGGGTCAGTTACTATAATGAGCTGATGTAGTGAATGATTATGTTATGTTATGTTATATGTCTCATATTGTCAGTCTCAAACATACTTTTTTTGTAAATAAATATTTGAATAGATGGAAAACACCAAGACCAAGAGAAAGAGACACAAATGTTTGTCTTGAGCGAAAATTTAACCTGTAAATTTTGGCATAGCAGGCAACGTCACTACTAACTACGTCACTTGGTCGTCAAATTTACAAGCTACCTTTAACCCCGAAAATCCCTAAGAATGTAATATTGAAAAATATATGTAATAAAAAAGTGCAATATTATGCAACAAAAAGAAAATTAAAGTCACGTGTAACACTTAGTAGTAAATAAGTAGATACGTATGAAACTTGTCACCTTAATAAATAGTTCAATTACTTGCACGATACCAACAAATCAATTGTATGAGAATTATTTCTACTCCATTACACATTGAATGTTAATTTTAAATTGCTATCATTGTTTACGTTTTTTATTGCTTATCAAACACTATGTCTGTTTTTATATGGTACTTGGTTGATTTTATGACTAATACATTTTGCTCTAGGAAAGATTGAACTTGCGGTTAACATTTTAGGTAAGTAGGTATATACTTTTTAAGTATATTTTTGTATAAAAATGTACTTATTTTATTGTTGTTGTATAATTAATACGCAATAAGCAGGTCAATTTAAGATAATTTGCATGTGGTTAATAGTCTTGTTTAAGTAAACAGGTAAGTTATATATGAGGATACCTTATATACTACTAAATAACACAGAGTTTTGCCAAATAGGTATCAAACATTTCGGCAAAATAGTTACAAACAGCCCGCACAAAAGACCTAAACTATACAGGTCTGGTTACGGAAAACTGACCACTTAAAAGTACTATATAGCTAACCAAAGCTAAATTACATTATTAGTTTTCATACCAGCAGTTAAACAACTTTACTAATGTACTTTATAACTCTACAAACCCTTACATTAATTCAATTACGAACGAATTTAGCAGTTATACATAAACACGTTATTTCTTCCTCAATTCATTCATTAAATAGGGGTCAATGTGCCTAATTTTTGCGACAAGTCTTCCTATCGTGACTTATTTGGTCGTCAAGTTAAACTTTCACACAAAGAAACCATCTTGGAGAGGTCTAATTGGGGAAACTGCCCGCTTACAAGTAATATAACGGTAATACTAGTCTATGTAGGTAAGTTGGGGACTGGCGTCTATTCTATTTTATTCTATGGCAGGAATAATGCTATAATTGCCGTGTACGTTCTATTTGTACACAGGTTTGTTTTTTATTGAATATTAGCGGTGCCCCGCGGTTTTACCCGCGTAGTTCCCATTCCCATAAAAATATAGGGCTAAAATTTCCCACTGAATTACTCTATCTATTAAAACAAACCGCATCAAAATCCGTTGCGTAGTTTTAAAGATCTAAGCATACATAGGGACAGAGAAAGCGACTTTGTTTTATACTAGGTAGTGATTCTGGTTAAAATGCATTTATTTTGACCAAATTTTAAAGAAGGATTTGAAAATATCGATAAATATCTTGAGAAAATATCTTTGTATTACGAGTGTTTGTATGTACTTAGGTATTATGTTACTTATGACAGCACATAAAACGCATACTGCCCTGAGCAACTGTTACTACACCTACAATTGAAAAAAAAAACACTTATTCTAAAAAAACAACTTACAAAATAAACAGAATACAGAATTGTAAATGTTTTTTAATATAATGAATGTTCTCCAGAGATCCGGAACCAACTGAAATAGTATTTCAAATATTTGCACTGATTTCAATCGCGGTCGATCACAAATATTTAGATTTTGTGACCTGTTACAGAGAAGGATCGTTTTATTGTTATAAAACAACCTTGAACCTTATCAAGGACAGAATTAGGTTGATTTTCTAAAACTGTTTTTGTATTAATAAACAAAATGTAAAGACATGAAGGCAAGTAATTTACAAGAATTAAGATAAAACTGCTGTATATGGAACATATTCGTGGGTTTAATTTTTGTTTAACATTTCTGACTTCATAAGTCAATTTTTTTATTTGAATCTTTCATATATACACGCCACAAGATAATTAATATAATTACCTATCTTCAAGAATCTTAGCTTTTTTTAACATAACATTTCAAACATGATGAAATTCTATAAGAAACTAACAATGTTTAAATATCTAGCTTAATCAGCACACACGAAGACACCTGCCAGGGAAAATACTTACAATATACCTATTTCCGAATCGGGAGTATAAAAAGATCATTAACAATACAATCAGACTCAGCAGCACAGTTTACCAAATAGTTACTACGTCAGAACGCACAAAGTAACGAAACAAACTGGAGAGTCTAATTGTTGAAATCTACACGCTTATTATGTATTTTTTAATCTTTTATTTTTATGCTTTGAATATATTTACGTCAACTTAATAATTAATGAATTTAAATCTTCTTTTACAAGCTTCTTTTTGTTCACAAATGCTTTTTTGCAAAAATAATTTTGTTTGCTCACTGCCCCAGATAAGATGAATTGATCAATGAAAATAAAACAGAATTTCCAGTATATCATTTTAATACCACTTTTATTTACTTTAAAAATAAAACTGTATCAATAAATTAAATTCTTTAGATCGAACACAAAGATAAAACCAAATATTTCGTATAAAATTTATGACTCACTCAAAAATATTTAAAGTTTGCATACTCTAAATATTTTAGCTATGACATAATTTAGTGTTTTATTTCCCAAAATATATCTTACACTTTAAATCAATAAAATTTACTTCCTGAAATATATCAGAAGAATTTGTGAAAATGCATTTAAATTGAATTTTAACATACTTTACTAATAATAATTGTTTTAGCACTAAATAAAACTACAAAATAAAGATTAAAATGCGTAGTTTTAAAACAGTATCAAGTGTGACTAAGGCTGTACGTTAGTACCTGAAAGAAACCAGCTGAAACAACATTTTCAGGCTGAAATCGTGCGTTATTTGCTCCCAACGAATTCAGTCTTGTCGCGACAACAGTTGAGTGCTGGCGTTTGTATGTCAACTCCACGTTTTCGCGAACTATTTTCATTTACAGAACTTTTTAATATTGTTCGTAAACTGACATTGTAAATACTGGAATTGTGTTGAATTTAGAACTGTGTGTTTGTTTTAAAGTTTATTTTGGATTCGCAACTAATATGCGAGTAAGTATAAGTAGAATATATTTTTTTAGATTTGATACATAATGTATGAGAATGAGTAAAAGTTTATTTGAGATATTTATTTACATCTTTTAGTAGCATATTAAATTACTAAGCACTTTAAAATAAATTAATATTTTTAACATTAAAATTGGTCTGACATTGTTTAGTTTTTTTTAACATTTTTCTTATTTTCACGATTTTAAATAAATGTTATTTTTAATGTTATCTTTGTGAATTTTCGAATAAATTAATCAACATTTACGTATTTTTACGACAGTTAAACTCATAATTTGAATAATAACGAAAATTATCTTAATTATTTAAAAATATACAAAGAAATAAGTATTTAATTTAATTAACATGTGCATTTACAAATATGTAAGTGTATGTAAGTAATGCAATTTTTAATTATTTTTGTTTAAAGTTATTTTTGTGACCTTCGGCAAAATTATGAAAAAAAAAAACAGTTTTAGATAAAATATTTTGTAAAGTATTTAGAACTCACGCGATTCACAAATTAAATCTTTTGTATATTTTACAAGGTTTTCGTTTAGAAAAACAAAACTAAACGATTAGCTATGTCCGCAGTGTTTTGTTTATTATGATTTTTTTTACATTCATCTTTTGAAGTCAAGTGGTATATTTACTTGCCTATCTTACAGTCATATTGGAGGTGCGGGGTTTGATCACTGGATCCTTGTGCATGTGTACTATTCAAATATGACTCGTGTTTGAGATCACTAAGACTTATACTTTAGCTTTTTACTATGAATATAATTAGTGTGAGAAACAGAGGTTTTGGTTATGCAAGCAGTAGCATATGATAAAAATAATAAACTTTATTTCATCATATTTAAGGAACCCAAACTTGAGCTGCCTTATTTGCGTTGCATTTTTAGTCTGGTTTAGGACAATTTTATTTCTGTTTTCGAAGCTGGTTATGAAAAAAAGAAAAAAAATCCGTGTTCATAGCTGGTTATGAAAAGATCAGTTACAAAAGTGGACCAAACCAAATAAGGCAGGAGAGGTCTCAACAGGAAAATGCCCGCTTACAAGTACAAGTACCCACACTTGATAAATACTCATAGAAAAGATTTAATTAAAAAACATAATAATTAATGAAAAAAAATATGCGCATTATTTTGAAGTCAACAACATTAGATAAATATTGTTTGTAATATTGACGTCATAGCAATATGGCTGTCTGTAAAGTGAACGAGACGAAAAGTGTCAGTTTATATTAAAATGTTGAATGAAACATGGTGGAACATAGGTACTATAAATTGTGGAATAGGAAACTATTAATTTTTTTTTTTTTAATATAGCTTTATTATAGTTTAAGATGTATATTTTTAAATCCTTATAAATACTTTATTTCACTTACACATTTTTACTTTTGAACTCGTTTTTCGTAACAGCATGGAGCCGTAGTTAGAAAAAAGACGTTTTTCATTTTCTTTCTTTTAAATAGTCACTTTTTGATGCTGTGACCCAAAATAATATTAACCTTTTGTTTACCGGTTTGGCTTTAAATAATTTATAATACCAACATTCGATTAGACTTATTCGCTATTGGGTCCTTAAACGTGCGTTCAAGAATATCGATCCATTGAAACTTAATATCCAATTAAATTTGGCTTACAAATAAAAGAACAATTACTTTTTATTATTTTCAGACCATTAAACGACTTGATTTATTAAATTCCCAAATGACTGTTCATTCTTCACTTTGGTCATTAATAACAAGTTTATTTTAAATGTCGAATTTATATATATTCTCATAGTGCCCTGCGCTTTCACCCACGTAGTATCCGTCAGTATGTGGGGATCCACAGTTTATTTATCCCCAGTATGTGGGGATAAATAAACTAAATAAACTTTCTTCTTGAATCTATCTATTAAAGAAAACCGCATCAAAATATGTTAGGTACTTTTAAAGATTGAAGCATACATAGGGACAGACAGACAGCGACAGCGACTTAGTTTAATACCATGTTGTGATAATAATAATATCGGCTTTCAATAGACCGTGATGACCAATTTTTCCAGTCGTTCCGTCGGTCTAGTCAATTTCAAATTTAAATGTTTTCACGTATTTTTGTGTCCAATTCGCAATATTTTAGCGGCGATATATGGCACATATAAATTGTTGGAATGATAGAAAGATTCTTTTGGACTATAAATTGGTATCTTACAAAACATTTTGATACACGGCACGTATTTTTTAAACCTATGAATAACAAACGAGATTATTTATTTAGGGTCTTAACCCTAGTTAGCTGGCTGGCTAACTCATGTGGTTTTACCCATTTTTTCAACGTCTTTTAAGTTATGGAAATTATAGATATGTATGTAGAATGTAGATAACGATTTATGTGGACAACTAACTGTATACCAGCATATGTTAAATGTGTTAAGTTTTTAACCATACATATTTTGAAACATACTATTTTGAAACAAAACACAAAACGGATTTTAGTTGCGGTTGTATTTTTTGTTTTACATTTCAGACATAATGTAGTTTTATTTCAATGTTTGAGGTGTCAATATCATCTTATATTACAGTATCCTATGTATATTATTGTTGCTTTATGTGCCTTTAAAAATACGTTTGATTTTAGTACTTACCTACCATTTCCTCTTGTCAGAGATTTAAACTCATCACCAAATACAATGTCGTATGACTTTACTATTACCACGGACCACAGAACTATCTCTCTCTAAGTCCTAAGCTGACTCCCTGATCTGTGACTATTACCAACTGATCTAGCGAAGCGCGCATAAGTACTATCTGTTAAAAAGTTACAAAAAATCTCCACTCCAATTTACTTCCCTTATTCTTAAGTACGGATTGAACAAAAATCCTAAGAAATACTGTGTTTATTCCAACATTACATGCCTTTTAACTAAACAATGTTTGGTTACGGGCTTTGCAAAGATAAGCTTTGCTCTTCCTAAAAGCCCCCTCTAGAATACAAAATGGGACCGTCCTATATTTATCACTCAATATGCAAATGATAACAGATAACGGACATGATATTTGTTTTGTATGAATGGACATATTTTCTCTTGGTAAACAGTTTGTCTATACATTATCTTCTATAAAAATATTTATTCAAATGTTTGATCGGATAGAAATAGATTGTGGTTTAGTATGGCGACTATTTAGGTAGTAGAGTGAGTGATATGCCGTTTGAAAGATTGCGGGTTCGATTCATGTGCAAGGTAAAACGTAGTTTCTGATACTCTACATAATTGACCCAGTAAAGAGTGATCATTGTCATATCATAATGATGATTAATTGTTTTTTTTTATTGATGACTTATATATAAGTATGTAAATATGTTTTATAATATAATAGCAACTGTTCTGTATAAACATTGATGTAGAAACTTCGAGATTATAAATTGAAAAAATTAGATTTAATAAAGCCACCATTCAGTAAAAATCTAGAAAGATCGAGACCCAGATATTAGAAGAAAAATCTAGAATATTTCACTCCAATCAAACACTTCAGTTGCTACGGAAAAATTATTGGAAACATTTTCAATACTTTTCATTAACAGATCTGCATTTTTGTGGTTTTTTTCTTTTTAAACTGGGAAATGTTTACAATTAAAGGTTTCAAAAATCATTTTCTGAGCTCACTTTGCTTTAGAATTATTTGTAGTTTATTTAATTATTTTTTAAACTACATTTGTCTGACTTTAGATGTTGTTTGTAAGTAACACTGTTTACAGAAGGCCCTTGTTACATTATTTTCTTTAAAATACTAAGGTAACTGTTAAAAATGTCTGACTTAAAATAAACATCAAATTGTCGCAAAATATATATATGTCGATTATAAATTAACTACCTTTTAGAAAAAGAGTATTGAAATTTACACTTTTGATGCAACATAATTTATTTATTTATTTACTAGCTTGGCCCCGCGGTTTCACACGCATAGTTCCCGTTCCCGTAGGAATTTCACAATGAAAAATAAATGTTGACTGATTCTCAGACCTACTGAATATGCTCACAAAATTTTATGAGAATCGGTCGAGCCGTTTCGGAGGAGTACGGGAACGAAGATTGTGACACGAGAATTTTATATACGAGTATAAGGTCGTTAGGGGATTCAACAGTAAATAAATAAATAAATCACTTCATGAATTAACCATCTCTTATAAAACCTACGTCATCCCTCAAATATTGTTCCAATACGTGAATTTCAGATTTATCTGTTTTATAACTTGTGTTTCAATTAATGAAATTAAAATGCCTATCCGTGGTTTCAATTTAAAAGCCGAAATTAAATCAAATCCCGCATTCATTCAAAGTTTGTTTGATATACTGTATCGGATTTCAATGAAAATTTTTTAGCTTCATAACACATTTAAAATTATGAATTGTAGAGACAATTCGATTATTAATTAAGATTTTTGTAACATTTTATTTATTATATTTTGCAATGTGTATGTTAGAAGTTGTTAATGGTACGTGTTAATAAAATAGTATAGGCGGGTGCCATAGTCCCCATAGTTCCCCTATATCCAGTCCATTGAACATCCCATTCCCATAGCCCAGTCGTAGTTTTCCATATATTTGCAATAGTCTCAGCAGAACCGGGGACTATCCTTGGATGCATTTTATAGGGATAGTCGCCGGATTGTGCATCCTTTACACAGAAATTAAATATGTCAAAGGGCTTCCGTGTGTTGGCTTTGGCCCCATACTAGCTTTCCAAAAGACCGTCCCGGTCTTCCTTGAAACGACATGACAATAAAAAGACCGGGACTCCTTAATAGTCCCGTGAATGGAAAGGACATAAATTGAATAAAAATAAAACAAAATGTCTTCTCGTCTGTTGTTTATTAATTACGAGTACAAGTAGGCTAAGATTTTTCAAAACTACGAATTTAAATAGGAGATAGTGCAGCGAAACCTGGCTGTATAAGATAGATTAATTTAAGTAGTGGTTTCTGTTTACCCCAATTTCATCTGTATTTGTTTAGGACTAAAACAAAACAATTATTTTTAAACTTTTTGTTTTGCGGGCAGAAGTTTTATCAAGTTACATAGGTTTCATTAAGATTTACGATTTTAATGGAGAATACGGTTTGGGTTTTCTAATTTGTTAGTTACTGTTATTTGCTGAGATTTATGTTTATCTTTATTTTATTTGACAACAAGCTGAAAACTTTCAAGGCATTAATATAAATTTTATTATTAGTTTTGCAACCGGACTTACTTAAGCTACATATTACTGTACATTTCTTAAACTAATAAAAATTGTAGAGCAAAGCTTTTTAATCTTTTCTATAATTAAATAGAACTGTGTGCTGTGGTAATAAAGTACAGATCCAATGATTTTAACGTGAAAGGACACCTTTTGTTGCCTTACGTTCGATCTCTTAATATTGGAATCTGCATTTTATTTCAACTGGATTTTTGTGAGTTTACGTCGAGTAAACACGGATGGCTCTGCGCTTGGTAAAGTATGCGCTGACCTTTCGTGCTTTTATCATAGTAGATACTTGTAGTAAAATCATGTTAATTGACTACTTTGACTATAAACGAGTAAATCCCTACTAATATTATAAATGCGAAAGTAACTCTGTCTGTCTGTCTGTCTGTCTGTTACCTTTTCACGGCTAAACTACTGAACCGATTGACTTGAAATTTTGTACAGGGGTAGCTTATGATCCGTGAAAGAACATAGGCTATGTTTTATCCCGAAATTCCAACGGGATTGGGAACTACGCGGGTGAAACCGCGGGGCACAGCTAGTTTGTTATAAAGTGATAATGTTTATGAGTTTGTAAGATTGTAAAGGGTAATCTCTGGATCTATTAACTAGCACGGGAGTAAATATCCCGGCGCCTAAATTTGCGTGGCAACTATGAAATCGGTACTAAAAAATATAGTTATAATGTTTAAAACTTTTTTTTTGGTTAGATGAAATAGTCACCTATGTGAGGCACTAAATATTTCATTACTGGGATTAATAGGTACTCCAGAAAAAAATGTTAAACCTCGAAATCTTTCATCGCCGTGTCTGTCCACAACTCACCTTGATGTGTATTATACCTCCTTGATGAAAACCTATTGGTTGAATACATTGAAACCTAGTTTTATATGATACTTGGATAGTAAAGGTATTGTTACGGAATACACTTAATCAAATATTTAAACAATACAACGAATGGTTACTAGAAAAACATTTGTCCCAGAACTTCGTTTCATCGCCATGTCAAAAACATTTTTAAACATATTGTTCCAACTAAAGACTTGCGTCTCCTTCTCTGTGTGCTAAACGTTGCCCAATAGTACCGCCTCAGTGCTCGACGTGGAAGGACGTGTCCACGTGCCTGCGTTTTCAAGCTATAAATGTAAGTGTATCCCATTTTTGTTACTGGACATTTTTTCTTTCATCGCCGTGCATAGGTATAACTTCTATTTGAACAAGTTTATACTCTTGATTGAGCATTCGATAGAATGCCCATACTCTTCTGTTTATTTGTGAATTGTTTAGTTCTTAGGATACCTAATAGATTTTATGTAATTTAAAATTTTCGACTCGTTTTTCATCGCCATGCTTTCATTTCCGTGGTTTCCATAGCAAATATTTGCTATGGCAATGAAAAAAAAGACACGGCAATGAAAAAAATTTCATTGCCGTGTCTTTTAAAACAAATTACTTTCATCGCCGTGGCCAGGTCTTTCATTTCCGTGACTTATATTTTCATCGCCATGGTATGATTAGGCAAGGAAAACATATTTACCTGTGATACAGTGTACCGAATATTGACAGTACAGTACTCGTCAAGTAATATCTCTGCAATACGACAAAAGACTTAAGTAAAGACTTATAAGTACAGTAAATAACTCATTTGTATTTACTGTACTCCTTCTAGCTCTTTTTCTTGATTCCTTAAGATCGTGTCCGTTCTGATGCACTGTAATGGAGTCGTGTACCAGCCGTTCCACTCCGCTCTGTCTTCGGCTCTTCTCAGAGCTGGTAATTGAGAGCCCTGTTATTGCCTTGATCAGGTTTGACCAACGGATAGGTCGGGTAGGTCTACCTTTCCCGCCACAACCAGCTTGTCCAGGCTGTATGACCTTTATAGCTCCAAATGTGACCAAAGTAGGTCAGGACTTGTAGGTATCATATCGTAGACAGTCTTGTTTTTTCGTCAAGTAGTTCTAGAATACACTTATTCGTACGTCTCGCTGTTAACGGTATGTGTGGCATCCTTGTCCAGCACCACATCTCGAAAGCCTTAATCTTTTTTTCGATCTACAGCGCGTGGATAGACCAGGACTCACAGCCGTATAGAAATATCGAGAATACCTGAGATCTAATTAGTCTCATCTTTGTTACGTTTGGAGATGGTTTGGACATTCCAGATTATCAACATTTTGCTTATTGCTTGCCCATCTCCACACAAATTCGAATCTCTTTCTCGCAGCCTCTCTGATTACTGATCGTTCAGCCTAGGTATACAAACTTGCTCATGAATTCCAGGTCTGACAATTCTCCTGTGCGTGTGATCTGTTCAGCTCGGTCAGTGACCATAACCTTTGTCTTCGACTTGTTGACCCAAAGTCCTACTGTCTCGGTTTTGCGTTCTACTCTGCTGAACATTTCAGCAAGTTCGTGCTCAGAGGATGCGACCAAAGTAGTGTCATCTGCATATCGAAGGTTGCTGATCTTGTTCTTGCCAACAGTAATGACTCCCTCCCACCCTCTGGCTTAAGGCTCTGCTACCCATATAGTTTCTATAGTTATCATGGTTATTAGCACTCAAATTATTATGATTATACAGCGTTGAAATATTTCGAGTTTTCGATACTTCGTATATCCTATAGTATTCGCCATAGATGTTAAATAGAAAAAGGAACTCTTTTTCAGCCTGCTCATCCGGGATTATATGCAACATAATCTTACTGGCATGCGACTGCCCGAAGGGAAAAGTTCGTGTGATCGACCTAGCCTCTCTTAAATACTGTGTCTCGGCCGCACTAGCACGCGGGATGGATATGTAATTCTCTACAACTGTGCAATCATTTCCATACTCATAGGTTCTGGGCTTTGGCAGATCATTGATATGCAACAAGAAAAGTGTTGCAATAAGTACTAACCCTTGAGGAACACCGGCATTAATCGCTATTTGATCGGACGAGCATCCATCAAGAACGACCCTTATCGATCGATCCTGCAAGAAGTCCGATATAAACCCACACAAACTAACAGGCAGACCGTATGATGAAAGCATGCTAATAAGGCACGTAATTTTGTGGACCCCTTCTTGAGCAGGGGGATCAAAAGCGATTCTTTCCAATCTTTAGGCCATATATCATAGGGGTTTTATGTTAATCTTATTAAGAAATTCGATCAATTATTATCATTCGATGTGGCGTAGATAACCCGTCTGGGGGAGTATGCCTCTCCTTCTCGGAGACAGGTGTGTGTATATTGTATGTTAGGATAATACTCGTATAATACTTATGTCAGTATATAAAAAAAATGTTTTATGTATGGATTTTCATTTCCGTGGTGATTTTTTCATTACCGTGGGACAGTTCTTTCATTGCCGTGGATGCTTGTTTCATTGCCGTGCACGCATGTTTCATCGCCGTGGCATGACATTTTTAAACTTATGTTATTCGTTAGTTTTTTAAGTAATCAGCTTGATAATAAGCAAGAATACATACATTATCAAGAAGTATAATAAACGCTAATTATTTTTGAAAAAAACTTAAAAACAAAAAAATCCACGGAAATGAAGATTTTTGGGGACTTGTTGAAATTCACTCACGGGAGGTAAGGTCTCAATAATTTACGCAAAAAATATAATTTACTGTAACAAATTTATTAAATAAATTGAATTGTATTGAATTGAACCGATTTTGAAAACTCTTACCTTTGTAAAGCTACATTGTTTGTAAGTATCATAGGTTATATTACCCCCGTACTCTTACGAACACGGGAACTACGCGGGTGAAACTGTTGGGCGTAACTAGGATTAAATAGAACTTATGTAACAAAAACAACTAAGTAGATGTACTATACATATTGAACATTTGGCAAACAACCTTTCCAACACAACCTACGCAAAAGGAAAATTTAAAGAAAATATAGTAAATATGGGTAGATAAACCCTTGTTTTAACCTATAACTCTCGTTGGATTATTTAACCATTATCTTATATAAGCCACTTGAAAACATATTATAATTTATAATTATCATAATCATTCATTCAATACATCATCTTATTATAATAACTGACCCTAACTAAGTTCGAAACTTGTTTCTAGGGTATCAGAAACTACGCACACACTCATTCACACACATTTGTGGTTCACACAAATTTTCACCCCGCACGGGAGTCGAATCTGCAACCTTACCTTACTTACCTCTCCGGCATGGTGACCACTCTGCCATCGAGGTCATCAATAATCGTTATATCAATTAAAATTAAGCATTAAAGCACTTACGCACGGAATTACTTCATTATTTTAATATCCAAATTATCAAAGTCCTTGGTAATAAACACTAAAGTTTAGCACTAAAATGTCTAGATTATGGAAGGACTAGGCCAAGTCCTTGAACTAAAAGGTAACGACTTTGAAATAAAATGGGTTTTTAATGGATATGTGATACGAAACCGTCTATGTACTAACCCTTTTATTTGCGTAATGAAAAGCGCCCGGAGAGCCCATATTAAAGTGTAGCGATAAAGTGGGAAGATTTCCTGATTTATATTTGAACTTACTGGTTTTCGACAAAACAATACTATCTATACTACACACATTATTATTATGTAACGATAACGATATCTGTGCTTCTCATTTTTATCCCCCGACGCAAAAAGAGGTGTGTTATAAGTTTAACGTGTCTGTGTGTGTGTGTGTGGTGTGTGTGTGTGTATCCGTCTGTCTGTGGCATCATAGCTCCCGAACGGATGAACCGATTTCAATTTAGTTTTTTTTTTGTATTAAAGGAGACTTACGTGCAAGTGTTCTTAAACATGGTTGATGAAAATCGGTTGACCCGTTTAAAAGTTATGGGGGTTTGAAAGTAATTGTGTTGGGGGCTTTTGAAATTTTTAATTTTTAGAACATTGTTATGTGATTTATTCATGAGAACTTGAAGGGGGAAATCGTTTGAAGTGACCTGTGTTTTAATATATTATTGCATGCTCTTGAATTGTAGGATAAAGTAATGAAATTTCAATTAATAATAATTGTTTGCCAACAACCTATAGCTAACTTTTATTATTTATGTTCAAGACCCTCCAAAACATAAATTACTATCATTTTCAACTAAGTAAACATATTTTCCAAGAAATATTTTATTAGAAAATTTGGAAGACCTATTCGTAATGGCTAAAAAAGTAATAAATCATGGCCACATAAAAACAATAATAATAAATCTAAAATACGTTTGGCTATTATCGGATGTCATAACCAATTTGCTCGTAAAATTCTTGTAAACATATCGTTTATTTAATGTATTTAATCAATATAGCTGTTGAACATTTTAGTATTTAATTTTATTACTAGCTGCGCCCCTTTGAACCGCGTGAATCCCAATCCAATGGGAATTACGGGATAAAAAATATCCTATGTGTTATTTCTAGTTTTAAGGAACATCTATACCAAATTTAATCTAAATAGATACAGTAGTGAAAGAGTAACAAACATCCAAACTCACAAATATACAAACTTTCGCATTTATAATATTAGTAGGATTATTATGCAATCAATAAATCTTTTGATATTACAAAATTTTACTAAGGCCCTTTTTCACCATCTTTAAGTAACTTACCGAGTAGCTACTCACATGTTTTGTCATTGTCACTTGATAAAAATAAGAAAGAGACAAAACTAACTTTAATTGGTGGGTAACTTTATTTGAAGATCATAAATCAATATAGCTGTTGAACATTTTAGTATTTAATTTTATTACTAGCTGCGCCCCTTTGAACCGCGTGAATCCCAATCCAATGGGAATTACGGGATAAAAAATATCCTATGTGTTATTTCTAGTTTTAAGGAACATCTGTACCAAATTTAATCTAAATAGATACAGTAGTGAAAGAGTAACAAACATCCAAACTCACAAATATACAAACTTTCGCATTTATAATATTAGTAGGATTATTATGCAATCAATAAATCTTTTGATATTACAAAATTTTACTAAGGCCCTTTTTCACCATCTTTAAGTAACTTACCGAGTAGCTACTCACATGTTTTGTCATTGTCACTTGATAAAAATAAGAAAGAGACAAAACTAACTTTAATTGGTGGGTAACTTTATTTGAAGATCATAAATCAATATAGCTGTTGAACATTTTAGTATTTAATTTTATTACTAGCTGCGCCCCTTTGAACCGCGTGAATCCCAATCCAATGGGAATTACGGGATAAAAAATATCCTATGTGTTATTTCTAGTTTTAAGGAACATCTATACCAAATTTAATCTAAATAGATACAGTAGTGAAAGAGTAACAAACATCCAAACTCACAAATATACAAACTTTCGCATTTATAATATTAGTAGGATTATTATGCAATCAATAAATCTTTTGAAATTACGAAATATGACTAAGGGCCTATTTTACCATCTTTAAGTAACTTACCGAGTAGCTACTTACATGTTTTGTCTTTGTCACTTAATATAAAGTAAGAAAGAGACAAAACTAACTTTACTTGGTGGGTAAATTTACTTGAAGGTCGTGAAATAGGCTCAAAGTATACAAAATATAATAATAAATATACTTTCCACAAAAGATCCAATCAAGAGAGGCTTAATTGAGGAATACTGCCTTACATTAATGTACTTTGTGTGACTACAAATCAATAATCTACTTACTACCCGCGGCTTTGTTTGAACTTCAAAACATGGTTGACATTTATTGATAGTTCTAACACCTGCTACGAATACTAAAATTATAAATTAGGATGTTTGATTTTTTGTTATTGAATCATGCAATACCATTAAATTAAAAATTTAAAAAATCCCCAACACAATTACTTTCAAACCCCATAACTTTTAAACGGGTCAACCAATTTTCATCAAACATGTCTAAGAGCACTAGCACGTAAGTCCCTTTTAATACAAAAAGAAACTAAATTGAAATTAGTCATCCGTTCGGGAGCTATGATGCCACAGACAGACAGATACACATACAGACACGTCAAACTTATAACACCAATCTTTTTGCGTCGGGGGTTAAACATGACTAAAATGATTTGGTTTATTTTCATACATTTGGTTAAACTCCTGGATTAACTCAAAGAATACTTTTTATACCAAAAAACTCCTACAGACGATTAAAGCGAAGCATAGCGTAAGGAATAATGTCAGATTATGATCCTCTTTCGGGTAAAAGGAGTATTGTGTGTTCTTTATAGAGTCAATAATGTTGAAGTACTATGTATTATTTATGGAGTACATTACCACGAGAACGTAATAAAATTCACGGGAAAGGGTCATTTTCTTTTGAAATAACAGTAACGCACACATTTATATAAGTATCATTGAAAATACACATTCTTTTCTAATGTTTTTTAAGATAAAATATAATGTTAAACATATTTTATTATTTGAACAAGTCCAATTCTATTGCCAAATATTTTTTTAAGAAATATTTTAACTTCAATTTTGGGGGTATTAAGCTAGCTTTCCAGTGCTAGCTAAAAGGGGTCATTATAGTGGGTCCGTTCCTTTCGCAGTGGATGGCGGGTATTATTACCAGTCAATTACAAGAATTTCAATTTTTTTAAATTCGAAGTTTAACCAAGTTTTGGCAAACTCGAAATAAATCTTTATTACTTTGGGTTCATTCAATCTCTGTATATATAAAACTCTTCCGTTACCAACTGACGTACTTACTGACAGACAACGCAGAGCCGAACTACCGGTCGTAGAGAACTGAAAGCACGTGTGTTTGTTGAGGGGAGTAGGCTACCACTAAGAGAGGATTTTTGGAGATTTCTTCTCTAGGGGGAGAAAAGGGGGAAAGACCCAAATTCCGCCGGAAGTCATTATTCCACGCGGGCAAAAGCTAGTCACACGAATAAAATCTTTTAGGTACTATCGATTCAAAACAAGCTCTAAGTTAAGTAGGTATTTAAGGTTATCAACCCAGAACTTCCAACTTCGCTAGCAAGACATGTTAATGACACTAGACTGTTGAAATGTTAATTAGGACTAGAGTGCGCATTATATTTTACGAGAACTAACAAGTGAGTGGAGTGAGTAGTTTCCTCAATTAAACCTCTCTAAATTAGGTCCTTTGTGCGTGGAACGTTATTTTTCACTGTACCAACCGTTACATATTTTAGGGATTTAACTCCCCGTAACGACTGTTGATGATTTTGTACAGCCGGGACTGACGGTTTAGGCTGATAAATTGGTACTTTACCGATTATTGTATGAAGAAAATCGTCCGTGCTTATTGTATAGTCCGGTGAACGGTGAAGGAAACATCGTGAGGAAACCCGCTCACACTTGGGAAGAAATTATAAGGTTGTGTGTGAAGTCGACCAACACGCACTTGGCCAGCGTGGTTGATTAAGGCCAAATCACCTTAATTCAGGGTAGGCTCGAGCCCCTCGGTGGGGACATTATATGAGCCGATGATGATGAATGAAACGTAGTCCTGCATAGTGTATACTAAAGTCGGTCATAAAATAAGTATTTTGAATCGGACAAAAACCAGTTGTATTATCGATCGGTTCTTACAAAAAACCGAAAAATCGGTGACTGATTTTTTGTAGAAGAAGAATAGAACCTACTTATTGCAGAAGTGCTATGTTTACTAACATCCTAAATATTCGGTTATAAGTAAATAAAATATATCAATCGAAAAAAACATAGGCTCTACTATCGATTCAGTCCTACAAAAAGTCTAATATAGGGGCAGTTTTAAAGTGTATCAGTACTAGGAAACAGTAGAATTCAAAGTAGTTCCAAGAAATAGTTCTACAAATACGCTCATGTTTATCTGTCTATAGAGAGCGAGAAACGCGTTCACAACATAATACACGGAATACAATAGTACAATTTGTGCCATTCAAGTGAAATTGCGTCTCGAATTAGCCAAGTTTCATGGTAATATCAAATATTACATTTAGGAGACAATTAACTACTTGATTTAATTGCTATTAAAATTGTTTGTCGGATACAATATTAGTAATCTAAGAACTATAAATTGTGTAAGAAAATGACTAAGTATGTAAAATTTGACAAGCATGATTCTTCGTTGACAGCTCTTCCTGTGATTTTATAGACAACGGGCTCGATTTCCATTCTAGCTAAAAAAATGTCAGCGATTAGATCTGTTTTTATTTGAAAAGTTTCTATTGAAGTTTATTTTACTTATTCCACTTTACGTTTTATATTTCACGTTTTGAGTAATATGTAGGTATATTATGCAATATATTGAAACTCAATACACTGTAATCTAATTCAACATTTGTATTTTAAAAACATTAATCTTCACTAATTTTATAAATAGGTTTCATTCGCATATGAAATTAGACTTTAAGATAGATACTTAAATCTTAATTTCGTTCACACATGAAATATTTACTTTATTAAAATATTTATGTGTGATGTCTTCTTTAGCAGTATTCCAGACGCGCGCTCTTGATTAGCTGTTTACATTGGATATAAATTACCTCTTTATTTCAACGAGTATTAAGACACATAGTTCGTGTTTTTATTACATTTGCTTATATTTATCATTGTATTGCTGGGAGGAAATGATACAAGAAAGGGGATAAGTAGATTTATTAATACAAAAATAGTGGATGGATAGATTATGCTATATTTTATCAGATGTATCAGAATCTATAAATATTATATAAGTACTTACATATTATTCTGGAGATAAGGCAAATGTCTAAAAAAAATAAGATAAAAAGTCATAGAGGCAGAATTTGTTTATTTATAAAACTGCATTTGAAAAGCTGTTTATCGTGGGAAACGAAAACAAAGGTATTTCAAATAAAATTGACTTCAATAAATCTTGTCAGCAGCTGCCCTGCGCGGCTAGGATTCCATTCTGCGGGCTAAGCTACCTGCAGTGTATCCTGTTGTTTACGTGGAAATTTACCCTAAACTGACTAGTACGTAAACAAAAAATTAAACTTGATACAGGCGCGGTCTAGTTTACGTTAGGCCTAAACGTGAGTGACCGTTGTGTATTTAACAAATAATCAAGGCTTGTTTTTATTTGTTCAATTCGACTTTATTTTCGAAAACATGTTTTCTGTTTAAGCCTGAATTTTCCCTTGTTTAAATCTTCAATTATTTACCCACAAGCCAAATGAGTGAGAACCTCATAATTTAGTACTTGTAAAAAACTTATATATATATTTTTTAATATCACGTTAATCAAAGAACTTCAGTTAATCCCTTCGGAATTATTCCCTATATACCACGGAAGGCCGTATTGTACATAATAATATCCGAACACATATCACACATCGCTATCAGATCTAATCCCAATCTTTAAATACATTTAATTATACATAAAATATTCGTTAATTAAAATATATACTAAACATTTTGACCCTTTCGGGACGAGTTTAATAAGAAATATTTTAGCGACAACAATCGTAAAATATTTGTAATTATATAAGTTGAGTTCAAAGCCGAAACAAACAATTGGATCGGTGGTCCCTTTTCAAATATATTTATTGTTTGGTCTGGATCTCAGCTCCTTTAATTATATTATTATACCAACTTTCTGCTAGTAATGTTGGGTTTAACTGTGAACTTACTAGCTAAATGGTAGCCATTATTGATAATAAATTTTATAGTAACTACTCGAAATATAAATTGTTTTCAAGTTTCATCAAGTCGAATAGAAGGCAATTGAATTTTATTGTAATTTTTCAAAATTAAAATACATAACGTTGAAAAAATCTGAGCCAAATTAATCTGTATTTCTTACTTCTTTTCCACTGAATATTTTCATCTCATTTGTTTTTTAATTGTCTCAACAAGAAATCCAGGGATCTTACTGTTGACTTTCGTTCTTAATTAACAAGTTCAAAAACCAAAAGATTTAATGAACCTTGCTCTAAATCTATGAATAAAATTATAATTGTTTTTTGTAATAAAGTTTACAAAACATTTGTTACAAAGAAACCGCAGTGAAATGCGAGGCTTGAAACTTTATGGGGTCTTTCGTGCCCAGACCTTTTCTAGATGCGGGTTCAAATTGGTTACGAGAAACAATTTTAGTTCTATTTATTTTGCGGAACCCTTTTTTACGGTATCTGTGTTAAAAGCTGGATAAAACAAACGTTTATTAAAGTGATATGAAACGAAAAACATATTGAATGCGAGAGTTTTACAGGCGTTTTTGCTAAAGAAAACTTTTTTATGAGTATTGGAATACATCTGTTGGATAAAACGTGCAGTTTTTTGTATCGTTCCAAAATAAAAAAATAATGATAAGAATTTTGTATCTCTTTGTCGTTTCTAAAGCCCTTTTTTCAGCACTCCTATAAATACCAATCTAGAATTACCCAACGCTACCAAAGCTATTAAAATCTGTTTGGATTTTAATAAAAAAATTTTTTCAAACAGTCAAAGTATGTAAATTATGTACTTATGTATTTAATATTTATTCACTAATTTTGTTATAAACCGTTCCAAACCCACATTTTTGTTAACAATCTCTTTTAAAACATTTATTAACCAAATTTTCAAACAACAAACTTTACCTTTCAAACAAATTATATCCATATAAAAGCGTGGTATACATTTTGCCAGTCAAAAAGTTTAGAACACGCTTTCCTAAACTCACCTTTCTAATCTGTATTTGTTTGATGGTAATACTTTTAATAGACACATTAAATACGTAGGGAGATTTGTTTAAAGTTGGTCGTTTGAGGTAAAGTCCGAATTAGGGAAAAATAACATTCAGTTCGTTGAATATTTTTAGTAACCCATCTCATTACGAACGCTTGTGGTTATGTGACTACGTCTGACTTTGATTTCAAAAACTAACCTTTGTTGTATTTGGTTTGTATTAGTTAGGATCTTCATTACATCAAAAAGTTATTTTATATGTTATGTACATAAAAGTATACTGTTATTAGTTACACCTAAAAACTACGGGTTTACCCGCGATCTGAAAAGTCTATAAGGAGTACGGACCAACCCTAAATTCAATAAAAGTTTCTATGAAACAATTTCATTACCCGTTTTACGCACTTAAGAATGTTTACAACAAAGTATTTGTGCTAAAGATTCCGAGTTAGTCAAGCTTCTTTATCTCCCTAAATTAACTAAGTACCGTGTCTTTTTTTCATTGTGCAAACTACAAAAAATAACTTCTAAGTGAGTCACATAATCACAAAAAAGCTACCAACCACACGATTGAGTAATTATGGTAAATTCCTATGTCCATTTAGAACATAATAACATAACACGTGAGTGAGAAAATTAACCAGTATCTTCAAATATACATTATCTACAGTTAATATTTTCAATAAATTACATAAGTAGATGATCAGTTCAAAATAAATATGACAAATGCTTTGTATTCAAAGTCAAAGTCAAAAATCATTTATTCAGTTAAGGCCTCAATGAGGCACTTATGAAGGTCACTGAATCTACCACCAATTCGGAATTACATCAGCCGAGAAGAATCAGCAAGAAACTCGGAAAAACTAAAATGAAGTACAAATGTAACTTATAACTAATGACAACAATTAAAAAAACCATGTCAAAAGGTATATATAAAAAAAAAAAAATCTATACATGAAGAAAGAAATGAGTACATAAGTCAAAAACTAAAACTAGCATACTGAGGTTACGTGTGCAGAAATTTAATGCCAAACATCCCGGTCATTAATAATAAAATATTATCCTATTTACTATCACTAATACATAAAACAATAACATCTAAAGACAAACACAATAAGAAAAACAATACTTAAAAGGTTGATATAAAGATTATTGGGAACCAAATAACTTTATCTCGCCAGAAGGTCAAACCTATTACAAATTTTATGGTTGTTAGAGTTTTATTAATTGTTATTAGGCGTAGAAGCTATTAATTCTAATACTTTTGTAAATCCGAACTTTAATTGTAAATGTCAGCGAGTTTTATTAGTATTTATTGTACTTGCAATCTTTGTATGTGTATTTAGTTTTATCCGTATTCTCTTAACACTCTGTAGTGGGATCTTTCAGGTCAATGTAGTCGATACTTTACTACGTAAAAAGTATTCTTTTTTTCTTTTCTCGATTGAACTGAAATTGCATACACATCTTTACTAGTCCTTACTAATATTATAAATGCGAAAGTAACACTGTCTGTCTGTCTGTCTGTTACCTTTTCACGGCCAAACTACTGAACCGATTGACTTGAAATTTGGTACAGGGGTAGCTTATGGTACCCCTGTACCAAACAGGGAAAGAACATAGACAATGTTATATCCCGAAATTCTCACGGGATCGGGAACTACGCGGGTGAAACCGCGGGGCACAGCTAGTTTATGACAACACATGGTTAGCTAAGTTACGTCATTATTTATCTAATCTTTGTAAGGTCCATACTTTTAAAGGTAGCGGAATTATTTTGTAGCCATGACAATTAATGTCATCATTACCATCGTCAGCCTGTAGTCATCAATTGTTGGCCATAAGTCTTTTCTATTTTGCGCCACACTTTATATTAGTCAATACAAATGTAGTCTATAATGTATTTAATATTATGTATATTGAAGTTAAGAGTAATAAAATTCCATTTAAAGTGAAAATGCAATATTCAGTTGCATAACATAATATAATAAAATTTTCGTAGTTCAAAATTGAAATTTTCTCTGAATGCCGCGTTCAAAACACGTCTGAAACTTTCACTGGTGTAAATCAACTGAATAGCAAACTAAATAGGGAAGGACACAATAATTTACAGTATTTTTGCAGTGATAGAAATGTAAACAATTTATATTTATATAATATTATAACGAAATATGTTTTAGAAATATGCAGTTTTCTAAAGAATTTCAAACGTTATTTTTTAACATAACATAAAATCAGTCAATCCTTTATCAAGCAACTGATTCCCATTAGGCATCAGAAACTTTCGCACACACACACTGATTCACACCCCAAGCCGTGATAAATGTGGGACTCACAAATATTTACCCAACACGGGAATCGAACCAACAACCCTTTGCTTAGCACGGCAACTCTTCTCCAATGACTATTCAACCATTTGGATTATTTATTAAGTTCAAAGAACAAATAGGTCAGAAAATTATAGAAGTTATTTGTACAATTATTATTGATTTATAGAATTAAACATTGAACTGACCATTTCGAAAATAAAGCGTCTAGGAATTTCTGAGAATTTGTTATTTAAGGAACCTAAAAGATGGCCATTGACGATCATTTTGAAGTGATCAGTCAAGACATAAAACTGTGGCGTCACTCCAAAAATTTTAGGCCAACTAGATTTCGCCACTGGAATTTGGAATCGCTCTGGTGTTTGATGACTAAATTTGGATGGACGCCAGTTCAACTGATCAGTTAAACTGACTCGTCAATGGCCACCTTTAAACCTATTTACCGTTCTTAGGCCTGAGGGTTAGCTTTGACTTTGTAGACCTTCAATATTAGTTGGACAGTAATAGCTTTAAAGATTAAATTGGAAGTATGGAAGGAACTATTTACATAGCCTCGGACCGATATACACACATCAAAAGTGTCTAGGGATCAACATATATTTTTGCAATAACTTTTCTCCTGATTGATATTAATTAAAATTTTCTTTAAGGATTCATCAAATAAAGTTATTTCGTTTGTCACAGTAACGATAAACCAAGTCACCTTTGCATTAATAAAGAAATTTGCCATTTTCCTAATAAAGGGATTTTTGACATTTGAACCACTAACATTAAAGTTCGAAAAAAAGACTGAAATAACAGTTTTCTTTAAAATTTTATTGGGTAACTTAAACAATTAATAATCCGTGTTTCTAGCGCGAACACTAACAACACAAGAACATCGGTTTGGCATACTCAAAATGAGTTCATCCAAATCACGCTGTGGAATGACCGCCCATGTTCGTTGCAACAACAAAAAAGGTCTTCTTGCGACTGGATACCCTCCATATTCGGCAGAGCTCTTCTCTGTAGCATATCCCATGCATGCTCAATCGGGTTCAAGTCTGGCGACTGAGCAGGCCAGGGCAGGACATTGATGTTAGCTGCGGCGAGAGTCTGTCTTACAACTCTTGCGGTGTGCGGTCGTGCATTATCATGCATTAACTGAAGTAAGGGACCGATTTGCACTTGTAGAGGAACGATGACGTCTGATACAATCGTCTCAGCATAAATTTGAGCGTTGAGGTTGCCTCTGATCCAAATCAACTCAGTTCTTCCGCCGATCCAAATACCCGCCCATACCATGATGGTTCCACCACTATAAGGATGGACTTCCTGGCAGGATTTTAATCGCTGTTGGCGTCCAGGGGTTCTCCAGTGTCGTATACGTCTTGTATCCGGTCTCATACCAAAACGAGACTCATCAGAAAAGCACACGAAACGCCATTGTTCTTCTGCCCAATTTCTGTGTTCAAGAGCCCATTGATATCGAATCCTACGATTGTGCATTGCTATAGGTGGTACCCGTAGCGGTCTTCGGGAATGAAGGTTCACTTCATGCAAGCGGTTTCTGACTGTTTGGTCGCTAATTAAGTTCCCTGAAGAGTGATGAAGCCGCACGGCTAACATCATGGCGGTTATTGTTGGAGCTCTTCGAGTTAAGATTTGAATGTATTGGTCTTGTCTCCGTGTGGTGCAGCGATACCGTCCTCCATGGCGCTCAGCCACGGTACCAGTGCTTCGGTAACGTGTCCAAAGTCGACTGATAACACTCTGACTTGTATTCAGAGCTAAAGCCACAGTACGTTGCCGGGAACCAGCTTCTATCATTCCCACGGCTCTGAGCATTTCTTCCCTGCTTAAATGACGTCGCCGCTCCATAATAACGTTGGTTTTAATCAGTAGTAGGGAAACAGTAGCACTAATAATGTCTTCAATGCGTTGTATGTTTTTATAGGGAAAATATTGACAGCTGATTTTCATCTTTTACTCGAATTTGATTCACAGTTCCTGATTCAAATTATGAAATGCACCAAAAAGGATCCATATAAATTTATAAAATCATAAATTTATTACAAAGCCACATCTCAATCTCAAGAAATCCGCATAAAAATGCTTGATCCCTAGACACTTTTGATGTGTGTAGTTTATCACGAAAGATAGGAGTTAGTAGTTCTTAGTTTAAATACCAAAACAGTTATGAAACTTTTAAACGATTGTAACTGATACATTTACTTTAATTGTATTCTTTTTTCTTTAAGCCTTCTCAATTCTTAGGCCTACTTTCTCTACTTTGCTCTCATTTCATTTCAAGATGCTAATGCAAGGTATTGAGATAATATTTAACTTTCCAGTCAGGTCACCTAGGAAAAATGCTCTAATTTAACGTTAAAAGTATTTATAAAACTTTTAATACCCACTGATAATTTTTAGTAGGTGTGTAAGGAAACCAACTAAAATCATTAACTATTACAAACAAAAGAAGTATTATACGATCGTAAATGATATAAAAACGCTTAACCTTTACAGTACTCAATGACATCATACTAAACAAAACAAATTATGTACAAAACAAAAGGTAAATAAACGAAGGGTAGCGCACTGCTTGAAATTGAGCTCTGATTTTCGGCGAATCTTTACTCCCTAGGGAATTAAAGGTGATACCATTATATAGATAGTCCAATACATACTTTGTATGGCGATTCAAGTAACTTTCATTAATGTAATGTATAAGATTAGAGAGACTAGTAGAAGTAAATTACAAAATCGATATTTAATTTTCTTATGTCGTTCAAAAGTAAATGTATTGTTAATATTGCTGTGAATGATAAGAAAAATGTCGGTCTTTTTCCTTCCTTTTCCCGGACAAAGGTCTTTATTTGCTGTGTTTCTTGTTTGGGGAGTAAAAAATAAGAATTTAACGTTACAAAGATTCTGTGGTTTTGCGAGGTAAATTATTTATTGCAACGCAGTAAGAGCCATTTTTACTGAACTTTTCTACTGCTTGTTTGATGGTAAATATTCCATGTACATATAACCTTGTTATTAATATTGCTCGTGTCAAAAATCAAACTTATAATTATTGACTTTTGGTAGAAGGTGCACGCACAGCATATACAACTAAACCATTAGTGGTTTAGTTGTATATGCTGTGCGTGCACCTTAGGCATATCAACGTCACCTTAGGGTGACGTTGATATGCCTAATGGTTTATTTTTCGTGGAAAATTTGAAGTTACTTCGACGTGTTTTCTGACAAGCTGTGACAAGTGAATGCGTGATATGATTGGTAGACAGGTTCAATTAAATTTGAAATTAATGACGGTCCTATATTTTGACTTTAATATGAAATCCAGTAGGTCACTTACTAGTATACCCTTCAAAGCAATAGGTCGACTTAACTTCATGTAGTTCAAAATGGAATGATTAATTAATCATCCTGTGATTTCCCTTGGGTTACGTAAGATTTTATACATGTAAAACTAGCTTTTATCAAAGGTTTTGCGCGTGATACTCGTTGAGTTTGAAATGAGTTTTGAGAAAGGCTCTGCTTGTTTTGAGGTACAGTGAGACATGAATACTTATTGCTTTTTGCATATACGATATTAATATCATAGTTTATCTAGTAGAAAAATTGACATTATTTTTCCATCAATATCTACAATCGGGCATGTAATAATTTTATTATAAATTAAATAAAAAAATGTATATAATAATTGTTTATTCCTTTGATGTATTTTTGACGATGAGAGTACATTTTCTTTTTAATTTTTCTTTTTTCCTGTCTCTGCAAAGAGTCCGTTGTCAGAAATTTTAAGTCGCGCCGAAAAGTTAAGCTTATTTGACATGGTAATTTTTATTTTAAGCAAACATCAAAAATTAAGTTTGATTTTATGGTTGTCGGCAATTGTTTTAAATTTGGAATTTGGAAATGTTTTTTTATTACTTTTTATATTCTTGTCAGTTGACAGTCATTAGCTTTTTGTTTTTGCCGCCAGTTGGTGGAGTAGTGGACTTCTCTATTACTCAGGGTTTGAATTTCCCCTTAAAACAAACCTTTATGCGCAAACTTTTGTGTAAGTATCCTTATTAATTATAGTTAGATAAAAAAAGTCTCAAATGATTTATTTATCAAATTAAGCTTCAATATTATTCGTATACTTTATGATCACCAAATATTAAGGACTTGCATTCAAGTTATGGAACTGAATATTATTCAGAAATAAGTCCTCATTTTCATTCATTCATAATTCTTCCACTGTAATAATCATTTGTCAGTCAAATGACTGTATAAACTCGACATCAAAAGTTTGAAATGACATTTAAAGCAAAATGATCTTTATAACAACTAAATTAAGAGCCAGAAGTGCTTACATTTGTTTCAATTTAATGCATTTCCATTATTAAATTACGGGTTGCGTTCAAGTAAATACCTTTGTGAGGTCTGTATTGAGTTCCTTCAGATTACTTCATTGGACCGGAAAACTTAGTCCAGTAAGTAATGAAATGAGTTTTAGTTAGAGATTGTTTCCCTTTCATACGTGTATTTCTAAATTGACGAGTCCATAGCAGTAATTAAGGCGCCAGATTGCCAAACAAAAGAACAAAGAGTGGCGGCTTTGATTCCCGCGTGTTGTTAATATAAAAAAAATGATGGTAAAACAATATATAAGTATTAAACTTAATAAAATACCATTACTTAGAAAGAAATTTCGCCCCGTACATAGCTATGTCCGCAGTCAAACGTTCCGTTTCCCTATATATAGCGCAAATGCGACATGTTATTTTATAATCAACGTACAACAACGTTCATCAGTATAAACATCACGTTTTTATTCCTTGTAACATTTTAAGGAATTTTCAAAGGAATCAAATTACTTATTACAGAAAATACACCAGAAACTGTAAGATACGTTTTCGGAATAAATTGAACATAAACCTAATTGTGGTAAAGACTCGAACGTTCTTTGCTTATCTTTTCTCTTTTGGATGGGACATCGGTTTCTAATCAAGTTAACGTTTTGTTCCGATTTCAAAAAAGTTATAAAAAGGTACCGCTATTCAAACTTTTTAATCCAAGATTCAAAGAATCAACCCTCTTTTTATGCAGCCTTTTTTGGGCGTGTGTGAAACCGATATTGAAACTTTTTAATGAATTGAGAGATTTTTTGGTAGTTATAAATTTTATTTAGGACGGAAGTGACCTTTGCAAGTTGGATCGGTTAGATCCTTTTTGTTGATTCTTCACATTATTTGCTTTGCTAACAATACTGGTATATGATAAACTGAAAGAAAAATTACATTATAATTATGAAAAATAAGTTAGTATAAACTTATATA
Source organism: Timandra comae (assembly GCA_958496195.1). NCBI lineage: Eukaryota > Metazoa > Arthropoda > Insecta > Lepidoptera > Geometridae > Timandra > Timandra comae. The sequence continues at coordinate 5,144,153 of OY292371.1, forward strand.
CAAAACAGGGTTACTTAATGTATTTGTTTGTATGGAATAATCTCTGTATTCATAAAACAAAATTTCTTGTAAATTCCTTTCAATAGAGATAAAATTCTAAACTGATACTCAATCTATTCGAATGTATACAAATTTCACATCCCAAAATAAAACTTGTAAAACTCTACGTCATAAAAAATCGAATTAAAACACATATCATCACGTCATCTGTGTGGGCTATTATATCCCTATTTATAGTTGATTTTCTGTCAATACAGGTAAAGACGAACGTAACTGATCATAAATAACAATATATTTAACTATATAGTTTTTATTAGATAGAATTACAACTATTTTTCCAGAACTGAACTAATAAAATTACAAGAAAAACAGCGTTCTTGCGCTCTGTGTATTTTATAGCATTTTTATTGTACTACATTTAATAAATGTTTAATAGCGTTGACAAGTTTATTCCACGAAAGATATTTTGGTTTGTACAGTCTCGGAACCAAAAGGTACGTCAATTTTCAAATTGATTCGATTAATGTGTCCCGATGACATATTACCTTTTGAAACTATGTTACAAAATAGACTCGAATTAGGGAAAATAATGTTCTACTGTTCGTTGATAAAGTACAAAATTATTCCGATCAGTGTTGTTTGACTATTTATCTTGTCAACAAGATGTTTATGTTTTATAAACTAAAACCTTCTTGTTGGTTCAACCTGTCATTATCATCTCTGTTAAAACTATTGTCAATCGGTCAATGTCATCATTGCAAAATATCAAAGAGGTTTTTATATGCCGCGCGCACAAGGCAGTGTTTAAAAAAGGATAGAAAGATCAAGCAAATCCTTATTCGATAGCAAACGTCATATTATTTATTTAAATGTTAGCATCACTGTTTCTTACGCTGGTATGTTGGTATAATTGTTTCTTGCTTGACTTAGTGCAAATGAAAACCGACTCTAAGGTGACGAACCTTTTCATTCCGAGACTGTACAAAACTACAAGTATTTTGAAATGAATACTTTTAGTATCTTAGAGTGATACAACAATTTAATTTGTTTATTTAAATCTACAATTTGGAGCGTAATCTAAATGATGTTATTTGTACGCTTCATACTTTGGATCGTTAGTACATTCAAACGTTTAATAGGTATTTCCACAAGACAATCTATTTTTCGTCGCGTCATCGTAGGGAGAGCGTCGATGGCGTAGGTTAAGGCCGTTGACTTCCGATCGGAAGGTGCCTGGTGTGAACCCCAACAGTCCCGCCACGTACCAATGTGTTTTCAATTTTCAAATTCATAAGTACGTTAATTTCGACGCTCTTACGGTGAAGGAAAACCAGAACAATGATTGTGAGGCAGAAAACGTAAAAAAACATTAAATTAAAAATTTGAAAATTCCGCAACACAATTACTTTCAAACACTCATATCTTTTAAACGGGTCAACCGATTTTCATCAAACATGTCTAAGAACACTCGCATGTAAGTCCCCTTTAATACAAAGAAAAAAACTAAATTGAAATCGGTTCATCCGTTCGGGAGCTATGATGCCACAGACAGACAGATACATACACACACGTATACACACACACATACACAGAAACGTCAAACTTATAACACCCCTCTTTTTGCGTCGGGGGCCAATAAAACGGGAAAATTTTATTCTAGTATACCGCTATTAAATTAATAAATAGTTTCAACTTTGAACTATAAAATTAATGACGTCATTTAGGAATATCTTCCTCCATTGTCTATAAGAAAATTATTTCCGTCTTAGAATTTACAGTCGTATTGTAGACTTCATCGGGTATTAAGAACTCTTGCATTAATTAAAATTCTCCACTGTCTGAGACCGTTGTCCATCTTTTGATTATTAAGTTACTCTAGTTGTGACAAAGGTTATGGCCTCCCAATGAACTAAAAGCCGCATCAGAGGTCTTAAAATAGCGTAGAGTTGAAGACAAAGCATTGTCTTGAACTCCACAGTATCCTATATCACTACATAGTATAAAACAAAGTCGCTTTCTCTGTCCCTATGTATGCTTAGATTTTTAAAACTACGCAACGGATTTTGATGCTGTTTGTTTTAATAGATAGAGTGATTCAGAGGAAGGTTTTTAGCATACTTTAAGATGCTTTTAACTAGTAAATATACTGTGAACTGTAAGTAAGAAAATTAATAGAAATAGTACAATGCAAAACTGATTTTAAGTTCGATTATTTTCTCAAAAAGGATGTTTACCGTGCCTTTTTTTTTACAATAGGGTGCCTGGGTAAACAAAATGAAATTCCAGATAGATTTCGAAAAAAATATTAGACACGTATTTTAAAAAAAATGTTAATACAAGAAGGTGACGAAAAATATACTGGTAGAATATTATATTTAAATAATATTGTTGACTGCAATTAGGTTCAACCATATTTTAAAGTTAGTTTCCACGTTATTATTATGAATGAGGTACTAATTCAGGAAAATATTTAAATTTTAATTAGAATAATTTGACCTTCTAAAAGCAAAATCAAGTTGTGTCATAAAGTTTACTTGTTTTCACCGTATAAGTAAGTAGGGCTTAATAATTAGGCTTTCTAAGTCCGTTGTTTAAGATTTTAACATGAACTGAATAAGAATTTCTTATGTTAATTTTTGTTACTATTTTTAGGATGTTTTGAATAAATTTACTCAATATTTTTGGGAGAAAATAACAAAGAAGAATATTGTTAGATATCCCTAAATATCTCTATAATTAATAAATATCATTTCTTTTATGTTTACACAAGTTTTTGTACGAAAAGCGAATAAGTATTTTTTGTTTTTCTTTAAGTTTGGGTTTTTTAATATTTTTATCCTTTTTCAATTACCTACGTTTTAATCTCTATTAGGATTTTCAACATTTTTGATTTTACCATTATTGAACCATTATTTATTAGTAGCATAAACAAAAAACCTATATAAGTAAATGACAGTTATTATTAATCGTTAAATTAGTTTTTATGACATGTTTTTGTTTGAAAAGTTATCTCATAACAGTTATAGTTAAACTTTTTTCAAATCGTGAAAAATTTTATGGACATATTTTTCTTACGTGACAATGATATACCTACATAATGTGGATACGAGATACGAAGGATACGAGCTGAACTGTGAACACAGATTAAAAGTGGTAGTTAATTTGGAATTTTAAGAATGAACTATCGAATATAATATTTTTATGTGATATACGATTTAAATTACTGATACCTTTATTTTTGTACTCTACACTGAAATTATGTAAAGATTTTTTTAAGACTCAGCACCTATCTGGTCCCTCATTTTTATAATGAACTAGCTGTGCCCCGCGGTTTCACACGCGTAGTTTCCATTCCCGTTCCCGTTGGAATTCCCGAATTTTCTTTGCTATAAACCTCACGGAACCCGAGACCTTTCCAACGAATGCAAAACCGTGGAAATCGGTTTGTGCGTTCTGGAGTTATAGCGTCAGGAAGGAAAACCCGACTTATTTTTATACAGTAGATTATTATTTTATACTTATATTTTTATCTATGTACAATATGTAAGTAAACATAACAAGGAAATAGCATCAAAAGCCAATAATAGCGTGTTAATTATCAATTATCTCACTTCCTTTTATCCTATTGTATTGTCATCCTTTGAACTAAATTAGTTGTTTGTTTATAACAACATAAGAAATGATCGCCACTAATAAAAATCCTAATTAAAGTTGCTTCATAGTAATCTGTTTAGTAAAATATTTTGTGTTTTGAGATTCGGAGAAATAAATGTTACGAAATATTTATTATATCTGGGTGTGTGTGTGAATGAGTGTGTGCGTATTATCTGATACCCCAGATACAAGTTACGAAGTTAGTTAGGGGTCAGTTACTATAATGAGATGATGTAGTGAATGATTATGTTATATATAAACGAGCGGGCCGTCTTAATTTCACTTCATAATAATATTATGGGTACAATTTTGGACATGTTTTCATTGTCACACTTCGAACTATAAGCCATAAAACAAGAATAAACTGAAATGTTTCTACAAAATGACAAACATAAATGTGACAACGACACCAATAACACGTCGAAATAAAACTACTTTAGACTGATTAAAGAAATTTGAATTTTCAAAGACTCAAACCCCCCGAAGTGCACGCACACGCTACGCACGTGTACTCAGTTTCGCTTTGTATGAAAATGTATGAGGTAAAACCCACCGAAATACATGCACACGCTACGCAGGAATATGACGTCATTGATACATTCGTGAATGACTCGGCTATAGCTCAACGTAGCTGAGCTGCGTGGCCGTGGACCGTGGGCGTAGCGTGCGTGGCGGTGGGTTCGCGGCTTTACTGTCTGACTGGTGCAACTCAAGACTTGAAACGTTAGAAATGTACTGAAAATATAATTCGTCTAGCTTGTTTCAAATGTGTTGTGTCTGAGTACTTTTTGATTAATATAATTAACATCAAACATCAAGAGTGAGTGAGAGAGAGAGAGATGATAGTCTACTAGGGCATCTTACAAGACGGCACTGTACTCCAGTCTCTCTTTAAATTTATAGACACTAACAAACTAAAACAAAAATAAACTTGCTTCGCTTGACTTAGAAATTAAACCCGGAAAAGAATTAAAATGCAATCAAGTTAAAAAGTAGATGTTTATAGAACTAAAATTTATAGCACACAATATTTAAATTAAATATCCTTCTTCACTACATAGTTTAAAACCAAGTCGCTTCCCTCCGTCTGTCCCTATGTATGCTTCGATCTTTAAAACTACGCAATTATGCAAATACAGATTTTGATGCGGTTTTGGACCAGACAGAATGATTCGCGAAAAAGGATTTAAGGATAATTTTAACTCCGCATTCTTACGGGAGCGGGTACTACGTGGATGAAATCGCGGGGCGCTGCTAGTCGATTATAAATGCATACTTGTTCAAATTTGTGACAAGGGTATTGAATATTGAACATTTTTTGTAAACCTTTGCAAAGTTTACGCGTAGCTGGAAGGGAAATTAGTTTCGTGATTTATCGTGTTTTCAATATCTACCTACCGGCATAATTTAATTAAGGTTCGGTTAAGATGGTAAATCGAGGGTAGTTAATTTGTAAACTTCTGTACCTTGTTTGTAGTTTGGCTTAATTTCTTATTGATAGCTTAGTGACTGGCATTACTGAATTCTTGGAAGATATTAATATTTTTTTAAATATATTGATTTGTAGTTTTTTTTAATGTTAAGAGACAAAGATATTTGGTATTACATACTAATGTTAATGAGATAAAAATATTTTTAATTGATGAATCATTTAATAATAATCAGGTAGTCGAGTATATAAACATCCTTTGAAGATTATATCTATAATAAGAATATAAGAAAAATGTCCTTAGAATTAGAATATAAACAGGGAATGTGCATTCATTCAGCAAGGACTTTACGACTCTTTGTAATATATATGATAATACAAAACTATGTTATTTATATTATACCCTGCACATTGAATACTTTAAACCATATTACTTTCTAAGAATATTTTAGACTAGTCCTTCACGTATTATGAAAATATTATTTAAACTAAACACATTGATTGTGACTTTAATAGAAATTGAATAGCAAATAGGTTCATTTATTTAAGAGCTATAGATAGACAGACACACTGATGTTAAAATAATAAATTAAAGATAGCTTTAAGATTGGTTTGATACGGGATATTTATACGTACTAATAGTCGAATCCCTCGAGTAGTTTTAGCCACATTCCTGATGAAGGCTACCGAATGTGGCTGAAACTAGTCGAGGGATTCGACTATCGGTACGTACAAATATCCCGTATCAAACCAATCTTAAACAATGACGTACGTTTCGTTTAATAATAAAAATAGCTTTATTTTGAGTTCAGGGGTAAATAATATAACAGACTTTCATAAACAGTGTATCATTTCTCTCATTTTGCAGAAAAACATAATCAATATTCCATTGATATTTTCTTTTGGTGGAATTACAATGGAAAATACTGACCATTTTGTTTACATCTAAGCCAGATTTCTCAATTAATATTCTAGCAATGGTCACCGAAATACACTTTGTTGTGTCGTAGCAAAATCACGTACACTGTCTTGATTGAAGGAACTTTCCTACAAAATAAAAGAAAATATATCGAACTGTATCTTTAATACTTACAACGTGATGTGATTTTATTGTCACTTTTCGTAATTGTTTTTATCATCAATCATACTTTATCTAAGTTTTGGTTGAAAAGTATTTAGTGATATAATATACTTTGAAGAGTTATTACCCTTAAGTGTACTCCGCAGATTTACTTAATAAATCAACCATCGCACCTCAGTTTTAGCTCAATCTTGTGGAAAATTTATGAAGAAAGAGTATTAAGTATAGGTACTTCTTATGTGGTATTAAGAATTTTTTTTTTAAATTGATTATTTCAAGAAAATTTTGACTACAATCCTTTGGGATATTTTTTATAACTGTGGGTATTATCGTAGATATTTCCATGTTCCTATTGCAGAAGATCTTGGCTGTTTTTCAGAACAAATGGGAGCAGCAAAAGCCTTTTCATCTCCAATTTCTAAAGCAAAGTGAATAACGCAAGGACGCATAGAGGAAGGTATCCGGATGGCTTAGGTAGTCACTGGGGTAGAAGGGATAGATAAGAAATAACCAGGCACACGTGTGTACGAGTATATAGTTCGCCCTTTGAACGACTTGAGCCCCACATAACTTAAGGAGTCGTATCTAGACGCGGGGGTAAGGTATTTAATGCATTTTCCAAAGAAAAAAAAAGATGATCTCGATAAGTGCGGTTGTACCAGTTGTTCGGTAGGTACAGTATTTTTTAATGATTTATGCTAATAATTTATAGGATTTATAAAACGTTCGCAGTTGTTATGAGCTTTTCATTGTTTCGATGTTTCGTAAAAGATAATATCGATGCCTATTTTCAAACAAAAACAAAGGTTTTCTCACGTTTTACTCTCACGCACAAAACATAGGTAAGTACTTAAAATCATCATATTTTGAAGTTTGTTTGTATTGTATTGAGCTGAATTTGTAACTGGTAAAATATAGACGTCATAAAAGTTAGTTTACATTTAACCAAATTTCACTAAAGTATACAAATATGTATAAATACGTCACATCACCATAACTTTAATCTGGGTTTACCCAAAACAGATATCAAAACTTCTCCAAGCCAAGTGATTTTTTGTCGAAATATGATATTATGCGAGGCAAAAACATGGAAACTGGAAGTGTGATTTATTTCTTAAGTTTAAAACACAAATAACCGTGTCTTCAAAACGTTTCGTCACGCGAGTTCATTCATAGAAAACACAAAAGATTTTCAATTTGTCTAAAGTAGGATTTAAATATCTCGTGTCATTGATTTCCAATGGTTAGTTAGCGGACTAAAATAACATTGAAAATTGAACTGCCAATCAAGTCTGATATCAATTTAGATAAGCTAAAATATTGAGAGTGAGGATGATGAATAATGCGGGTACTAGATAACACTTATACGCTGTATTTATGCCTTCTTAGTTAATCATACTAATGGAACAACGATCTAGTAATTACCATGAATTGTTCGTAACCCAGACCAAGGGTTCGATCTTTGCTTTGATCTTATGCAAGAAGGGTTTACGTTATTGCTCCTTGTAAATTTTGTTTTTACCTCTATTGTGTTTTACGCATTCATGAGATACGTTTCTTATTTAATATACTTATAGATAGTATCCGATTATGATATTCTTTTTTATTAACAAACTAGCAGCGCCCCGCGGTTTCACCCGCGTAGTTCCCGTTCCCGTAGGAATATGGAGATAAAAATGCTAAAAACCTTCCAACAGACCGCATCAAAATCCGTTGCGTAGTTTTAAAGATCTAAGCATACATAGGGACATAGCGACATAGGGACAGAGAAAGCGACTTTGTTTTATACTATGTAGTGATGAATAGGTAACCCCAAAATCTCTTACCTCCTATATGATACGTACGTATATGAAGCGGTTTTAAAGTCACTAAATTCATTTACGTCATTGCGTACAATTAACGTTGGGTTGAACTAAACCAAAATCAACCAGCAACCAACATTCTTTGAATGATCACTTAGTCTTTACCAGTAACATCATCTTCTCAAATTACTAGTTCAGTACTACCAACTATAAACATTAACTCATTACTCTAATACCTGTACAAAAAGATAAGTAGAAAGATCCTATGTTCACGACCGCTAGAGCCCAGCTATAATATTGTACTTGCCTAGGCTTATTATTATTAGTTATTATAAGGCCGCGTGTCCAGGGTATGATTTTTTCTTGTTGGACTCAGTTATGACAAAAATATTCATGTAAATATTAGATTTTTTCTTGTCTAAAACAGACAATTTTTTTTCAAAACACTTGCTCATAAAGGGTCTCTTATTTGTGCAAAAACAGTTGAATAAAGACACGTTTTATTCACTAGTGAGTTATAGATTGTTTTTTTAAAATGCTTTGTCTTAACAAAAGTTTCGATACCAAAAAAAAGTGTCCATACATTTTAAAAACAAACTTCAACTATGTTGCTTTACTTATGGTAGCTCTATGGTCGATTCCATTCATTCATTCATTCGATTTTTTTTTAATAAGTATATTATTTTAGTCTTTGTCCGATCACCATTGTTGTGTTGGATGCGCGTGAATAGAAAAACTGTTTATTTACTAGCGAAAAATGATATTTTATTATTAATTTCTTTATTAAGTAGGCTCGACAATATTTTTGACATTTACATGAACATTTTATGTTATCTGTATCAGGCATGACAAATTTATTACCGTGGACACGCGGCCTAAGAGTAATGCTAATTATCATAAGGGTTCTCTAACGTAATCGCTTTCATTTAGTATCTACAGTATCTTTGTAAGGTCAATGGCTGTCATGTTCTCGTAGTGCTTCATCGCAACAGATGAATGTCCTTATGGAACCATTTTGTGCGAAGTTCGTAGTTCATTATATTCTGGGTAGGCACTTGCGCTGTTTATGTGTGAAGTTAAGAATGTGTTTTTAATGTTGTAAGGGATAAAAAATATCTCCTATCTTTTACCTTTAAATTTTAGAGTATAATCCTTTTAATTGTTGTTGATTTTTAGTATAACCCATTCTGCGGGGTATCAATATACATATTTTACGTGGAGCAATTACTGTCCATCAGCAGACCTTTACATCCCAGAAAATAAATAAATAGTATTGACATTGAAAACTGGAATGTGTTATAAAATTGAGTATAAAATATGATATCCGCTCTAAAAACGATACTGAAATCTTGCACTTCAGCTGAATTTGTAACTGGTTACCCACAAAAGACATAAAAGTGTTCAAGTTGGCATAAATCCAAATTACTCATTTTAAAGTATGCAAATTCGTCACTGCAAGATAATTTTAGTGCTTAACCCCAAACCAGATATCGAAATACATCAAAGTCAAGGTTACAAAGTTTTTAATACATGGAATGTTATTTCAAAAGAGCACTCATTTTTAATTTTATTTCGAAAGATCATTTATTATTTGGTTTCACTGACAATTTTGTATCGCTCTCTGGGTTGTCAAGGTAGTCATCGCTCCCAATATTCTGACATGCTGCTCAAATCTGGTTCAAATAAAATCTAACACCAATTTAGATATCATAAGGACAAAGGGTATAATTTTAATAAAATAGAAGCAACATATAATAAATAAAGCAAATAGATAAAATGCAAACAAATTATCTAATATTTCCTTTGAAAAGTCAAAGTCTAACTAATGATACATATTAGTATCATTATATTCTAATCCTCTAAAAATATTTAACGTGCATTGGGAATAATAAATAACCCACGTATTTCCTCAGTGTTAGATTTATTTCTGGTTTTTATGATATAAAAGACCATAAAATGCAGACTTCTTTTTATATCTAGGTGTAGATAAGATTGTGGATACGCAAACATGGGAAATGATTCGACATTTCATTATTTTTGATAGAGCTATCAAACAGTAGCTTCATATGGGTGTGTGTGTGAATGAGTGTGTGCGTAGCTTCTGATACTCTAGATACAAGTTTCGAACTTAGTTAGGGGTCAGTTACTATAATGAGATGATGTAGTGTAGTGAATGATTATGTTACGGTATCACTACATAGTATAAAACAAAGTCGCTTTCTCTGTCCCTATGTATACTTAGATCTTTAAAACTACGCAACGGATTTTGATGCGGTTTGTTTTAATAGATAGAGTGATTCAGTGGGAAGGTTTTAAAATTTTCAAGTTAATCATATTCCTACGGGATCGGGAACTACGCGGATGAAACCGCGGGGCGCCGATAGTGTTATATAAAGATAATACACTTACTACTCGTAGTAAAGTATCAGGTTTTAAGATCGCCGTTTGTTAAAAGGCTCTGCCTCATTGATGATTAGTACAAAGGGAAATAGGCGTAATCATCACGCTTGATAAAAGACGTGTTTGAAATTTTAAGCTCGTGTTATATTCTTGTCCTACTAGTCCTACTAATATTATGAAGCCGAATGTTTATTGTGTGGATGTTTAGATGTATGGATGTTTGTTTGTCTTTCACGCAAAAACTACTGAATGGATTTTAATGAAATTTGGTACAGATGTTCCTCATACCTAAGAATAACACATAGGATACTTTTTATCCCAAAATTCCTACGGAATAAGGTTTCTACGCGGGTTAAACCGCGGAACACAGCTAGTTCATATACGTACTAGGTTAAGTACTTGAAAATAAAATATACCCAAACTACTTCAAACTGAAAATAGTCTTCTAGAAACTTCAATATGCAAGTTATAAATGTAGAGTTCATTATTCATTCAATTAATTTTGATGAAGTATTTTCGAGAAATAATTTTACCTTTAAATAAATCAAAATGAAACTAGTAAAAATTACCACATTGCATAACCACAATTGTATTTAGTTCAATTTTGGGTGTTATTCCATTACAGTAAAGTTCAATTTCATTCAATCGGAGAAGAGTGACGATTTTTTACTGCCATTTACAATTCAATATTGCATTTCCTTGGCCGTAGTTCAAAGCAACTGGAATAAACCTGAATACCCTAAGTAAATAAGTACCTCTTTGACTTACAAAACGAGCGGTAAAAAGTTCTAAGACTTAGGTATAGCGTCAGCTCAATTAAAAATAAAGGGTTATTAAGTTACATTGAGTTATTTTAGACTTAAAAATACTTCATACATTTTAAAATTGGTTTTTCGATGACGTTATAATCGTATCTTGTAGTATTTAAAATGGTTAAATTATTCATATAAGGTGCTGTAATTTTGAACGGCACATGGTTCAAAATTACACAGTTTGACGCAATAAATCAATCATGAGTGCGTACGTTTATAAATACACTAGCAAGACGTATTTATTTATTTACGTAAATTCTTTTTTAACTCAAATACGTTCCATAAAGTCCTTTAAGGCTTTTTTACGAAGAAATCATTAATGTTTTGACGTCACATAAGTCATCTGACACAGACATTTAGTTCAATAATATGATAAAAGCTATGTTATTCTCTTTTACTTACATCACATTTTTTGGCGAAATAGCTGAGATTAATGTTCAGAAATAAAAGGTATTTTTTTATGAAAAAAGACCAAGTTTATGAGAAAACATGTCCGATGCATAGTCACTGATTTATGTATAATGATTGAAAACCTATGATCTTTTTTGAAAATAAAATGTTTAAGGTTATTTTTCATTTGATAATTAATACCTATACATAAAATATAACGTTCATATATTTAAATGACAAAAGCTTAATAGAAAAAATATCTAATGTTACAATTTAATAATGAAAAGATTAACATGAGGTATCTTTTTAAAATAGTCAAAGCTTAATAAAGCCAATGCCTCATAATGGGCCATTAACATCTACGTGAGATGATTTTATGTAGCGTCCGTTGGAGTTATAGGGTTTGAAACGCACCTACAAAAGTGACTGGTTAGTCCAATGGACAGACAAACTTGACTACAGTTCGAGCATGTGAAACCTATGCCAGGTGGTAATGGCGGTGGGGGTAGAAGGGCACGCTCATGTCGAGCTTCTGGGCTAGTTGCTCAAGCCAAGTTTTGGATGGATCGATCCTAAAATAAGGCCTAAGGTTACAATTAAACACTAACCTATTTCTGTGCTTTCACTTGTATCGACTACAGTTTCATTTGTTCACGTACTGTAGTCGACGTGTAGTTTGTAGTTCCCAAAAAGGGTGTTCTTCACAAATGTTTATCTAATCTCACAGACACTGATTAAAACGCAACAACAGCGCAGACTGAATGATAATGTGGAAAATAGAGTTGTAACATAACATATTCATTCACTACATCATCTCATTATGACGACCTAGATGGCAGAGTGGTCACCATGCCAGACTGCCATCCGTAAGGTTGCGGGTTCGATTCCCGTGCGAGGTGAATATTTGTGTGAACCACAAATGTTTGTCTCGGTCTGGGTGTGTGTGTGAATAAGTGTGTGCGTAGTTTCTGATACCCTAGATACAAGTTTCGAACTTAGGGGTCAGTTACTATAATGAGATGATGTAGTGAATGATTATGTTATGTTATTAAAGTAACTGACCCCTAACTAAGTTCGACACTTGTATCTAGGGTATCAGAAACTACGCACACTCAGTCACGTAGAATGTAACGTAGAAGCGCAAATCTCCTCACTCTCACTGATGATAATAGTATAATAAAGATAGATATGCATAACCACGACTCTGCTCAATGCGTGTCAGTGATCTCAAATCCGAGCTACATTAAAAAAATAGCAAACAAGCATATCTCAACGTAGAAATTGAAATTGGCTCAAAGTTAAAAATGTAGCGTAGGTGTGAATTTTATTAATAAAACAATGCCGCCTTCTTACTAAGACTGTTGTGTTAAATAGTCTAAAATAGAATAAGTTATTCTACCTTCGACTGAAGTGAAAAATAAACAAGTAGAAACTTAAGTTTCTAAGACTATACGTACTTCACAAGGAATAATTACAACACAATGTAGGTGTCATATAACATTAGGAATGAGAATAATCGAAATTCCTGTATCTCGTATAAAATTCTTGTGTAATTATTCTTAATATTTCAAATAGAATTTGTGTTTTTATGGTATTTTTACGGCTACGGTATAAATAACGAAAACATAGTTTAAGATTCTTCTAATACGCATGCGTTGTTGATCGCAAATGTTTACTTATCTGTTTTGCGTATTAGTATTTTTTGATAGTTTTTCTCACCTTTTCTTACAATTTTTGTCTTTCACTTTCAGAAGAAGTAAAAGTTCTTTCTCAAAGGAGTTTATATTATTACCTAAATTAAACAGATAGGGATGAAATAATTACTACCAAAGTACACCATTATTATATTTTAAATTTCTTCGAACTCCAAAATTTTGTTCTACAGTGGCACTTGGAATCAGGTTAATGAAATTCACATTTTCTTAAACGTACTAACAGGAAAAATAAGCACGACCCAGAAACTAAATGTTCATTACATATTAATTAGATGCAAAGGTTAAATAATATACAAGTGTTTGTGCTATGCCTTTTAATTACTACCTTCACATATGAGGTTCATATTTCACTATCTCTCATAGCAATTAGTGGTAGAACTGAGAACTATTATGACTTAATCTAAAATTAGAGAAGATTGCGCGGTGGCTTTATACTGAGTGAATTTATTTAATGGCTGTGGTTTTGGAAATGTGAGTTCTAAAGGAAGTATATTTGCACTAAAACTAAACAATTTAAAAACTTTACATTAATTTTCAACAGACTGTAAAAACGGAGGTTTTAAATACAGTTGAATTAAGTATTTTTATTTCTTTTTATCTCAGAACTTTGTTTTTTTTTTATGAAAGCGTTCACTTTTCGTTTGAAATAGAAGTATGAAAACGCTTGAAGTTATTTTTTTGTCAGGGCGATAAACTTTCTGTTTAGTCCCATATAAAAATGGTAGCCGGTTGCACAGTTTTTGTGCAAAATAATAAAATCAGGAAGGGATCTCAGAGACTGTTGCTTTTAAAAGTAAGAAAGGTCTAAAATATCGTCAATTTATTATTATGGTTCCTTTCGTTTGTTCATATGAAAAGATAAGGAAAACAAAAGTTTATTTTTTATTTACTTAGCTGAAAATCCCAAAGCATAAATAATATTTATCTAAATATAATATTATTTAGATAAATATTATTGCTCTTCACATTACAATAATGTTAAGTTAATAAAGTAAAGCAAAAATGTTCAAATGTTAAAACCTGTCTGTCCTTTGTATTTTATACATATCAATTTAACGATTATCATTGGTTCATCGAACTAGACCGTGTTTGAACTGTAAACATTTCGACGAGGGGAAGTACCGCACTTTGAATATCGGCGTGAAGTACTCGTATTAAGTTACAACGTTTCACACATTTACTGAGACTGTTCAACCTCTCTCCCCTACAATTACCCTCCTAACTATTATAAATGTGTATGTAGGTTTATATAAAAAAGTATAATTTGCAGTTTATAATAAATACTATTTTTAGGTTATTACCTCCTTTTTTTAGGTTACTCACAGAAATATCGTTGTGCATCTACCACATACATACATTTATCTGTGCATCACCCTAAGGTCGACTGGCAGAAAATGCCATCAGGCATTAAGTCCGCCTTTGTACACGCTTTTGTACATTAAGAATTAAATAAATAAATAAACTATTAAGCTATCAGTCCAACGACACTTAATGCCGTAACCACACTCTCCTCAAGGCGGCCAGAGACGAGAGTGTGAACGGTGTACTCGCCTCGCCTTCTATTCTCTAGCCTCGCCTCGTGCCGCTCCGTTTTCAGAGTCAAAGGACACGAGAAGCGAGGCGAGAGTGTGAGACTCAGCGTATGTTGGGAAGCAGGCGACGCAGGCCGCGCAGTGCAGAGCAGAGCAGATTTTGAAAAACATGGAATGTTGCGAGAGAGAGCAGGACAGACACATGTCTGCGTCGCACGTGCCTGCTCTGCCCTGCGCGGCCTGCGTCGCCTGCGTCCCAACATACATTTAGCCTGATTGGGTAGCACTCGCCTCGCCACGTCTCGTGATAGGCGTCGCGAGAGTGTGGTTTCGGCATCACATGCGACAACGATTGCCTGCGAAACTACTACGGTTGCGTGAAATATACGCTCGACTAGGATATACAACGAAGGCTGGCAAGGTATTATTATAGTAATACGAGTATGTAGCTCAAAAAATCACAAGTTTTACCACCACCTTATTATACCTTAATTCCCACCTATTTATAGGAGAGAGCTGAAATTTGGCACGTGTGTTTGTTGGGGGGAGTAGGCTACTAGGTAGAAATGGGGGGTACATTGAAGACTACGCGGCTGAAACCGCACGGCGCTGCTAGTGTTACAATAAGGTGACAAAATACTTATCAATGATACAGGTCACCTTCCGATTACTCTCAATATCGAATATCGAATATCGAAAAGAAAACATTTTTATTCTTCTTTTATAAGCCCTTCGAAGTTCATATGAGTTTGTTTGAAGCACCTGAATAAATGTTTTTTAAGTCTAAATTGTATTCGACTTGAGAGTATTGAATCGAATTCAATTTAGTGTTAAAGCGACAGTCACAGCTGAACTATTACTCAATGAATTACTTCGAAGTTAAAATTATTGTGAGCTATTTCGAATATTTAAGTACAAAAGAAAATTAATATTGCCAGCAACTATTAATGGATGTCATGAATAAAATGTAATAAAAATATCATTCCTTTTAGTGAATGTAAGTGATTGTTAAAAGGTTTCAAATACACAAAGAAATATGAGTCAATCTTATCTTTTGTGAAATCTAAGCATCAAAGATTACGATACTTTTTTATTTTTATTAAGGGAAATATTCATATTACGAAAATATTTAATAACATTCATATTAGTTTAATGTTTGATGCCAATTTTCCTTGTTTCAACTACTTATCTTAATTTCCTTACAAATATGGTTAGACGAGTAAATTTCAAATAAGGTACTTACAAAAATAATGAAATGGCGAGCTTTATTTTCAAAGAGCAAACAATTATTATTTCCCAGAAAAACAAGAAGAAAGATGAAGGATCTCCACTTCTATATTTAAAGCTAAAATTAGCACAATAGCATCTTGAAGGATCTTTCAAAATGTTTTATATTAAGACTACTACTATTTAGCAAGTATTGTATCAAATAATTATACAAATTCATTCATTACCACTTCATTATGAAAATACAGAAATTTTCTCAATTGTTACTAAGTAGTTAATAAGTTGGTAGAATATCATTCTTGTTAAAATTATAATTCATGAATATATTTCGAAATAATGTAAATATATTCTAACAACTAACATTACATCTACTTTAATAATTTACATTCATAAATCGTCTTTGAAAGTAAAATTTGTGTAAAGTACAATTATGAGGAATCATTTTTAAAATATGTATACCAAAATTCTTAAGCATTATTAATTAATTTTATTTCCTGTTCTCAAAAATACTCGTAATCAAATCTGACAAATACAAAGTCCTTACAATTCCCGTGTCATGAGGTCAGAATAATAAAAATGATAAAACAATTGTTTCTGATTTAACTTAATTAAATTTCATTTTTTTTTGTTATTCAAAACGTACGTTGTAACCTCATTCTTTTCAAACCAAATTTCATTATATGCGTCAGGGATTATACGAATATTCAAATTCGTCACGTGAAACTGTGACTTGTATATTAATTTACAACGTAAAAATATGTTGTATTTTATTACAGACATTTCTTGTTTTTATTACGACAAGACAATCTTTCGTCTATGCTTTGACTATGTCTATGTATTCTATAACAAAATTAGAATGTAAACGTTACTTCTTAGTATTTTTTGTTACCATATTGTGGTAAATCAATGCTCATTTAATTTTTAGCCTGGTAAGGTTAGTCAGTCAATTGTTGGCTAAATAACTTTGGATGTTGAAATCTGTCTGATGATCCACAGATCTCAACATCAGGATGCAGACATCCATCAGGATGTCATCTGCAGTTGCCGTCTGCAGTTTCCATCTGTACTCGGGTTCGAAATCATGACTGCAGTGTGCAGTGACATGAAGCCAGGGACGTGTGATGATGACGTGAGGCGGCGACGTGTGGTCTGTTTCTGCTGTCTGCAGTCGGCTATCAACTTATAACATAACATAACATAACATAAGCATTCACTACATCATCTCATTATAGTAACTGACCCCTAACTAAGCTTGGAGCTTGTATCTAGGGTATCAGAAACTACGCACAAACTTATTCACACACACACACACCCAGACCGAGACAAACATTTGTAGTTCACACAAATATAATCATCGTGCTTCTAAGCCCAAACAAAACGATAGTTATTTTATAATCAATCTGTATTGCTGGCACATAAATCTATCAATAAATGCAAGAAGTAAACAACATGTCGATAATTCCGGTATCGAAACTGTATTGAAACTTAGTTTATCTGTTTGAACAGGCCGTCAGTTTAGGGCACTATTGTGCGACTTGTACTTGTGTTTGAGATGGAAAGCGATAGATTCTTACTTCAATATAATATATCGATTATTGTTTTGGGCTTAATCACTACATAGTATAAAAACAAAGTCGCTTTCTCTGTCCCTATGTCCCTATGTATGCTTAGATCGTTAAAACTACGCAACGGATTTTGATGCGGTTTGTTTAAATAGATAGAGTGATTCAGTGGGAATGCTTTTAGCATAATTTTCCTACGGGAACGGGAACTACGCGGGTGAAACCGCGGGGCGCTGCTAGTTAAACAATAATTACGCGTAGGTGTATTGAATTTTTTGGTAGTTGAGTGATTTCAACAATCGATTATAGAAGATTTTGGTTATAAGCTAAGGGATTTTTTCTCTTACATTTAATTATACTTATACACCTCTATTTTGAATTCGAGATACTTAATCACACAGCTAATGAAAACGACGGGTGACAATATAATAGTGAATTTAGTTTTTATCTTTTGCTTTTATTTAAAAAGTTATGATAAGTCAAAGTTTTTGAAAATCCCGCCGAATTTTATTGCTATTCTACACCGAACAACAGGCGAACGCTGCGATACACAGCTGAGCGCGGTCATCGACCCTAGCCGTCACAGAATACTTGATAGCTAGTGTGCCGTCTGGTAATACGGCATTTATTTAGTATTTTTTAAAGATAAGTAATCGACTATCATCTTTGATATTTTTATTGGATATATGGATTCAGTTACTGCTACAGATATTCTGATTTTAATAAGTCCCATAATTTCAAAATAGGGGTGTATATATCGTGTTCGCTCAATGAAACCTTATTTATATTACCTAAGTATATGTTCAATTTACAGCTACCAAATATTCCATACATTTAGTCCATATCTAAAGTGTTATAAAATGTCGATAAAAATATCTTTCGCGCATACGTAAATGTTTTAACGTATTAGAGAGCTTAAAAGCTTACAATTTGTTATAAGTATATCAAACGACTTATTTTTTCCTAAATATCACATTTATCGTTTTTTTTTCAATAAAATATTAAATATATGAACGAAATTGTCGTTGAAAGGCGTTTTGTATTTAACTAGCTTTATGCTCGCGGCTTGGCCCATTATGGCAGTTCTAACACCATCTTTCGGCGTCTTTGAGACTTTATTGTTAGAACATTATTTTCGTATACAAATTTTCAAGGGTAGTTTTAAAGCTAGTCCTTGAAATATCTGCTTTGTATTGATAAGTCAGTCAAGAGACAATTCATTGTTCACGAGTAAATTGAAAATATACTTTATTACTAGTATACTTGACGACCTCGATGGCAGAGTGGTCAGCATGCCGGACTGCCATTCGTAAGGTTGCGGGTTCGATTCCCGGACGGGATGAACATTTGTGTGAACCACAAATGTTTGTCTCGGCCTGGGTGTGTGTGAATGAGTGTGTGCGTAGTTTCTGATACCCTAGATACAAGCTTCGAGCTTAGTTAGGGGTCAGTTACTATAATGAAATGACATCATCTCAATGTAGGAACTAACCCCTAACTGACCCCTAACTAGTGAATGATTAAGTTATGTTACGTTTTTAAAGTATTTGAAAGAATAAGTAGGAAATGCAAAGTATTTGAACATACTTTAGAAATATACGCGGGCTAAGTGCGGGTTTTTAATACCATAGAGCTTCAATTTCTTTGCATTACGCTTTGTTTTGAAAAAGATAATATTTGATTTGAATCCATCCCGTTCGGATTAAGAGATTAAAAGTAATGCTACTGTTAGACCATTTCTGCTCTCGTGTCTATGTATAAAGACCGCATTATTTTATCTGTTTTTGTTAGAACAAATAATAAGGAAAAATATATCGAATGTTCGACTTGCTGACGACTCGGATACAATATATTCAGACACAGTGTCCGAATCGTCAATTTTAAATTTTAACTGTATATTTTTCTGTCAATTTCAGGGAATTTCCAAAATCCCCCCAACAAACACACGTGCCAAATTTCAGCTCTCTAAGACCAGTAGTTTTGGCTGTGCGTTGTCTGTCAGTCAACTAAGAAACGCAATTCCACAATAATTTGTAGATTAAACGTTTAGAAGTTACTAGCTGCGCCCCGCGGTTTCACACGCGTAGTTCCCGTTCCCGTTCCCGTAGGTCAAGCCGTTTCGGAGGAGTATGGCAATGAAAACTGTGACACGAGAATTTTATATATTAGATTTTTTATTTATTCATTATTTAAATGATTATTGTGACGTTCTAGCGGCATGTACTATGCTTTAGGCCTTAGGTTCTGTTTCTAGATCTATATATATAGATAGCGATTATAGCAATACGTGATTGATATTTTACAAACATGGCTCAGGTTTTAGATTACCAACACGTATGTAGCTAGCGTAATAATTACGCCTATCATTCGTCGGTGTACTAGTAACATACTCGTTAATTAAATAGAGGCCTTTGTTATTTAGTGGAATCTTTCTGGCTGGAATAATACTGTATTATCAAAATAATATTACAAAGGATAGCTCTGTAGTGGAATCTTACTGGCCAATACTTTATTACAATCATTTTCATAAATGTTGGGCTGATCTTTTCTTTTAGCTATCCTGTAAATGACACTGTATTTTCTTTATTCTTCTTCTTTGCGTGTCGACTCATATTTTTGAGGACCAGAACTCTGTCACTGATATGGCACTATCAGTGGCCTTGTAAAGGTCCTCGCGTGTGCAGGTGTAGGAACACGCACGGCAAGTTAAAAGATGGGCCATTGTTTGGGGAGAAATGCCACATAGACATGCACTATCAGAGCTGTAACCCTGCATGTTTCCTTAATTGAAAATTATCGTGACATTTATATTCATTGAGTAACCAGTTAGTTTTTAATCACCTTCACAAAAAGAATTTCATGTCTCTTTAGCCCATGAAACAACTATATATAACAACTACATAAATATATTTGCTTTAACTCTAAACAACGGTGGCTTGGACCGTATTCCGCTATTGGTGGCACTCAAGTTTTATTGTTTACATTTTATTATTTCTTTAAAATATTATATTGAATAAACTTTTTAACTAAGAAAATAAACACAACTTGTAAAGTACTTAACGATATTAATTTTCATAACTCTTAACCATACACTTCATAGCATCGAGTTGGTTGAAGTACAACAAAGTTTATACAACTCTTGAGTTGGAGAACATTACTTCGGCATCAGCCATTCTGATGTTAGTTAATACTTTAAATACTTACTAGATCGTTTTACACAATTAAATTCATATTTATGTAGTTATAGTTATTATAAAATTTCGTATCAAAAATTGTTATTTTTGATACGAAATTTTATAATAACTATTAAGAAATTTTAAATTTTATATAGGTACAGGTAAGTAACAATAACTTTCACTAGAATCCATGACATAAGTTATAAATTACATTTATATTTTATTTAAAAAAAAATACCAGCCCGAGTTTCTTGCCGATTCTTTTCGGCTGATGTAATTCCGAATCGGTGGTAGATTCATTGACGTTCATAAGTGCCTCATTGAGGCCTTAACTGAGTAAATGATTTTTGACTTTGACATTATCAGCTCATATAATGTCCCCGGGTGGTTTGGTGGTTCGGGTGGATCACGTGGATTAGGTTGTTTTGAAATGGAACAGGGGTCTTTTTGTGGGGACATATAAATCAATATGTATAAATGCAAGCTGTGTTTATTTTCAAAAGTAGGTACAAAAGTACATTTTTAAAAGACTTAACTAAATCTTGAACCTCTTGTATAATAAAATAAACAACGAAAATATGCTAAAAATGCTAAGTTGCTAATGCTAAAAGTTGTCAAGAAATTTTCAATTATTTGCAAAGAAGGTTGCATATTGTCTTTTTAAGAACTGACAAAAGTGCCGTAAAACTGTCTTAAAAACAATGTTGATCATCTAGCAAAGGAAGAGTGTAATCTCGAACAAGGTGAAGAATGTTCACGAAAACTTGAAGCGTAACTTATGTTCACATATTCTCAAACTTCGAAAGATATGATAACATAATCCAATATGTGTAAAGATGGATTCCAAATACGTTGACAAGGAAAATTTTATATGAGGTTTTTTGTAAAGAATTCTTATTACTTACTTTTGTTTTTGTTTTCGTGAAACATTAAACTGACATTATATTAGAATTTCGTGTTATTATACTCTGTGAAGTTGTAATATTTTTGTTACAGTACTTACGGTTAAGTTCCTTACTACATAAAGGCTTTACAAGAACAAAGAGCAACGGTCTTTGGAATTGAATTTTAATAGCTTACCTCCTGAATCTTGAATGTTAAGTTTACAAACTTAGCTTGGGTTTAGTATCACCAACAAGAGTTCAGTAAACATAGAGATTAGAGTTTTTTTATTATATTATGTACAAAAAAAACATTTTGCGAATGAAAATCCTATTATAATTATAATCAACAAACCTTTTTGTATTAACGGTAATATTAAAAACATTTTTTGGTAAAGTAGTTTTCACTAAGGTGTTACCAGACCAATCGATCGACGGCATCGATCGATGGTAGAATGGAATAGTCGACGTCGATCGATAGTTTCTACCAGACCAGTCGATCGACGTCGATCGATGCCGTCGATCGATGATCGATCGATTGGTCTGGTAACCCCTCAAGTACATACATTTGTTTTGAGGTGAAAGTTAATTCCTAAAAATACGAAATTCTTATTGGTCAAATTCAAAATTGGATTACATCAATCAAGCTTCCACTACGGGTTTGACAGATAAAAAACATGTTGTCGTTGAAAAAATCTAATACAAAAACAAAAAAGAAAAGCTAAGTGTTTACTTAAATTTTTCAATTAAGTCAACGTCTTGGGAAGAACCTTCATATGCGAGGAAATTCAAAATAAGAATCTAAACTTTTTGTAAATAACATATTTATTCAAATAGATACAAAAGCGGCACTTATTGGGAAAGCAAAAAGCAAACGGTTACATTATAGAATCTTAGTTTCGACCAAGATCCCTACAAGAAAACTGACTTGTATCTAAAATGCCTATTTATAAGTCAATAGTAACATTTACTTAACATTTTATGAAGTGTTTAACCAGAAATACTAGTTTGAAGGGATGTTTGTTGAGGCGGCCACGGTATAAGGGTATTTCATTGTTTTTTTACGAGTATTTATTAGTACACAGAGGGCAGTAATGTATGAATAATATGAAGTGCAAACAAACCACCAACTTTGCTTCGTTTTTATTAGTTATTAAAATGTGATTCTTAGTATTATTTTTGCAAACTAAATCCTTATAAAATAAAAATCAATGCTGCATTTCGTTGTAATTTTATAACTCAAGAACGACTGGACCCAGTTCGCTTTTTTTTATGTTTCTTAATCTAAGAAGAAGCTTCTTGTAGAAAAAACTGGAAAATCAACGGGAAAATTAGACCCGTGCAAAGCCGGGGCGGGCCGCTACTAAATTTTATTTTAGAATAAATAGTGGCTGAGTTCTGGTCTTCAAAAATATGAGTTGACACGCTAAGAAGAAGAATAAATAATGTAACAGGTTAAGTCAGGTTGGTCACCATGCCGGACTGCCATCCGTAAGGTTGCGGGTTCGATTCCCGTGCGGGGTGAATATTTGTGTGATCCACAAATGTTTAACTCGGTCTGGGTGTGTGTGTGAATTAGTGTGTGCGTAATTTCTGATACCCTAGATACAAGCTTCGAGCTTAGTTAGGGATCAGTTACTATAATGAGATGATGTAGTGAATGATTATGTTATGTTATGTTATGTTATGTTAAGTTAGAATTACTAGTAATAAAATATTCTGATAAAATGAGTACTTAAATAAAAAAAAGATATGGGATGACTCTTCATAGGATTAATTCTCTGATATGCGACCACCTGCGGCTATCAATTACAACTATGTTCATGGTGCGCTCTCATGCCCGGTATGTTCCAGGGTCTTCGCCAAGAAGATTGGCTACATAAGCCACATGAGGGCACACGACAGACAGTCGTAGCCGGAGGTGAAGAAGTCGCCGTGGCCGAAAACAGTCGGAATCCTATCCTATACTATATACTCTGATATGAGTAAAGAAATGGGATGACACTTCATATAATGAAGTCTTATAAACACAAACCATAAAACCATTATTTTTCAACAAAACATAACATAGTGTTCGTTTATTTGTTCCAATATCAACAAATAACATTGCAATACTGTTTTCATATTCTATATAACAAATATTAGGTATTGTTAGGCAGGTAAACGGAAATAATAAGGGGACCGGAAACGCATGACTACACTACACAAGTTATTGAAAACGATTCTTTTATGGAAATGTTTAAAGGAAAATATTGTATGAATATTTTATTGTGCATTCTTAGAAATGTCCATAAAAGAGAAAATATTTCTAAAACTAATTATAAAACCAATAACCAATTAATACATAGAATTCAAGTTAATTTATTTAAGAAATGTATTAAAATCGAATGAATATAAAAATGCTTTTCTAAGTACTACTAAATTAATATAAGAAAAGACGATATCAATTTAAAAATGTGAGTTTGAAAATAAATTTTAAAAATAACTTTGCCCACTTAAAAATACAATGATAAATCATGTTTAATTATTAAATTACCGTATCGACATCCCTTTATACCAGTTAATTTTTATTCCGAATATAGAAATTAAATTACATTTCCCCAATTTAATTTTGTTCATTCAATTAACCTTGATCGGATCATGTTTAGAGTATCAATCAGTCCGTATATTTTGTTTGAAATTTAAAATGGTTTACTGGCAATTCGGGTAAAAAATGTTGTTCTAAATACCCGGAAAATTGAAGGATTTTAAGCAACCTCGTTTTGGTATTGTATTTAAAAATAATCTCGACTAAAAATTATGTAATGAAAGATCAACAAGTATTAAAGTGTACTCGAACATTCTATTGTAATCTACTTCAGATATCACATTATTATTATCCACTTACAAATAAATATGTATTACTAACTAAAGAAAATCTGGTAGAACCTGAACCTTTTCTAAAATTTTACCAGTATAAGGGTTCTTGTTAACTTTTTCTCTACGTCTTTGTAATAAAACTTCATGACCCGTCTATTTCTTTAAAATACTCGACAAATAATAGCTCTCACTATAGTAGAAGAGAAAATAATATCATCCCTATTTCCATAGTTCTTTGTTAGGTTTTTTAGTATAAATAATGGTAGAGACTTTATTATTATCTTTCCGCAATTAGACCTCAATAATTTGAGTCCTTTGTGCGTACTACGACATCTTTTTAGACTTTTGAATGCTCTAATTACATGTTACTATTGGTGATGTTAGTACAATAATTGGGACCGACAGTTTAACGTATCATTTCATGTATGGAAATACTCAAAAAATTAAAAGCTATTTCACTTACGCTCTCTTATTATGACAGTGCCAGGCGTTGCTTAACAACGCAGATCGCAAGTATTGAGTCACAATCTTTTCTGTGCCGACGGCCAAAATTGGAAGCTACTATTGTCATTTGGATAATAATGTCATTTGGATACATTTTAAATAAACTTTAAACCAAAAGATGCAATTACAGCGACGCGACACAGAAAAGAATGTGGCTTAATAGTCCACGGTTGGCACTAGGCTATGAGCGTTTTTTTACGATATAATAATACACCATACACCAGACGCCGTAAAGCACTATATTGAACGTAAAAAACATTACAAGCAGTACTTACTTTGTAGCAAAAACCTTTTATTAATTTGTCCTACGGAAATGTATTACATTTCCTTTTACTCTGATGTAAATAAAATATTGAAATATTGTTTTTTCTGTAATTTTATGTAACAACTAAGTACGGGTACGATAAAATATTCATAAAGTATTAAGAGTTGTTCCTTTACATAAATTTGAAAATCTGCAAAAGTGAGTTCGCTTTTTCAACTTTATTACAGAAAGAATATTTGAAATGATACAATTTAGAAGGTTGAGGAAAATTCGATATGTTTCGTAGGGATCGTTTTTCTTAGCAATAATTTATCTCTAAGTGAATGACTGACAACCGTATGATTGCTCTTAGAAAGAAAATGTTTTATCTTTTAACACCAAAGTTACTCTGTTAAAAAATTAAAAAGTGTTTATAGCTTTTTGATTTTATAAAAGCTTTTGTATAGTTACTTTATTTTTATTGGAATATTTTATCATATTAAAAATCTATTTTTATAAAACTATGAACTTTTAATAGTTATTTATGGTACAAGCGAGTAAAGTTGGTGTGTAATACCGAGGCGCTATTGAGGCCCGAGCCGTTAGGCGAGGGTCTGAAGATAGCCGAGGATAGCAATCGTCAATACACGCGTGTACCATACAACGTTTTTCAATACACTTGCGAAGAAAATTATAATAAAATATCGCTAATAAATAAACAGTTTTTCTATTCGCGCGCATCCAAAACATCAATGGTGTTCCGCCATAGCCTAAAATAATATACTTATTAAAAAAATCCAATGAATGAATGAATGGAATCGACCATAGACCTACCAAAAAATCTATAAGTCACTTGTGAATAAAACGTGTCATTATTCAACTGTTTTTGCACAAATAAGAGCCCCTTTATGAGCAAGTGTGTTGAAAAATATTTTGTTTTGTAAATGACTTTTTAAAAGGTAAGGTATATTAAATTATTGATTCAGACTATGTCATTGTATGTCTCGTTGTTTCAGTCGAGAATCGACATGGTTTTTCCTAGTTATGTACATCTTTTCCATAACCACCACATTAAAGCGATTAAAAATATTGATGAATTGAATTTTTTTTTTCCTTTCTACACTTTATGCAAAACAGTAGAAACACGATAACGACCCATGACAGTGTTTTGACCTCTATGAAAATTGTTGACTCCCTTTATAGCAGTCATGACCAAACGTTCCTAGCTCCTCGTACAATCGATATAATTAATAGGCAGGAAACCATCTTGAATTTGAGGACGACGACCCATAAAATAATATCTCCTAACATGATCCCCGTCAAGGGATAGTAATTATATCGAACCGATCGAATGAACATTTATTTTTTCTGAAACCAAAGCAAATTCTGCAGAGGCCGATGAACCTTTACATTTAAATTGGCTTTTGGAATGGACAACAATTAATCAATAGACGAACCCATTACACATTTAGGTGAACATTTAGAAGAGCCATGGACTAGAGATGAAAACAAGAGTTGTTTTTATATTACTTTGATTATTTCGAGTGCAGATAAATAATGATTCGGTCAAATCACATATGGACCGCCATTATAAGTAGTGATTAGTGATCGTAGTAAAGAGAAAAGAAGCGTATTCTGTTTTTGAAATAATCCTCAGCTGTGGAAAGTACCCTGTTAAATAATTGTATTATTTTATTTCCTCGTCTTTTTTTTCACGTTGGACACATGTACAGCACAGCATTTGACCTTTCTCTACGAAATCAATTTTAGAATTTATAATGATACAATGTGGGTAAAGAGATCCCTTTTACACAGATTAGCAAGTAGATAGACGCTTTACTATTTCTTCTTTAATTAAAACTCCTTGGTGAGGTTTGTTAAGTTTGAACTGATTATTTCTTTTTATTTCATTTCGATTTATTTCTAACGCCCAATTTATTATTGATTATTTGTAGTATTTTCTTTAATCATCGTGGTTGATTCCGAATACGCCTTCCGTCCTCATCTAGCCAGGATAAAACAACAAAATAAGTTTAACAAAACACAAATACTTCAAAAATATCCGTAATCATCAAGGTATTCGAATCACGTAATCTGTGTCAAAAAGTGAAAATCACTTACCCGCATCGCATAATTAACGTAACTATCTAATAGATAAACAACCCGCACAACTAAAGAGAACAGTTTATGATCTAAATGTTTTTATTTTTATGTTGTTTTCTGACATAAAAATGACTATTACATAACATTTTATTGTAAAAGTGTGATCTTGGGTATAAATCTAAATCTCTTTTCGACGTTTTGTTATGATCTTTTATTACTATTATATTTAAGCTTTGTCGTAAAACTAGTATGAGTAATATGGATGTAATGCAGCTGTTAAATTTATTTCTATTGTTATGGCAAAATTATTAAGTTACAAACTATTTGGTTAAAAAATGTTCTGCATGTTTCTCTAGCGCAAAAAGGTTATTCGAACTGGTAAAGATGACTTCATTGCTGATTAAATTAGTACAGCGCCAGCGAGGAAATATAGACGTATTTACGACACTTGATGGTTCAAATACATAGGTATGTCATAACAACAAGGAACTTTAAATAAATTGGTTAATTACTCATTATTTATAACCGGTAACAATCCACAATTCAAACAATACGAAACAAAAACGATATTCTGGTCAATGGTCAAAAACAATGCGATTCTGAAGCGTTGATTAGAATAGCTATAACAAAGACCCATCAAAAGTAATATCATACTATTACACCCAATAGTACTGTGGAGAACAATTACCAAAGTACAAATATTTGTTCTATAACTACATTTAGTAGTACTATAACAGTTAGAAGTAATTTTCATTCTAAAATTAACTTGGTTTAAATACAAGGCATTAAGAACATCTACAGTAATACTACTATAAGATAATGGTGAAATCTAACTGTGATTGTGTTCGTAGTTTGAAAACTGACTTGACTGGGGAAGTTTTATACTCCTATGACCAGTCCCAATTTTCTATCTGTCTATGATCTTGCTTGTCGAATAATATAAAACCATGAAAACTTTGAATAATCTGTCATGTTACATACATTTATGACAGACTAGCAGCACCAAGCAGTTTCACCCGCGTAGTTTTAAATTTACCCCCTTTTCTCCCCTCAGGGGCGGAATTTCCAAAAATTCCTTATAGTGGTAGCCTACTGCCAAATAGCACTCTACGACTAGTAGTTTCGGCTGTGCGTTGTCAGTACATCACTCAGTAACGGAAGAGTTTTATATACATAGATAGAAGTTAATAATAATAAGATATACACACATCAAAAGTGTCTAGGGATCAACATATATTTTTGCAATAACTTTTCTCCTGATTGATATTAATTAAAATTTTCTTGAAGGATTCATCAAATAAAGTGTTTTCGTTTGTCACAGTAACGATAAACCAAGTCACCTTTGCATTAATAAAGAAATTTGCCATTTTCCTAATAAAGGGATTTTTGACATTTGAACCACTAACATTAAAGTTCGAAAAAAAGACTGAAATAACAGTTTTCTTTAAAATTTTATTGGGTAACTTAAACAATTAATAATCCGTGTTTCTACCGCGAACACTAACAACACAAGAACATCGGTTTGGCATACTCAAAATGAGTTCATTCAAATCACGCTGTGGAATGGCCGCCCATGTTCGTTGCAACAACAAAAAAAGGTCTTCTTGCGACTGGATACCCTACATATTCGGCAGAGCTCTTCTCTGTAGCATATCCCATGCATGCTCAATCGGGTTCAAGTCTGGCGACTGAGCAGGCCAGGGCAGGACATTGATGTTAGCTGCGGCGAGAGTCTGTCTTACAACTCTTGCGGTGTGCGGTCGTGCATTATCATGCATTAACTGAAATAAGGGACCGATTTGCACTTGTAGAGGAACGATGACGTCTGATACAATCGTCTCAGCATAAATTTGAGCGTTGAGGTTGCCTCTGATCCAAATCAACTCAGTTCTTCCGCCGATCCAAATACCCGCCCATACCATGATGGTTCCACCACTATAAGGATGGACTTCCTGGCAGGATTTTAATCGCTGTTGGCGTCCAGGGGTTCTCCAGTGTCGTATACGTCTTGTATCCGGTCTCATACCAAAACGAGACTCATCAGAAAAGCACACGAAACGCCATTGTTCTTCTGCCCAATTTCTGTGTTCAAGAGCCCATTGATATCGAATCCTACGATTGTGCATTGCTATAGGTGGTACCCGTAGCGGTCTTCGGGAATGAAGGTTCACTTCATGCAAGCGGTTTCTGACTGTTTGGTCGCTAATTAAGTTCCCTGAAGAGTGATGAAGCCGCACGGCTAACATCATGGCGGTTATTGTTGGAGCTCTTCGAGTTAAGATTTGAATGTATCGGTCTTGTCTCCGTGTGGTGCAGCGATACTGTCCTCCATGGCGCTCAGCCACGGTACCAGTGCTTCGGTAACGTGTCCAAAGTCGACTGATAACACTCTGACTTGTATTCAGAGCTAAAGCCACAGTACGTTGCCGGGAACCAGCTTCTATCATTCCCACGGCTCTGAGCATTTCTTCCCTGCTTAAATGACGTCGCCGCTCCATAATAACGTTGGTTTTAATCAGTAGTAGGGAAACAGTAGCACTAATAATGTCTTCAATGCGTTGTATGTTTTTATAGGGAAAATATTGACAGCTGATTTTCATCTTTTACTCGAATTTGATTCACAGTTCCTGATTCAAATTATGAAATGCACCAAAAAGGATCCATATAAATTTATAAAATCATAAATTTATTACAAAGCCACATCTCAATCTCAAGAAATCCGCATAAAAATGCTTGATCCCTAGACACTTTTGATGTGTGTAGATAGGTAGATACTGAGGTTTGTATCCGTTGGTAAAATGATGGATAGATCGAATATTAGGAACGGTCGTTATATAATATAAGGTAGTCTAAGCTGAGTTTCGCATGGTGAAAGTAAGCGGTCCAAGCCCATCCCATAAATCCCCTTGTATCGTATGTACGTATGTAAGGTGGCAAATAGACCTCTCTAATTTGGGTCTACAGCGCGTGATGCGATATTTTTGGGTTACACTTTTGAGGCCTCTAACCTTTAATTACCCGTAGTTTTATAACGCTCTTGAAAGCAAACTGTGTTGCAGGTGATACTTTTCATTCGGGTGACCCATCAGCCTATTTACCCCTTAGTTTTGTAAACACAATTTACATGATATATATCATCATCATCATCATCAGCTCATATAATGTCCCTACCGAGGGGCTCGAGCCTTTGGCCTTAGTCAACCACGCTGGCCAAGTGCGAGTTGGTCGACTTAACACACAACCCTAGAATTAAATGATAAATACACCTCATATAAAACTATAACTTTATAGGTACTTATTTTTTTAGTTTTTTTTCTCAGCTGTTACGCCAGAAGAAGATCTTAATTTAATTATATCATAGTTCTTATAATGGTATCAGTTCACGTTTCATTCCCTAACCTACATTTCAACAGGGTCCGGTGACATAGTCCTGTCGCAATGTAATCTAATATTCTGTCGCCCTCTCTGTTCATAACTTTGCAAATACAATATGAGATCTTAAAGATAATAATACAATTGTATCTTGTAAGAGAATTCACGACACGACGCGATCTAATAACTTGCGTATTATTTTTCGGGTGTATTTGTGTAACTACTTATTGGTATTTGTTCTGATTTATAACTGTATTTGTTAAATTTATGTCTTTAGTAATATATTATTCTAATATGATTTTGGTACTGTTGTACCCTAATATATTACTCGTAGAACATTAAAATAAAGCTAGTAAGAAATGTAGAGATATGGAGCCTAATTTTACTTGTAAATCTCTTTTATAACTTGAATAAATTGGAATATGAAATCATACCAGTATTGACACGATTTTTTATGTTTAAATAAATAGTAAAAAATACACTAACTTTACAATATAAACCTTTATCAAATAGTTACATAAAAAGCTAGTCCGCCATCTTTGGAGGACCCCCATATTGGATTTCGAGTGACGTCACTTAAATAACCGTCTATAGATTTCCAAAACATGTGTGTAAAATTTTCAGAATTGGTTCTAATAATTTTCATACATACAAACATAGAAGCTACCTACTCATAATAAAAGGAAAAAAAAACACCTAAGAAAACAAAACATTTATATACAACCATACAAAAATATTTTGTCGTCTATTTACGAAAATTTTAGAACAATATAAACATCTGGTGTATATTCAAAATGAAAAATATTATTATACTTAGCTATTATGGTTACTACGGAAAATAAAAGCGTGATGTTATATTTTTAACAAATTGTCATTTGTATAAATTACTAATTATTTGTAATGTATTTTTGAATATTTTTACTGGCAACCTTGAGTTTGTTTGAATTCTTCTACATTCGTATAAAGTTTATAACAAAAAAGAAAATATTAATTAGGGTTAATATATTTAAAATTTTACTATCTAGATTTTACAATAAATGAAATGTAGGGATGTATTCCTAACTTTGTCATTATGATCTTACATCAATAGATGTGTAGTTTCAGCTCTCTCTATCCAAATCTTAGCTACCACTTTACGCAGGTCATCCTCCCACTTATCCAGTCGACTTCTTTTTATAACATCTGCCTAATCGGGTCTCTACTCCACAACTCGTTTACCCTTACAAGATCACACAACATAATAAAATATTTATTACAACCAAAAATAATACATTAAAGAG
Source organism: Timandra comae (assembly GCA_958496195.1). Classification (NCBI taxonomy): domain Eukaryota; kingdom Metazoa; phylum Arthropoda; class Insecta; order Lepidoptera; family Geometridae; genus Timandra; species Timandra comae. Next base: position 5,176,176 of record OY292371.1, read on the forward strand.
ACACTTGAAACATCAAACAGTATTTCAGTTCTTGTTATATTGAGTTTCTGTGTTCAATAGGATCGGAATAGGCATAATTACGTAACTTTGGAATTAGTTTGGATCAAACCAAAAAGGTATGAATGTAGAATAACTTAAATGTCAAAATAGATTAGATTTTTGTGGTTCATAAGGTTCTTATTGCTTTGTACACCTGTTACTTTTACGTAATATAATACCTACCTATTTTTTACATGATGGCAATATCATAGCTTGATATTGAATGTGAGTATTACTTGTCTGATTTTGTGAATAACTTTAGGATGACAAGATTATAATGTGGAATATTATTTTCACATTACGTTGAAGTTTGGATTTATGATTTGTTAGTAAAATAAAAAAGTAACATCAAGAGTTTTGTTAGTATAAAAATAGTGCTTTGTTGAAGTATTTAGGTTTGATTCTTTTTAAAGTCTTTTTGTGAAATACTTAAATGTTTATGTATATCTCGTTTTGGGGTGTTCAGGAAAATGTGTACCTACCATTTTCATCTTATTTAAACATCCTACTAATATTATAAAGGCGAAAGTTTGTATGTATGGATGTTTGTTACTCTTTCACGCAAAAACTACTGAATGGATTTTAATGAAACTTTACAATAATATTGCTTATACATCAGAATAACACATAGGATACTTTTTATCCCAAAATTCCCACGGGAACGGGAACTACGCGGGTGAAGCCGCGGGGCGCTGCTAGTAAAATATAAAAGAGGAAAATGCAAAAAAAATGGCTTTTCTTGAGTAAACAAAACGTTATCTAATTAATTCGGAAACGACATGTGAATGTAACAAGATGAAAAAAAGATGGTAGTACATTTCGATGTCATCATTTAAAGCTTTAAGCTTCTCTATAACGACGTAACGTTTCATCTTTGAACACGTTCTACATCTTCATTTATCGTGTTCACGTGAATAAATAAATTTTTAACCTTTTGAATTTTCCTGTTCACTAATTCTGTTAGAAATTCTTTTTTTGTCCTTCACATTTAGCAATTGGGTAAAAATTTGATCATAAAAATAAAGTAAGTAATATCAATTGAGATTAGACATCAAAAAACATCTTTTATAGATCAAATAAATGATGTACAAAAAACACCACAGGGAGAATTGTTTATTCAAAATACTAATTATTAAATAGAAATCGAAAATGTCATAAATTTGTGTAAGATAATATAACTTACGAATAAAAATATTAGCGGGTTTTCTTCGCGTCTAGAAAACTTCGTGGAAATGTCTTCATATAAGATGGTCTAAGTGACAATAGAGCATTTTATATATTATTTTTAAAATTATTTGTTTTAGTTTTCTTTGAAAAAAGAAAACCATGTAAAATACTATCAATTTTTAACAAATAATAGTATAAACCTTATTTGTTAATTATTAAAAATGTTATATGATACCATTTAAAAATGATAGATACTTAAAAGTTACAACAAAATAAAAAGTTAAGTTCACTGGATAAAATTATGTGAAATTTTGTATACTTTACCAATCTTTACTTTCCAACAAACTTTTCCATGTAATATTATTTCATCATTAACTTACAAGCTTCCTTTGATTGTACAGTTCTAATCTATACAATCATCAACTTTAACTTATATTTAAATGTTGTATAAATAGTTCTTAGAACATTCATGAATATGAAATTGTTCCATAAGTTATTCCTTTGTTTGTTTACGGTAAATTGCCAAACATAAGGTTGAATAATAACGAGGCGTAACTAAGGAGTATACAATGCATAATATTTGTTATAAGGAAAGAGTGGAAGCAAGTTTAACTGTAAAGTACACTACAAGCGTTCGGAGAAACATTATAGAAGTTACGAGACATTTACCCTACATACCCAATAGCGACATCAATTTACTACCAAGAGCAAGAAGTACATTTGTCTGTTAAACTTTGCATCATACATGTTTGTGTAATTTAAATTTAAATAATAGTACACAATTCTGTAATGAAACCCTAATTCTTTAACTTAATTAAACCAATTTGTATAAGCCACTGATTCTGCATAGCGATCACTAAGCCGCCATTCAGTAAACCTCCTCTATAATTGTTTCAGATAGTGTATCAGAAGCTAGCAGGATACGCATGACGAAACATGGACAAAGGCGGCAACAATACCACATTATATGACCATGATATCCTCTACCCGAGTGAAATGGCTCTTCACAGGGAGTTCAGTACCACTGAAAACACATTAGAAAGTTACGTCGCGTGGCCAATAGAGAAATGTTTGAAAGCATTCTTCGTTAACGACACAAAGACTGATGATATAACTAACCACATATTCGTTTACAATGGCACTCAGGTGATGTGTTTAGAACACGCTCCAGTTCTTACTAAAAGCACAGTAATTAGAGCGAGCATCGTTTCGGTAATGGCCGTACTATCTTTCTTCGGTAATTTGGCTACAATTATAAGTATTCGTAGAGGAAAAAGAGGAAGAGGTAGAGCAAGGCCTTCTTGGACGGCCATATACAGCTTAATATTCCAATTGAGTGTGGCTGATTTGTTAGTGACTGTGTTCTGTATGGCTGGAGAAGCAGCCTGGTCGTTCACAGTGCAATGGTACGCTGGTAATATTGCTTGCAAGATATTCAAATTCCTACAAATGTTCGCTTTGTACTTGAGCACGTTTGTACTCGTACTGATCGGTGTGGATCGATGGCTTGCTGTTAAATATCCTATGAAAAGTATGGCGACGGCGACAAGGAGTGGGAGACTAGTCATTGTGGCGTGGGTGCTGAGCCTGGTATTAAGTATTCCACAGGTTAGTAACTCGTTAAATAACTTTAAAAGTTTCCTATAAACAACACAGTTTTTAATGAACTTCCTGAATTGCGACTACTTGTATATAAATAAATGTTAAGTTGTCGGTAACCGTACTACTTGAAGCAATTAAAAGTTTTGTCTCGACGGCTCTTGAGTCACTCTAGTTTAACATTTGGAAATTAATTTGAGTTATATTAAATACCATATATTTGCACCATGATATTTGATCGGTTCCGTTTAATGTTTAAGTGAATTAATTGATAATATTTACAGTGAATTTTAATACTATGTATAAAGAGTAATAGGCACAATCACCAAATAGTATCCGGGATCTCTGAGTTGGCAGGCAGATTTACAAACCACTTGGTTGAGGCGGTGAATAACATGAAAAAATATAATATTATGCGCATTCCTATAATGTTTTCTGTGACAATCTCAATAATTTACACTACTGGTTTGAAGCAGACACAACTTGAATAAACAAACGTATGTCAACAACACTCGAACATATTTTTCAGTATTGTTTTATAAATGAAGGATTATTTTTAAGTAATTTTTGCGCATTATTTCGCTGGCTGGTTTATACCAGTTAACAAACAATATATATATGTTTAAATATCGATTTAAGAAATAACCTTGAGTATACTTAATGTTATTAACACACATGTTATTCCTCCATTGTGATACAAACGTGTCTGAGACATAAAACGTTTACTTAAAAATGTATTTCAAAAAATATTATTATCACATAGTAATTTATGATAAAAACTACATAAAATATCGTATCAACGGTCGGACAAAATTAGCAATGTCCAAACATCGGATTTTTACCCAGAATAGGCTTGCATTTGACTGATATCTCGCTTGATGAAAAGCAATGATACAGCCTAAGATGGAGCGTGCTCGCCTGGAAGACCGATTCACTCGCGACTTAAAAAGACCCAGATTGTTGAAAATCTTGAATTTTGAATTTTACTTTCGATTAGACGTAGTTTCAAATCTTAGCTGAGGAAAAAAATATAGAGGCGTATTTATGTTTAATCATAATAATTTATGATAAAAACTAGATAAAATATCGTATCAACGGTCGGACAAAATTAGCAATGTCCAAACATCGGATTTTTACCCAGAATAGGCTTGCATTTGACTGATATCTCGCTTGATGAAAAGCAATGATACAGCCTAAGATGGAGCGTGCTCGCCTGGAAGACCGATTCACTCGCGACTTAAAAAGACCCAGATTGTTGAAAATCTTGAATTTTGAATTTTACTTTCGATTAGACGTAGTTTCAAATCTTAGCTGAGGAAAAAAATATAGAGGCGTATTTATGTTTAATCTGTTAAACTATTGCGAATAAAAATAATATTTATTTGCTCTGCTAAGAGTTACAATGTAAATCTCAACAAAATACAACTTAGTAGCCATTAATTTCAGCTTGATATCACCGCGTTCTTAGTGAAAAGGTCTTGACAGACAGACAGACAACGGAGTGATAAAAAGGGTACTCTTTGTCCTTTGCTTTTTTAAATAAAAAACGACGATCTTTTATTTTAAAAATATGTTTTTGCATTTTGCAACACATTTTCAGAAAACTTATTTCATTTTGTTTAGCGGTATAAAACTCAAATTCCTTCTTCTTTGTACAAATGATCATCCTGATTCGGGGTAGGCTTGAGACCTTCGGAAAGGACATAATATGAATTGATGATGATGATAGAAGCTTGATAGATTTATCACTTAAATCCGAAAAAAATACAAAATGAAACTTTCTGGTGATATTGGTTTATAAATAGTTTATAATCTAGACTAGCTTTTGCACGCAACTTCGTCCTCGTGGAAAAATGACTTTCGGCAGAATTTGGGATTTTCCCCATTTTCTCCGCCTAGTGAGGGAATTTTCAAAAATCCTCTCTTAGTGGTAGCCTACTTCCCCCAACAAACACACGTCCCAAATTTCAGCTCTCTATGACCAGTAGTTTCGGCTGTGCGTTGTCTGTTAGTCAGTCAGTAAATCACTCGGTAACGGAAGAGTTTTATATAATATAGATAGAAGAAGATAAATTGGAATACAACTGTTGGACTCGCAGTTTTTTTGTATTGTTCCAACTTTAAAAATAATGATAATAGAAGATAGATTGGATAATATAATATTCTTAACATCGAAACACTCCACAATAATGATAACCGGTCACTACCAGCTACACCAATCAGTCGTCAAATGCGAGGATTACTATCCATATCCAATTTTGTGACGTTTATTGATCGAAGAGTTTGACTCCGTTTAGTGTTCTCCAGTAACTGTTAACGAGCGGTTAGCCTCACTACACTTAATTGATCCATAACTAATGAATAATAGATTAGTGTAATTTAAGTTCGAAATCATTTGTTCAGTTTAGGCCTTCAAAAATTATGAAAGTCACACGCCTCAGTCACGAAAGTCAAAAACCTAAAAAAGGCTAAAAATATAATATATATTTATATTATTTAAATTATTATACAATTAATTTATATTAATAAAATATGAATATAAAAAACTATGCATCAAGAATTAGCCCTCTTTCCGTATACATACCTACTTTGTGAATTGGAAATTACATCAACCGATTTGGAAATTACATCAACCGCAAAGCATCATTATTTTTATAAAATAAAATAAAATCAATACTGTGTCAAGTAAAATACAAACAAAATTTTCTCTCTCAAATTCACTCAAATTTGTTAGTCTCTTTTTGTGTATTAATCCATAGTAAGTAACCTCGACATTTAAAATGTTTTAATACACGATCAAAGTACGTGTTTCTAGTTAACTATGAATTAATTCGCGAAAGTTTGGAAAGTGTTATGCATAATTATAGTAACTATTTCAAGTTATAATATAAACAGAACCTTTCATAGGCCAAGTATTTCTCCACTATATTCTTTTGCAATTATGTATGGGCATGAACTATTTTGAAAAAGTTGTTATTGTTACTCTCTTCGGCATAATATTCACAAAATATCAAGAACATAATTCCCCTTATTCTTCATATTTTGTGAAAAGTTACTTTAATTCATTTTATTGCAAAACTCCTGAGTATTCAGAACCCTTTGATATATTGGAAATATACAATAAAAAAATATATAATAACACGCTTTAGGAAAGCGTGTAATTACGCCCAATCCCCCTTCTCTGTACCAATATCACCAGTTACAAAAACGCCTTTGTTCTTCAGTGAGATCAAAGCTTATGACACACATATAGGAAACAAATAGACATATTTGATAGCAATTTGTTAAAGTATAGAAGAAATTTGTTTAAAGTTTTTAAGGCCTAAATTGTGTTATATTGTGTATTTCTTAATAATAGTTTAAAAGTTTGCAATTAATAATTTAATTTAATAGTAATATTTTTATTGAAAAATGTTGGCAACACTTAATTTATCTTGTCATGTTCACATAATAGGATTATCAATCTAGCATCTATTGTTATTAATTTATATTATTTGTAATTATTATGATTGTAATCTGATTTGTGAATTTAAATAAATAAATAAATACCAAAAAAATGTTGATTACAGAAGCCATCCGTAAAACTAGTGAGAATAAAAAGGTCACGGTCGTTGTTTATAGTAATATCGTATCCGACCCTTTGGGACTTCTTGTCATAGAATGGAATGTACGGAATGTAATATTAGTATCCCTCAAACTACATACGATACTTGTTTTATATGGAAATTTTGGACAAACTTACTTAAAGTTTTACATGATTTTGAACCTTATTTCTAATAGGTTTACTAACCATGATGGGCTTGTAATAACAAAATGCAAAATCATATATTTTGTCAAAGCACATAAATTAACACTTTGTTAATTCTACAAGTAGTGATTTATTGCTATATATTTCAATATATTGATTAGACGATATAATGCTAAAGCGCTGCAAATATTTACGTTGACAAATAGGTAATACATTTTTGTTTCGAATAGCTTATCCAGCTAGGCTAGCATGACTTCGAAAACGCGATAGATACAGCGAATTATTGACATCCAACTGTCAAAATTTGATAAAAATGACCGCCATATTTAATTTTATCAAATCGTACTACGCCATATTCATTTGGTCATGCTCGCAAAATCGATATTATTTCGTGGTGTCTATATCATTTATCACTCACAGTCATGCTAGGCTAATTAACATAATATTAAGAAGTAGTGTTTCTATAATTATGTGTTAAACCCAATTCCCATTATTTCTAAACTCCCATGAAAAGCGATACTAAGACAAAATAAGTTGCCAAACTGATTCACGCGTTTAATTTTACGTTTATTTAATGGTCCGGCTTGTTCGCGAAATTAGCATTAAGTTAAGTTTGTTTGAACATAATATCTCCCTGCAGAATTATGAATTAGTTTAATTGCATAGTTACAAAATCGTTAGTACTTATGAACAATTGGTTCTGAAAATTTTAAGGAACAAAGTTTTTATTTTACGAGTTAAAGCGTCAACTTTAGCATTGTACTAAGTAATGTTCTTGGTCTACTTTTAATAAATTGATTCTATTTCATTATAAAGGCCAAAGTAATTGTAAAATTAATAGACTTGGTCCTAATCATATTTTAATGAGTAATTTTACTTTGACTACCCGTTACAATACTGAAATTATTTCAAATTTTGAGCAAAGCTTACTTACTATACTTACTGTTTATAATATTGTGTTCTAATAGCTCAGTAGCGTCGGCCGTCTATAGAACTGAAGATTCGTTCTTTAGGCTTTTATTTACTTGTACGAAACTAGTACCGATAGAGAATGTTAATTTACCTAAATGTGCTTCTTTGCCAAACTGAATTAACAGGATCTCGCATTGATGATTCTAGTACAGTGGTGGACAGTATATCTCTGCACACCAACAATTAAAATTAGAAAGTCACCTTATGTATCAAATGTCTTTTTCTAACAAATTCATTAAAATTTATACACCAAACATTTTCACAGCCAAAGTAAACAAAAATATGTCACGGTTTTAATTATTTGTAAGAAAAACATTTTACAGATGTTCCTTTCGTTTATATTGTGAGTCACTGTATCGTATCAATACTGTATGACGTATTTACTATACAAATTATATTCAAGGTGTTTGTACAGCAATTGTTTATCAATTAATATAAAAGATTTATAATAACTGTATTATCACTGAAATTATAATTTAAAATCGAACGTTATAGAATTCTGTGAATCATTTTTGTCAAATATTTATTTTTATATATACAAGTATCAGAGTACTCGTATATTTAAAAGGCATTTTATTGAATATGAAATTTTGACGACCTCGATGGCAGAGTGGTCACCATGCCGGACTGCCATCCATAAGGTTGCGGGTTCGATTCCCGTGCGGGGTGAATATTTGTGTGATCCACAAATGTTTATCTCGGTCTGGGTGTGTATGTGAATGAGTGTGTGCGTAGTTTCTGATACCCTAGATACAAGCTTCGAGCTTAGTTAGGGGTCAGTTACTATAATGAGATGATGTAGTGAATGATTTTATTGAATAACAATCTGTATATATACAAAGTACCCTAACTGAATGTTTGACTCGCTAATCTATCAACACACGGCTCAAACCACTGAACGGATTGCGCTGAAGGGTACGCAGATAGGTTATGACGTAGGCTTCCACCAATCTGAAGTAAAAATAGAAAAACGTGGGTATAACCTTTGGGCACAGCGAGTAATTATGTAGAAATATTTTTTGTACCAATGCGTCCAGTATTGACTTAGAAATCAGATAGTTATTTTGGTTCGATTCCCGTGCAGGGTGAATATTTGTGTGAACCACAAATGTTTGTCTCGGCCTGGGTGTGTGTGTGAATGAGTGTGTGCGTAGTTTCTGATTAGTTAGTTAATTTAATTAATTTTTAATTTCGAACTTAGTTGGGGGTCAGTTACTGTAATGAGATGATGTAGTGAATGATTATGTTATGTTACGTAGGCATCCATTCAGAAATAAAAATTGAAAAACGTGAATAAAACCTTTGGGCACAGCTAGTATTTATAGAAAACACAATTTTTGGTATCATTGTCCTTTATATACTTAGAAACTACGCAGCCAATGAGCCCCAAACCTGTTGTTCTGAGTTTCATTAGACGGACAATAATGCGATGTTGGGTTTAGACCTATCTAAATATTACTATATTATTATTACTTTTATCTTTTTTCTATAGTAAAAAGCCGGAAATTAGCTGTTCTAATATTATTTTATTTAATACAAGCTGTTCCCCAAGGCTTCGCACGCATTTAATTGTATCACACACTTAACATTGTACTTGAATAACTCTATTTATTTGTAAAGAATACATTCAACTCCGTTGAGTACTTTAAAAAATCTTACTGAACAGTCACGACCTATTTTCAACACGGCTTATGAACGCGACTTTATTTTATACCACGTAAATATGTGCGTGGTTAGTAGCCTACTTGGCAATAATTAGAATCAGTAGATAGCTTTGAAGTTGAAATATGTAGTTCAACAAAACACAGATCTAAATCCCATATGAAAAAAATGTATACCTCAACGTTTCAATCAGGTTACACTGACTGAGGTCACAAGGGGATTGACTGAGTGATTATACGCGATAAAAGCTTGTATTTTAATTACTTATATGAATTCAGTACGCAAAAGTTACAAAGTGTAATGGTTGAAATCCAATTACCATTTTAGTAGAACAGAAATTAGATTAGTATATAACACAAACTCAGAATTAAAATAAAACTACTTTCAATTTGGTCAACATTTGTTTTACATTTCTGATTCTTTGTAAGTGGTGAATGAAAGTGAATGAATGAAAGTGGTCTCGGAAGACTGCAATGTAATGCGTCTGTACAAATTAATACTGACAAACAAAATCTAATAAATAAATTTTATTTCAATGTGTTCGAGTAAACCAATTCTTTATTCTGTACAGCTTGAAAAACAGATATTTAAATAGGGCCTCATTGTCGTATAAAATTGGTCTTATTGATTTTATTTCGCGAGAATGTGACCCTTTATCACCCGTACCTTAGTAACGAATCGATTGACACCTCATTTATCAAATTATCTTTTAGACTTTACGACAACCAACGTAAATACCTTTTTTCAATCCCGTGAGAATATTCGGGTTGAAGAGTATTCTACGAGTAAATGTTTGTTTCAAGGTGATATTGTTGTATGATATTGTTTTTGTTTTAAATATACATAGATTTAAAATAGATAGAAAAACCCAACAAATAAAAGCGTGAACCACAAATGTTTGTCTCGGTCTGGGTGTGTGTGAATGAGTGTGTGCGTAGTTTCTGATACCCTAGATAGTTTTTAACTTAGTTAGGGGTCAGTTACTATAACGAGATGATGTAGTGAATGATTATGTTATGTTATAAGCAGCATGTCTGTTCACTTATTCAAACCAAGATAAACAGCATATCTGTTCACTTGATTTTTGTTTTTGTGTGTTTGGGCACGCGATTCTTTTGCTTTTAGCGGGAATTGAACCTGTAATATGTGTTATAGAAGGTAATCAATATATACCTTGCTTATCAAATCTGTACCTACAAAAATTGGTACAGATTTTTCGAACTTATATTGTAACCATTCTACTGTTGGCAAACACTCTCCCGTTCGGAGGCCATTTTAATTACCGGGAAAACAAGAGGTCCAATTGGAATCGGGAATCCATATTACCTGGACACTGAGTTCACAAAAATGTTCGTCACAACGGTCGAACTTAATATGGAAGTTGTCTATTAAGTATAACGAAATATTTTCATATAATAATTATATTAATTGCCTTTCCAGTTTTAATATTCGAAAGAAACTAAATATGGAAAACTGAGTGACATCACAAAAATAATTTCAGCATAACACTAACATTTTCTTAACGGCGATGAACTAATTAATAATCAAATTAATTACCTTTTTCAGTGTTATTGTTCAGTTTTAATATTTCTTAGGAAACTAAAATGTCGACGACGAAATGACATCGCAAAAACAACTTGGGCATAACATTAAGAATTACCTAATAGTAATTTTATAAAGCTGAAGAGTTTGCTTGCTTGAGCGTGCTAATCTTAGAAAGTGTTGGTCCGATTTGAAAAAATATTTCGGTGTTAGAGAGCCCATTCTCATTCCCATAGATATCATATCGAGGAAGGTTATAATCATCACATTACGACCAATAGAAACAAAGCTAACGGGCGTCAAACCTAAATGCTCAGCTGGTTAAAAATAATTTGTTTTTGTTACAGACTGTGGTCTTCAGGGAGGCGAAAGGACCTTTTGTTGAAGAATTTTACCAGTGCGTGACTCACGGCTTTTATACAAAGAGGTGGCAAGAACAGGCTTACACTACACTGTCTCTGATATTCATGTTTATTCTGCCATTAATTATATTGGTATCGACCTACGTGTCTACAGTACGGACTATTGCAAGTAAGTTTTATCGTGTTTTTATTCAATAATCGATATGGCCAGTGTGTTACCGATATGATGAATTAAAAAGAACTGTTCACATTAGATGTTAAAGGAATAACACTTATCATACTTTTCATACTGAAGTGCCTACGAGATCAAGATTTATACAGGTTTTGTGGACACAGCTGAACCACATAAACAACAGACTTAATTTAAAACTTATATTCATAGTATGTTAGGCAATATTTTAACCTATTCATCCTTTAAAATATTCCTTTTAATATCGTATAAATTATAAAACAAATTCATTTTCAGTACAACTTTTGTAAATATTTAACCTACTAATAAACAATGCTTAACACTACATGAACATATTTACTCTATTACGTAAAGTAAACACATATTCGGCAAAACATAAAAGTTATCTTTGTATATTACTTTCCAATAACGCTGTTTATTAGTTAGTCTAACCGATTATTAAGTTATCAGTTTAACCTTCATTAGTGAATAGATACGTAGATATTGATGAGTCAGTTTAACTGATCAGTTGAACTGGCGTCCATCCAAAAATGGTCGTCAATCACCGGAGCGATTCCAAATTCCAGTGGGGAAATCTAGTTGACCTAAAACTTTTGGAGTGACGCCACAGTTTTATGTCTGGACTGATCAGTTCAACTGATTCGTCAATGGCCACGTTTACACAATTTTCCATTTGGCTGATGTAGGGTTGAAGTTAGTCTATTGTCAAAGATACTAAGCGGTTAAACGCCGGTCTTTGAAGCAATCAAGACCTAGTTTGGAAATGTTTATGAATGTTTGTACTCGTAAGTGAACGGTTTTCCACAATTAGTCTTGTCTAACTGGGTCATTTGTGCGTGATGCGATATGGTTTTGCTTAATATTTTGATCGTTCTCGTAAAGACTGTCGATGATAATATTTCAGTATAACTTAAGCTAGGGTTGCATGCAGCCGTTATTAGAATACACAATATACATTCAAAATTTCCTCTAAACGCGATAGATCTTTAGAATCAAGAAGTAATATTTAGAATTATATTCTTCATACGTTTTTGTGTTCACAATCGGTCACAAGACTAATAAAATGTTTTGTGGGTAATGGCATAGCTTGTAATTGGAAGCCGCCCCATTAAAACTGACTTTAAGTAGGTTAAAGTATCGTCTTCCTCTTACTTTGGGATGCGGTGTAAGCTTGCAAGCCCATCGCTAAGGGATTAGGATGGGTAAAGATTTATCTCTCTATAGATCTGATCAGTTCTGATGTCTTAATATATTTATTGATTTATTTTTATAGTGTATTCACATTTTTTGGATTTTGAAAAATGCATTCAAAATTTTCGCCACAGCCAGGACTTGAACCAGGTACCATGATGAACCGTAGCACCGCTCTTTGTAATGGTGGCTCTTTCGAAATCTACTTCAAAATCTTAATATATTTATGTTAGTGTATTTATGGAAGCAATAAAGTATAGAGTACCACTTTACACAATTCTAAAAAAGCAGTCTTTTACAGTGTTCTAATATAGTAACAGCGCCAGACTTTCTGGCAATTAACCTTTAGCAGAATAGGAACTCCTATTGAACAATATTTAATAAGTTTGGCCATCAAAGAAGCACTTATGAACGTCAGAGTCTTTCAAAAGATGGCTTAAAATTAATTAACAAACATATACAAATGATATTTCATATACACCCCTATTTTGAATTCGAGATACTTAATCACACAGCTAATGTAAACGACGGGTGACAATATAATAGTGAAGTTAGTTTTTTTCTTTTGCTTTTATTTAAAAAGTTATAATAAGTCAAAGTTTTTCAAAATCCCGCCGAATTTTATTGTTATTGTACACCGAACAACAGGCGAACGCTGCGATACACAGCTAAGCGCGGTCATCGACCCGAGCCGTCGCAGAATACTTGATAGCTAGTGTGCCGTCTGGTAATACGGCATTTATTTAGTATTTTTTAAAGATAAGTAATTGACTATCATTTTTGATATTTTTATTGGATATATGGATTCAGTTACTGCTACAGATATTCTAATTTTAATAAATCCCATCATTTCAAAATAAGGGTGTATAAGTAGATATGAAATATTATAATAATAAATTGATGTTATTTACAAAACTGTTGAAAAATTTATGTAGTAGCAATTATAACCGTGCAAAGTCGATGCGAGCTACTAGTTAGCTAAACCAAATGTAGACAATATATTTATTTTATCCCAACTTACCTTGGTATTTAATAGACAGGAAAATATACTATTACTAAAATAGAATAAAAGATTGAAAAAATCTTTCGTGTTTTTATGCATTGTAAAAACAGGGAAAAGTTGAAGTAACTTAAACATTCCTACAGTAAATTAGCAGAAACTTTTAAAAGATTAAATGTTTTAACCTTTGCTAATGAAATTGCTTGGAAAAAATGAGGACTGTGTAATAAAATTATGTTATGAATAGAGATTAGAGCGAAGACATTCATTATTTATGGGTCGCATATCTTATCATTTTCTGTTTAATTATTTTCGGACAAAGGTATTTTTTTGCTTTCAGTGAAAATGGTTGGTTACACTCATTACAATTTGTGGTTGTAAAATATAGTGTAATTACGGTACGTTTTTATTACTATAAGGAAAAGATTCAAACGAAAAAATCTGAGGATATAAAGTTAATTTTGAAAAAGTTAAATAGAAAATATATATAATATACTAAAAGTTCGTTACAATGATTAAACTGTAGGTGTTATTCATCGCATTGTAAATCTTAAAGTTACTTCATCCTTGAGTCCTTATAATACTAACAATCGTTTCTGTTAGTGAAAACATTGAAAAGTTTAATAATTGGTCATACCAAAAATATCGCAGTGAGTACAATTAAGGGCCAAACTCGAAAGGTCTGATTGCGGAAAACTGCCCACTTGAAGGAACACTAGTACCTGAAAATCACTCTTAGAAACATAAAATTATATCTTAAATTACCAAACCTCACTAACAATGAAATAATAAATTTCAAATTTGCGCCATTTATTATACGCAAAACTTTAATTTACTTATAAAGTTAAACAGGAATAACAATAATACTAAAGTTTTTGATTTACAGACATCTTTATTCATTCAAACATTTATTGTTTTCAGAAAGTGAGAAAGTTTTCAAACCAGAAGTGCGGAGACAAGAGAAATATTTTACACCAGATATGAACAGGCGAAGATTGATAGACCGAGCAAAAATGAAGTCTTTGAGAATGTCTGTTGTGATCGTTGTGGCTTTTTTGGTGTGGTGGACACCTTACTACGTGATGATGATTATATTTACATTCCTGAATCCTGATAAAAACGTAAGTAAAATATAATCCTTATTTAGATATTAAGAGTTTGAACTGGATGTCCATTTTCACTACGAGTATAATGTACGGTACTTTGGCTTTCCGTCAGACTATTTCTAGGACAGATAATCGGACCGATTTTTCTTCTATTCCTATAACCCTTTTTATGACTGACTTTCGTAAGATGTGCGATATACTTTTTGCAATAATAACGTTCTATTTTTCTTCAACAAAAAATTTGTTCCGATTTATCGGATGTAGGCGGACAGTCTAAAGTAGAAAATTTTAGGACAAACTTTTGATCCGCGATAAGACAAGAAACGTTGATTTTATTTTCTTTTATTAGGCACTTCATTTAAAGAAGTTTCTTTACATCTATTTCGGTTTTCTACCATAATGTTTGCAGTACAATAAAGTACTAATTGTATCCATCTATCTCTTATTGTGAAAAAAATATCTATCAACCCGCGATTAAGATATTATAGTGAAGTAACGCTTTTGGTGAATATGAAAGCCCTAACAGTAAAACATTGTAGGGCCAATATATTTATCAACGGCCTAAATTGATGCCGAATTGCCATACAAAGGGTAACCACAGAAATGTAAAACAAAATTAAAACCGCGACAAAAATTCATTAAAGTAGTGTTATTTCAAAGGGTTTTGGTTTAATTGTGTTCTCGCACGAGATAAATGTTTGTGTGATCCTTATACATTACATAATTATATGTATTTTTCTCTCTGGATGTGTGTTTATAAATGCGTGTAGGAGTATGTCTAGTGTTTTATAAATTACTAGCAGCACCTTGTGGTTTTAGCCCGTAGTTCCCGTTCCCGTTGTATTAGGGAAATAAAATATAGTCTATAGCTTTCCTTGATAAATGGGCTATCAAACACTGATTTTTTTTTTCAAATCGGACCAGTAGTTCCTGAGATTAGTGCGTTCAACCAAACAAACAAACAAATTCTTCAGCTTTATTATATAAGTATATAGATAGTATCATGTCATGGAATAGTTTTTTTTATAAGATATTGTTAATTTCTATATAAATTTTGTCACAGATGAAAAAGAAAGCTATAAATATATGAATGAAATAAAATATTAATTGATCTTCAACATCAGTACTCACTATAATTACCTTTCTGAAATTAAATTCTATTAATAATTTGCCAATTTATTTTCTTTTGATGGCATTATACGTTTTTAATCAAATAAATTAGAGCTCATTTTATTGTATGATGTAAATACTAGAAAAACGGTACTCAATCATTTTCTTTGAGTACCTTTTGTAATATAATTATGCAAAGCGGTTCATGGCTAATGGTTTCTTTGAATCATTATTATTATATATTTAAATATGTATTGTATAGTTTTCCACCTAAACTAAACATTGAAAACAAAAAATTAAACATCGTGAGTGCGAGGTCTGGATCTATTGAGACTAGTTTTATAAATACAGACATTTTATACTATCTATCTCTATTTAAAACTCTTCCGTTACTGAGTGATGTACAACTGACTCTTCCGTTACTGAATGATGTACTGACTGACTGACAGACATTTTACAGCCGAAACTACTGGTCGTTGAGGGTTGAAATTTGGCACGTGTGTTTGTTGGGGGGAGTAGACTACCACTAAAAGGATTTTTGGAAATTCTCCCCTGGGGAAAGAAAAGGGGGAAAAACCCAAATTTTGCCGGACGTCATTATTCCACGCGGTCGAAGTCGCTAGCAAAATCTAGTCAGATATAGATTTACTCTATTTACTCTCTATTCAGACATTTAATCAAGAATAACCTACTTAAAAAACAAAAGAAAAGGATAACGATTATTTTACTTAATGATCTATAAAACTAAAGTAGCGGTCTCAGCGAAAAATTAAGGTTAAAGTCATTAGAGGTAGCAACAAATTAATACGAAAAAAGGTTGTGTCAGACGCAAGTCAAACGTTCTTTAGCCGGCATCAGGGGTTCGATTCTGTTAACTATAATGCTGTGATAAGGCAAGTCAAATGTATTTTAATATCAACGTTATAACCGTTTTTTTTAAGTTATCATTTTTTATGTAGTAATTTGTAGTCATTTTTAATGACAACAACACCACCGACTCAATGGCTCAGAAAACTTAGATGGTTGTAATGGAAACAGTATTCTGACGTTTATTTGACAACGTTTTATTTGAATTTTGACAAACAACCACTGATACACTATAGCCATATTAATACATTTTAGGATACTAAACTGACACTCTCGTTAATGTGGCCCAATATCAACACATTGTCTTATTAAATAATGTCAAATAGCAGACTTGACCCCCTGATCATTAACAATCCGTGAGTTAGACAGCTTTGAGTGACGAGTAGGTAATGAATACAAAGTATTTTATATGCGAGTATATGCATATAAAATACTGCTTACTTGTGAATCCTTTTCAAATTGTACATTGAAATTGAATCCAGATTGATTGATTTCGGACACATCGTTTGTCAAGGGCTTTCCAAAAACAATACGTGAAAGTATAAAAAAATACATGAAAGTGTTGAATGGATTACTTATGTAGCGGAGCTACTTAACCCTACAATAAACTATATATATATTAAAATTGGTTGTACTATATCTTTATAATTAATTATTATATGTAGTTTTATATAATTTAATAAGTTAGTAAAATAAGTAAAATATAATTTAGTTTGCATAAATAATAAATATATAAATATGTATACCAAAATATGTAAAATAAAATAATATATAAAATATGTACTTCATATAAATTATTTAAAATAATTAAATCTATAAGAAAAAATAAAATATTAATATTCGTACACGCGGACAAACCGTCCGCATATTTGCATTAGATATAGTTGGACGGTTAATATAAACATTGCAATGTTTACTTTAACCGGCCGGCCGATGCGCTTGCACTGGAGCGCGCGGCACTAGTCGATAGAACACATTGACGCGAGACGCATGTCGCATATTGTACTATATTGAGTATTTATTACATGTATATAGTGTTATAATAAAGTATATTATCGGAGATAGTAGTTTCCTTGGATTCCTGGCTCGAGATACCTACTATACGACCTACACTTACTTCTACCAATTTAAAAATGACACGGTTGAGTGGCTTTGTTGAGCTCTGTAGTGCCAAATGAAACATTTGGTTCAACAGTATTTTGGGATTGATCCCGTTTAATAATTTGTGAGCATGATGCTTGTAATTAAGCTTTGCATAATCTGGGTATTTAATATATACTTATTATATATATTTTAATTAATAAAAATCTGTAGGTATATTTGGCTGTTATCTATATTATATTCTGATCAAACTCTGGTCCTTAGCTTAGTTTGGGACTTGTGGCGACGCGCTCATAATATGCTCACATTATTATGTATCTTGATATTTAAATTCTTACTAATATTATAAATGCGAAAGTAACTCTGTCTGTCTATCTGTCTGTCTGTCTGTTACCTTTCACGGCTAAACTACTGAACCGATTGAGTTGAAATTTGGTACAGGGGTAGTTTATGGTCCGGGAAAGAACTTTTTATCCCGAAATTCCCAAGGGAACGGGAACTACGCGGGTGAAACCGCGGGGCGCTGCTAGTAATTTTATATTTATTCTAATCTAAGAATAACATTTTTGAAAGTAGAAGAGTACAGAATAATACTTGAAATAAGTTAAACAAAGTACCCAATTAACAGCAAAACATGAAAGAAACACTTTCCATTAATTGGGTAGTTCTCAACCAACGCTCATGTCAAATTTGTCTTATGAGGTAAGGTATAATAAATACTGTCTTATCATTTTAAAAGGAAATATATTGTTTACTAGCTGTGCCCCGCGGTTTCACCCGCGTAGTTCCCGTTCCCGTGGAAATTTCGGGATAAAACATATACACCCTTATTTTGAATTCGAGATACTTAATCAAACAGCTAATGTAAACGACGGGTGACAATATAATAGTGAAGTTAGATATTTTCTTTTGCTTTTATTTAAAAAGTTATGATAAATCAAAGTTTTTCAAAATCCCGCCGAATTTTATTGTTATTCTACACCGAACAACCGGCTAACGCTGCGATACACAGCTGAGCGCGGTCATCGACCCGAGCCGTCACAGAATACTTGATAGCTAGTGTGCCGTCTGGTAATACGACATTTATTTATTATTTTTTAAAGATAAGTAATCGACTATCATTTTTGATATTTTTATTGGATATATGGATTCAGTTACTGCTACAGATATTCTGATTTTAATAAGTCCCATCATTTCAAAATAGGGGTGTATATAGCCTATGTTCTTCTCCGGATCATAAGCTACCCCTGTTCCGAATTTCAAGTCAATCGGTTCAGTAGTTCAGCCATGAAAAGGTAACAGACAGACAGACAGAGTTACTTTCGCATTTATAATATTAGTTAGGATTAGGATTTCAAGAACATTTTATGCTTGTATGAATCACGATAGATGAAACAATTTCTAGTAATCAATTATTTAGAAATTCTAGATGCATCTTTAGTTTATAGAAAGCACAAATTGGGTTCGCTAACCAGTAACCACCCCGGTAATTTACACCTTACCCTGTTTGTTAAAAATAATAAATAAATATTGTATAATCAAACTAATACTTTAAAAGCAAAAGTGTGTATGTTTGTTACCCCTACGTGGCCAAACGGCTTAATGGATTTGAATGAAATTTAACGCTAGTTAAACCGTGCAACTTCTAGCTCATCAATTATAATAATTTTCCATTTATATAATACGAGTATCTATTAAATTCTAATACAAGTCGACAAGTCACTTTCTAGGCATAGACCTTATTTGTCTTAATTACCATACTAAATACATATTAACATCATTGGCGTTTACAACTACTTAAGATGATCTAGGTGAACATATTACTAACCAAATTAAGCGATTAACACACGATAACGCGCACCGCCAAAGTAAGCGATGAAGCGCTTCTTATTGCTTCTATTGGCTTCTATGAAATCCACTTTAGCTTTACACAGCGAGCGTCCAACCGCGATGTCAAGCAGTGAAGCGACACCGTGTGTTGATCGCCTTTGGGGATTTTTGCCCGTTTTTGTTCAGTATTCAAGAGGCCTATGTAAGGGTAGTAGTAAGCCAACATATTCCGCGAATGAAGGACCTTTAGTATGTTGCAGGGTTTGGTATATTTTATTGACAATTAACCCGTTTAACTTTTATCTTAGCCTCAATCGAAAGAACACTCTATCACCCTAACAAAAACATCAGTTTCCACGAAACAATATGTTCAGTGTAAAACGCCTCACGACATTCGAATGCGTCTATAAACGATACAAAATAAAACAGTAAGTACATTTCGTATTCTCACTAAAGTTTATTTGAGGAATCAAAAGAAAATAACATCAAAGAATTTTATATTTGACTCCAATTGGTTTTGCTTTTGTTGCAATATGAAACAAGTACAGCGAAATTGAGTATTTGAAAAAAAAATCTTTTTGTGTTAAATGGAAAGATCATATAAAAGTTTTATAACAAACTATATTTGTTTTTTGATTCTTTGCAATAATTAAAAAGTTACATTAAATTAAAAAAATGAATTAAAATCCAGTACCGAGAACACGCCGATAGCTGTCTGTGACGTCATAATGTTAGTTTTGATTATTGTCGCGAACGCTGTACCATAGATTACTAAATAGTTACTACGCTGTACCATACACTTACTATAACATTATGACGTCACAAACATGACAAACAATTGTGGCGCGTTTACAGTCACGTGATTTTTATTTAAATTTTATCAATTTTTAATTGATTCTAATTAGTTTAAAAAAACCTTATTAAAGTTTTTAACATTGAATATCGATAGATATAATTAAATATAAAGTATAAAAATTCATTAAAAAAAACAGTAGTTATTTTTTTTTCAAATACTCAATTGTTGGGAGAATAAGAATTTTATTTTGCTTGTTACATTTCATACAAACGGTTTCAAACCTTTTTGTGAACCCTTCTGAAATTACAGCTGGTTAATAGATATTTTATTGCCATGTGATTAAAGTACTCCTAACATATTAAAAAGGGTATATTGGTTACATTGATATATAATGATTTAAATTGTTATTCGAGTACTATCATATGGGTCGCCGTGGCTTTGAATTTCGTGATTCATGCCCTGTAGGCAAGTAAAGCTGTCAGTCCCAGATGTTGTAAAGTCTTACTAAATATATCGCAGGCCCCAAAATAGAGAGGTCTAATTGTGGAAAATTGTTCACAGTAGTCTAGTAAAGCTAGCCCAAATAATGCTAATTTTAGACACTTTAATCGCTACAGAATAGTTTCATAATATCCACTACAAAATAAAAAATTGGTACTTCAATTCTATCAATATTAAAAGACAAAATTTTGTATTGTAGGTTTGTGTTCAGATAAAATTACTTTACCTAAACATCTACTCTAAAATTAAACAACCTCCGTACCCACAGTTAATAAAGTCTTAACCACACGAAAGACATAAAATGTTATTTGGAATTAAAATAACAGATGAGATATTATTCCAAGACTAAAATTACACATACTTACGTTAATATGCCGTTAAAAATTAAAATAAACGACAATAAAACGCTTCGGATGGCAGACAAAGTGGTGTAATAAAATAAAACTGTAAAAGTTTGTTTATAAATCCTGAGTATAAAGTTAATTTCAAACCTGACTATGAACTTGGTCACACTTCTAATTTGTGCTTCGTGAAACTAACGTCATTATTATGTCATATGTTTAGTAGAAGAAGGGATTAACTACATTTATTTTGATCGCATTTGCAACATGCATTCATCTCTCGATAGTTGAATAGATGCGAAATGCTGAACGGATGCGTATACGGAAATAAGCTGAATAGAGAAATAAGTGTGAGTTGTCACTAAATCTATTTGACTTTTGTCGACGAAATGAAATGAAATAAAAAAACGTAGTTCATGTTTTATTAAACAATAAAATGTTTTATTAAACATGAACTACGTTTTTTTATTTTTCTTTTTGTCTGGGCTAATCGCTGAAACGATTATACAAATTTATGGAACGCACACCCATTTACTGGCTAACATTTTTTTTTCAAATTCAATATATGTACATTCAACACGTTACATTCATTTTCATATTAAGAACCTATAGATTTTCATTTCGTCGACAAAAGTCAAATAGATTTAGTGACTACTCACACTTATTTAGCTCTATTCAGCTTATTTCCGTATACGCATCCGTTCAGCATTTCGCATCTATTCAACTATCTAGAGATGAATGCATGTTGCAAATGCGATCAAAATAAATGTATAGTTAATCCCTTCTTCTACTAAACATATGACATAATAATGACGTTAGTTTCACGAAGCACAAATTAGAAGTGTGACCAAGTTCATAGTCAGGTTTAAAATTAACTTTATACTCAGGATTTATAAACAAACTTTTACAGTTTTATTTTATTACACCACTTTGTCTGCCATCCGAAGCGTTTTATTGTCGTTTATTTTAATTTTTAACGGCATATTAACGTAAGTATGTGTAATTTTAGACTTGAAATAACATCTCGTCTGTTATTTTCCAAATAACATTTTATGTCTTTCGTGTGGTTAAGACTTTATTAACTGTAGGTACGGAGGTTGTTTAATTTTAGAGTAGATGTTTAGGTAAAGTAATTTTATATGAACACAAATTTACAAAACAAAATTTTGTCTTTTAGTATTGATAGAATTGAAGTACCAATTTTGTATCTTGTAGTGGATATTATGAAACTATTCTGTAGCGATTAAATTTGTGTCTAAAATTAGCATAATTTGGGATAGCTTTACCAGACTACTACTAACTACTTTATAAGTACTGCATAATAAACAGGGAGGTCCTAAACTGCAACTCCCAGTGGCCCAAACCTTACCCTCGCTTCTCCTCCTAACATCGCGTTATCCCATAAAGGCAACGCAACTGTGAGTTTTCCGTGATACAGTTATACAGTCATAGTAAGAAGAGGTTCGTCACCTTAAAGTCTATTTTCGTTCATCACCTTGAGTGTGCTCAGTATGAGCTTATAATGTGTTTTTTCCGATTGAGTACGACATATTGCGTCGCTAGACGGACATCAAAGGTATTACACTAATTTGAACCTAGTCATCATAATATTAGTATATTTTAAATGCAGTTGTCTGCTTAGTGTTTAGTCTTCAAAGGTACTAGGAGAGTTACAAAGAAATTAATTTGAAAACTGGAGAAAGTTTTCCTACTGCGACTGTACGTACATAGGAGACTATAATCACGTACCGTCAGGTCATTTTCTCGTTTACTCCTACCCCTTAGTCATAAAAGGAGGATCTACATAATGTGACTTTATATATTTTCTATATAGTAGTTTTCTAGTGTAGTATACTTCAGAAAGTAATAAACCGACGAACCTCAATTAACCAACATACATAATGTATGATTCAAACGAAACGTATTAAAACCATTTTTTGCAAGTAATGCGCATTAATGGCCACTCTAATAAAGTGTTATAAACATTAATAAATTAATAATAATTACATTTCTACTTATTACTTGAAGTACACAGAATAAAAGTAGCAGAAAATATAATAAAACATCTTGAAATCTCTCTCGTGAGACATTAAGTTGACAAGCAAATTATCCTAATTCTGTTGAATCTTGAAAGTTATTTGAACGTTAATGATTAAGTTTATTTAACTGCGTTTTATGGAGTTATTTACTCTGTTTTATAAATAGCAAATTATTTACGTGACTTTTTAACATAACGTCCCAGAATAACAAACAAAAATGAATCATCACTCTATTGTAGTAAAACTCATATTACAAATTTTTGTCGTGGTTTTAATCTATTATTTTGCATTTCTGACGTTTGTGATTGCCCATAGAATTCGTGATCACAGTAGAATGAGACGTAAGACGTCTATACCATGTAATGTAAAAGTTTTAAGTCTACCGTCAATATTTTTGAAGGACGAATATATTGTCTTATTGTTCTTCTTCGCTTATTCAAAAATTACATCGGTCGAGAAAAAACTTAGGGCTTGTATATTTTTTCTCATTTTACAAGGGTTCATAATAAATCATATAAAATTAATATATTCAATACATTGTATAAACTGTTTCATTAGAGTAAACAACGCTACTTAAGCTTATCTTAAATTGGACGAAGTTATTAATAGACATTACTGAACCTCTTTGTATTTATTCCGATATTAATTAATCCGAATATTGGTCAGTGTGGCACGATTCGTAACGTTATTCTTAATACAAATGATAACGACAAAATGGGACTATGGAATAAGTTATTTGTGTTGGCTATAAATAACTTTATCTACACTAATATTATAAAGAGGTAAGATTTGTATTTTTGTATGTAACGAATAAACTCAAAAAGTACTGGACCGATTTTAATAATTCTTTTTTCATTAGAAAGCTACATTCACCCTGAGTAACACAGGCTATATTTTATCCCCGTAGGTGAAACCGCGAGGCGCCGCTATTCAAATATACGAGTATAACTGTCATCTTCTTTTAGCAACTCATCAATAACCTAAAAATGTATGACCAGTATTACTACATATCTGCTGCATGTCCCTATGTATGCTTAGATCTTTAAAACTAAGCATCGAATTTTGATGCGATTTTCTTCAATAGATAGAGTGATTCAAGAGGAAGGTTTTTAGCAATTTTATCCCCACATTCTCACGGGAGCGGGTACTACGCAGGTGAAACCGCGGGGTGTTGCACGTCTAGGATAATAGAAACTACGAAACCAGACCGAGACAAACATTTATGGATCACACAACTATTCACTTCATGATATGTAACTAAACTAACAATAATGTAGTCCACATTTACAAATTGAATTTAACAAAAGTTAGCGGAACAATACTAGTTAGGGCTAAGTGTTAATATTTAGTGTATAGTTGTGAAACTATAAAACAATTAGGGTTACAAAATAATTTAATGGGCTTGATTTTATAGAATCTCGATTAGATTATAACTCTACATTTTACTATTAAACCTACTAATAATTATCAATGCAAAAATTGAGAGTGAGTGTGTATGTTTGTTATTTCTTCACGTCAAAACGGCCGGACCGATTTAAATGAAATTTGATACAGATGTCCATTAAAACTTGGAATAACATATAGGAAAATTATAATGCCATAATTCCCACGGGATAAGCTGCGAGGAAAAAAACGCGGGGCACAGCTAGTAAATTATATACTCAGGATATAGATATTTCATCTATATACTAAATCTTATCAAAAAAGCTATGTAAATAATTGTACGTTCCAATAATTCCCAATCAAATAGATTTGCGGTCGTCACGTAATGTTGTTTATTTGAATAGACACAGGATATTGCCTTTCTCTAAGAAAAGACCTAACGTTCTTCATTGTATAGGATACGTTTATTTACTTCGCAATTTCAATAAAACAATCCATATCAATTATATATCATCTAATTAAAATATTCAAAAACGTTATTTATAACATATATTTGATGTTTCAAACACATTTCACGACACAATGTATCTTTTATTTAATTTCCTAATTAGGTCAAAGTATTGTTTGACGAAAAGGAAATTAATATTATTAATTTTGTTACAGCAAAGTGAAGAACTCCTTTCTGGAATATTCTTCTTTGGAATGTCAAACAGTCTTGTCAATCCCGTGATTTATGGAGCATTCCATTTGTGGCCGAAGAAGAAAAGACCTCATCGACATAGCGACAGGTAAGTTTAATTTAAAATAGACTCTATTTTGTAAAAGCTTAAACTCAAATTGATTTGTACAAACACGTGATATTGAAAAATTTACTTTTTACTTTCAAAGCTTCTTTAGAGTCATCGGTGACCGCCAAATTTTCAAGGTTGTAATCAAATGAAAACAGAGATATTTTGTACCAAAACTCATTTTTACTCTGTAATAAGTATTTATGTACAGGCAGAAACTTTCATTTAATACTTGAATAGGAATAAAACGGTTCCGTTGTGTTAGTTTTTATTTGTTTTCCTCGATCCTAAGTACGCGATAGTGGTTTAGGAAAACACACATAATGGATTAAAAAAAAAAATCACGAAAATTCCTGAGGAAACCGAAATTAAGCGAGTAAAACTAAACACAGAAAAAGGAAATAATAAATACAGGAAAACAACTACGAGCATAAAGGCTTTTGATATTTGTTAGTCGATAAGCAAATACTATGTATTTTACATGGTATGTACCTACTAACTTATATTTTTAGTCTTGATATATATAAGTATCAGTAAAATAAAAGAAATTTAACCTTATATCAACAAAAAACTAATAAATCAACGCAAACGAAATTACCAAAAGAAAGAATCAGTAAATAAACCTTTTAATCACTGCCATCATCTCCTTTCAACAACTCAACACATTCTGGGAGCCATCAAATTTTACGATTAAGTGATTTTATTAAGATACTAGCTGTACCCCGCGGTTTTACCCGCATAGTTTCCAATCCCGTAAGAATTTCGGGATAAAACATAGCCTATGTCCTTCCTTGGACTATAAGCTACCCCTGTACCAAATTTTAAGTCAATCGGTTCAATAGTTTAGCCGTGAAAAGGTAGACAGACAGAGTTACTTTCGCATTTTATAAGGATAGTCAAGCTAAGATTGGAACACGTGCCAAATCCCTTTAATCTATACAATGCTTACGTGACGGATAACGATTAAAACACCTAACTCGTACGATAATGTTACAACAGGAAATCGTAATAAGATCATGGTTTACTCCGATTACAGCTCTATCTATATAGTATACCACACAGGGAAAATAATTAAGTTACAGGATAATATACTCGTAGGTATTTAATTTCGTTAATTCACGCAAATTATTTCCATAAATAGACGTCTTGCATCAATTTTCTGTAACCGTCAAACTTGTAAAAAACTATGAAAAATTTAAAACAAATATGAATACCGAAAAAACCGTTAAAGTAGTGTTACTTCAATGATGTTTCTATAGGTCAAAGGTTCATTTTTTGATCAATCAATTAATTTATCATGCGATTCATGCGTAAAGAGTCTTAAGACTGACCTGTAGATAGATTAATAGTTATTTATGGTACAAGCGAGGTAAGTTGGTGATTACTTCCGAGGCGCTATTGTGCCCGAGCCGTTAGGCGAGGGTCTGAAGATAGCCGAGGATAGTAATCATCAATACTCGCGTGTACCATACAACGTTTTTCAACACATTTGCGAAGAAATTATAATTTTTCGCTAATAAATGAACAGTTTTTCTATTCGCGCGCATCCAACACAACAATGGTGATCGGCCAAAGACTAAAAGAATATACTTATTGAAAAAAAATCGAATGAATGAATGAATGGAATCGACCATAGACCTACCAAAAGTAAGGAAACATAGTTGAAGTTTGTTTTTAAAATGTATGGACACAATTTTTTGGTATCGAAACTTTTTTTAAATGAAAGCAATTAAAAAAAAAACTATAACTCACTAGTGAATAAAACGTGTCATTATTCAACTGCTTTTGCACAAATAAGAGCCCCTTTATGAGCAAGTGTGTTGAAAAGAAAATTATCTCAAGTAAGTAATTGATACTAATGTATTTTTAACCCCCGACGCAAAAAGAGGGGTGTTATAAGTTTGACGTGTCTGTGTGTTTGTGTATATGTGTGTGTGTGTGTATCTGTCTGTCTGTGGCATCATAGCTCCCGAACGGATGAACCGATTTCAATTTAGTTTTTTTTTTTGTATTAAAATTAATAATATTAATTTAATACTTACGTGCGAGTGTTCTTAGACATATTTGATGAAAATAGGTTGACCCGTTTAAAAGTTATGGGGGTTTGAAAGTAATTGTGTTGGGGGTTTTTTAAATTTTTAGTTTGATGTTTTTATTTGCATTACGCCTCCTCTGATTATATTTATTATCAAGCCCCAATTCTTTAATATAAAACTTTTTGTTGTAAGTAAGTTTTTGATTCGATAAGATCCCTAACCATCCCTATTATCATAAATGGGTATTGGCTTTGTATTTACAAAGAATACACTTAATATTTAAGCATCTAAATTACACAATTTATGTTAATAGTTTTTCGATACTAATACAAACGTGAAATGCTTCTGAACTTTCGCTATTCGTATTCAATAGATGAATCTTTTATTACAAGTTAATGTTATTAATGGTTCTCAACAGCTTAGTTCGAAAAACCTCGAACAAAGATGTTATGACTGTATTTTCTGCTCGAATAAATTACTTAAACCTTTCCCCTTTGAATAGCATTTTTTTTCTATAACTACAATTACGTCGTTCAATAAACGACCTTATTAATAGGGATTAGAAGTTATTTTCTATTAAAACATGCTAAATCTTACCTACATTAAGAGACCACTTAAGAAGTGCGTTCAACAAATAAATCCCTACATATGAGATGATATTTCATTATGAGATTCTTGAAAGCTCTTTTGTATTCGGAGAATTACTCACGTTTAATGCCACGCACCTGTAATTGATTATCTGGTTCTATTAGTGTATACACGCTGTTTCCTGTGGTTTTACTTGCATATTTCTATGTTTTTTTTTTCTATTTTGAATTTTTCTGGTCATGGCAAGAAACAAAAAAAAACAGTTGATCAATTAAAACAATAGAGTCATTTTCGATCAGTCATCACAGATTTATATCTGCTATAAGTATAGTAAAACTTAACGTATGTAAGCTGTACACAAAATTATAACCACGTTTTATTACCGTGGTTTTTCATGAAATAATCTCTTATATTGAACAAAACCACAATCAATTATAAACTTAATTACTTAGGATCAAAGCATTAATTGCATAGTTTAATATACAATTTTATTTTCAACTTGTAATGTTATTTAAACATTAGTCAGACCTAATATATTGTTCATATAAGTACAGAATATTAATTTAAATTTTATTGCTATAAAATATAGAAAATTGATTCATAAAATAAGACCGCGGTCTCACAGTGGCACGTTCCTTGTAAGGTTTTAACTAAGGTTTTAACGACGTCATTGACCGCATAATATAATGTGCTTGGGTTGCAGTTTGTTGGGTAGGTTGTCAATGGTCGCAGTAGACTGTGGAAATATAACAACACACCGAGTCTGCTCCTCTACATTTAAATAATACTTTAA
Organism: Timandra comae; assembly: GCA_958496195.1. Taxonomy (NCBI): domain Eukaryota; kingdom Metazoa; phylum Arthropoda; class Insecta; order Lepidoptera; family Geometridae; genus Timandra; species Timandra comae. The sequence continues at coordinate 5,204,927 of OY292371.1, forward strand.
TTGTATTGTAGATTTATTTTGCTAGTGTAGAAAATAATAATAATAAAATAATATTAATTTTCGTAAGGCAATGTTTTAAGTACATTGTTGTAAGGAACTAAAAAGTCAGCATTCAAATGGTCAGAGGCAGTAATTTGCATGCAACAAAGTACGGACATCGTTTATTTAATCAGCCTAATGAACTTGCTCCAGTTGCCTTTACCTATTACATTAAAACGACTACAGTGAGATACTAAATACTGTACAGTCGGGCTATCATGACTTCGAAAACGCGATAGATAAAGCGATTTATAGACATCCAACTGTCAAAATATGATAAAAATACTTACCACGTGATTAATTTTATCAATTAGGTCATGCTCGCGAAATCGATATAGCTATTTATCGACATCCAACTGCCAAAATATAATAAATATAGCCGCCATATTTAATTTTATCTTATCGTAGCACGCCATAATTCATTTGGTCATGCTCGCGAAATCAATATTATTTCGTGGTGTTGATATATTTTATCACGCACAATCATGCTATGGGGGCAGGAATATCCACGAGTAATTCTTATACATGAAATTCGATACAGATCAATAAGTTAAGTTTCTTTGGATGGTTCCAAGAAGAACCACAATCAAAACTTCTGCTTCTTAGAAGTACTAGTTAAAGGAGATCTAAGTTAAAGATTAAAAATATCAAAATAACTTTACAATAAAAAAGTTAACTTTTAAACTTTACTTTATTTACAATTTGATTTTACTTATTTTAACAATCTTTATACGAGTATTATTATTATTTATATATTTAAAACGCTTTCGTTACTGAGTGATGTACTGTCTGACAGACAATGCACAGCCGAAACTACGGGTCGTAGATAGCTGAAATTTGGCACGTTGTTCGGGGTAGTAAGCTACCTAAGAGAGGATTTTTATAAATCCTCCCCTAGGTGGAGAATAGGGGGAAAACCCAAATTAGCATCAAAGTCGCGGGTAAAATGCTAGTAAGTAAAATAAAATACAGAGATATAAAAAAACTTAATTACTATGAAATTGCTTATATGAAACTAATACAAAAATAAATACAAAAATTAAAATATTCCCAAAAGAAACAAACGGGTAATTTTTGTTTAAATTAACAAATAATCTAGAAAATAAGAATACCAACATCAAAGCTTATTTGCAAACAAAGTCCCTACTGTTCTAAAAATGGAGAGATTATGAGAAAATAGAATGATTTAAAATAGATACTTAAAGCCAAAGCTAATTATGCAAAACCTGAGTTATCCTTGTGAAAAGTCGTAAAAAATATCCATGGATAACATCTTTTATAATTGAAATCTTATTTACTTACGCAGTAAGTTTAAATTTATTTGTTCACTCTTAATCTTTAGGAAATTGCTTTACATGTTTTTTGCAAGCACTATCTTTTGCTCGCGACTTCGTCCGCGTGGAATAAGTACTTCGGGCAGAATTTGGCTTTTTTCTATGCCTAGGGGGGGGGGGGGGGGGGGGAATTTCCAAAAGTCCTCTCTTGGTAGCCTACTCCCCCCAACAAACACATGTGCCAAATTTCAGCTCTCTACAACCAGTAATTTCGGCTGTGCGTTGTCTGTCAGTCAGTACGTCACTCAGTAATGGTAGTGTTTTATATATATACATAGATAGATTGGTAAAGTGTGGAATTACCTGCCAGTTTCTCTGTTCTCCGAAACCTATGTATTTTTAAATAACAAAGACTATATAGACCATAGCTATGAATTGAAACGGAGTCAAAGTGGTATCAACCGTAGGGCACAACTAGAAAGAAAAAATCGTAACCTTTAAAATTTATATTCCAAGAATGAGAATGAGTATGCAAGCCATTAAAAATCAATACTCACTTTCAAGTTCACGCTAACTCAAATCGTTTATTGCGTTGTTGATAATGTCCAAGTTGCAAACTAATTCGCAAGAGGAAATTGAATTATTTAATAAAGTGCTACTCAGATGCAGTCTGTAGCAGTTACTCGTATAGCAGTTTGATTAATTTTAGAGTTAAGTTTATTATTCAATACTTATTTTCTCTAAGAGTTTATTTGAAAGGGCTGGTTTTCATCAACAAATATTTTGAGAGTAGACTGTAGGCTGTATCAGCGCGCGTGAAAACGTGCGGTACAGCTAGAACCATAAATAACTGTTCTATGGCTCCAAGATTTTACTGACATTAATAAATAAAATAGCGTTTGGAGATCAAAAATTATATAAATATCCACAAAGAAAGAAATTGATAAACAAACATTTCACCTCTTTACAATATGAGACCTTATAGATACATTGAAAATTAAATTACGAAAACATTTTCATATCACGAAAAAACATGTTTTTCCAATAGCAAAATAATTTTGTATCGACCCACCGGAAATTTAATTTCCTGAGGACTATTTTTTCGTATTTTGAACACTGGACTAATATACAACTCAAATAAATAGACCTTCCTTTTATCGGGATTTTTCCTTTCAAACTAAGCAAAAACAATCAATTTGGATTCTTATCTCGTTTTAATTAAGTTGAAACATAAATAAGTATACGACGTCATCGTTGTTTTTCATAATATTTACGAAGATTTTCCCTTGAGGATTCCAATTTTTTCTGTCATAGCCAACATCGGTCACTGACCTAATGAAAATTCCTAAAATTAATGAACAATATCAGCATTACCTCCTCGAAAAACTTCCCCGTCGGGCTATGGATAAGAAGCTTACAGAAAAGTTTTATGAATGAAGAGGCACTATAATAGGAACCTTAATGAAACAATCAATAGAAGGTTTACCTCTTACTTGAGGCTATTTACACCGAGTCTGCCCTAAATTAGGGCTTACATGTCTTAGTAAATCGTTTATTCCATCTTGTCCTACTAATAGTTCTATGAACTTATGCTGGGCTAGTGCGGTACAATTATGTCAAGCTGTCTCTATGGAGGGTCCATAGAGCAAAAAGTATTTTAAGAAAAAAACTATAACGTTTGAATTATAAATATAACGCCAATTTTTTTAAACAAAATATCTTATATATATTTTATTTACAGGGAATCCGGTGGCCATCACGCTTCGCTTCTCCGTCGAGGTGACAACAACACATCATCAGTGAGACTAACAACGGTCAGGTCTCTTAGATCCTCCGCCAAATACTCCAATGGAAATAACGTTAGTTTATTATAACCAAAGCGTAAACCAGTAACTGCTACTATACTGGAAGAAAATAGTGGTCACAGTGTCGGCAGAATTCGCTGTGAAGTGTGTATAGAAATGAGACGTTTTAGAGAAAATAATATGTGATAAGGTGTTTAAGAACTACTCATGTTTGAATTGTAAATAAAATAAGTGTTAAGTGTTGTTTTTGCTGTATGAGATTATAGATTTAAATGATATTAAATTATTCCTCTTCAATATTTGTTTAATGAATTCTAATATTAGTCTCCTCTATGCTTTTTTGAAGAAAATTGGTTTAAAATGGTTGTAATTTTGTATAGCTTCGAAATCAGTTGAACGTGATGTAGTCTTGCAATAATTCGGTTTCTTAACAGAAGTCACAACAGTTAGTCAAGTTAGATTTAGTTGTAAGATTCGTCGACTTTTTTACATTCATCAGTCTTTACCTTTTAATATCAAAGTGGGCTTTTGCAAACTTTCTATACATGGACAAAAACACTTAATAAATATTGGTTTTAAATCATAAAACAATTCCAACTCTTGTTAAAGTAAAGCCTAATCAAATAAAAATATTGCATTTCATCTTGTAACATAAAAACAAAACTCTGACAACTTATAAATGGAAAACCAAGTAAGCGGAAACAAAGCTAGGAAGCTTTTGATCAACTTTGTTATGGAACATCTTTGAATAAAATTTAAATGGAAAACTTTCTTCACATGCACATTGTTAGGGGTCTGTTGTTTATAATATGTTGTGAATACAATAAAGTATGTGGGTAATGGAGCTCGTGTGTATATACATAATTATAAATAATTTTCTGAAACATGAGATGATTCCTAACCGTGAGACAAGATCTATTGTCGTGCCTGTAAAAATAACGAAACCTATCGAAATCGAAAAAGGGTCTTGTGGCAGTATATTTGGATCAACCGAGCATACTCAGGTTTAAAAAGAAAGCAATTTCACATCCATCATTGACCAATAAATCTGCAGGATCAATAATTTGTGCATTAATGGTGAAATAAGTATTGCAGATCGCATCGGCTTGGTAGAGAGAAAAATGCTAAAACCGCTGAAAACAGTCCCTAGACATATCGATAAAAAAGTTGTGTAGTTTTAATACAATATTCTTTTGAAAAAATCTAATGGCAAAAAAATATTCATAGTTATAATTGACCCTTTAGGTAAAGGCCTCAAAGTACGTACAACATGCCACGTCTTAAGCCTACAACACAAAAAAGGTAAGTACCGTACCTACTTAAAGTAACAAAGTTTACTCATTAATTAGGAACTTCTAAAAGTACCTTAAGCCTGAACTTAGTAGCAGCTAAATGAGAAATAACATCTAGTATTTTTATGAAACAGTTGACTCATTTTTTCTTTTGAATGACGAATACGGTTGTCTTTTGTTTAACCTTAAGTATAATAATAATAATGTATGTGTGTTTTTTCCATTCACGGGACTATTCCCGGTCCCGGTCTTTTGGAAGGCTAGTATGGGGCCAAAGCCAACACACGGAAGCCCTTTGACATATTAATTTTTAGTAAAGGATGCACAATCCGGCGACTATCCCTGGATAACACTATAAAATGCATCCAAGGACAGTCCCCGGTTCTGCTAGGACTATTGCAAATATATGGAAAACTACGACTGGGTTATGGGAATGGGATGTTTAATGGAATGTGTGTATGTTAGAGATTTTCTCAAAGACTACCGATTCAATTTGGCTATTCAGAACAGAAAATCGAGGAAGAATATTCAATTATACGTGTATTAATGGACGTTGAATTCGCTTTTCAACTGCACCTTTGTCATGAGAAAGTAAAAACTGTAACTTTTCATTTTTATTGTACCTTTGCACTTAACTAGTCTTGTTAACTGCTATAACTAAGCCAAGTATGCTTGTATCTAGAATGGGTTTAGGTCAGTAGCGCGGCAATGTTGGATTGTCGCTTTTTGTTTTTAAATTTTGATAGAAGAGAAACTGTTAGAACTAATTATTGCTTTTATTTACAAAATAGGTTATTGCTTATTTTATAGATGAATTCACGACGCTAACGGAGTAGAAGTGGTCGCCGTAACTGGAATCGGTTGGAATATATACATACTTTCTAAGGTACGAAGTGCAAATAAGAATGAATTACATTGATATTTTTCAATGAAAGATTTTATGATATTTTTTTATTATTTCACATTATTTGTTTGTTGTTCTGTTTTCATTCCTTGTACTAATTTGAAGAAAACAATAATCGAGATTTTTATTTATAATGTAAATTTTAAATCCTTAGAACAAAATAAGCAGCCCTTTTGGAAGTAATTAATTAATTATGCAAAATTTATTTGAACACTTAATTACGTAAACAAAATCCAGTAAGTACTTGTTGACATTAATAAAACGAAATAATGAACAAAATAAAACATTTGGTGGCCCAAACAAATCCATCCGAAATAAACAACGGGACAACAAATTTAAAACTAATTTAAGTCTCAGAATATTGAGGTGTTCCTCAAAGACAGACTTTACTGTTCAAACAATCTTAAAGATATCCATTTTAATATTAAATTCTCCTTAAACCTTTAGTTCAATAGACGCGATTGTATAATTTATATTTATTGAAGTAACAATAGAAATCCTTGGTTGTATTAACACGTAAATATATTCATCAATTTAATCGTTCTTCGGATTTGTTACGATTTAATATTCAGTTATATGTTAATTAACATTTATAGATTTTCATAACTTTATTATGATTAAGATTAGTCACAGTCAACATTGAACATGATCAAGTATAAAGTTAATTATATGTGTTCTATGTTTTCTTAATCCTTTATTAATGTAAATAAGCATAATCATTCACTACGTCATCTTATTATAGAAATTGACCCCTAACTAAGTTCGAAACTTGTATCTAGGGCATCAGAAACTAATAAAAAAATAAATGCATTAGATAAATTCATAAACATGTGTTCTGAACAGGAATCTACTCTTAAACTTTGGCACTGCAAGCAATCGCTACAAACTACACCACTTATCATCAAAATATTTGCTCTACGGCTAAAGATTTCTTTAGGAAAATGGGTCGATTGAAGTTATTGGTCTTTGTAATGGTTAGCTTTATCGAACACTATACAGTAATAGGGTAATCTTGGAGATAAATATGACAATGAATGAAAATGGAAACAGAAGTAAATAATCTGTGATTTAGTAGTATAAAATATAAAGCAAAGTAACTGCATGTGAATCCTACTACAGCGCAAAGCTTTTTCTTTTATTGGTGATAGTCCAATATTATAAAACAAATGCTTCATCAACTTTCAGCAGTTTAAGTTATTGATCTCTAGCTCGTACACCTTTATACCGATACTAAACAGATGTAAAAACTTTAATGAAACTTTTCTAATTTGGGGTAAACTCACGAATACGTACTTAATGTGTCCAAAGTTTGGTTTCATTTCCCGGTAAAACGATTACCTGGTGAAGTCTTTTGTAAAAGTCAGCGTGACTCGATACATGACTCGTACTTTACTACAATTAAGAATGTTATTAAATGAAAGTGTTTAATTGTATAGTGCTTTCGTGGAATTTTTGAAGAAGTAATAATTATATTATAATATGAAATAGTTCTACTGGGTCTGCCGGGAGGTACAAAACTTCAAGTAAAACATGACTATAGATTTTATACTATTCAATTTTATCAATATCAAATCCAAAATATTTTCAAAACGGGTCTAACGATTACATTATTATCAATTACTATTTCTAGAACTAAGAATTTCCGTAAAATTTGTCTTTGTAAATAGTGTTGTTTAGATTTTTTTTTAATGTTCTACAACTAAGATATTTTGAAAAAAAATTATAAATTCGAAATATTTTTAGGTGAAAAATATTTGCAATATTTAGTTTTCTCTATTATCAGACGCCCGTACCTGGGCGCCAAAATTAGGTTAGCACACTTAGGTTGGATTAGCTATTAGATTAGTCAGCGTTTAAATTAAATTAATTCATTCAAATATTTAAACACTTTCACACTTTGCTAAAGTAAATTGAATTTTCCTATTATATAATACCTGCTGTGCCCCACGGTTTTACCAGCGTAGTTCCCGCTCCCGTGGGAATTTCAGGATAAATCATAGCCTATATTCTTCCTCGGACCATAAGCTACCCTTGTACCAAATTTCAAGTCAATCTGTTCAGTAGTTTAGCCGTGAGAAGGTAACAGACAGCCAGACAGAGTTACTTTCGCATTTATAATATTAGTAGGCATCTATCTAGTAAGAAAATAGTGATAGTAAGAAAAATCAAGTGACAGTCATTCAGCTAGAAAATATATTAGCAGTAGGAAAGTCGTTCTATAACTTTTTTAGTTTATCAAAAAGTTAATCATCTTTTGAAGTGGCCTGAACTTGCTACGAAACTTGTTTTAGAAACTAAGTCTTCCGAGGTTTCTTTTTTTAGTTGTTTTGAAAAAAAGTATTTCTTTTAGTTTGTAACATTGAAAGAGGTAATATTTCAGAGGATAAACTATAGCGCTTTAGGTAAGCCAGACCCGGAATTCAGGGTCCCCTAAATTTAGGGTCTCATTGACAAATCCTTCCGTCACGGGGGCGTGACAAAGATTGATTACACTACACTCACTGCACAGAGCTGTAGAATAATCAATTTCTTTTTTCACAAAAACTGTGCAACGTTAACATATTTTGATATGGGATGGGGCTAAACGGGAAGTAAGTATATAAACCTTCTTAAAAAGGTTACAAATGATGGGGTTCTGGGGAAACAAATACAAAATAATGATTAGTGTAAACTTAGGTCCTTGACGCATATCATCATCATTAGCTTATCAATAATTTATTTTATTTTATTTATTATATTGAACACCAACGTAACAAACATTAACATAAGTTAACACGACACACAAAATTATAAAAAAGCTAAATGTCGTTACAAATATAGGTGAAGACCAGATGCTTAAAAAAAAAGCAACATCAAAATATTAAGTTAATATAAGTGACATACAAAATAATTTATACATAAAAAAATGTTGATACAATGAAAGTTACTTGGAATTACACTGTAAGGTATGTTTTCACCGAGGGGCTCGATTCTACTCTGAATTTATCATAAGGTTTTAGCTAAACAGGCAAAATATTGAATATTATTACTTCAATTCTCTCTTGACCACAGTCAGAGTAGCCTGATCAAAACGTCGAGATAAATAATTTTAAATGTTTTATAAGAGATAGAAACCTGGATGTTAATTCTATGAATTCAGTTCGTTAAAATTAAAAAAGTGTTATAACTGAATTGAACCTTCTCTCCTTTAAAACATGTTGCAAAGAAAAATGTCAAAGTAATTAATTTTTATTGTTTCATATGCGAATGCCTTTTAATTCTGTGAATTTAGATCGCAAAAGTTAAAATAAGTGGTATAAAAAATATACCTTACACAATTCGGTTTAAAGAAACTTTATTCTCAAAAGAACTTACAAAACAGTTCACCTGTATGAGAATTTATACATAAAAAATATATATTCTTAAGTGTATGTTTATTTATATTTTATAGGTCTCTAGGCGCTCTCTAAGCGCTCATGGCCCAGTGCTACCCGCGGATCACTTGTGATCCGTGCGGTTAAGCAACGTCTGGCACCGTCATGACTGTGATGGGTCATTACTAAAAATGACTTTTAATTTCATGAGCGTTTCCGTGCTTCGGAGGGCACGTAAAGCCGTCGGTCCCGGTTGTCGTACTAACATCATCGACAGTCGTTACGGGTAGTTGGAGCCCTCAAAAGTCTAACATTCAGTTTAACCAACAATGTCGTATAGCCCTCTGGGTTGTGAAGGTCTGATGGCAGTCGCTTCACGTAAAATACTGACATTCCGCCAAATCTGGTTAAACTGAAAACCGACCCCAAAATAGACATGGGATAAAGGTTCGGAAAAGAGAGGTCTCTAGTGACAAAATGCATGCAGTAAACAAGCAAAATAAAATACAGTATAATATCTACTTATCTAAATTTTGAATCATTCTGATACGTAAAATACAACTATGTAAAAATACCTACATTAGTAACGTTACAAAATTGAGAACCTCTTCCATTTTAGTATGTTTCAAAGAAATAACAATATTTTAAGACTGTCATAAATTAGATGCAAGCATAATAATGTATCATATTTTGAGAGCATAATACCGTATTTAGGTCATGTGAAACGTGATACGAAACTTAAATTGTGACTTTAATATTTTACTGGTAACCCTCTGGGAAAAACACGTACTTCCTGTTGATAAAGGATACTGTTGGCAACATTAGACGATACACACATGAGATATAAGACTACTTAGCGTTGGAAGTAAGCTAATCTTCGTCAATGGGTATTTAAAAAAACGCTCTGAGAATACGCTATTCTTTTTTTAATTTTAGGATATTAATGGTCGTATATCAACTCATATTGTAGTATGTCAATACATAAAATATGTGTAAAAAATCAATATAATGTATTTTCTGTGGGTTTCAGCTCGGAAAATGCATGTCTATGTGGCATTTCTCCCCAAACAATGGCCCATCTTTTGACTTGCCATGCGTGTCCCTACACCTGTACACGCGAGGACCTTTACAAGGCCACTGATAGCGCTATATCGGTGGCCGAGTTTTGGTCCTCAAAAATTTGAGTCGATACGCTAAGAAGAAGAATATAATGTATTGGACGAAACACAACAATTATATAGAAAACACCAAGACCAAGGCAAATGTTTGTTTTAAAGTAAGAATTGAACCATCTGTGTAACCTTATAGGTACTTTGTGTATTATAGTGTTTGTAGGTGGGTAATTCTACGTTTTCTTCGCGCGTACTCAGTTTTTGTATGTAACATAATAGTCGAGTACTTCTAAGATTTTCATTAAAGTTCCTAGAGATAAAGTTTTGTAATACCGAGATTCCGCCTTGAATTTAGAACGTGTTTAGTAGACTCTAGAGAAAATACCTTTTATAAGCTCAACAATTTAATTTCATGTAAACTGGGAACAAGCTTGGTTGAAAAATGTAAGTAACTTAAGTAAATTAGAATAACTCGTAAAATTTTAATATAGATAGGCTGATGATAATGATGATAAAAAGTACATAGTATAATTGGCTAGTTTGAATAAGCCTAAAAAGTTATAAATATAACACAATAACATCAATAAAATATAGCTTCACAACTCACTTTTACCTATTAAAATGAGACGAAAATTCACATATTCCAAACATAATCATGATAAATCACCAGACTAGTTTCTGCCACATTCGGTGACCTTTATCTTGAAGCGTGATATGTCACACATCCGGGGCGCGATGTGAGACGTTATCGCGAGAGCATCTCACTCAACATGATGAAGGTATGTGGCGGAAACTAGTCAAAATTCGTCTAAAATCTGTTTAAACTTTGGGAAAAGAGGAAATGTTTACATTGTAAATTATATAATAAATTATATCATAACTTTTAAGCGAATAATCAATATACGAATAATAATTTAACAAATAAAAAAACTAACTAATATGAAAAAGAAACACTAAGTAATAGTGCTTCTTTTTCATATTGCTTCCATTTGTTGATTCCTTCCCGTAATTATCTCAAAATAATACAAGTATTTGTATCAACTTTTGATACAATTGGATATCGTACCATCAACCACTAGTATCCAAGAATGTGCTATTAACATACAGATGCTATAAAAAAAAAACTCGTGCACGAAGGGTTCCGTACCAAAAACGACAAAAAACACGTTTGTTGTACGGAATCCCCCCTGTGAAAATTTCAACTGTTTAGCTATCACTGTTCTTGCGACAGACGGACGGACGGACAACGAAGTCTCAGTAATAGGGTCCCGTTTTTACCGTTTCGGTACGGAACCCTAACAATACTTTTATTACAAAGATCGTTGTTACTACGTATTTGCTCCACTATAAAATATTTTCAAAGAATCCTATACTGATATATTGAAAGGAATTTCCTTAGAAACCATATTCAATATCGATAACGATGGTTATTGAGGGAAAATTAGCGGTGAGCCGAGAGAATTTATTTTGAAAATAACCGGAGCCTGTACTCAATAAAAGGGATAAACCCAATTTATTGGTTACTTATTGCTTGACAGTTATGTTGGTATATTTTAAGTTAGTATTTAGTTTAGTATTATACTTATTTATTTTTAATATCATATTAAGTGTCGTAAATAAAGTGTTTTAGTTCTTATATCATATTCCACTTTTATTTTGGTGTAACGTAGTCTAAAATGATCATTTACGGAAATTTAATGGAAAACTGAGTAGTTTTCCATTAAATTTATAAATATTACAATTTATAAATAACAGATTGCAGACTTATATTATCATCGGACGTATAGTTAATTAGATTATCAAAAATATTTGTAAGAAAATATTTGGGATTAGAAATCCCAAGTGGCAATATTCATATTAAAAATATGATCAAATTAACACCATCAAGAATTTAAAATCCCAGAGGGTAAATATAACTTATTAATTACATTAAAATAAATTATATTTTTATGAAAGTTAGTAATAACACATTAACTCGATAATTTGAAGCAAAAAATAATAGCTGTTAAAGTTGAACATGCATAAATTATAAACGAATTTATTGTACGTGTACCTCAGAGAAATACTTATTACGAGTATAAATAAAATATAACCATTATTATAAATCAACTTTACAGAAAATATTTTCTTTCCGTATACCAAACAGTAAAATTAACACTTCATAAAGAATCATAAAACTCAGACCAGAAATCATATTTAACAAAACAAAACACGTTATAACTTTGCATCCATTAAAAGGAAAACAAATTAACTTTTTCGAAGTTACAATGATACGAATTTGTTAGAGAAACATTGTAACGTTCTGTAAAATTTTGTTCATACGTTCAAACATTCGCTCATTAACTGTGGATAATATAGGAAACGGTGTTAACAACTTTGGTTAGAGACTTTAGGCTGTGTTCAGACCAAACTGACTCAACGTGTTTGAACCGCCGAATTTAAGTTAAGAGGAACTTAATTTTCTTCTTTTATGCGTTATGACTCATATTTTTGAGGATCAGAACTCGGTCACCAATATAGCACTGTCAACTACAACCTTAATAATAAAGAAGATATGACATATCATACCGTACTTATTAATAGTTTGAAGTAAAAAACAGTATCATGGCCATGGCAGGTACACAATTTAAGGAAAAAATGGCTCTAGAGGTGTTATTATCCAGGGAAGGAAATACGGGAATACGTTTGTTTGGAACGATCCTACTCGACACCCCATTTAAATAACGTATTGTCAGTTATTGAAAAAGTGAATTATGTATTAGAATACAATAAACTGCTTAACCCTCGCTCATTCGGCGGCTGACATTCAGTTTGGTCTGAACAAGGCTTTATTGTTATTAATGGATACACACTAATTGACAATCTGTTGGTTTTCCCTTAACTTTTGGGTCTGCGGGCGATTAAGAACAAAAAATGGGAGTATGTTTGAGGAAATAGGTTAATTCATATAATAAGGGCAATAAACAGTTTAGTAAGCGAAATATTATTAAGTAGTAGTAATATTTGTAACTAGCTTGGGTTTTGTATGTCAATGGGAAGTTATGTTTATTAAAATCTTTATAATGAATGAAAAAGTCGCTGCCGCTATTTCTACGTTTATTAAATCTTTTATACTATGGGATGGCTTGTAATGCTGATTTAAATGTACAATAGGTAGGTACTATTCATCCCAGGTAAAACCTTGGGGTACATTTACTAACAGATAAACGACTCTGAATTTGAATAATAAGTTCGTGTATTTGTATAAGAAAAAATGCTTTCAAGGTACACAAAAGACTATTATTCCTTAAAAAGCTTTAGAGATTTCATATCAACGATAATAAAACATTAGTTTACTTTACACATTTACAAAGGAAAACTAAAAAAAGAGTTTACGAGAAAACAACACAAAAGATCTGAGCGAGTCTCATTAATATAAAGAGAAATCATGTCGAAAAAAATACAATATAATATTCGCAATAATGGCATCGAAGTTGCGAATAGAGAGTAGCTGAATACAGAATTTCAGACGGTAATAGGTTTTTGCTCAAAATAGCGCAGAAACCCTTATAGTGAATGGTGAAGCAATAAAACTATCTATAGATACAATTTTGTCAATCGATTAACAATGTACATGCAATGCTGAAGTACAATCACGAACGATGAACTGTTTTAACATTTACGTTTACAACTTTTTTCAATTGGTCGTGATAATAGTTGTTTTTGATAAATCGGGTTCGATATCGAGATCGGAATTGGGTGCCCTAATAATTATCATTCACTAAATCATCTCATTTATATTAATTGACACCTATGTTTGTAACTTGTATCTAGGGTATCAGAAACTACGCACACACTCATTCACACACACACCCAGACCGAGACAAACATTTGTGGTTCACACAAATGATTAATTCCCTGGTGACCTTTCCTATTATCTTCTGATCTCATTCCCATCTGATCCCACTCCCATCTGACCCCATTCCCATCAGATCCCACACATATCTGATCCCACTCCCATCTGATCCCAGTCACATCTGATCCATTCCAATCTGATCCTATTTCCATCTATTCCCATCGGATTATATTCCCATCTAATCCCTTTCTTATAGGATCCCATTCCCATCAGATCCCATTCCCATCCGTTCAATTCCCATTCGATCCCAATCCCCTAACCCCACATTGAAATCGTCACGAGTGTATCATAACATGAAGTGTATTGCTACAAACGGACCAAAGCTTGTAGAATGTATATAGGCAAACGTTGACGTCACATTTATCAGAATCGGAGTACTGTTTGTCTGTTTGTCACACACAAATACCTAGTTAAGAGTTATTTTCAATGTGTAGTTAACTAAGCGATTAATTATGTTAAGTTATAATTTAAATAATTTAACTAAATAATATTACTACTCGAATATTAACCTAATACCGTATAGTAACTGATATTATGTTAAATTACCATACAAATTAGATTTTCTGTATGTTACACTAGCAATTAATTTACTTCCTTTAAACTCTCAAAGGAGTAATGAAGTACTAAATCGTCTTTACAAAGTCAAATTGGTAGTATTCAATGTAACACTGGAACTAAATAATATATTTACTGGATTTTACATATGTTTCAAAACACTTTCACAGACAATATTTTCTTATGTGCTTTTGATGGCAATCGCTTCACATAAAATACTGTCATTTCGCCAAATCAAAAAAACAAAACCCCACCCTAATTAGTAATTGGATAAAGGCTTGAAAGAAAAAATGTACTCCTTTCAACCTATTTTTATAATAACCTGGCGCTAAATTTAGACCTCTTCAATTTTAATCTTCAACGCAACCCAATTCATAGGTACCAAGCGTTTTTCGACAAGATATTAGACTTATCTGGTTAGTGGCGTATTTATCAGAATATCTTTAACCAACGTCAAACGTAAGTTGCACGTTCTAAATACAGTAGTATTTTAAAGTTTGTAACCTGTAAACTCTGTCTTTTAAATTATAACATGTACTTATCTAGGTATTAACTATATAATAGGATATTACTTTCTAATTGTTCCTATACAAATAAAAGTAAAGTTTTTATTTTCAAAATATAATTTAAGTATTTACTTTAAATTAAACTTCGGTTGAATACATGACAACAGTATGTTGAGAAAGGAAACCGTCTCGCCGCTGTAAGATTTGGGGGCGTCGCTGTGATTGATTACCTTATGGTGTACAAAATTAACGCTATTAGGAATAATGCGACTGTAACGACGTGATATTTTGATACTACTTTATAGCTTATAAATAAATAAATAAATAATAAATAAATAGTTTATTTTTCAGAAAAACATTTTTACAATAATTAATTAGCATCTGCGTCTGAACTAAGCATTAAGCTTGTATCTCAGACAAACAGCACTCTTCATCCAAGATAACAAATTAACTATTTATCCAATAGTAAACATATTTAAACAATTGATAAATTACAATATAAAACGTTAGGTGATTCTCTCTGTGAGTTGAATGTAAAGTGCGTGTATGTGTGTGAGAGAGTGTGTTATTTGTATTACACAATATATTATAATATTACTTACACTAATAGATTCTAAAACTTTATTCCAAAAGCAAACTTACCGAATAATATATATATTTGAGGTTAAAATCGATTCTCACCAAACAAATAGCACTAAACCATTCACAAACACTAAGTCACAATATATTTTAGTTACACAATTGAAACATTCATTACAAACATTATTAAAGTTGGAATATTATAATAAATTTAATTATATTTGAAGAAAAAGTTTCTTTATACACTATAGGTTACGGTAAAACGTTTGAACAGATTCACAATAATTACGAGAATTCGGGTAGTCTTGAAAACTGATTCTTGGTTCAAATCGTACGGCTACATTGATATAACACAGTCAAATTACTAGATACGACAACTAGCTACATTATATTGTTTTTCTTTTTGCGATTAAAATGTAGCATTATAATGTTATGATTTGTCATTATAATATATGAAATTAAATTGAATTAAGTAAATATACAATTATTACATATAATGTAAGTACTTACTTATATTTAATTGTCATTGAAAAAACATATGAAATGGGAAAAATAATATAATTTGATTAAATTAAATTGAATTTAAAATTAAGTACTTACATTAAAATATATGATTGAAATTATTACATTGGTAATTATAATTAAACATAAAATTAAAATACTTTGCAAATTAATAATTTGTAGTTATACTTAAATATAATCTGTGAAAAATAAAAATATTGTTATAATTTCGAAAATAAAGTATTATTGAACTATCCTATTTAATTAGAATAAAATACATTGTAAATATAAATCACATAATTAAATTACAAAAAATAATAAAAATATTTTACGGTTTTTTTTATATTAATGTAGAATCTTTAATAAATCCTCAGTATCCTCATAGGATATTGCTTGCAGCCAGTTGTGTAAACATATTTTACATTGGTAATCGTTCAAATTTAAAATATTTATTTTTTGGTTTATTCTTTTGTAAATATATGGACCAAGAAAACAGAAAAAGCGATTTACATAGGAGTGTTTAAAATTATCCAGTTTGAATCTAACCACATTGCGTCGACTCCCTGACAGATTCTTATTACAATTTGTCAGTTTGTGCTGTTTTAAAACGGTATTAAAGATATAAAGCTGTCGTACAGTAAGCACTTTACAGTTCTGATATAATTGAAGAGTGGGATACAGTCTAGGTCGAAAAGTTGAGACTTTGAGGATAGCTCTTTGAGCTCTTTCTAATTTTAACAGCGATGTTTTGGACGCTCCACCCCAAGAAGTAATGCAATAGCCTAATACGGACTCACACAAGGATCTGTAAACCCGAATTAGAAGTTCATAGTCTGCCACATGGCGTAAATTTTTAAATATATATATTAATTTACGAGTTCTGTTAGCCATCAAATGTATTTGTTCCTTAAAATTAATTTGTTTATCTATAACGATACCCAAGTATTTCAATTTGTCAGTTCGTTCTAAATGAGGACAAGAACAATGGCGATCGCTTAATAGATTACAATTATGGGCTCTCAGAGAGTGGTCAAGACTTGGTTGTGACGATTTTTTCATAGAAAAGGTAATAAATTTAGTTTTGCTTGCGTTTAATGTCAGGAAGTTTTGACGAAGCCAATGAGACACATTGTTAAAACCAGTTTGACTAATCTCAACTTCACTCCAGCTATTGGCAGAAAAGAGAAGAGCTGTGTCATCCGCATAAGCGATAATCTTACCTTTAGGTATTTTTAGTGATAGTAAATCATTAATATAAACCAAAAATAAGATTGGACCAAGAATACTCCCTTGTGGTACGCCCATGTTTGTAGACAGATCATCACTAATAAATTCCCTAATTTTAACGCTTTGAGATCTTCCTGAAAGGTAATCTTCAAAGATTTGTAATTGTGTACCTCTGATCCCAAGACGCTCTAGCTTAAACAATAATATCGGAATTGAGACGGTATCGAAAGCTTTAGCTAAATCTAGGAAAATCCCAATGGTTTTCTGACCAGAATCTAGATTCTTAACAATGTAATCAATAAGTTGATGTACTGCCTCGTTTGTAGATTTACCTTTCCTAAAGCCAAATTGACAGCTGGATAGGAAAGAATTGACCTCAAGATATTCAACTAGTCTATTGTAAATTATACGTTCAAGTAATTTAGAAAACGCAGACAAAATAGAGATTGGTCGGTAGTTGTTAATATCCGCCTTTGAATCCGATTTGTGAATTGGGTGTATTATGGACTTTTTCAAATATTTTGGGAAAATTCCTTGTTCTAAACAAAGATTAAAGATGAAAGTTAAAGGCGGAGTGAGAAAATCTTTATATGATTTAATAATATGATTAGGAATTTTATCCCAGCCTACGGCACATTGATTTTTTAAGCCCGATATTAGTTGATTAACTTCTTTTTCATCACATTTGAGCAAAACAAAGGATTTTGAATTAGAAACGGCTGCAATCAGAGGTTCAGAACTGGAGTTTTGCACTATAGAGTTAGCTAATTCAATACCAATATTTGCAAAATATGTATTAATGTCGTTTAGCGACTTGAGTGGACAAGAAGAATCGATGAGTTCCTTAGATGTGTCATTACCCTTTGCGTTACAAGTTATCCTATTAATTGCTTCCCAAACCATTTTACTATTGTTACCAGCTTTCTTTAAAATATTCTTTTCAAATTCTCTTTTAAGTTTTCTTAATAGTTTGTTGCAGAAGTTCCTGTATCTTGTGTATGTTGTTGCTAATATAGAGTTATTAGGAGAAGACTTCATTTTCTTGTGCAACCGGTCTCTGTGACGTATACAGCGTAAAAGACCTGGTGTTATCCAGGGTTTGATTATCTTACAGCGACGAGGAACCTTAATAATGAAAGAATTTTGCATAATTGCAGTCTGTAAGGATGTTATTAAATATTCAATACAGAAATTTGGGTCATTAGATTGATATATTAAGTTTACATTTATCCGATCCACATCATTTTTTAGGCCTTCATTATTTATTTTAGTCCTATAAGAGCTAATTGGTTCTTTTATATTTTGAAGATTCAGACTCAACAAAACGGCCTGATGGTCTGTTAATGTAGATGAGGTTATCAAGACTACAGCTTTTACATTTGATTTTAAAATAACGTGGTCCAAGCAAGTTTTGTTAAGTCTGGTGGGTAAATTATGTGCCGGTAAGAGACCATGGGACGCACATAACTCCAGATATTCATTAGATCTCGGATCATTGTTATCATTACAAATGTCAATGTTTATGTCTCCAATTATTGTGACATTTTTAAATGTGGATAATTTAGTTAAAATATTATTAAGTGATTCAATAAAAGGGCTGATATTTCTATAAGAAGGTGATCTATATATGGCAATCATAGCCAAATCAGAGCCTATTTTTAAGATAAGGCAGTTACTTTCTAGTATTGGTGGTTCCTCAACTGTTATTTTAATACTATTTTTAACGTAAATAATTATACCATCATTTTGAAGTTTATTATTCTTTGTAGAATAGATCAAGTAACCATTCAAATTTGGAATAGCAGTTACGTGAGATAGCCAACATTCTGTTAGCACCAAAATATCACAAGAAACATCAATCCGTTTTAACAATACTAGTAAACCATCAAAATTTTTTGAGATACTTCGTATGTTTTGGTTAAGTATAGCAAGTGAAGAACCGTTTTGTATATTATTTTTAACTTCCTCCACATCACAAAATACGGAATCCGCAACAGAAAGATCATCTAATTCACTGTTAATTTTGTCAGCCATAAAAATAAGCGAAGAATATCCAGGAATCAGTTTTTAAGAAACAATAAACATAGAAACAATCGCAAAATACATGGCAACACATTAAAATATACACAAAAGCAGCAATAAACATATAAGGTAAGTAGGTTTTGTCAAAGATGTAATTATCAAAATCAGTTCTTATATTAATAGGTGTGTGAGTAAGATTATGTGTAACAATTATCTTTAGTGTTAGGTAGAAATCAGTGAGTAATTTAACATCGTGAAAAAAGAGTTTAGACAAAATAACCATTAATAACTTTCTAATAAAAATATTCAAAAGGATTCTAAGTAATACTACTGTTAACAAAACAAGAGACCAATATTTTAATATTATGAAGCTATATGTTATTAGTCATATGGTATTATCCTTCAATTTAACTAAATCTGCTTCCTCGTCAATCCTTATTTGCGGTGCCCCTTCCTTTTTCCTCAGGTAAATTCGCCCATAAGAAGTCCAGCAAAATGCGAAAATGTAAGACTTGGCAAATTCCCGTGCAAGGTAGTACAGCCTTTTTCCTTTAGTAGTAAGATTGTCAAAAATGAAGATTGGTTTTGAAGGACCAGGTAATTTCAGGACTGATGTGTTAACTTGTTATCTTTGTGTTTTTTATTGTACATCTTGACATGCTTCATGACATTTTCTTTCTTCAATACTGATACAAAATCAATTATGATTGGTTTAGACTGTTCCGGTTTTGCATATCCTCGGTATATGTCTTTTATGTCAGATGTGTTAATATCAATTGCAAGAGTATTCCCAATGTCTATAATTATCTTTGTAAGTGTATCTTTAATTTCATTCTCCATTTTTGGTATGTTGCGAATTTCAATTTTTGTAGCACACGCATTTTTTTCCAAATTCTCCAACTTGTATTCTAAATTCTTTATATAGGTTAAATGTTCTTTACGTCCAGATTCAATCTCTTTCAATTCGTTTTGAATACTATCGTATTTATCGGACAACATTTGCATAGACGTAGTTATAGTGTCGTTTTGGTTTTTAATCATATCAATGCTAGATTGCAGATCAGCAAGTTTATTGTTTTGCTTTGAGACAAACTCATTGAAAAGATTTCTCTTCTTTTCTTCAAGGAGTTCACTGCCATCAAAGTCCCTCTTCCGTTTAAACCTCTGGGTGTTGACGTTAGTTTGAGTCTCTGAATCTTCAATACATGAGGGGTCGTTAGCCATATCCTTTAAGTTAGTCTCCGATACGGACTTTTTTGGCGGAGTGTGTTTCAGTGGCATTATTTTAGTGTGAATTCGTACCAGTTCCGTTAGTTCTATGTCCTTGGTATGGCAGTTACCGTTGAAGCGAATGTGTGACTGAGCGAACAACTTGCAATGGGGTAGACGCACAATATTATATTGCACTGGGTCTTATTTATATATGAATAAGTCCTATTTTTGATTGACACGTTTAAAATAAATATAATAAAATTTCAGTACACGTCTACTCGCAATCAGGTCTTGGACGAAAGAGGATAGCAAACTAGCAACATCTCGCGGTTACACCCGCGTAGTTACCGCTCCCGTGAGAGTGTGAGGATAATCTTATATATGCTTAAAACTGTTTTATATTAAAGAAAACCGCATCTAAATCCGTTGCGTAATTTTGATGATCTAAGCAAACATAGGGACAGACAGTGGGAAACGACTGTGCTATGTAGTAATAGTGATGTTTTCAGATTATGTTTCAAAAATTGTTAGAAGGAATTATTTTATTATTTTCATTTTACGCCACCAATCTCTCCCATTTTGAAGAGTATACGCGGAAGCGACATGCGACTGCGTGTCACAAACGCGATGGCTTTGTATAAGATTTCATGGGTAATATCACGTCGCATTCACTTGCTGTTCCAAATGTTTTGCACATAATGGTATACAAAGAAAACGTCTTAGCAAGTGATAAGTCATAATCATACCGTATTAACGTGAAGATGTATTCAAAGAGATTTTTATATAGCTCTTAGAAGTCTGTGTTCTTAGATAAGTCACTCTATAGATCCCATGCCATACACTGAGCGATGCAATAGACAATGGCCAACATTTGCAAGGCTGTGTGCGTGTGGCACGCACACAAGCTTAAAGCCAGCATCGTCTTACTCGAATGCATAGAGTTGCCAGCTAATGAATCTTCCCTATGAAATGGGGAAAACTGTAAAATTGAGTCGTGTTAATAAAAATATTTTAATAAGATGAATTTTACTGAAATTAATAACTTAAATGTATGGGGTGTATAGCAACATATGCGATGTGATAAAATGCCCATTTTCCTATGGGTGAATTTCAACAAATGCTATTTTTTCATTGTATCGGTGAACTTTTTAATTTTTTTTTGTATACTTTTCAGGTTTTATGTAATCATTAGGATATTAAATATCCCTAAATTCAATAATATCATCAACGTATCATTTAAGACTAAGGAGTAAATTTAGCTTGAATTTTGCATTCTACCGATGCGATGTGACAAACCGGCACCGATTATTTTTCTATACACCAATTTTTTTATCTACCGAAATGATATACATATTCAGTGATATGATAAATTTATGTGTACAGCCTTCTTTTCTTTTTTTAATATACCTATTTTAGCTTAGAATAATAAAAATGTTTATATTTATTAACATAGTCTTTAATTAAATGAAGTATAAAAAAACAAAATCTGTTATAAGTTAATGACACGGCATCAACCGATATGATAAATAAAAATGACTTTTAGTTTCATAAGCGTTTCTGTGCTTCTGAGGGCACGTAAAGCTGTTGGTCCCGGCTGTCGTACTAACTAACATCATCGACAATCGTTACGGGTAGTTAGAGCTCTCAAAAGTCTAACATTTGGTTTAACCAAAAAATGTCGTATAGCCCTCCGATGGCAGTCGCTTCACATAAAATACTGACATTCCACCAAATCGGGTTAAACTTAAAACCATACAATATTATTAAGAGGTTGATTAAATCAGTTCAGTTAAAGATTATTCTAATATTATGGAATGTAAATAAATAAAATAAAATCCATTTATTGCTTATACATAAGATATAGGTAAGTAAAATACAAACATGTTTTTTTTGTTACATAAGCAAAGGGTGATGGCTCAGCTTTGTGCTACCCGGAATAGTGTACAACTCATGGAATCAAATAAGGTCGAAATGTAAAAAATACGGAAAAATTACGGAGGCAAAATCGCGGGCGAAAGCTAGAAATAATATACAAGCAACTAAAATATTTATTTCAATTAAGCTAATTGTTATTTAATTTTATAACCATAAAAATATTTATTACACATATACTTTAGTATCGTCATATACGTATGCATATTGTCACATTTTATTTTATTACATTGATAAA
The DNA here is from genome assembly GCA_958496195.1 of Timandra comae. Classification (NCBI taxonomy): domain Eukaryota; kingdom Metazoa; phylum Arthropoda; class Insecta; order Lepidoptera; family Geometridae; genus Timandra; species Timandra comae. Next base: position 5,227,373 of record OY292371.1, read on the forward strand.
TGTATAATAGGTATAACATACATACAAAATAAAACTACAGTGGGAAATTCTAAATCTGATATCAGGTAACACTAAAAAATGGCGCAATGGCGGCGTGAAAAATTCATCATTTGATAGGTTTTATTTTCATAAAATACTATAAGATTTGAGTTACTTTCCGATGGAAGGAGATAGTGTTAGTTGTTTTTAAACGTCCTTTGTAATTCCTGCTGGTTTTCATTGCACAACTAGTCATTTTCAGCAAAATAACTGAATACAAAATCTAGACCGTGCGTGTGTATTGTATGACGTTACAATGAACACTAAGGAGTATGGAACACCTTAGTGGTCAACAGTTAGCCATTATATTTTTTGACGCTATGGCACCGTCCATAGTCAATCTAGAGGTGACTTATCTAAGTCTGTGTTAGTAATAATATAAATTTTAGTGCATATTTCTTTATGAAACTTCAATCTTAATTTGATAGCTAAAATATGCAAACAATCCAATCTTTGTTCGTTCAAGTAGAGTACAAGTATAAAGCCGACTACAAAATACTTTTAAAATTATTAAATACCTACTTTTTAAATTTAATTGGTCAAACACTTGGAAGATTCTAAACAAATAGATACTGACTTAAACTCGTGTTAATAGTTTACTTTTAAAACACTAATTCATTTTCAATTTTATTTAATAAATAGAGTTTCAAACAAAATTAACAGCAAATACACTATTATATCAGAGACAAACAATTAACGTTTTAATAACATCTTTAGACCAAAATAATATGAAAAAAGCAACTCTCATTCACAGTCAAGGCACTAAATATAGCCGAGTAATAAAAATATCTTTTGCGGGAGCATTTTACAAAATCTTCACCTACTTAATTGTTTTAAAGGTCACACAAACAATGAAAGGTGTAATATAACTTGAAAGGATAATTTAAAACTTGTTTGTATTTGGCTAGTTTACTACATTTTATTACCTTTTGGTGGAACATTGGTTTTAAACTTTAATTGAAGCTAAGGTTTCTAAAATCCACAACCTATTAGACAGTGTCTTAATGATGTTCACCATAATTCTGTAATTATAGTGAACACCATTAAGATACTGTCTGATAGGTTTCGGGTTTGATCCCTGTACAAAGTAAAACTCTATGATGAATTATTGTGTAAATACACAGAATTGAACAATGGATATAAATAAAAGTATATTATGTTTATGAACACTTTTTTACTTACACGGTGAGCGGAGCTATCGAGCAAAGTAAGAATGAAAAGTGACAAGTTTCTATAAAAACGGGTCAGTTTGAAGTGGAGTTGATGGGCAATATGGGCATATCTTTTGTTTGCAAGTCTGCTTCGTTCCACGGAAACGCACCCTAAGTAACACTACATAAAAATGTTTGGGATAGATACTAGTTTACATATTATGTACTAAGGTATTCATATCTTTTTTATCATTAAAAGTAAATTATACCAATAAGATTTGACCTACTTTGGTTCTTGACTTAGAGTTTGCGATAATTTATTCTTAAAACAGTTTAAATTATCAACCGTTATTGTATTACAAAATAGATCGTGCTTAAAGCCGAAATGTTGGAATTTACAATTAATTATTTCGCTTACACTGTTATTAATTATTATAAGGATGTTATGTACAGTGACGTAATCAACCAAGTGATTATTATTGTGCATAATTGGTTTGTGAGATTAATACGATCTAACTGCTATTTTCAGTTTGATTTACATATGTTCTTGTGGTAGAGTCGACGATGTAACAATAAATTGAGCCTTTTATGTAGTGTATACACAAAAAAACAATTAACAATTATTCAAAAAAGAAAGCTGTTAAAGTAAAAGCGCCAAAACTTCATACGCCCATAATTCAAATGGACTTTGTGTAGACAGAAACTGCTCAACGGTCTTCAAATATAACACAAATCGACTAGCATATATCTAGAAGCACAAATCTAGAAGCATTGTTACTCCATGAATCTCACTCGTCTTAAATCGTAGGTGAGCACTATGAGCAGATTTTATGAAAATTCATTGCCTAAAAGGGACTAGTAAAATAGAAAAAAAAACGAGGATGAAACTTTTATATTGCCAATGGGAAATTTCGACGTACGAAGTGTGAAGATATATGAATAAGATTCTCTGCCAGAAGTGTTGGCAGTAAAAAAAAGGTTCCTTGCGCGTGTTAGATAACTTTAATTAAAACCAAGGCTATTTCTTACTAGACCTAGAACACTAAACCGTCCGCTACTTCGTCACAATATTACTATATCATGAAAGTGTTTTTTGTTACTGCAGATTAGGAAATATGGACCTACCTTTTTAACCATAAAATATTACTACCAAACCATCATTTCTTCGCTGTTGCTTGTTGATAAGCTTGTCATAAATCTATACCATTATTATAAAGAGAAGAAGTTTGTAATATAATATTATCTAAAAACTTCTTCTTCTACGTATCGATGGACAAGACTTAAATTATGGGGCTCCAGTGAGAGGCCGCCTCAATGACGTTGGGTTGGCAGGACATGAGGTACTCAAGAGTGCAGGAATTCGGACAGGCTGGACACTCCAGTAAATAGGACATAGTTTGTGTAGGTGCGCTACATGAGCAATGAGTTTCGGATGCACTGATCATAATAAAATAATATCATCAATGAGAGATGCTTTTGTCACCTTTTGCTCATCAAGGTTTGTTTAAACAGATTGGTCTTAGAAACTACTGATCTAATTAAAAAAAAAAATACTATTTTACAAGTTAGTCCGTATATAATAGAATATAGGTTATATCATCATACAATTACAGAAGGAACATAATAATACAGGTGATATTGCGGGACACTACCTACTTCATATTAATTTTATCAGATATTAGAGTTCTGTATGTTTAGGCGTCCAAGCGGAGAGTATGCGTAGGCGTTCACGATATTAGTTTACCATATGGTGGAATGTCATTTGTAACTCATAAAACGATAAGGTATAATTTCGCTTGCCTTCCCAATATTAGCACTTTCATAGAAAAGGCAACTCATTAAATGTTGCTAAGTTTTTGTTTTCATATCCTTGGCAACTTCATCTGACTATACGGCCTTAGTTGCCTATATACATACCTATGTACCATGAACGCAACTGAGTCGTCTAATTGCGGAGAAGAGCCTGTCAACGTAGTAAGTACAAGTAAGTAAGTACCTACATACCGACAAGTAAAGTCTCATAATGGTTTTAATACGGTTTATAGTAGGTATCTAGAGTACGATAAAATTAAATGAGCATAAACTACGGCATCTTTTTTTTTTTTGCTTTTAAAAAGAAAACATTCACACGCCATTAGTAATATCAAACTTGTTTGAAAACAATTTATTTACCATCTTAACCTATTCCAAAAAAGTATTAAAACAAAAAGGGGTCGCTGCTAAAATATTTTTCTTAGAAAGAGGGGTATTTTTTTTAAATAAAAGGGGTAAAGTTTAACGGTATGCCTCGAACCTAACATAAATACAGGCCGTGAATCAATGTTAGAAAGTCAAGAGTCACTATTAATCCGGTCAAGTGGCAATTCCGGTTATCGCTATTACCCTTATTCAATCTTTAGGACGAAAATACCACAAAAGTGTCGCTAACAATACGCCCATATTTTCATTGAGAAGTTTTCTCCTTAAATTAATTGGAAATTCGATAGTTATAAGAAGTTAAAATATATTTTGATAATATCGTGGCTGTTGTTTACGCGGGTATAATGTTTCCGTGTGGACTTTTATCTAGTGGATGTTTTACTTCGTTAGTGGTAGTAAGTTAAGTATCTATAATTTAAAAAAAATAGGATTGATATAATAATTATAAAAAATATTTTACATTGTATAAAAAAGGTCGATTATTAATGTCTGAGCATGTAACGTACGCTGTTCTAAACTTCGCAACGGATTTCGTCAATGAAGCGATTTAAAAAGGTATATCTCAATTTATATGAGAGTGAAGCCGCGGGGCATAGCTACTTATTGTAAGCTAGTTTTTTTTGTAGCATTGTAGCAAAATACTACGACTACGAGTGCTACATCTCATTTACGCTACGGATTTCGACTAACAGTAATAACGCCATCTATCCGTGACATGAGTCTTTAACACTGTGGTTCAAAATAATATCTCTATATGGTTCAAAAAACGCTGAGGAAGCTGTTTCAATTTTAGATCAGCGCCATCTATGTACAACCTTTCTGACTACTTGGAAGTAGGAATGCAGCTAACGACATCTGCCGGGAATTACCAAAATTAATACTCTGAAGTTACTCATGTATTTCAGGTGAACATTTTTACTTCTCTAGAAGTTCCACACTTTTAGTGTAGAGGGAGTTATTTAGAAAAATATGAAATTGTATTTTTATTTTATTTACGAAACTAATTATAATATAAGGTGAAAGTTATTATGTGTGTATGTAACAATACATTACTTTTTTAGGCAGTAACAGTTGAAAATATATGAATACTAGCAGCGCCCCGCGGTTTTACCCGCGTAGTTCCCGTGGAAATTTTGGGATAAAAAGTATCCTTTGTTCTTTCCCGGACCATAAGCTACCCCTGTACTAAATTTCAAGTCAATCGGTTCAGTAGTTTAGCCGTGAAAAGGTAACAGACAGACAGACAGAGTTACTTTCGCATTTATAATATTTAAGGGATTTGGTACAGTTTGCTGTCTGGATTATCTAATACATAAAATACCCCCAAATTACCAAATCGAGATAAAAGAAACTGTTGGGCATGGTTAGTTATGAAACACATTAATTAAAAAATTACAACAGATATAATTAGGAAGAAACACAGAGGGACCTTCAGGATCCGTAGAAACCATGTTCTGTAAAAAGAACCAATTTTATTTGCTAACGTAAATAGTGAGCATAAAACAACTAAGCAATTCTATTTATAAACACTCCCTAATTGAAGTTACCCAAGTATATTGTTACTTACACGAATACTACAAAAACGTACACTTACCCTCATTTATGTTCTTTTCTAATAGAATAATCGTATCGCATGTCCCTAAAACGTCACACATGTTATTTCACACAATAAGGAAAATGTAACGGTCACAATTACACAGTGTATTTTTGTGTAACAATAACTATAGAAAATTATTCGTACAAGATATCCTACTAATATAATAAAGCCGAATGTTTGTGAGTATGGATGTATGGATGTTTGTTCCTCTTTCACGCAAAAACTACTGAATGGATTTATATGAAATTTGGTACACATGTTCCATATACCTAGAAATAACACATAGGATACTTTTTATCCCAAAATTCCTACGGGATCCACGCGGGTAAAACCGCGGGCCACAACTAGTTTAGTAATAAGTGTATTTAAATTTATTTCATAGGTGTGGCTTTGTTCGAAGGCTATTATTTGAAGTGTTGAACAGAATAGGTAACATAATTGTATATTTAAAGATAATTATTTTATGTTTTTTTGTGAGTTTCTTTGCTATTCTTTAAAAATAATAACATAATTATAGCAAAATGTCTTTTTAAAGAAAAGTATTTCACGTGTTTTAAGTACATATATTATTAAGCATTATTATTATCAGTAGTCAGGTTTTAGTTATCATACTTATTTTGTCACATACATAATTTTCTGATGTTTTGTATTCTTTTAAAAAATCGTTATTCACTGTGATGTGAACAAATTAAAATCTTATGTAGTAAATTAAATTGGATTAGGCAATTTAAAATTATTTTTAAACTAAATTTTTAATATTAAAATAAGCAATCGTAATCCCCAACGTGTCTCGCTGAGACAGCAATTCATCAAAAGTTTAATTTGTTAGTACAAAACTCTCACTTAGTTATGTGTTCAGGATTGTAAAATTAATGAGAAAAGAACAAGTTTCAAACTTGGTCCAGACTTTTGACCGAAACCAAGTGATTGACAACTTTTAAATGTATTGTTTTAAGTAATTTGCTTGATTGCTTGTAAACATACATATATCAATTAATTTTAATTTAGAATGTTCTTTGCCCCAATATACTTATTTAAATACTCAAGGTGGTTTTATCAACGTATTTTTAGGATAATAATGAGTCATGTGTTAGTCCATGTAAAACCTATATGAAAAGCATACCACTAACCAAACTCTAAATCGGTTAAACTCACACATCCACATAATTTCAGATCAATTAAAGTAATGTTTATCAGTTGAACTTTATTACAATTATTTAGGAAATTCAACTTTTTATTTGTAAAGCCTACTTTCAAAAAACTAAAATCTACATTTTATCACATAAATGCCATCGCAAAATCTACGTCGAAGTAAAAAAGAATCTAAAATACGAGACAAATATGTTAAAAGGTTTTGGCTGGCAATTTATTTGAGTGCTTCATATAATACAATACAACTTACGATAAGTAACATAAGGTTGGTTTAAATCGATTCCTTTTTATCTTGGACAACTTATGTTTTCAAATAACGAATATTATTCTTTTTTAGTTTATTAAAATACAGATCTTAATCAATACAAAATTGAAGAATTTGTTTGATTAGTTGAACGCTAGGAATATTAATGAATATTCCTAGCGTTCAACTAATCCAAAGCCCAAAAATTTTTTTTTTTTACTTCAATATAATGATATTGAAAAGGGAAAAAAATATTTTTGGGCAAATATATCGCAATCTCTCTCTCTTTCTCTCTCTCTCTCTCTCTCTCTCTCTCTCTATCAGTGATAATATTAGAACAATGAAGAGGTATAAACGTAATCACCACGTTATGTGTCAGTTATCCCCCACCAGAACCTTTTCTGGAATATCACTACCCAATACCACTGACATCTAGCTTACGAGGTGCTATGTTTAGACAAAATAGAAATAAAAAGATCATTATCCTCACTAAAAGTGCTATTTAATGACAGTGATCCCTGTCATCATCATCATCCCTGTTTCCTATGTACCAAGATGTCTACAAACCTTTGATAATATTATGTACGAGAGAATCTTGGTCTTGATCCTTATTCTATGCTACGAACAACCTTTTTTATCAACAGGGTTTTCGGCGAAACGTGCTGCCTAGGAATAGATATTTCTGTTAGCTGTGCATTCTGTGAGTACTCATATCGTACAAGCGTGTTTCTATTTTAGGTTCCACACTCTAAAATTGTGACTTAAATTACATTTGGACATGTAATTACAATTCAATTACAAGCTTCTGCGTACACCAACGTTAGTTACGTCATGATTGCATTTAGCCACAATGGAATGCCGGCCAGGCATTGTATGACACAGGAGTATCGGCCGTCACCTTACTCTATATGATAATATGGGTCTATGTGATATGGATGATCTATCTGCCAAAGTATTGGTTTTATGCCTCTAAAGATTTTTACGTGCTAAGCTGTTTGACGGGCAATCTAAAAACTCCAAAAATACACTATTCAGATGGTTTTGTATGAAATTTCGGAGACATTATTTTAAAACTTTGAATATATCAATGTCAAAGTAAAAATAAGTTTGAGTGTGTAGTTTCTGATACCCTAGATACAAGCTTCGAACTTAGTCAGTTATTATAATGAGACGATGTAGTCAATTATTATATTATTCTAAGTTAGTGTTAAAAACTACTAATCTAGCCATGATTGTTTTAATTACATTTGGATTTATTATTTAAAATTCTAATCAATACGTTAGTTAATAGTACCCAAACCCTGCAAAGATTAAAGATAGATAGACATCATGTTTAAGATGTTAGTAAAAGCAATTATTCATACACTTCGCACGGAACTGCGCCCGTTCTACATTCAAAGGGTCGCGAAGATGTTCGGTGTTCTGATTTCCATAATACTTGAGGTACAAGGTGAAATTCCATTTTGGGTACAGAATAATAATGTTATCTACTATAACATTTCCAATATATTATGATGCTAATTCATGTAAATCTACTTAAGGATTGGTATAATAACCGTGTACCTATTATCGTTTATAACGCATTTCAATAATAGTTATGGTGATCTAAATTGTTTTAGGTTGTAAAGCGTCATTAATTAAGCTGTATTTATGCTAATATTATAACTCTATGAATTTTAGACACGCTTATTCGCTTATCAATGAAAGTATGCTTATGTAGAAACGTAGTTATTACGTTCTGAAGAATAATGGGATGTAAAAACTTATTATTACTGATCTGCGGTCGGGCAACACCTTGTCTGTGGTGGTGTGACGTATAGGTTGTACATGTACTTATACGAGTTTTTCATAGTTATAGATTTCCACGCATTTGCCATGTGAAGTTGCGACATAGAAATAGTGTCACCGCAACGCGTCATCTACTTCTTCTGTATGAATGCAGTCTCTACGTACGTAGTGAATGCACTGGAGATTTTTTCTACTATACTTACTACAAAATTGTAATCTCTATTTATTTATTTAGGCTTCATGTTTAGAATCTACTTTAAAATGAAATGGTCATTAACAATAATTAGTAATAAAAATATGTTAATTCTTTAACAACATTAACCCTTTTTAAATATGCAAAGTGGAATGGGCTTTTAATGAAGAAACTTTTTGAAATTTACTAATATTTTAAACAGTTTTAACATTAACAGAGATATTTACTTGGAATTGCTAATTAACTTCAATTTGAATGTTAAATCATGAAACGAAAATATTGGTCATGATAAACATTTCTAAATGTTGGTTTAAAACCTAATTAATTCATTGTTTGTTCGATGTATTTGTATAGGTAAATGCTTGAAGTGTTGAACATGTTTTACATACAACAATAAATATGTTTATTAATTCAGAATTTAAAACTTGATATAAAAAAAAAATACTACCATTAGTCGTCACGGGTCAACCAATAACTACGTCTAATAACACAATTTACTCATTTCATCATCACAACTTATAAGAACAAAACATTCTAGACTGCAGTTCGATAATTGGTTGTACACCGTACAGGTGAAAATACCAAAATCAAGAAACCACGTTGTAGGAAATTGCAAAAGCTTTTCCAAACATCCCGAGATATACAGGATATTGCCTCTAGGAAATGAAAAATAGTTAATATGTGAACAGAAATCGGTGATACAAAAAATTCTGTACAAAAAATACAGTATTTCGAAAAAGATTTTAAGGATTCCATGACCACTCGAGCGAAATAAGCGAGTGTAATTTTCTTGAGGGTCCAAAATTGCCCAAAGCTTAGTCCCTTCATTTTTCTACAATTTTATGTGGTCCATGATAATATTGGTGCGAAAATATTTAAGGAGTGCTACCGTTTATGATGGTGAAATTACAAGAGATTTTGTGAAAATAAGTATTTTATGATGTTCTCTTAGTAAAAACTTGATGAACTAAACACCCTGCTATGCATGCTTAAGATTTTTGTTATGATTTATTACTACAACTAGCTTAACTTTAGATAAATTAATATGGTAGACTCCTATACAGATTTTGCGGGATAGCTTTTCTTTACATCTACAAGATCACAAACATAATAATTTATGTATATCTAATTGAAAGCATTTCCTTGAAGCTTGTTTTTATTTTAAGGTAAGTAGATTGAAATTCAATTTATATTGCTAACCATAAAAACTTCAAAACCAGTCATCCTCTCAACAACTACGAAAGACCAAAATCAATTTGGCAATTTCCTCTAAATTTGACCTAATTCAACTAAATAGCTAAAAGGAGCATCCCGATATTTATTTACATACTTAAAGTTAAGTACCGCCCGTTCTAAATAACTGGACGGATTTTCCTGTGTCCAGTTTATTGGGGTGATCGTAAATAAAACGCGACCCCTCCATGTGGTTTCCGAACAAATAATCGTTTAAACTCTGCACCATGGCGGACATAATGTTGATAAGACATTCTCAATTTTATAAATAGTCATATATTGCATGAAGCAATGTAGGTAGGGTCACTAATTACAACATTACAAGTTTTTTTATAACATAATCATTTACTACATCATCTCACTATAGTAACTGACCCCTAACTAAGTTCTTAACTTGTATCTAGGGTACACACACACTCCCAGACCGAGACAAACATTGTGGTTAACACAAATATTCACCCTCACGGGAATCGAACCCGCAACCTTACGGATGGGAGTCGGGCATGGTGACTACTCTGCCATCGAGGTCGTCGTAGTTACATCATATCTAACTGCAAGGGTCTGTATATTCGCCGTCTTTAATTGTTTGGTAAAGATCTCTCTCTCTCTCTCTCTCCCTGTCTCAACGATAGTAAAGTAAAGAGGAATTTGGTAACTCTAACCGGTGCTGTATTTGGAAATTAGTGCGTAGTAAATATCAAAAATTCTTAACTCTATATGTTCTTCGTCTTTGTCTAAGCTAATCTATTGCGCCATAAGACTTAACCATAATAATTGGACATACATAGTTGTTCTAAAACTTTAGTTAGTTTAAGATACGTTTATAGATCTTGCATTCCACTGGCATCCTTTTCTTCTTTTTCTTTAAAACTTTAAGTGCATTTCGAATCGGACTCAGCTTTTTAATTTAGCCAGATAGATTTATCGGCATTTCATGTAGATCGACTGCAATCAGACCTGCACAACCTAGAGATACGAAAGGTTTCATTAAACTTGTAGACCTGACTCGCCTATGGGCTAAACGACGGTCGTCATGTTAGTGTGTGAAATGAGAACTACGCAGACGATTTAATGTGCCCTTCGAAGTAAGCTAAGAGCAAAATTGTTACTCATTATTATGAAACAAAAACGCAAGTTAAGTTCTATTTAAGAACTAGAAATTAGCTGAGAAAGGATTACATGCAAATCCACTCTCGCAAAGGTCAGGGCGAGCAACGGCAAGCCAAGCCAAACTAATTTATAAAAAGAGAGAATGTTCATAAAATTAAGTTTAAATTCCTTTGTTTATGATTAGCGGGTTAATGTAGGTATTAAATAAATTCTGTTTAGAGGTTGTTTACATTAAGCTACACGTAATTTTTGTTGTTAATCCTCGTATAAAAGTAGCGGTTGTTTGAAAGCGTAAACCCGGAAACATTTTAAATGGCGTTCGATAGCAGTAATCCGGTGAAACTGACCGACCTCCCTAACGTTGTATTAATGAGATTCGGTCCCGAAACGTTTTTGCATCGTTATAATTTTTGATGGATTTTTCATTGAGTTATTCATTGGTGAATAAGTGCGACCTTTGAGGACGTAGTTTGTCGCAAATACACATTATACGGTTGAGTTTTCTGACTGATATTAAAAAGAAATATTCGTAGTCATTTTGTTCGAAATATTACTTGAATCTATCACCATAGATAAGGTTTTAATTACGTCTTCTGTCATCATTGTTTTAATACGAGGGGTTTTAAGGAGTTATTATGCGAATACAAACTCACTTTCGTATTTTTAAATATTAGGTAGTAGGTATTACTGCAGTATATAAACTCTCAGTTATACATCATAGTAAGTACTAGCAACGTTAATATTGCAAAATTTTCAGTGTCATTTTCCTTTGCTTCACGAAACTGCACTGCTTTAACTCGATTATCTTCCTTGGATGATTTTAACTTCTAGTTATGCTTTGAAAGTACTCCTACTAGTAGCGTAAAGTTTTGGACTTTACAAGTTGTTTATTTTAAGTTCAGAAAATATAGACCAAATTTTGGGAAACGAACAAGTTAAATATTGCTTACAAGTAACGATTTTTTTAATATACGTTTCATGTCACGGTGTTCCTTGCGATATTTGAGAAGAAATTAGAAAAGCATTTAAATATAGCAATGTACACTCACTAATAAACACTAATGTAACTTGTAATATAACACGTACAAAGGCCTCAAATTACAGAGGTTTTAATGCGTAAAACTACCCGCTTACGGGTAGTATCTACTATTGTATGTACTTACTCATAAGTGGGTACAAGAGTATGTAATGTTAGTAAGCACAAAACTTGATATTTGTTTTGAAATTGATTCACTTTTTTAATATATAAACATGAACACTTTTTATTCTTATATAATAGTAAAGACGTAGATTGATATTTTTAATGTTTGTAGATTAAGCTGTGTGTATGAATTCATCAATTTTGAACTTTATTTTAATAGTTTAAAGGTTGGATTTCATAATATAACAACCATTAAAATTTTTATGCAAATAAACAAACAATTTACTTGTATCTTACAGTTGGCTGATATTCGATGAAAATTTACATTTCCTTTTTAATACAATGATTGATGTTTATTTTAACGAAAATAATATTGTTAAACAATATGAATACTTGGTTCGTTCCATAAATTAAACATTTTGAAATAAAAATTATACAAATTTGTATATCCATTCAGTAAGTAATCAAATTTTAAGTAATACGTAAGTAACATTTAATACAAGGGTCAAACTATTGTGTTTTCTTTTTTAATCTATTTTGTCTCACTGCTGGGCAAAAGCCTTTTCAAATTCTTTCCATAATCGTCCCTCCGTCATCGCTTTCATACACGACTAAATACGCTTTTCGTCGTCATGTAAGCAGGATGTACAAGCCTATTTTGCAAACAGCATACGACTAACATGACCGGCCTACTCCCACCATAGGCTCTATGACGGAGTTTCGGGAATAATTACAATTTAAAAGTGACGTTCTTTTTATGAATTAGTTAATTAAGAAGTTCCTTTATCAAATAAGACTAGGCGTTCTTCTTTTGAAATTTTAAATACGTTTGTGCGTATTTGTGACAAAATATTGCCAGAAACAAATATAGTCATCCTCAACCAATAACCCGTAGAATCTAACTTAATTATAATTGTTTTCATCAACAATTGACTGTCTAATTGACTTTAAATTTATGCCCAAATTCAAATTGTATTATTTTATATTGTCCTACAACTAAGGTCTTCAAACATCACCATTAAATATCACACCGGCATTGGCCGTGACAGGCAATTAACATCGCATCCATTGTGATCTCGTCTCTGGTACCTATCTGACATTGATAAACAGTTTGTCCAAATAAATGTATTGTAAAAATGTCTCTCCTGTCTGTTATATGCGGGTAGAGTCATAAAGAGCAATTCATGATAGTCAACTACGTTAACGATTGAATCTGTTTTATCTAAATGTTTGTGTTAAAATGTTTTTCGTATGTGATATAAACTTTTGGTATAAATAGGTCGTTAAAATACTCTTTGTCATTTGCCTTTAAATGAATAATACTATAAACTTATTTCATCACTGATGGAATTTGAACCTAGGATTTTGTTGAATCGCACTACCCTGACCAATCGAGTTATTTTCATACAAATGCCTGGTAAGCCTGGTAAGCCTTTAGATGAAGATAACTCATAATATCTTATGATATCTTTAAAACAATATTATGTTTAAAATTCACCCAAAAATACATACAATGTTTTGTTTATGTGTATCATAGATTAAGTATCGCAGTAGTATTTAACTTAATCGTAAAGATTTTAATGCCTTTGACTGAACAATTATCTTTTCGAAATCGTAGAAGCATTGTACTTTTCCAACGAAGCCATGAATCTGATAAAATTGCAACTTTTACAAAGGTTTCCTTGTTGACATGTCTTTAGTAGTTTGAAGTTTTTAACCGCTGCAGGAAAAGGTTTTGTCTTTATTTCATGTATTTTATCACTTAAGTAGATATTTGGTTTCACGTTCGGAGGATATTGAATTTGAAAGAACTGTGAAATACTTACGACTCTTTTAATTTGTAACTAATTGCTTTTATTTATAATAATTGGTGTTAAAAAAATCTTTCGTGAAGCTTGTTTTCTTCTGTTCATGAGTTCCTTACCTTCTTTACCTTTTTTGAAGTCCTGTCTATATAACTACGAGTATACATAGACAGGACTTAAAAAAAAAAACAAATCTATTTCGCACTCATTTGAAATAAACTTAAATTTACGTAATAGTAACAGAAATACAACACACCATAACTAACATTCATTAAAACTATAAAGTTTTTCAATCTCAAATAACATACATTTTAATAAAAAATGAATGAAGAAATCTTCGTATCGAATACTCGTTTGAGGTATGTTTGATACTTTTTGTACTATTTCATACGGATTGTGAACTCCACATTTAGAACGTGTCTCAATTTGCCAAATTACAGCCCTTTTTGTTTGAGTTTTCGTTTGAAGTCTTTAAAGGCACGTTTCATAGAGGGTTAAACCCAAATTAATCAAATATAGGTATGAAAATTTAAGTTTAATTTAATTATTATTCTCAAGTGTATCAAGTACATTTAGAATTGTTAGATATAGCAAAATAATTAATTTCTCTTAAATTAACCTCAATATATCCTAATACTTTCTGCGTTATGATGTATGCCCAATTGTCTGTAGAAGAATATTATAAGCTAAGAGTACATCCCATTACAATACCCCTATGAAACTTTAAAAAAATGAAAGGTTTTCATCAATATTGACATCAATATAAAAAAAGATAAAAAATAGGGTTTGACACAAACAATTCAAAAAACGAACGCGTAATAATAGCGTCGTAATTTAAACTGCCAGTCTTATTTTCTCCAAATTGTATTCATTTGAAGTGACCGATATTGGTCAGTTCTTGGGAAAAGACGTAAAGGATTGATCGAGAACCACTATACAGCTTCGCAATACATTCTTGAGTGTCCACTACTGACTCTTGTTGGTTGGGATGCTCACTGAACTGTGAAACAGTAGTGTTTCAATTAGTTGTACAAGACAATATAGATATATTGTACCTCTTTAGATTTTAATCAATAACGTCCTTATAAAAAAGTTTAAAAGTCTTTGATAGAGTCCCTTTATCTTACAGAAAAATCGTGGGCCGCAATGACGTGTCTCCTAACTAGATGTATCGAGAGCATTACAGAAACTATATATTTTATGAAACCATCTGCAATATACATTTTATAATATCTTAATTGATGACTCTCCATCACATCTTCGGTTTAATTCGGAACAAATCTCTTAGTGTCAAGGCCTAAAAGGAACAGATAAACTATTGTCTAATTCCGTGTATCCAATGCTTTTGTTCTGTACATATTTGAATAGTAACCAATACCTTTGACTCCTAGAGTCCCACATAAGCAAGCTTGCACTGTTTATCTACAAACATGATACTCCCAAACAATAGTTGCTTGTACAGCAGATATACTAGCCGTACGTCAATACTAGCTATTATTTATATAGATGTCATATCTAACTGTTTATAGACGTGGTACAGTGAGGACTATTGATCGGTAGCAAAGGCCATAGGAAATGACGGTTCTAACATCACTTAGAGTAATCCCATTGTCTCTTGATATTCATTCATGATTAAATTTCACAGGAGGTCGGACGAGACGAGCTCTATTGTGAATACCGACGGTAATGGATGGAGACGCTCTTGTAACGTTTTTGTTATTTATTTGCGATTGTTTGAATTGACTTAAACGAGGACGTTGGATAGGCCCTTAATTAAAAGTACTTTAGTTAAGAAATTGAATTATAGAGATACATTTTTCGTCATTTATTTTATCAAAACATTTCTAGTGTCATTAATTTGGGAGTGAGATTTATTTGATCTTTATTTTTTGCTAGCCATTTTCCTCGACTTTGTCGCTCATAAAAGTATATGTAGATTTTGATAAATCATATTTAGGAAAGTAAAACAAATACCTATTATAAAAGTGTTGATATTTGTCAAAAACTGGTAAATTAAGGAATCGATGCATTACTTTTTTTGAATTATTGGAAAACTAATTTGTGTTTTTAAATGAAAAATCCTACGGCATTAATATATGAACGTGATAATGCAAACACAACTAAATACAACACCAGTTAACCGTAACACGATTCAAACTGACACATATGGTGGTTGTTCGAAGTCGTCACATACATTCTAAGTACATTACATGCACGTGAGGTATCCCTAACGAAATTACGGGATATGGGAAGATGTCTACAATAATTACCGGAGTTGTATGTATCGCAACTAACCGTATTAATTGTATCTGTATTCTGTTGCTGTAGAAAAAGTTTTAACGTAATGTTACTTTTGTGTCGGCAATAATAAAGTGGAGTGGTTGAGATTTTATCGGTGTAGTCTTTGTTTTTCACGCTTTTCTGTGTTAATAATGTGCGAAAGCTTATGTAGTGTATTGGTATTTTCAAATGTCATGTTTGAGGTATTAGTTATGATTTCTAGGTCTATCTACGTTTGATGTAGTTTTTGTAAACATAGCTTAGGGTACTTAATTGAATAATATAAAAAAAAAAATATGTTTCCGTACATACTTTGCTATTACTTGATGTTGAGAAAAAATACAAGAAAAAACAACATATTATAGTATAAGAAATAATAAACGTTCATGCAAAATTACCTTTTAGATGCGGAGTACTAGAACTAAGTAAATATAAATAATATTACGACCCGACAAACTTTTATTTTCAGGCACAATATAAAATGATACACAGCTAATAAATCTCAGAACTTATAAGTCTTGTAGGCAATATATAAAGCCTGGAAGCAATAAAAACCAGCAGCCTATACTAACAAGAACCTAGCCACTTTTATTTCTCTTGAATCAAAGATTTAACTCTAATAAAGATGTATTTATATGTCTATAAATAAAAATTCCTACTATTATGTTTCTCTTGTCAACCGTATATAGTTTTGCTAACAAAACTTCTGTAAAATAAGACTTTAGTGAAACTGATATTGTAGATCGTGTTGTTCAAGATGGAGGGCTATGTTCATCACGACCTTAACTATTACTGAAACTTAACTATAAACTCATTCACTAACAATTACTAAATTATAAATACGTATTTTTTTATGAACACGACGAACTGAAATAAAACTACTTTTATTGATTCTGTAAAGAATCCGAACCAGAAATGTAAGTAGAAAGAAAACCATGACGAAAACCTTCATAGTTTACAAATTACAACGTATCAAATTGATTTTTTTATTATATGTATAGGTAGAATAGGGATTAACAATTCCGTAATACTTTAAACTCAAAAATCTGTCATTGGTTGCAGAATGAGTCTACAGTTTAATGGAATACAAACAGCTCGGAGCTAAGGCTCATCTAAGTGACGGTGGTTCGGAGAATCTTCATTAACGCTTCAATAAGTGACTTTAATAAGACTGCGCCCATTCGCCCTGGGCCTCAAATCCACTAACAATAATGTTAGTCAAACGTAATTTTATATCACCATTATAGCCATGAAAAAAAGAACTAAGCATCTCTTTCTGTTGTTTCTTCACTGGTTGTCAAAAAAGAATTCTGGTGCTCATTTGACAGCTTTTTATTTGAGTTTTGACAAGCAACAGAGACACCATAGCCTTTAATAAATTTTAGCAGTTATGGTGCTCTGTTTATAACAATACATTGTCAAACCAAATGCCAATGTCAAATAGCAGACTTGACACCCTGGGCGTTAGGAGTTGATTCCCATTGGATACGACATTATTTGGCGTGTTAATTAAATATTGTGAGTTATGGCTTTAAGGTTTACTAGCGCTTTGCGGTTTTACCCGCGTAAATCCCGGTCCCACGAGAATTTTGGGATAATATTTGCTAATTTTCATTCTAATCCGTTCAGCTTGTTTAATTGATCTTGAAAATAAAAGAAGGTTATCAGAAGATTTGAAAAAAAAAAGTTAAAAGGAAAAGATTTTTCGGAATGTTTTTCTTCTTCATAATAATATTGGTCATTTTTTTTTGAAAAAGCTTTGCAACATAAAACCAAACATTATTTCGGGAAGTCTAAGTGCAAAAAACAATTTTGATACAGCTTAGAGGTCAAAATAAATTAAGCATTATTATCGTTAGCGTTAAACGTTATTTAAAATTACTTAAGCCTATTTATGCAGCTGTCTTCGACCTTATAATTAATGTAGGTTCGACTTAAAGAGGTTGGTCACTTGAGTTACAACACGAGAATGACTGGGGAAACCTTTATAATCTATTTGCAAAACCTTTTGGGACACTCCGCTAACAAATATTTGAAGAGGAAAACATTTATAAAATGTCTTCGAAATTTAAGTCATTTGAATGGTTTTTATTTATTTTAATTATTTCAATTAAAAAGGATTTATTATTATTGATTCGTAAGACGTTAAGGACTATTTATTTTTAGTTTAATTCAAAACATTTTTCATTCGCAATCATGAATCAGTCACATTCTACTTTTGTTTCCATGAACCATTGAAAATTTACGAAATAAAAAAGTTTAATTCATTTTGGGTAGAAGATCTATCTTCTAATTCGTGATGTAGGTTTACTTACTTAGTCCCAGATATCTATACTAATAATAAAACAGTAGAACCACCGTGTCTGTACATTAAATAAATTTACCTAAAACTGATAGGGGGGGATAAAAGAAGGTCAAAGGAACACAAAAAATCAATTTTCGACTTTCTTTCCTGTCTGTCTGTCTATCTGTCTGTCTGTCTGTCTGGTCACGATAATCTCAGAAAGTACTGAAAGGATTTTCATGGCGTTTCCACATATGGATTAAGCTTAATCTGGCGCAATATATAGCTTTGTTTCATCTCATTTGGATAACGAAAAGAAAAGTTATCAATAAAAATCTATTTTGTTGTTTTGAATTTAATAAACAATGCTCCGCCCACGACATCGCTTGGGTAATATCCGTTTATATCGCGCAAGTTACCATCTTAGTTAGTTTTAAGTTATTGAGATATTCTTTAAAATTTGGGAGGAATCGTAGTCTTTGTTGTTTATCGGTCCTCTGATTTCAATCAAAAAATATATTTATCAACACTTCGCTTCCTTTTGACGAGAAAACATTGCTGACACAAATATGTACTACATTTTGGATTTTGTATAATAATATTCCATAGATATCAAATTTGACAGAATATAGAATACTTCAATATCGAACGCTTAAAGGGCGTATGCACATAGCGGATTTTCACGCAATCGAAACTTTTGTGAACAAGCAAAAAAATAGTATAGACGTAATATTAAAGTGCAGTGTACGTATGTACTATGTTAAAGAAACATCAACTGAGTGTCTTTCTCTTAATTAAAAACAATAAGAAAACTGCTGATGGATGCATTATTAACATAAATATTTTATTAAATAGTTTAAGTTAAATTAAAATAACTTATAAGCCTTTTAGAAAAATGCATTCAAAATTTTCGCTTCAGCCAGGACTTGAACCCGGAACCATGCTGAATCGTAGCCGCTCTATCCAATTGAGCTACCGAGGAGATTAGATCGTAATATACTGAAGTTCTCAAAATGGTGCATCAGACATCTAAAAAATATCTACAGCGCCGTCAAGGTATCAATTCAATAAACAAAATAGTTTTTGGCTACTACTGCCATAACTACGCAATTCTGCTAATGTCAAAGTAGGTAAACGTAAAACAACACGAGAGAGATTGGTCATTAAATTTTTTTATCGAGTATAATCCGTCACGGTATCTACGTGAGAGTGAAAAATAGGCAGTGTGCAATGGTCCTAAAATGTATGATATTCTTTACACAAAAAGGTTGGCAGTATTGAGTTTTAAATATATAGGTGCATTCAACCTTCTTTTTGTTAAATCAAGCAAAAATTGTGATATCCATCTATAAATACTTTAGGACAAAAAATAAATGCTTTAAAATTATTGTTCACTGTCTTTGTGTGCTTGCATCATGTACAAAACTTTGTTATATGATAGTTCATATTCAAAGAATTTCTCTATAAATTACATTAATAGTTTTGCCTTCCGGGGCTATAAATAAATAAATTACTGACCCGTGAGCAGGCCACATATAGTTGGCCATGCTAAAAACAATTAGACCTTAGGTCGACACCGTCGACTGACGGCCTTTAGTGTTTGACCCTGGGATTTATTTGTCGTCATAGCAAAGCACGCCACGACTGGGAATTGGGTGCGCTTGAATTGGAATGGAAAATTGTTAGGGATGAGTGGTATTCTTTGCATCAAGACGGTTTCTTCGACACCACAACTGGTTAAAATTTCTGCCTCAATTATGTTAGGATGTAGATTTATGACCTTTTATCGAGTACCATTGCACAGTTTAGGACTTAAATTACGAATAAGAATTATAGGAACACTGATTTTTAAATTTATTGTATGTGAGGGGTGTCCAGGAACATTTAATGAATTCAGAAATTCTATCGGATACTTTGTGGATTCTTCTTGATCCATCATACTATTGATAGAGATATACTCTCGACTTCCTCCTTGAATACGTGACAGTATTTCATTATTTATTTCATTATTTAGTTAAACATTAGTTAAATAGTTAGGTATATGATTTTATAGACATACTAGCTGTACCCCGCGGTTTCACACGCGTAGTTCCCGTTCCCGTTCCCATGGAAATTTCGGGATGAAAACTATTATATGTCCTATTTTCAGACCTACTGAATATGCTCACAACATTTCATGAGAATCGGTCAAGCCGTTTCGGAGGAGTACGGGAACGAACATTGTGACACAAGAATTTTATATATAAGATATTTTTTATTATAGAAAAATAATTGTTTTTTAGTAATGATTACATATGATTAAAATAATTTTAACATCCGGTATAGAATTTGTTTGATTACATAGAGTATAACTTTGAAAAAGTCAATAAGGTACGTGAAATAAATAAACCAATTTCCACGCGGACGAAGTCGCTGGCATCAGCTAGTTGATAATAAACCTAGTTTAGGGCCAGTTGCTGCAATAAGATGATACTAAGTCTAATTAATTATTAGGTAATAATAGTTAACTAACCTATCATCTTATTTCAATCACTGATCACCTAGTACATATTTTATATCCAGCCTTTAATTAGTTTCAGGCTCATGTTTTCCTAGCGACACAGAATATATCGTGCATGTTTTTTCTTTAGTAAAGATAAATTAGCGTCAGAGCGTTTTATGGCCCTCATCGTTTCAGTGTCGGTCATTCGGCCAAGCTTTTGTTGTTAAAGTACACCATTAATCACAAGTCGTGTCGTCTTAACTCCAGTATTTTTTAGGTCAAGCTGACAAGATAAACCTTTTCTCACCTATTCGAAGTTACTCAAAAAAACTATTCAAGCTTAAATCGACCCGACCTTTGCGATTTGGGGGTTAGATTGTAAATGTGCAGATTTAGCAACTCTACTCAGTTTACCCCGAATATCCGTTTTTTTCACTGCTAGCCTGAATATTTAATTTTGATAAACGTTTGATAAGATGAAGGCTAGTTGGAATAAATGGCAAAATGTAACGATTTCATAGTGTATGTGATTATAAATTCTTAAATTAAGGTATATATAATCATAATACAATATAATCAGATAAGACTGACTGTTTTTAATTATTCTGTTTTCTGTTATTTTTCTTTGTATTGTACTATGAAGTATTTCTACCTAACTATAAGACAAGTTATTATTGCTTCTTAACATATTTTCATCCCAAAAGTCTTACATGATCGGAATTTATACAGCTCATATAGTACGTTAATACGTTTTCCAGAATTTAACCAGCAAGCGTTACCAACATAAATATTTTGAAGTGTTTTTCAGACATACTACAGCACTTTTGATTCATAGAATCGATTCAAAAAAGTCATGAAATGTAAAATTTATTGAGGACTGACCACCAACAGGATTTCTGGCGCGATTCCAACACTTGGCGGGGATAAATGCTGATAGACTGGCGAAAAAATCTATCATATCTGATTTAGTATCGCGATTCCATTTCACCAAATGTACCGGAAAGTCAACAAAAGTTTTGCGAGGACGTTGCATGTATAAAAAATATGTAGATGACCTTATTTACTACATGCCGTATAGAAAAATAATATAGAAAGAATTGACGATAACTTGATTTGTATCCTAAAACATTTTTTGGATTAAATACTAGAGCAATAATCAATGATTAGTAATAATACTCTCTACATAGCTCGTTTATTAATTACTAATCCAAATAAACAATCTGCTTGTATTTCATTTTAGTATGTAAAATTAAAAATAATATTGTAGAGATTTGATAAATGCAGACTATTTAATTAAAAAAATGACTTTATTTTTATACGTGATCACATTTTTTTTTAAATAACAATGAGCTTTTAACCACAAGTTTAACAAACTCCAACAAAGTGAATTTAGAAACGATTTTTTATAAATTGAATTCAAGTCGTGCATAAAAAGAAAAATCTGTTAAAATCCTTTCTTGAAAGAATGTTTTAGAAACATTTTAAACATGTGTATTGAGTTGGAATAGCGTTAAAAAATGGGAATTGAAACAATCAGCTCACTACTCATGTAAAACATTTATCTTAGCTAAAAGCAGCGAGACAGCAAGTTAAATTAGTACGAAAACGTGTTCAGGTTTTATTATCCGCGGCGAGAGATTTGTGTACGAATACCTACATCGTTGGAAAATGTAATACTTTTGTTTTTACACATTGTTTGCAGCACCAAATAACATGCTACCATTCATTTTGTTAAACGACGTTCGAAACTTTTAAATTTTGTCACTTTTAATTTTAGTTATGCAAATTGGCAATTTTGTTGAGACATACGACGTATACGTGTTTAATAGGATTTTATGCTTTTACTCGTAGTATTCTTTCATATAAAATTATATTCATTTTTAAATTTACATAGAAAAACAGTTATGTTTAAAATGAACTAATCTCTCACCTGATGGTGTGAAATTGCTGACACTAACTTAGGACATTACGAGGAGAAGATGAAGAAGATTGGGCTCTAACTACTAAAAATTAGTAGTTCTCTCTTCACGTTTCAGTAGCCCTGTCAAGATCTTCGCGTGTGCAAGTGTAGTTAGAGATGAATACTCAACATACAAAACAGAGTAGCTTGAACTATTACAAGCTGGTTATCGGTACTTTCTGAGTTGAGTCAACCAAATTCGAACTGCGATAATCACAGTTCGAATTGGCACAGCTCTACCACTATAAATAATACCACCGCTTTGATTTCAATAGTATAAAATGACATAGAAATAATTATATCAGAGTTGTAAAATTATATTATATGAACCAAAATGTATAATGAAGACGAAACATCATTATTGAATCGTTAGCCAAACTTTGGGTAGACAAATCAATAATTCTGATTCAATGAGGGCTAGTATTATAATCGAATTAGGGTTACCAGCGGATTAAAAAAAAGATATTGAACTTCTAAATTGAACGAAATACAGATTAGTATTTGTAAAAAATATCCTCCGTCCACTGCTGGAAATGGGCCTCACCGATACACGCTACTAAACCCGATCTTTGATTCTTCTTTGACAATCTAATTTTCTTAACTTTTCGCATTAAAACTCGTAAGTAACTACATATTTAAATTTACGATCATTTGTGGTTGGACTTGATGCAGTATAAGATTGCATGTAATTATACAACAGATCGCAGCGCAACTAGCAGCGCCCCGCGGTTTCACCCGCGTAGTTCCCGTTCCCGTGGGAATTTCGAGATAAAAAGTATCCTATGTTCTATCCCGGACCATAAGCTACCCCTGTATCAAATTTCAAGTCAATCGGTTCAGTAGTTTAGCCGTGAAAAGGTAACAGACAGACAGATAGATAGAGTTACATTCGCATTTATAATATTAGTTAGGATTAGGATTAGTTAGGACTAGTTTAGATTAGGATAGCGAATCATTCTTATGCAAACCTACTGTAACGGCACGCCACATGATGTCCTGCAACAAATACTTTTAACATTTTAAAGCGTGATGACCTTAAATGCTAACCCTGAGTGAACCTACGACATCTATACTAATATTATAAAGAGGAAAGATTTGTTTGTTTGTTTGTTTGTTTGTAACGAATAGGCTCCGAAACTACTGAACCGATTTCAATAATTCTTTCACCATTAGAAAGCTACATTCACCCTGAATAACATAGACTATATTTTATACCCGTATTCCCACGGATACGGGAACCACGCGGGTGAAACCGCTGGGCACAGCTAGTGTAATATAATATAACACTTTAATAAAACAATGTCGGTATAGTTATGTAGCACTACTTACCATGATTGATGTTAATTAAGCCGGAGTATCGCAAAGTGCTCCTAATCTAATTAGTTAAGTATATAGTGCCTTTTATAAGCCTTTATTATTACATATCTAGCTTTAGAACAATACCTCCTTTCAAGTTCTAGATAATGTCGAATTAATTTGATAACAATTGAAATATTTTAGTTTCCATTGTAAGAACAATGTGTATTATTATGTAGAAAAACGTATTTATTGAGAGATAAAATGTTACCATTTTAAAGACTTAATTAAGTTTTTGAATTTGAAAATTCTTTTGCGAATAGAAATAAATTAATCCAAAAATCTCAATTATCAGAAATAAATACAGTTGAATAGCATATCCTGCTAATGAACTATACAACACATTATAATTTAGTAGCACCAGTACTAAATATAGTGCAAACGGCAATATTTTTTTTGGTCGTGTGGAGTTGCTGGACTCCCATCGACCGCGTCCCCAGGCGGTGGATAGGGGAATGCCCCCCAGATATGGGAGGTACTAGGGAAATCAAATACCTAGCGCGAACCAAAACCAGCAGGCAAGAGCGTGCCTTTAGTCCAGTAAGATAGCGCTCTAAGGGACCTCACCCCAACAGAAAAGGCAAAGTTGTGGATCAGTAAACAACAATGAAATGGCGGAACTAAAAACAAAACTACCCCAGGAGGGTACCACACTCTGTGGAGAATCCCTCTCTGAGCTTTCTTCTGCAGAACATGGACCAGTAGAAAAGAGCTCAGGCTGCCCTTCGTATTCTGGGGAGGGCAAATTTCGCTTATGTAGTAAAACACCATCGAATTCAACGGACCCAAAACCTAACCTGTCTCAACAAATCTTTCATAAAGGAATGTTTAATACCAGGCCTAGATCTAGCTCCTTTAGTGGTATTGGCCAGTCATCTACCTCTGCAATAAACGAACCTGACGAAACCACGCGCGCTAAAGAAAACGTCGGTAGCGATGAACAAAACTGGCAAGTAGTGGAGAACCGCAAAAGACAACGCAGTAGCCCTATAATGGAACAGAGACAACAAAAACAAACAAAACTCAACTATTGGCTTTCAGCCCCAGTACAAACCTCAAATAGTTTTGATGTATTAGAGGATACTGACCAACAAAAATCAACTCAAACAGTAACCCAACCGACCTTACGACCACCTCCATTTTTTATCGACAAGGTTAGCAATATTCAACCCTTAACAAAAATGCTGGAGAACATAGCCAAAGGAGGTTACGAAATGAAAATATTACAGGGCGAAAGAGTAAAAATCCAAGCTAAATCTCATGAGACATATTCTATTATATACAAAGAACTTAAGAATAGAAGCACTGAGTTTTTTACTTACCAACCCAAAAAGGATCGGAGCTTTAGAGTTGTTCTGAAACGTATTCATCCATCAACTGAAATTGAGGAGTTGCAAATAGCTTTAGAAC
This sequence comes from Timandra comae, assembly GCA_958496195.1. Taxonomy (NCBI): domain Eukaryota; kingdom Metazoa; phylum Arthropoda; class Insecta; order Lepidoptera; family Geometridae; genus Timandra; species Timandra comae. The sequence goes on from OY292371.1 coordinate 5,252,797, forward strand.
AGCTGCATCACAAACCTACTAACATTTGGAATATAAAACATAACAAAACTAAAAAGCCGCTCCCAATGTTTTACATTGACCTGCAACCTAGCCCCAATAACAAAGACATTTACAATATAAAATTCCTACTAAATTGCCGTGTTATAATTGAACCACCCAAACCCAAACGGAATATACCTCAGTGTACTAACTGCCAGCAGTACGGACATACCCAAAAGTTCTGCCACAGACAACCTAGATGCGTGAAATGTGCTGGACCTCATCACACGACAAATTGTCCTAGGAAAGAGCGATCGGACAAAGTTAAATGTATTCTTTGCGACGGAAATCATCCAGCAAATTATAAAGGGTGCACTATTTACCAGGAATTGCAGAAACTTAAATACCCACCTCTTCCAGCTACAAGACAGAGAAAAATCAGATTACATCCCCCAACCTCAGAAACTCTACCAAATAATGAACATATTAATTCTGAAAAAACATATTCCTCAGCCGTAAAAAATTCAAATCATACAACAAACATGGAAGAAAACATAACAAACACATTTAAAACTTTTAATGCATCTATACAAGCCCTTATGAACCAAATGCTAAAGATAACCCAAATATTAACCGATATCATGTCCAAACTGCCACTAAATTCGCAGCACTAAAACTATGTGTCTGGAACGCAAATGGCCTGTCAAATCACTCGAATGAGTTAAAAATATTCCTAAAAACTAATAAAATCGACATTATGCTAATATCAGAAACCCACTTCACATCAAAGAGCTTTTTTAAAATTTCCGACTACTCACTATATCACACGATGCATCCAAATGGAAAAGCACATGGTGGCTCAGCAGTGCTAATCAAAAACAATATTAAGCATTACCAATCGGATTCATACTGTACGGACTACTTACAGGCGACCAGTATTGTTGTATGTGATTGGGTAAGCAACTTCACAATATCAGCTCTTTACTGCCCACCAAAGCATTCCATAAAAGAAGAACAGTTTAGTAAATACTTTCAGACATTAGGAGAACGTTTTATAGCAGCTGGTGATTATAATGCCAAACATACATTTTGGGGCTCAAGACTCATATTGCCCAGGGGCCGTGAACTTCTGTCATGTGTACAACGCAGATCTATGAACATAATTTCACCAGGTCAACCTACGTATTGGCCAACTGATATAAGAAAAGTCCCAGATGTTATAGACTTTGGTATCTCAAAAGGCATCCCAAATAATAACATATCGTGCCAAAGTAGTTGGGACCTATCGTCAGATCACTCCCCTATCTTAATAGAAATCAGCACTAAAATTATGGAAACAACAAAAAAATGTACATTGCATAACAAAAGAACAAACTGGCCGCTTTTTAGAGACCTCCTTGACGAAAAATTCAGTAAACCAATCAGCCTAAACACAGAAGAGGACATTATAGAAACTATTGAATTCTTCAATAAGAATATTCAACATGCTGCATGGAATGCCACTCCGATAGATCACCTAAAGTCTCCAGAGCCTCTATTTCAACATGAAATTATTGACAAAATTAATGAAAAAAGAAAAATACGAAAACAGTGGCAACAAGACAGATGCCCAGCCACAAAAAAGCGCCTTAACCATAAATTAAGACAGCTTAAGAAAATACTTGCTAGCGACAGTAACGCGGGATTTCAAGCATACCTTGAAAGTCTTGACGCAACGGCAGCTACTGATTATTCCCTCTGGAAAGCAACTAGGAAAATTAAACGCCCTATAGTCACTTCTCCTCCACTAAGAAAACCAGACCAAAGCTGGGCCCGAAGTGATGAAGAGAAGGCGAACACATTTTCACAGCATCTGGTCAACGTTTTTCAACCTCATCCATATGAAGGGCCACTCGAACACATGCAAACAGTCATGGACTTCTTAAACAGCCAGGAACTGGACTATACTCCATCACCTGAAAGATTCAAAATAAAAGAAGTTATTGAAGTAATAAAAAAAGCTAACACCAAGAAATCGCCTGGATATGACCTTATTACAGGTAAAATCCTGCAGGAGTTACCTGTCTCTGGGATTAAGTTGTTAACTAATATTTATAACGCAATAACCGAAATACAATTTATCCCACCACAGTGGAAGGTGGCAGAAATCCTAATGATCCTGAAACCAGATAAAAAACCTGAGGACCCAAAATCATACAGGCCGATAAGTTTACTACCTATCCCCGCAAAAATGTACGAATCATTGCTACTGTCAAGAATATTGCCACTTACAGAAAAACACAATATAATCCCTGATCACCAGTTTGGTTTTCGCCGACAGCATGCCACCACCGATCAGATACATAGATTATTAAATGTAGTGGATAAGGCTTTAGAAACTAAAAAGTACTGCGCAAGTGCGTTCTTAGATATATCTCAAGCCTTTGATAGAGTGTGGCATGAGGGGTTACTATATAAAATAAAAAACCTCCTACCTAACTACCTCTACGAAATCTTGAAGTCATTCATCGTGAATAGATACTACTTCGTCCGGAGCGGTGAAGCAGTCTCGGGCATTTGTCGCACTAACGCTGGAGTGCCACAAGGAAGCGTGCTGGGGCCGCTACTCTACCTCGTATATACATCTGACCTCCCAATCTTCGAAGGTACCACTACTGGAACATTTGCCGATGACACCGCAATCCTTGCCTCCCATGAAAACCCAGCAGAGGCCACGAAAATACTACAAAGTGGGCTAGATGAAATCTCAACCTGGTCCAAAAAGTGGAGAATAAAGGCTAACGAATCCAAATCTATAAATGTCACCTTCACTCTTAGAAGAGGCAACTGTCCACCAGTAAAACTAAATAACCTAGAAGTCCCTCAAGCAGATCACGTAAGATACCTAGGGTTACATTTGGACCGGAGACTAACCTGGCAGAAGCATATCTTTACAAAACGCAAACAACTAGGCTTACAAACACGTAAACTCTTCTGGCTGATTGGGCGCCGATCACAGCTGTCTCTTCGTAGCAAACTTCTTCTCTACAAAGCCATCCTAAAACCGATTTGGAGTTACGGTATCCAACTTTGGGGCACAGCTTCTCACTCCAACATCGAAATCATACAGCGATATCAAAACAAAATGCTGCGAACCATCACCAATGCCCCATGGTTTGTCACGAATGAACAACTTCACCACGACCTACAGATAAATACAGTTAGACGAGAAATCATTCACCAAACAAAAACGTACAAAGAAAGGATAACTTCTCATCCAAATCCACTAGCAAGATCCTTGATGGAAAAACAACTGACTCCTCGCAGACTAAAAAGAAAAATGCCACAAGACATACTTTAATACAAATTTATTAAATAAATATTATGACAAATTAATGAAATTCAAAAGCATAAAGTAGGATGTGACGAAAAAAGTCGCATACCGAGCACGCCGACAATTAAATACCCTGACCAACCCACTAATTAATGTCCCAAAAGGAGACAGATTGTAGTACAAATAATAAATTTATTAAAAAAAAAAAAAAAAAAAAAAATTTGTATAGAGTACTTTATGCAATGTCGTAAACAAAAATATTTTTTACCAAAAAGATGCAAAAACTCTACAAAGTAATCTGTATACGAATCGACTGGTTCTTATGCAGTCAATATATATAAAAATATATGCTTACCCTCATATATTTTATATTGAATAGCGCCCCACGGTTTCACCCGCGTAGGTCCCGTTCCCGTGGGAATACGGGGATAAAATATAGCCTATATCACGCACTGATAAATTAGCTTTTCATTAGTGATTTTTTTTATCGGTTCTGTAGTTTCGGAGCATATTTGTTACAAATAAACAATTAAATATTTCCTCTTTATAATATTTGTGTAGATAAATTGTATAAATTACAGATTGAAGTTAAAGTTACTACAAATAATAACGGCACTACGATGTCGGTAGAAGGTCCAAACCGTTTCTCTAAGTAAACCGAGATTATTTTTCTAAAAGGGTACAAATTAATTGCAAACTAAATTTATTTACATTAAGTTTAGAACGGTTGATTAAAATAGCATAACACTTTAAATTGGTTGCGAGAGGGTTCATTTCGGTACCGTAATATAATCTTTGAATATTTCACGAAATAGCCCCTCTATTATGTACAGATAAATTATTCGTAAGTAGTTAAACGGTTCCCATGTATGAGTCCTATTAATATTGCAACTAAATTAAATTAGTAGTATGAACTTGTCAAGTTGTCTTAAATAACACGTATTACTCGGTCTGGGTGTGTGTGTGAATGAGTGTGTGCGTAGTTTCTGATACCCTAGATACAAGCTCCGAACTTAGGGGTCAGTTACTATAATGAGATGATGTAGTTAATGCTTACTATGCAAGGAAATGGTCTAGTCTGAATAAGGTACTATCTGTACCTTACGGTCGTCCCCAATATTCAATCTATCTCCAAACTTTTAGTGAGCCACTAGCAAGGTTCCTATGGAGAGGTCCATGCGGATGAGAAACTAGTCTGCGAGGTGAGATCCGTACTCTCTGTACGCGTATATAGTCTACTAGCAGCGCCCCACTGTTTCACCCGCGTAGTTCCCATTCCCGTGGGAATACGGGGATAAAATATAGCCTTTGTCACGTTTCCATTAGTGAAAGAATTTTTAAAAACGGTTCAGTACTTTCGAAGCCTTTTCGTTACAAACAAACAGAAAAATCTTTCCTTTCTGAAATATTTGTGTAGATCTAGATGGTCTTCAGATAAAAAGAAGTGGACAGACTAGCTAAAAGATCAATATTTTTATTAGTAGATTAGTGCTTATAAACTTTATATTTTTACAGATACATATGTTTTAAGAAATGATAAAATAAAATAGCAACCTATATTGCTAAGACAGATATATAGATACGCAGAGGAAAATTAAATTTACTGAAGCGTGTCACACTGCTCATGGTTGACTTAAACTAGTTACTCCTAACCAATAGTTTTGGTTAGAATTGGCGTTGAATGGCTAAATTTGGCTTGCTATAAAATCTTGATAATAACACGTGTTTTCCTGACTTCAACGAAGTTAACTGATGATGATGATGATAACTGCAGCAAAGAATACCACCAAGTCCTGTGATAATAACAATTTCACGCGATGCCATTTATTTTTATAATCATTCACTACATCATCTCATTATAGTAACAGACCCTTAACTAAGCTCGAAGTTTGTATCTAAGGTATCAGAAACTACGCACACACACCCAGACCGAGACAAAAATTTGTGGTTCACACAAATATTCACCCCGCGCGGGAATCGAACCTGCAACCTTACGGATGGCAGTCCGGCATGGTGACCACTCTGCCATCGAGGTCGTCAAAAATTTCGCTCTATGAAAAAAGTTACCTAATAAGTCTCAACTGATTGAAAATACAGATTACTTTATACTAACTATTTGTTAATTCCAATCAAGCATTACACGTATTTAATCGCGTAGAACAGCACCAGCTAGTTTGTTAATATTCACGTTAATTACTTCGTTGGTATGTGTTTGCAACAACAAAACTTAACTGGACCAAATTTACATGTTTGAATGCAGCCAACTAATTACTAGTGTAAATAAATAATTGTGTCCAACAAATTGAGGGAGGTGAATACGTTGATTTTCGTCGGAATGTTTCAAATTACGTGTCGCAATCTATTTGATTTGATGTGTTCTTGTTCACTAAACGTTTTAATTAAATAACTTCTAGTCAAAGTAGTTTGAGCGTGTAACAAAATCTTTTAAGTCCCAATAATTTCAAGGTTTTCAATGTTGTATTGTAGTTGGAGTAAGAAAGGAATCAATTACAAATACACGATATTGTGATTATAACTAAGGTCTTAGAGCATGTCTCACTCTCTGAAGTCACACGTCTAATAAAAAAAAATTAAAGAGAGGGATGATGGATACAACATATAGAATATATTTGTCATTCATTCATAAAACCTTTAATACCACAGCCAGAATCGACACAGGTAGGCATATCAATCTTATAACACGCCCCCTTTACATCTAAACTCAAACAATAATGCGATAAAATGATCGAAGTTAAACACACATAATAATATTCTTCTCCTTTTGACTAATAATAAGTTCCTAAAAGCATTTAAATGATAAAGGGAATATCAATGGTAAGGCATACGTGGCAATGTGCCAAGGGTGCTTGCATAATTAAGAGGCCAGCGTTAGATGGATGGGTTTAGTGTGAAACTTCAAGGGCGCTTTACTCAAAGACTATAAGAACTTGAACCGCAGATTACTAAATAGTTACTACTTGAACTATGACTTCATAATACATCTCTTAAGTCGGTACAACTTACAAAGTCAAATATGTTACGCGTCTGAAACGTTATACGCCAACTTATTACAAAATGAAAGACGTTTACGTACCTATATGATTATTAAATTGTTGATATTTGCATTTGATTAAAATATGTGGTTTTATTAGGTTTTAGTACCATTTATAAATACGTTTTGGTATTATTTTATGTATAAGGATTTTCTTAAATATGAATTCATTGGAAATATGGGAAGGTATATAATTTAATGGTGGAAGGCGAGAACAGTATCATGAAAGAGTAAAATTGATATAATAAAAACTTAAATATATTTAAATTTGAAAGATATTATTTTGAAGTAAAAATCACATAAGTTTCTCGGGGAAAAAATACGAAATTTCCTTTATAATTTAAGCCTCAACATGCATACATTTGTTTCATTATTTACGATATTGATATCCAAAAATTGGGTTCACGCTTAAATCGGTATTTGTATAAATTGATTCGGCCACTGAAACAACGCAAACGAATACAATGAAAAACCAATACGCTTTATAAATATAAATCAAAAAGTTTACGAGTGCTGAGACAGATAAAATACATATCCATACTATTCGTAATATAAAAATGCAAAAGTAAATGTCTGTTGCTCTTTTCACGCTTAAAAAGCTTAACGAATTTTAATGAAATTTGGCATGGGGACTAATTAAGATCTATGAAAGGATATAGGCCGAATTCTATCCCGAAAATTACGATTAAAAAAATTAAAATTTAAAAAAACCCCAACACAATTACTTTTAAACCCCTATAACTTTACCGCTTTTCATCAAACATGTCTAAGAACACTCGCACGTAAATCTCCTTTAATACAAAAAAAAACTTAATTGAAATCGGTTCTTCCGTTCGGGACCTATGATGCCACAGACAGACAGATACACACACTCACACATACACACACACACACACAGACACGTCAAACTTATAACACCCTTTTTGCGTCAGGGGTAAAAAATTGTTAATAGGGGTAAAAGTGTTATGTTAAATATTCAAAGACTTCTGGGGCAAGCAAAACCTTATACACTGCTGGTAAAACAGCGAGCCATAACTGGTATGACAAAATATAAAGATATATAAATTAACTTGTTACAATGAGTTGGAAAACTGCAATAAATCCATTTGAAATTAGTTTTCAATGACAGAATACTCATCCGCGGGGAATTAATCGCTTTCCGATCACCAATACTCGTAGTTTGAAAAGTTAACTTGTTAAATTACGACACTTGGAAACTCACGAAATTGTAAGAAACTCATCATTCTTAGCTACCGTTCGTTATGGTGTTTTAAGTAGCATTTTACAGATGGATTACTAATTGAAATAACGATCATTAAATTAGCATTTAATATAACAATATTTCTTCGTTGATTAATAATATCTTTTTCTAATAAAAGAACCAAAAAAAGTTAAGCAGGAACCTAATGTTAGGGTAAGCGTGCGCACTAAGTATAATTGCCACGCTAATAATGCGTTATAGTGACACAAACGATGTTTTGAGTGCATCGTATTTCTTTTGATTAGGTCTAAGTATTTCTCTTCTGGCTGGGAGGGCCCTACATGCCACCGGGGGCACTCCCAATCTCGGCTCACGGTGGTATGCAGTTCCATGCATTTTCACAGCGTAAAAAAGGTCTAAGTATTTATATGTAACAAAAAGACAAGTATAATATATTAAAATAAGTACCTAAAACACTAGTATTACCATCTAATATATATAAAATATCCCACATAATGCAATCCAAAAGCACCCTATACCTTATATTTGGCGGCGTGAAATTCCATGCGGTACCATTTCAACGTATGACAAGACGTAAGTCGTGATTCCAACTCCCCTGACACATTTCCCAGTGGCATTCTCAAATGCGGGACCGACTTTGGATGCCTCGAACATTTCCGTCGACGCCAACGACTGCCGAAAATCAAGAGAACCGTAATACCGCTGGTGAATTTAGACAATTTGCTTGATTGACTTAGTTACTGTAGCTTTAATATAAATTAGATGGATACTGTGCTGTGATTTGTTATGTTTAAATTGTGAATAGAATTCGTTAATTAGGTGTGGTTCAGGAATAAAGAAAATCAATGCTGTATTAGATGCCTTATGATTATGAAAATTATTACTGACAAAGTCAATTATCTAACTAGCGAGAATGTAAACTCTCGACAAATTGTGAGCTATGAGAGAGTATTGAAAGTAAAAAATATACCTATAAAAATACAAACCATCAAAAAACTTATTTAAACACAAAAACCTATACCCTATCGTTTTCTATAAACATAAACAAGTGCCTTCTGCCCAATGCATAATAATAACTATAGGAAAAAAGAATTCGCCATCTAAAGAAATTGGATTGAGATCGAGTCTTGTACTACCGCCATAAAGAGTGTTTCAGTATTGTTTCGAACGGTATTGATGATAATTCCTCTTTATGTCCCATTGCAGAAAAGGAACACCGATATAGGGCTGATATATGACATTCGTGTACTATAACGACGTTCGAGGCTTTACTAATGGAATTCGAAAATTGGATTAATTTGTATAGTTTCGTTAGGGCCAATTTCACGATCTTCAAGTAATATTCCAAGTAGCTACTCACAATTTTTGTATTTGTCACTTGATATAAAGTAAGAAAGAGACAAAATTAACTTTACTTGGTGAGTACTTTACTTGAAAATCGTGAAATAGGCCCTTAATAAAACAAACTGCAGATTAAGATGCTGTTATGCATGCATTAAAATTTTCCTTTAGAAAGGCTGAAACTGTGTTAGTAGATAATGATAGCTTGCATAATATTTTCCTTGATTTTATGTTTTTTTTTATATACAGACTTTGTGACAAATGAACCTCATTCAGAGTACCATTTAAAAAAAGTATTATTCGAAATTGGTTGGCAGTTGATGGAAATCTCTGTGAACATCTATAAAAAAAGACAGCCGAACTTAGTAACTACTCCGTTTTGAAATCGGTATAAAAGCAGGACGCCTAACGTCACCATGACACTTCGTAGCTTCACGTCGCTGCAGTCACGATTTCGAACCCGACTGCAGACGGCAACTGCAGATGACATTCATTGGTTCCGAGTTCTCCGTGAAACAAGATTGTGGTCAACGGCGAGTGTGGTCTGCTGCTGCTGTCTGCAGTCGACTATCAACTTTTACCCTAATGCTGACAATATATGACTTTTCTCTAAGTTCTTAATTCGAATCGTAAAAAATAAAAAAAGTTTTATTCGAAAGCCGATCGAGTTAACTGTGAGAACGACAAATAGTAGTGGTTGTAAGTATTCATACTTGGAATACGATGCGTTGTGTAACTGCTCACATAAACAGGCCATGATTGACGCCATTCTTTTACCACTTTCAATATCATGTATCGGTGAGGATATGAAATAATAAAAATCAATTATAATCTCCGTTATTGAGTGAATGATTTATCAACACACTAGCTGCTGTTTTACACACGTGAATCCCAATCCCATGGGAATTACAGGATAAAAAGTATCTTGTGTTTTATTCCTAGTTATAAGGAACATCTGTACCAAACTTAATCAAAATACATTCAGTTATTTTTACATGAAAGAGTAACAAATATCCAAACTCACAAACTTTTGCATTTATAATATTAGTACGATAGCCAAACCAATGAATGGATTGATAAAAGATAGTTAATATTGCCTAGGTATCTATTGAACACTCATAACCACTGGGATCTTCTATTCGGTTCCCGGTGGTAGACGTCAATATCTATTGGTTTAAGGGAGCCAAGCGTTCATCTTTTTTGTATTTTAGTTATGTGATAAATAAAAAATAAAACAAAAATCATTTCGTCTTCTCCTAGCGTGAAAAAAAGTATTCTAAAAAAAACGTGGGTATAACCGTAAAACATAGTAAATATAGTAGAGAGAGGATAAATTATCTAAATATACCGCCTTTATTGGTTTCCAGAATTTTGTCTGCTTTTCCTTTGTCAAACATGTTCTACTTAATCCACTCTAATTGGTTTCAAATGTCGTTTTGGTAATCACATCATTATTTCTATAATTATTTTTTATTGTTTACTTTAAAAACCAATTTTTGGATCCAATATTATAATATTGTGTTTCAATTTGCTATTACAAACAGTGGACTGGGGTTTCTTAAAACAAAAAAATAGGCACATTTATGTATTTCGGAATAAACTTTTAAACACCTGAAACTCTCTCTACATTTTAATTATGTCTACGCTAAAACAAATAATTGTTTGACCTACAAATCAATCCACAAGTCTTTCGTGTGAGTGTTTATAACTACGAATGGTTGTCAAAGTATGTTAATAAAAAAAAATTTATTCAAAATATTGAAGGTAGTAAACTTTTTACATTACTTTGTACAGACGTCTTCCATCTTAGTCTTCTGTGATCACGGGTTCTGTAGAGAATCCGAAACGTCAGAAAATGTAAAACAAAATACAACCACGACAAAAATCCGTTTAAGTGTTTTATTTCAATATGTTAAACAATTTAACAAGTTGGGTTAATATTAAGACAGTGACAAAGCTGTCTTGTAAACTATAAAAAGGTCCTTCTGGACAAGACATGTCAACATCGAGGGTTGATACAGGTAGGTAATTTATATTCTCTGGAAAGTTCACATTAATGTCAGACGCAAGCAATTTATCTTGAAGTAATTCGCGTAAAACGCTTATTGGCTGTCGTCCTATCATGAATTTATCTGAAATGATTTATATCACCAGATTAATTAAGTTTATTGATAACTTTTCTTGTGGGAGAATAATTTTGATAAAGTTTAAGTTTGATATTAAATTTTATTGAGAAGATAGTTAAATTAGTTTTAACTTTAGCAGTAATAAAAAATAACGAGGTTTTGTTAGATTAATGAACTGAACTACGTCTTCGTGTAAAATATATTTTAAATAATGATTCTTTAAATTAGAACTTACTAATCAAATACTAATTAAGAGGTCTTGAGGGTGTCTCTCTTGCAGAGTTAGCAGTCAGTTTTGTTTACGACAAGTTGAAAGTTTATTTTTATGACATATCATTATCATTCTCAAAAGTTACACAACTAACGATGTCTTCGTAACACCTACTATCCGTTTCCCTTCTTCAAGTTACACAAGAGTTGCATAAGTACGTATCTATCAAGTCTTACACGTAAACAAGTAATACAATTTTGGATTTTAACAAATAATAAATGTAATTAAAGTTAAAACTCGCTAAAACGGTACTACATTTTAAGGATTCAAGTCTAGCACAGGAACTAAAATAATAATTCAGTAGAAGGCGTGAAAATGACATCGCCACTAATAGCCGTGTTGCCAACCGTACACCACAAATATGCACTCACAGGCCGCATTGCAGTTTTATGTCACTTTACGCTGTTTAGTGTGGTAGCACTGAACCTAGTCCGGATTTCTCATTAAATTTACGCTACATATGTATTCCAAATACAAACGGATCATGTGCAGAGAATGCTATGCATTTAGAGTGTCATGTTTTTATGACAAAAAGGAAATGTATGATGTTTACTTCTGTAACCATTGTAATTGAATGTGACATCGGTTTGTAAAAAATTGTGCTGAGTAAAAGCATCTTGTCTCTCACTTTTGATTTTGATTTTGAACCTTACCTGCTCAGTGAGATACTTTATAAATGTAAGAGCTCATTATATATCTCCATACAGACGTTAATTCCTGCTCAATGTACTTATATCCAGCAAGCAGTAGTTAGAGCAATCACCACGCACGCAAATTACGTAGATAACGCAGATTCTCAAGCAACGTATTTCAGGTGGCTTAACTAAATAGTGCCACTTAAATCATACTTTTACTCACTTTTAACAAATCTTCATAGCTGTTCTTAACAATAACAAGCAAGTAACAGTCTCATCAAGGGAAAATTTAAAAGAGAATCCTAACAATGGAAGAGAGACATTTATACCGTATTCCATAATGATAATAAACATACACAATACCACAATCTGTTACTAACAAGTTCAATAAACTGCACACTGTCGTCCTAGCTTACAAACTTTACAGTTAGTACTACATTAATCACTTAGGAACGGTCTTTGTGAATAGCAAGTACGACTTAACTTGCTTAGTCTGCATGTCAAACTAGTCACACTAACGATACGTAGGATTTAACTATTGTTTAATTAAATTCACTTATGTTTGTTACAGGTTGATATTAAATGGTACTCAGTGAGCCGTAATCCTATTGTTAAAAAATTACGTACTGGGACGCGCAGTGTGGGACGACCGCCTGCCCGATGGACGGACGACCTGGTAAGGTTGCCGGAAACCGTTGGATGCAGGTCACAATCAACCGTCCCCGCTAGAAATCATTGGAAGAGTCCTATGTCCAGCAGTGGACTAGCAAAGGCTCATAATGATGATAATGATGATGAGTTGTAATCCTATTTTTAAAAACTTGATCAGCTCCTTAAAAATGATAAATATTTTAGCGAAGGCCATTACTATATTGGAATATTTTATTTGATTTTAGAACAAAAAGCGTTATAAAGAACATTCTCATTTAACAGAAGTATCTAGAAGACCTATCAAACACACACTAACTAGCAATTCTAAGCCACTAAGGTGGTACGATTCATTCATTCTCAGAATGGAAAGTAGACAGTAGAAAGAATAAGGTAATAATGGTAATTTTCCAAATAACATTATTTTTTCTTGAAAGCTACATTACTATAACATGTTAAGTACATGTAAGATACTGTGTATTTTTAACTAGGCATTGATAAAAAAGTTTACAGTTGGATTGCATATCTGAAAAGCAAAGTATTGAATGCAGAAAATTGTCGATATCATTGCATCGGCATCGGCATTTCCATACGCTGAATATTTGCTGCTTCGTGCTTAGTCTATAGGGTTATCAAAACAAAAGTATCTACATAGGTAGTTTGTAATATTTATATTAAATGTTACGTAGTTTTATTGATCGGTCGTTTCGTAACGAAACAAGTTTTTAAAACATATAATATTCATGAATCACCACAGTTTTTGTTATACAAAAAAGGAATACCAGGAAAAGTTTCAAACTAATTTTTATTGAAAACTTTGAATAGTTATTTTATTACGTTCATAAAATTTTATGCCGAATGTAATAACATTTATGATGATGGCAGCCCTGACACCCGCAGACAGGTATTGCGGGGCGAGCAATTAACTTTTCAGATGGATTTTTCCACGGCATGAAATAGAGCAATACTGGCAATGCAGGCTCTGTCGTTGATACATAAGAGGGTTTTTTGTTCATTTCGATGACGTAGGTTGGAGTGGGTGGATATGACAGCGTTCTGATGAAACGTTGATTAGGATGCAGATGATAAAAAACTATTTTAGTCAATGCTTTGAGATTGGCATCAACTTGTATTCGTTAGAAGAGCAGCAGCAGCTGTTTTTAAGTCGTGAGTGAATCGGTAGTTTCTAGTCGAGTATATTTCGTCTATGTATCATCGCTTTCCATTAGGCGAGTTATAGTCAAGTGCAGGCCTATATGAAGTTAAAAAATACTGCATAGAGGAGCTCAAGACGTCTTAGTTCTAAATCAAATCACACAATTGTGAAAAGACTAAACATATTTGTCATTTGCGCCCGCTACTCTCACCACCTACTGTCAGGTTTCCTTTACTGCTCTTGAAAAGTTTATTTAAAACGAGAACCAGCTGCATATAGTTTCAGTGCAGTGTTAAATAAAGTTTTCTTTATACGCTGGTGTAACTTAAGTTGAAGACTTCTTTCTTCATCCTTTTGAGTAAATGAAAATGATTATTTTTTCTTCGATACATAATAATTATAATCTTTGCTCAGCAGGACGATGTAGGTTGACAGAAAAACATACCTAATAGGTATTAAAGCAACTAAAATATTAAAATAATTTAAAGCGTATTTTAGTAACTTTAATAAAGTTTTTAAAAGTAAAAATAATCAAAAAGTCAATAAATTGTGCGGGCTCTATAATTTCCGATCGCTTAAGTGATTGAATAATTAATTTCAAATTTTATAATAGCCTCTTAGAGCTACTTTTACGAATATAGATTTATGAGTTGTTCAACAAAATGTTTAACTTAATTACCTCTATCAATCTTAAGTTTTGTTTCGACGCGGGCTTTTATTACGCAATTTGAAATCGTAGTTATAATTCCTCATTTAACTTTGTAAGGCCTATGATTCGTACCTAAACAATAATCTACACTCTTCAATGAAAGCACACTTTTCCGATATAGGTATTCCTAGTTTCATAGAGTTTTGAAACCTAAACTCTTGGAGGAAGTTCTAATTTCTATTGGCAAAATATTATAAACGCATTATTTACACCATTAAAATACCTTCCACAAATAAATTGTATCTACAAATCAATAGCATCGGTCTATATCAACTTAATAAACAGTACTTAACAATACAAAACATTTACCTCGTTCTAACACGACATGATCGATGATGATTGAACTTTCTTCGATCGACTCAATAGTTTCTACAGGAAAATGGACGTTTGAACACAAACACTCCAAAATGTGTTACACTTAGTTTGTATTGAGGACAAAGTCCATACAACTAATGGGGGACGTAACATTGGCCTCTGTTACCTCGAGATTACACTTACAACCGCAGACTATGTAGATTTTAGACAGGGCATATACAAGTATGTATAAGATGCTTTTCATATGACGATTTACGTAAACATTTTATTTGTTTAATTATAACTAAAATTATTACTAGTATTATGGCTAGATCGTAATTTATTGAAGTACTCAAAGTGGTGGCATTAAGGGCATAAAATTTTTAGACAAATTAAGTCAAGTTTATTTTTAATTTGTTGTGAGATACTTATAAGAATTTAAAGTTAAAGGAAAATATGAGAAGCTAGCAGCGCCCCACGGTTTCACTCGCGTAGTTCCCATACCCGTGTGAATACAGGGATAAGCTATAGTGCTATAAACCTTACGGAGCCTGAGACCTTTCCAACGAATGCAAAACCGTGGAAATCGTCAGGAAGGAAAACCCGACTTATTTTTATATAGTAGATAAAATTTAAATCACGACAAAAAACCGTAGTTTTATTCCTTACATTATTGATAATTGTTGTGCCCTAGTGTCCATAGTGACACTATCCTTTTTGTAAAACATTTATGTTATACCTATAGAATGCATTGATGCATAACTTACCTTCTAAAAGAGCTTTTCAATAAATAAAAAATACGTGTGTTTTTATTGATTTCTTTTATTAACGAGAAATAAAAGAACGTCTCAAGTAGATTTTAGTCTTGTTTGACCACTCAGTCTGCTAACAATCTGAGAGGGATCTTTAATACAATAATGTCTGTATTTATCAAATTTTCGTTCATATTTAATCGTAGCAAAAGCTAGCAACAAGTATAAAATGATTGTTTATGATAACGAAAAGTCAACAAAGAAAATGAGTGGATGTACGAATTACTTATTTACGTGCTATTTAGTTCTACGAGTAATTTTTATTTTAAGTTCGAAACATAGTACACTAAATTAATATAACTACTAAATACGGGACTTAACGTGAAAAAAGCTTAAATAATGTAACATAACGAGGTCTTGTTCTTTCTAATACAAAGTTTTAGTTTACTTTTATCAATAACTATAACATTTCTTTCTCTACATTTAACTTTGAATCACAAACCACAGCATAGATAAAATATCTAAACATTATTGATAGATTGTTAACACTACACAAGCTTGATATAATTCACCTGAACGAACAAACTCTGATAGTTGTCATGGAAAGGAAACAACGACAAGAAACGTTCTAGTTAACAACAAATGACAGGCGCCTGGTTCTCATTCGATCTACCCGCACTTCGTACAGATTTCTACTGTCAACTGGAATTACATTGTTTTGGCCAATTAGATAGTTTACCTTTGTTATTGCAGAAGAAGGTAATGATAATGGACTTTTATATCTCTAGTGACAATGTTCGTTGAGTATGTTTTAGGTAGGAGCTACGTAATAACAAAAGACAAACATATCATAATCAATCACTTTATCATCTTCATATAACAGCTGATCCCCAACTAGGTTCGGCATCAGAGATTACGGACACACTCATCCAGAACGAGATAAACATTTGTGGATCACACAAATATTTAACTCGCACCGGATCGAACTTGTAACCATTTGCTTGGCAGTCCGTCATTGTGACTACTATGTCATTAAGTGTTCACTATGCAATGATCGTATGAAAAATTGTTTATTGTGAAATTCTTATAATTCCTAGTATTTTATTTCAGAGGAAAAATAGTTGCTTTAAAGCCTAGCTAAATTTTATTCAATGCAAAACGCTTTTTCACTTGTCAGACACAAAAAATAGCGGCAAAAATAAATGTATTTTCTGTTGTAAATTTCGTTTTTAAGCTTCATTTACAATTTATAAAACTTGCTAACCTTTTCTTAGGCTAAAATTATTTACTTTTATACCAGCTATTATTGAAAATCTGTGTATTTTCCAGTTGATGTAATTTCAATTATAATTAGTTGATTGGTTTGCGCTTTTTAATATTGAATTGAATAAATATTTTAATCAGCGTATTGGAAAGTTGTTACCAAGTTTAATTAAAATGGAAAACAGGAATAAACATTCCCATAGGAGTGGGGATAACAAACCAAATGAGAATTAAATGACCCGGAACTTGATACATTCGAGAGATGTATTTCAGTATCAAATCAGTGTTAACAGTCCCACGGGATCTCTGTGGTTAAGTGAACAATAAAACGCTCATTATTGAGGTTTTATATAATAATAACCAAAAAATAAGGATAATATTTATGTTTGTTAAACAAGATGTTTGATTTCGTAAAATATGTAGGTATTGTAAGACTCTTTTCGTGATGAACCTTTTCTAGAAATATTGATAGCAATTTCTTTGCTATTTTATTTATTGCGAGTTTTTTTTTTGCGTTACTGGTATCGTGTTTTTAGTTGAAGCAGTACAAGCAATTGGAGCTTTTCCGAAGTTAGTTCCACCAAAACCGGGAGGGTGATGTGACATTTTCGGTTAAACCAAATGTTCAATTCTGGAGGACTGTCAATAATGTTAAAACGACAACCGGAGCCAATGGCTTAACACCCTAAGGGGCGCGGTACTTCGCTTGAAATTAAAAGCCACTACAATAAATGGTCACCCATCATTAATAAGACAGTGTAAACTTCGCATAGACGTATTTGGCACACCTGGTAATGATACAAAATATTTTTTTCTTAAATCAAGGCAATATAATAAAGTAACTTAACCATGAACTTAATGATTTCCACTGCCTGTCTATTTAAATAAAAATACGAATACCTTGTACAAAGTTCAAACTACTTTATTCTAAAACCAACACACATGAGAATTAATTTGATTTCACTTACACTAAGTAATTTCATATGGAAATATTGTTTGTTTATCATGACGTGACATATACATGTAACGAGTAGATAGGTCAACTGATAGTAGTGAATAGCGTCACTCATGTTCACTTGCAACTTAGAGCAAGTCTTGTTGAGTGAGAGAGTGATGCTGATGAGTCATGTCGGTTTTTAATAATATTGAATGAAATATTGAGTATTTTGATTCAAAAAATTGAGGAAGTTCCGGATTATGATTTTATTTATTTGACACAAATGTACCTGGTACAAAACAAACTGGTACAAAATGTACTTTAAAAACTTATCGATATTCTGACTAATCTAAAACTACTGTCTCAAACAATTTAGTATTAGTATCCACTATCCACGTTCACCAATGTACAAATCAATCAATGATATTGCTTACAACTGCGTCGAAATATTGAAAACATGAATTAAATAAACATAGTACCTATGTATAAGTATGTAAATATTTTCGTTAACTTTCGAAATCAGAATCAAAATTAATTCATTCAGTTATGGCCTTCAATGAGGCACATAAGAACGTCAATGAATCTACCATTGACAACTTTAGCAGATAAAAGTAACTTTAACATAGTTTAAATTCCAAATGATTTCCGTAGACATAGATCTGATGCAATGTCGCAGTAAAGCAAATAATAAGGCACTATTTCAATGAGCTAAGCGACTCAGAATTTCAATAGGTAGAATTGCGAACGGGTTTTATCGCACGAACACACGACCAATAATTTACGAGCACATCTAAAGCTCAATTGTATTTACTTATGCTTTATGTATACATACCATTTGTATATAGAACTTCCGAATAACTACACAATACGTATTTGTCAAGTATATCCTTGAGTATTCAAAGTATTTTCAATTAATTTATACTATGTTTGTGTTTTTTGGTATTGGTTATTGTGGTTATTGGTATTTCGTGTAGGGACGTTATCTGATGTATGATCGGTTCTTGGAATCAAGTTGCGTTGTGTGAAATTTATTGTAAAAATGATTTAAATGAAAGATACATAATTATGTTCTTTATAACCAGGACAGATATGAAAACTTTTCATCCCAAAATTCCCACGGAATTTGGATTCATGCGGAACAAAACTATGGACACTACAGCTAGCATTTAAGAAATTCTTGCATTAATATTCAACAACTATTCATTTGAATTTATGATACAACCCGACAAATAAAAACTGCAATTCCTGTTCGAATATTCAAATAAGATCACAAGACATTTTATTTCGACCGAGTCATCCTTGTTTGTGACATTAACGTAATGGGATCACTTAGGTACCATGAGATGTGAAAAATATATTCATCGTAGCCTTCCGTGCGATAATGTGAAACTTTGAATTTTATGTTCAGAGGTAATGCTTTTTTATTATAAAATGTGATATAAGTTTTTGGTTTAGTTAACGTTTTTGGTTATTTATGTTTGTTTGTCGGAATTTTTGGTTGTACATATTATACACCCCTATTTTGAAATTACGGGACTTATTAAAGTCAGAATATCTGTAGCAGTAACTGAATCCATATATCCAATAAAAATATCAAAAATGATAGTCGATTACTTATCTTTAAAAAATACTAAATAAATGTCGTATTACCAGACGGCACACTAGCTATCAAGTATTCTGTGACGGCTCGGGTCGATGACCGCGCTCAGCTGTGTATCGCAGCGTTCGGTGTAGAATAACAATAAAATTCGGCGGGATTTTGAAGAACTTTGACTTATCATAACTTTTTAAATAAAAGCAAAAGCTAAAAACTAACTTCACTATTATATTGTCACCCGTCGTTTACATCAGCTGTGTGATTAAGTATCTCGAATTCAAAATAGGGGTGTATAGACGTGGTCATATAATATGGGCCTTAGTTACAATGTGTTTTTGAGTGACGTTCATGATGATTTTACTACGAGTATTTATAAGCAATTTTTAGGCGTTTATAAAAAATAGATTAAATTTTCTAATACTGAACTACTTAATATTTTGATTATATTCATAATGCCTATACTAAAAATCTAATATAATGAATATTTTCCAATAATATTAGTCAGTTATATAAAACGATTTTAAAAGTTAAATTTAGAATTCCTGCTAGAGTTAAATTTTAACCGTTATACGTTTCAAATTCACCGTTTAGTTTTTAACCACAAATAGTTCGAAACGCAGATAGATATTTCACAGTATTTTAAGCGCGTGGGACATCTAAAAGGAAAACCTGTCAACTATTTTTAATATTGAAACCGTGGGAAAGTCGTTAGCGCGTACGATATGGAATGAAAAATAATACTGCACGAGCGACGTTGCAAGCATTGTGCGAACCAATATGGTATAAAATAAATTTTATACCTACTATCGAAGGTGGCTATTGACGAGTCAGTTTAACTGATCAGTTGAATCCAAAAATGGTCGTCAATCACCGAAGCGATTCCAAGTTCCAGTGGGGAAATCTAGTTGGCCTAAAACTTTGGAGTATCGCCACAGTTTTATGTCTGGATTGATCAGTTCGACTGTCTCGTCAATGGCCATCTTTATACCTACTATCGCCGATATCCGTGGCTCCAGGAATCCCTGGTTGCTTTTCCAAGCATGACTTGTACATTGGTATTGTTTATGATCGTTTTTTAACGGTTAAAGTATTATTTTAAACGTAATATTTCAGTGTATCTTCGGTTATTTTGCTAGCAATTTTGTTTTATGTCGTTTTTGGATCAGATTTTATTATGCTTGTTCGACCTAAAAACACATAATGAATTCTGAATCCTTAATTTCATTATGATCCTTATTTACTTTTAGATACATATTTTAAGAAAACATCTAATATTTATGAACTTCGTAATTGACAATTATTAAGTAAATCGTACATGTATCATAAGGGCTTATGCCACTCAACCCCAAAAATATTTCCACTACTACCCCAAGACGTTTTTAGGAAGGATTTAAAATAAGAGTAGTTATACTAGGTTGAATTCTATGTAAATTTTATTAGGTAATTTCTATGTAAATTGTAATTGGGCTTATGCCACTCAACCCCAAAACAATTGATTTCGCATTATTTTTATCCATACATTCATTCCACTATTACCCCAAAGTGTTCATAAGGACCAAAATTAAATAAACAAATATTTCCATACTTCAATTCCACTTACACCCCAAAAAAAATTAGTAGAGTCAACAGAAAAATTAAATAAAACACGTATATAATTATAACAAGCTTTTGCCTGCGGCTTCGTTCGCGTGGAATAATTAAGAACTTTGGGATAACGCTAAATTTTACCAAGAATATCGCAAGCAAAACCGTGGGTCACGGCTAGTTTTACTTTTAATAAAGTCAATCGACACCTGTCGCCTACAATATTCAGATCCTTGACATGGGACCACCTCACGAATATCCGCTTTCTAACAAACGTTCATGATTACAATCAAAGAAATCGCGTAACAAACACATTAGAAAATAAAAAAACATAAGTAGGTACAGGGCGAATAGAGAACCTCCTCCTGTTTTTTGGAAGTCGGTTAAATGAAGTGGATCAAATTACAACTTCAAACTAGAATGATGATAGTTTTTGCAAATATTACAATACTCAAATATCTCAGAATTTATCTACAGTAAACTTAACTTAACTACAACAATATAAAACCACAGCTTCAGATTAGAATTATTTACAGTAAACTAAATTTATAAAAATATGAAATCACAGCTTCAGATTAGAATATAAAATCACAACATCTGACATAATTTTGGTGGAAAACTCCTTAGCTTACAATCACTCTTGAAAATATGCTTGTCTTTACAGCGCGATTGCATTGTAGTAATCGTGTCGTGGTCTGGTAATTCTTTTATCGCTTAAAATGTGTTTGTTTTGTTGACACTACTTCTTTCTCTTGGGGTGTAAGTGGATACAATATTACGATTTTAAAGCCTTTCTAAAAAAGTCTTGGGGTAGTAGTGGAAATATTTTTGGGGTTGAGTGGCATAAGCCTGTAATTGATATCACTGTATATGCTACTGTTAAAGTACCATGATAGAATACTCGTAAGTTTAAAAATCAAAATCTTATCATTCATAAAGAATAAATAGGTGCGATCGGTATTAAAAAAATAGATATTTTCAATACATACAGTAGTTTCTGTATGATTTAGATGTTGATTTTGAACAAAAAAAAGAAGTGATATTCATAATTTGTTTATAAAATGTTTATCACTACAATTTTTGGAAAAAAAATCTTAAAACTGCTACAAAAATTTATTACAAAATAATATTCATTTTTTTACAAAAAACATCGTAATATTATAAAAAGAAGTAGGTTAACACCAAACATCATAATTTCCGATGTTATTTTTAAACCTGGCAAACATTTAACCATTCCGCAACATCTCCAGCGGTAATGGGAAAATGGTATAGAGAGGAAGAATAAACGTTTTTCATTTACCTTCCCTTTTGTAAGGTAAAAAGCGGTCACGATATATGGCAACATTAAGGAAAAACAATGGTGCTTTTGTGAGCGTTGTACATCAAAACTTTTTCGAAAAAACATTGACTGATCATTTTGGTAATGCATTGTTGTGTGACATTGTATTCAATTAAATCTGGTAGTTTGTAAAGTAATTGATTAGAGTAATTAATAATATTATTACATAATTAACCTAATTGTAATCGCATTGTTTGATAATATCGGAAGATAATATGATTGTGCATATATATATTTTAGGTAGATAGGAGTATCTCTTATCTAATGGTCTCAGGTATCACCTGGTCAGCTCACAGCGATGTGATGATTTCGTACAGAAAGTATGTTCAATGGCCATGGCCTACTACACTAAGTCATTCATTTCATGTCATTTGAGTTCTTCGTAAAGAATGCTTGTTTTAAATAAAAAAAAAATGACTTAGTAATATTGCTAAAACTTTTTCACCACAATTATTAATGTGAGAAAATATCTTTTGCAAACTTGATAGAGTTAATTTCAAAGTTATTTAATTATAAACACTTAAACAGATACAAACAAATTATTATTAGCTCATGTTTATAACCTAGGGCGTTAATATTAAAAGTCACTTATTTTAACGAAAATTATTAACATTAAAACTTGATACGTTTTTTTTCTAAATATGACTATGGTTTTACTTTAGTAAAGCGTATAAGGTAAGGTGTTTTTATACACTTTGGGCCTATTTCACGATCTTCAAGTAAAGTTCCGAGTAACTTACTCACAAATTTTGTCTTTGTCACTTCATATAAAGTAAGAAAGAGGCAAAAGTCAGTTTACTTGGTAAGTAACTCTACTTGTAGATCGTGAAATAGGCCCTCTGTCTAACAAGATCAGCAATTTATTCATGATTTGATATAATTTATTCATATTTATACTAGAAAACATGGTTTTCGAGAACAAAATAATAAGTGTTGAATAATAAAATCACTAGACCGTTATTAATAAATGTCAACACTTCAACTCGACATAACAAGCATACATCCTTAGAACATTTCAAAATTATTTAAATTGAAAAGGACTCCCATTTGTAGCGTACAGCTTACAAATCTTATTTCTCAAAGGTACGAGACCAAATGAAGTGCCATTGTTGTGGAATTGATATATGAAATAGGTACAGAAGCAATAAATAAACTCGAAGTAACTACTCACACAACAAATCATCTAAAAGATCTATCTATTTCGACAGATAGCTAGCTACTGCTATACAAAACCAACACTTTTTCGGACAAGTCTTTTGAATAACAAAAATGATCCAAGATTTATTGAGAAACAAGGTCATCCACACAAAGGAACCTTTTTCGTTTATCTGATGGGACGTAAAAAATGTTTCAAGGGATTTCATTTCAAGAAATGAAATGTCGTGCCATTGAAATTTTTACTATTTCTAAACGAAAAATGATGTTTAATGTTTTTATAATCCTTTTGGGTTTCAATTTTGTTTGGGTATAAATGTGTCGGGAACGTATTAGGTTGAATAAACAAAAATACCTTGAACATTTTCGAAATGAATTAGATACCCCTTTTTCATATTAATAATAAAAAAATTAAAGCGTTAATTGAAATCATTTTTTTAATCTCTTTGATGTATATTTCTGACTCGTAAATTAAAAATATACATCTACGTTACACTCATAAAACAATCAGTTCATGTATGTTTCTACTGAGCGGCTTTTGTGCCTATCCCGGTGATTAGGCCTTCATCATCCATGCAGGCCATGTGCGGGTTGGTTAACTTTAGAATTTATTCACAGGCATGTGCAGGTGTCATCACGACATTTTCCTTCACCGTAAAAGAAAATAAACGAACATACGAATTTTAAATTCGAAAAATTCACATTGTTTTCTGAGAGATAGAACCAGCGTCTTCCAAATGCAAGTCAAAGGTCACTACGCTGCTACACCATTGATCTATATACTTAGTATGCTTCTCATTACACCATCGATCTATGTATGGCATATAATATGTAAAGTGTATAACCCCCCTTCCTTCCGGTTGTCAAAAGGCAAACACGTACGATCAGTGCTCCTAATCCAAATTTAATAACAAATATAGAAAACAGTGCAACAAGTTCACAAAAACTTACTCGTGTCTGGCCATCATACTACTTCACTGGAATATACTGTAAAACCAGCCGAAACATCACAGGAATAGCAGAAAACTGACTTTGGTATGTCTAAATACATTTTCATTTGACCGTTGCAGTATTTTCAATAATTTAAACGCATAAAATCACTGAATAACTGATTGGAATTGATTGGATAGTTTTTGACAGTGATTGACAATGACAACCAAATCAATGTTGCCAACCTTACAAAAGTTTAGCTGTCTGTGAATGAACGAACATTGATTTTGATGATACGTTCCGTTACACGTAAACACTTTGTTGTTCGGATACATACTGCGTTTCGGATACATTCTGCCTCTGGATTTGCTTGCATGTACACGTAATATATTATATATATACTCTTCACTGTTGCATATCGCATGGGAATTTATATACTGCTTTGAATATAACACTGTATATTTCGGCATCCATCACTTTTGTAAAACATCGCTAAGCATCTTACAACTTGCCAATATGCCTAAGGTCTGCGGTGGCTGTCATAGTAAAATAACGGACAGGCTTTTTTTGACTTGCTCTCTTTGCAAACTGCTTTATGACATACAATGTGCGGGATTCAGTGAAAAACGCTTCAAAGCTATCTTACCAGAAACCAAACTTAAATGGTGTTGCGCGGCGTGTCGTAGTAAACAACCCAAATTTGACAACACAAATACACCCCTGCGTAACCTAGCGAGAGAGGACTCTGTTGAGAAAGACACTGATGCAATTAAGGGTGGTCAAGACAACATTACCTTACGACACAAAGCAGCTATACTTGAGGATGGCTGTACTGATGATGCTCCAATTACTGAAGCCTCGATGCATAGGATTCTAGACAACTTTAAGCAGGATATATATAGAGTCATAAAGCAAACTGTCTATGAGTCAATCCAGGAAAAGTTCCGTGATCTTACATCACAAATCTCCGAATTTGCTGATTCCCTCTCATTTTTAAATGAGCAACATGAAACTTTAAAAAAGGGACAATGTGAAAATGCTAACTATATTGTCAAACTACAAAAAGATAACGCGTCCCTTCAAGAAACTGTCAAAGATCTTTCCACCCGACTGATATTGGCCGAACAACATCAACGCGAGTGCAATGTTGAAATTAACGGAATTCCGGAACACCGCACCGAAAATTTGCAAACCTGTGTGCTGCAGCTGGCAAAGACCGTCGAAGCCCCGTTGACAGAAAATGATTTCGTTCAAGTTACTAGAGTCGCTAAACTAAACAAAGATGATAAACGACCCAGAACAGTTATAACCAGATTCCGAACACCGCGACAGCGTGACGAACTTTTGGCTGCGGTTCAGCATTTCAACAAACTCAACCCTACACAAAAACTGAGTTCTCACCACCTCGGACTTGGAGGGACGACCAGTCCCATTTATGTATCTGAGCATCTCACCCCTACCAATAAGTCACTCCACGCTGCAACTCGTAGGAGGGCCAAAGAACTGAACTACAAGTTTGTTTGGATCCGTAATGGTAGAATCTATGTTCGCAAGAATGAAACTTCTCAGGCTATATTAATTCGTAGCGTGGAAAGTACAAAGTTGATGACATAAACTTATTTCTAATCTTTTATCATACCCTGTCAATGCTGTAGTCACATTATGTTTTAAAAATGCTCAATATTTATTACCAAAACACGCGTGGTCTAAGAACCAAAACGAATGATATTTTTGCTAAAGTTTTGCAGTCGTCTTACGATGTTATTGTTTTCACCGAGACTTGGCTCAATGTCAATATATCCAGTGGTGAAATTTTTAGTGATAATTATATTGTTTATCGCAGAGATAGGTCAACAGCAAGCTCAGCTAAGATGGATGGGGGAGGTGTGTTAATAGCTGTTTCTCGCAAATATCAATCGGCACGAATGCAAATCTGGGAAAGTGTGTGTGAAGACCTATGGGTAACAGTTAGTGAGGTAAATAACGGCGTGACAAATAAGTTAGCAATATGTGCGGTGTACGTACCTTCCCCACCCAAATTAGCTGTACTTGAAACATTTTTAAGTAATACTGATAGTGTCTTGAATAATGTAAATGAAGTGATTATCTTGGGCGACTTTAACTTAGGTAATATCCAATGGAACTGTGTAACTGATTGCAACTACTTAAGCCCCTCCAATGTAGTAAACAATATGGAAATTTCACTTTGTCAATTCATTAATATCAATAGTTTAAATCAATTTAATCACATTCACAATATAAAAAATAGAATTCTCGATTTAATATTATGTAATATGTCAAATTTAACAGTTTCTCTACCACTGGATGTGTTAACCAAGGAAGATGCTCACCACCCTAGTATTTTAATTTCTGTTGATAAGTATAACCAACAGTCTATTCGTAACAAAGGTCATATTCAATATAATTATTACAAAGGTGACTATAATGCTATTGCAGAGGAGTTGACTGAAATTGACTGGGATGGCTTGTTTAAAGATTGTACTTCTACCGATGATATGTTAGTCATTTTTAATAGAACTGTGCTTGACTTAATAGATAGACATATTCCGAAGCGTACTGTTAATAATTCCTCATATCCGTGCTGGTTCTCTGGGCCTTTAAAACGTCTTCTTCGCGAAAAACATAAATACAGAATTCGATATAAGAAACACGGCAATCCCCGGGATAAAAATATGTTTGAGTTTCTCCGTGACGATTGTAACAGCTTATTCAACACCTGCTACCAGAACTATAAAAAATCCATAGAATTTGCCATCAAAAAGGATCCTAAATATTTCTGGCAGTTCGTCAAAAATAAACGTAACAATACTAGCGACATTCCATCCGAAATGTACCATGACGATACCGTTGCTCGCAGTGGTCCCGAAATTGCCAACTTGTTCGCGAATCACTTTTCTTCTGTTTACTCAAATGACCAAATTAATTTATGTTTTCACTCTCCACTCAATTTTGAAGTACTATCAGGACCTATAACATTCAACACGACTGACATTCTTAATAAACTTAAGTCTTTGGACATTTGTAAGGGTTCAGGACCTGATCAAATTCCCCCCATATTTCTAAAACGCACTGCCAGCTCCCTTGATGTACCTATCACGAAAATAATCAACCATTCCTTGCATACTGGTATATTTCCAACATCCTGGAAGAAATCGCGTATAGTACCTGTTTTTAAAAAGGGTGACTCTAGTAATATCAAGAATTATCGTCCTATAGCCATCTTATCTTGTGTATCAAAAGTCATGGAATCATTACTTTACCCTTTAATTTACAGTCATTTAGAAAAATATATTACACCGTGTCAACATGGTTTTAGGCCGAACCATTCCACCCAGACCAATCTTGTCGTATTTACATCTGATCTCGCAAAACATATTGATAGTGGTAATCAAGTACACACTATATATACTGATTTTAGCAACGCTTTCGACAAGGTTAACCACAATTTGCTACTACAAAAGCTAGAAGTATATGGCATAAATGGTTCCCTGCTTAAATGGTTCGAAAGCTATTTAGCTAATAGGCCGCAATCAGTAGTTGTCAAAGGACATGAATCCAACACTTACATTGCTAAATCAGGCGTTCCCCAAGGTTCTCACCTGGGTCCCCTGTTGTTCTTGACTTATATTAATGATATATCTCAGCATATAAATCACTGCAACTATAGTCTATTCGCGGATGACCTTAAAATATACCGAACAGTTTCATCACATTTAGACGCGGCTTTAATACAAAGTGATCTCACTGCCATTTTTGAGTGGTGTAATAATAATGCAATGGTAATTAACCCTCAAAAATGTTCAGTTATTAAATACACTCGTAAAAAAGAAATCCTCGATTTTAACTATTATATTGATGGTCAAGTTGTTCAAGAGCTAAGTGAAGTTAGGGACTTGGGAGTCCGTATGGACAGTAGGCTCAAGTTTACTTCGCACATTAATAACATTACCACTGAATCGTCCAGAATGATTGGTTTTATTAAAAGAAACACCAAAGGCCTCAGTACAGGTACCAAACTTGTTTTATACAATGCTCTAGTGCGAAGTAAACTCGAATATGCCAGCGTTGTCTGGAACCCTGAATATGTCGTACACTCTCAACGCATCGAATCAATTCAACGCTCGTTTACGAAACACCTAGCTTATTACAGCGAAGGTATATCTCATAGATGTCCTTATGATCAACGACGAGGACACTTCAAACTAATGACGTTGCGAGATAGACGGAAAATTCAAGATTTAATGTTTCTCCATAAATGTCTTCACATACCAAAGATTTGTGAAAACTTAACTGACAACATCTCCATCTCAGTTCCCTTTAATCTACCTCGTAAGCCCATAACCAAAATATTCAGCTTACCGTTTAACAGAACCAATGTTGGCAAACATGCTCCCATCCCACGAATTTGTCGCACATATAACGAATTAAACAACATGATAACCGATCTCGACATATTTTTCAACTCTGCTCGAACTTATAAAAATAAACTTATAGATCACCTTTGTAATAACCACTGACCAATTTGTAATTTTTTATGTATGTACCCTATTTTGTGTCTTTTTACTTTAAGTTTTTTTTTTTAATCTCTTAATTTTAATTTTTTAATTTTTTATTGTATACTGTTGTCGTAGTTGCCTTTTTATTGTTACAAATGTTGTGGACATCTATAATCTACATGTGTATCAGAACTTTCTCTACTATATCCTCTGTAACTTATCAATGCTCAATATACATGTTGTTGATGTTCCTAAAATAAATAAAAAAATAAATAAATAAATAAATAAAATAAAGTGCTGAGATGTGTTAGGCGGTTGTGAACAAAAGTTTCACACCGAACGTAGCACTCGCTTCAATTCCAACTTGGGAGACATATACCGGGTTTCAAAGTACTCTATAGTTTTTTTAAGGGTAGAATAGTTTCATTATTTGCATACATTTTTTGTTAGGAAGCGTTTATACTTGTCTTGTATTTTGCAATATTAACGCAGCATAAGAGTCTTCCAAATATTTTAATGTTTTGAAGTAATAGGACAATTACATTTCATGGAGTTTGTGATTTAGTAAATTAGTCCTCAAAAGATATCCCGATATGAAAATTATAATAAAGCTTCTGTGAAACAAAAACATTTGAGAGACACTCCAAGTAAACCTAATAATATTCGTTGATAATTATTTCAGTAAGATATCTTTCAATTATATTTTCTTTTATTTAATTAAAATGATATTTTCTTTACTTTTCACAGCGACATCGCAGGCATACTCCATGTAAATGTATACGCATTTTTTGCGATTCGTAATGCAAACTTGCAGTTTTCTGCGATTTTATGTAGAATCGCTTTTCCGCTTTCCCATATTGTAGGGTAGGCCGCGTTTCCGAGGAATCCGTCAATGATTTTACGGAAAGTCCACAAATTCACAACTGCCATTGCAAGCTGGCAGGAAAACTAGGATGTAGAGGTCTGATTCACGTAGGATTTATGCCAAACGTAGAAACGCATGATGATGGATGACACGTTTTGTGTTGTGGCCCAATTAGACGAAAGTCGGTCAAAAAGTAGCAGCGGGTTTGTGAGTGGTAAGACTAACATAATCAGTCACTCATCTTCATAAATCAAGTGAACACTGAGGCTAAATAGGTTAATTACCCCTATATAGGGTATGGGTGCGAGACTCATCTAACTACATACACCTAGTCCGTTAAAAACATTTATGGATTACTCACACACACACACGCACACACACACACACACACACACACACACACACACACACACACACACAAACACACACACACACACACACACACATACACACACACACACACACACATTTACCTGATACAGGAATCATCGAACACACAACCCCTTTGTTTGGCATCTAGCATGATAAACAAAACACTTGTATTATCAATCATACTTCATTTCACATTAGTACTTAACGAATCTAATGTTATGTAAAGGTTAAAAACGCGCTAAAGGATACGCTCACCTTAACAACTGACACGACACGGTGAATTCCTTACACAAAAGGGGAAATAGTCAACAATTTTTTCCCATGAATGTATTGTTTATCCTTGTTTTACAGGCTATTGTACGCAAATAGCGTGAATCGGCGCTTATGTCCTTTTATTGCGTAGTGTAAAAGGAAAATATTGCGTTTTTATTGCTTGCGGATTTAAGGTAATATAAGAAAATACTTTCTGGGATTGCGGACTAATTTAGTAATTGAGTTGTAAGCGGGGTGATTGTATGAAATATTGTTTTATTTTTCTTTTTGCCGTTTCGAACAATTTGGGGTCAGATGTTTTGTTACCTGAGACGTCAGGTTACAGAACTTTTACGTTTTCTCGATATAATTTGAGTGGTGGGATGATGACGATATGTCGAGGGAATCGTGTCACTAGTTTTTTATAACTACTAGATCAATTAGGGCAAAATAAACTAGTAATTAGCCTTAATATACCGTGATATTTCGTGGCAAAACGAAGAATTTGAACAAACATTGTTGTAACTCAAGAGGTCCTAAATCAAAATAGTCTAATTTGTACTAAAAGCCTACTCGAGACATTCAAGTATCTCCACAGCTATTTCCAGTATTCTATTTTCAATTTAACGTTACAAGATAATTGGCATAAGCGTTTTGTTCATCATGATAACGTCCAAATACTATAAACTGTTATTACTTCCTCCTAAAAAGCAATTTCAGAAACAATTTACTTAAAAATAATTGTTATTCTCACTGAAATTGCAAAGCAAATCGAGTTAGGTATAAAACGAAATATTATAATATCTTCAAAAATTACGTTTGTCCCGGTAAGATTTTGTTTGTTTCGCAAAATAAAGTATTCGGATGTTGTTTTGTAAATGTTCTGTCCTGTCCATTCAATTTAAAAATGTAATGAAAAGCTGCTTATAAAAACAGTGGTACTCCAGGAGTGTTAACAGAAGTGAAAACTTATTTTTATTAATCGTTAGGAAATATTTATGTGAAAGAAGCTTTAATGCCTAACGTAAATAAGTTTTATTTCTTTAGTAAAATTGAGTGCCTAATGATTTATGAAGAAAATAAAACGATTCATCTTTTTATAGTCTAAATAACATTAGCAAAAGATTGATATCTATCTGTTTTGCTAATATCTACGGCACATCTATACACACACCACACATGGTATGTGTATATGAATATGTGTGGGTGTAGGAATCGATCCCACTACCTTTTGTGTTTACTTCAAATTAGTTACTTGTGTATAGTGAATTACTTATTGGCTCCAAGTAAAGCCGTTAAACTTATCGAATACATCCACTTGTGTCCGATTGAATTTTGGATCCGTAACCGTAGTCCGTAGCCCGTAGTCACTTTTCGTAGCAAATCTTCATATTTGTTTAAGTCACAGAATTTAGGACTATTTTATAATTCGTGGTTTGAATAACACAGTAACTATCTATTTTTAATTTCCTATTAGTACGGTGATAATTTAAGATTATTAAAATGGCTTTAGGTGATTGAACAATAGGGTAGTTTCCTGGGTAAACAAATAGCAATTCTAATTAGTCCGTCAGATAGATTTCGAAATAATATTAGTCACGTATTTTTTTGTTTCATCAAATTAATAAAACTGACTTCGTTATAACTCTTTAAAGTTTAGGAGTGGGGGCTTGTGACGTCAACTGTTAGTGGAAATTGTAGCCATCTGTGACAAATATAATTTTTTTAGGCAACTACCCTATTTGTAAAAAAAAGGAAAAACATCTCAAGTATAATATGTATACTGTAATATACTTGAAATGTTTTTATTATGTAAAGGCCAGATGATGATGATGATGATGATGATGTACCGTAGCCGGTTTTCTTAGTAAATTAGACTTGGTTTGAGTAAACAAGCAATTACTAATTTATTTTTAATTATTATAATTGAAGTATTTGTAAATTCATAATCAAAAGTTTTTAAATTTATTTTTACGGCATCGTGAGTTAAAAAGTAATTATAAAGTTCCTGGTTATAATTATTTTTCTTACAGAAAGGAATATAATTTTAAAAAATATTCTTTTAAATGTCATTGATTTATTGAGTAGTTTTGAATAAAATTATTATATATCAAATTAATATTAACTATCAAAGAAACACTTTGAAATAAAATTAGAACAACACTAATTCATAATTTAAATACTACTATTTTTTTAATTCACACGACCCCTCCTGACCGTGAACGGTAACTTGCTCGAAACATCGAAGTAATAATTACTTATACACTACTAAAATATATGTTTTAATAAACTAAAATTTCAAACAAATTATTTCGTGACGTCTTCGCATTTAATTGTCGGGATATTTTTAGAAGTCATAATTTAAAAAATGATATATTTTTTTTATCTTATTATACAAAAAATTCAAGCAATGTAGTATATGCGGTCGCATTAATAGACCAGACATTGTTTACTCACAAAAACACGAAAAAGTTTTAAATTAACATTTTATAAAAGTTACAAACATGTTAAAGTTTTAAATTAAAAGAACTAATTACATTCAGTGCTAGTACGTTCCTTAGTACGCAGTGTACTAAGACTGAGCAGTAGCCCAAAGTGATGTATACGTCACTTTTCTCCCACTCACTCCCTTTCCAATTCAGTATCATACAGCCTCTCGCAGCGATCGGTACCCTCGCTGTTCTACCAGTAATACTCGCATTACGCTACCCGTCGAGGTTACAAAAAAAAATAAAAAATAGTGGAGTGCAGTGTTCGAAGTTTAAACTTGTTGTGTATCGAGTGACATTCGGAATTTGAAGCCTGTTGAAAAATGTTGGACGTATTTTTCTACGGATCAGAGTTATTTTTTAAAAGGTTATTTTTCACTATTTTTATGAATAATCTTCAGTTAATAATTATTTAGAAAACAGAAAAATAGTTTATAGTTAAGTAAAATATTTAGTTAAGTCACCCTGTTCCAGTTACGTCAATCTTCCTTATTTACTAATTTGAATATCCATACATTAATTATTTCCGACCGTTTATACGAGTACATGGCTGAACTTATCCGAGGCTATATTTTGGAATACATTATAAATAAAACCAATATTTTATCAGAAATTTTCGTATAGAAACCATACAATTTTATCATATTTTTTTATTATAATGCTCTATTGGCGTAACCAAGATTCACCATGCTGAATCAGCGTCGGTGGAAAGATATAAAAATTTTATTCCCCGTTATCTCTATATTTTTGAATAAACCGATACACGCCACGTGGGAAAACCAAATCCCTTCCCCGCATAATTTCTGTTACATTTTCACAAGTAAAATGCTAAATATTTCCACAGAAATATTACTTTATCTTTTTAAAAGCGGGCCTGTTTAAAATGCTTATAAAACGCTTCGCGCAGGGGTCAAAACGTTTGGTTTTTATGTGCCGGCTTAGTATCATTCTTTCCAGACTTTTAAAAATATCCTTTAATTATTACATTTATTATAGCCTGGAGACGGATATAAAACTGATGAAAAAAAGCAGTAAAAACCTAAGAAGATTAATTGTAGGATTTTTATTTGAAGCTGGCTTCGTTACGCAGTTTCTTTCACATTTATTTGGAAGAAAAAAGAAATAAAAAAACCCTTTTTTTCGATATATCTTCAACGCTAAATGTAATCAATACGGATTCCTGCGTTTATCCGTGTAAACTAAGCAAACACTCACACGTATGATACAATCTTCAGAGTTCTTATATTACAAATGTGTATTTTGTTGTTTTCCTTGTAATTGTGATTTATGTCAAAACGGATCAAAGGATTGATATTATTTTGAACAAAACTACCTTAGTCGTAAGATTGGAGTGACATATGATATATTTCCTTTAACCTTATAGGTAACACACTTGTGACTTTTTAGTAGCAAATGCTCACGGGTAATCACTTACCATCAGATCACCAATTTGTTCGTTTACCCCTTAAAAATAAAAATAAATATATTATAATCAGGTAATAGTTAATTAAAATCATAGTCTCTTCGTCCGAATAATTAATTTTCACCGTACTGCAGTAGTCTAACGGTAAACAAACATTCAGAACAAATATACACAAAGCAATGATACGAATTAATTATGCTCCTCATTCAAACAAAACCAAATATATTAAATAAAAAACCACTACATTTCTTGATTACTTAATCCTAATTTTTGATATTTTACTAAGCAAGATATAACACGCAGAGTTTTTCGAACAAAAGGGTCAAGCTCAAGCGTATAAAAGAGGATTAAGGCCGCCATTTTTAAATATACATCTATTGGCTATTTTCTATAATAAAGACGTCTTAACAAAAGTAATCATCGTATAACTGACCCTTTTCGAATGATACTGAACATTCTTCGGAACGGTAATGAAACTTCCGACCTCAAACTCTTCAAAAGAATAGTTAATTAAAGAGACGAAAACGAAAATCGTTAATTAACTGCGCAATATCGTATCTAAGTCGATGGTAACCTCACTTAGGTAGTGGTTCCACAGTCAGCGAGTTTATTTTTGTAGCTCAGCGACAAAACTAGTAAAGCGAGTACTCGCTGGCGGTGTGAACAAGCGAGTAATTAAAAATAATATGTGCATCTCTGTTGTTTCCACGGACTGTACATTCACTGTCCTTTTCGTGGGCGAGAAAATCACCGATAGTTCATCGCTTACTCGCCCGCGGTAGGACCAGCCTAGAGTGGTTCGGGTTGTGTTGAACTTATTATTGCGTAAGCCGATTAGTGGTGTCCATTAATCAAATCAGTGATAATTATACGGGATGTGTGGCAATAAAATGTGAATAGTGAAGTGTCGGGGTGAATAGAAAGACCGGATTATATAGTAAATAGTATAATTGAACCCACCAAAAACATTCTGTAAAAAACTAGCCAAGTCTCGATGGAGCTGCTTGTTTATCTCTAAAAAGTAATGAAATCTAGACAAAGTCGTGCCAAGTGTAAGGTTCCTTACTGCGATTTCTTTATTATTATAGTTAATGTTGTGTGACTTGGCCGTTGAAGGATACACTGTACACAAGTACACAACTGTACACAAGGGTACAAAACTAGGTGCTCCATGACACTATTGCACCAATCTGTCGCCAGAACCGCTACCCATTGACGATAGAAAATTGCCACTTGAAAAACGTTGATTCAATATCCAGTCAATTGTAGGCTTGATAAAGCTGCGTATTTTAATAATGTTACAACATTACGTGTAAACAAAATTGACTTGTACCCACTACTAACGTTTTAAACAATGTTCAACGGCCAAGTCACACAACATTAACTATAATAATAAAGAAATCGCAGTAAGGAACCTTACACTTGGCACGACTTTGTCTAGATTTCATTACTTTTTAGAGATAAACAAGCAGCTCCATCGAGACTTGGCTAGTTTTTTACAGAATGTTTTTGGTGGGATTTCATTTATTTTTGTTGAAACGTGTTTATATTGATTTTTTTATTAGATTTTCTTATTTGACACATTTTTTTCTTTTTAGGAGTAGTATTTTATTACTAAGCGCCCCGCAATTTCACCCGCGTAGTTCCCGTTCACGTTTCCGTGGGATTTTCGGGATAAAAAGTATTCTATGTGCTTCTCCTGATTCTAAGCTACCTCCCCACCAATTTTCAGCCAAATCAGTTGAGCCGTTCTTGAGTTATAAATTCCCGTTCCAAATCCCGTGGGAATTTCGGGATTAAAGGTATCCTACGTCCTTTTCCTGGTTCTAAGCTACCACACCACCAATTTTCAGCCAAATCAATTCAGCCGTTCTTGATTTTTAAATTCCCGTTCCCAATCCCGTGGGAATTTCGGGATTAAAGTTATTCTTTGTCCTTTTCCTGGTTCTAAGCTACCTCCCCACCAATTTCCAGCCAAATCAGTTCAGCCGTTCTTGAGTTACAGTTCCCGTTCCTGTATAATTCCCGTTCCCGTTCGATTATCCTAGTTTTTATAGTTTTCCCTTTATGTGGTCATTAAACCCTAACTCTGTACCAAATTTCAGCTCTCTAGGTTTATGGGAAGTACTAGTTCTATTTTGATGATCATGAGTGAGTGAGTGAGTGAGTGAGTGTCTGAAATACGAAACTTTGCATTCGCTTAACTTCGGATCTAAATGACCTACAGACTTGAAATTTTATTTTAAGTATGTGATTGTACACCTTACTGGATGACGAAAATTTCAGTGCTCTGGGTTTCTCCAAAGGTTCTCAAATAGGGGCCTGAAAATGCGGCGAAAGGGTTCCTGTAAAGGATGGTACGGCAGTGTTTGCTTCGCGCTCGACTTGGCGGGGGGCACTGCCGTGCCCCCAGATTAGTTTTGAAGGTTTCTAATATTATTAAACGAAACGTGCGATGTAGACATTTTAATTATATTATAGGGTTATGCGTACTGATTTTAATAGAATTTCTCGTCTTATTTCAGCTACGTACGGTGGCTATAATTGAGAACGGTTTTTCTTTTACACAGATTTGACGAAATCTAGGTATTTTACTTAGAACCAAATGTTAGATTTTTTAAGGCTCCAACTACCTGAAATGAATGTTTGTTATCAATTTTGGTACTTTCCTTGTTTTTAGATTGCTACCTCAAAAAATGGAGTAAGAAATTGATTATAATAATTCCTAAATTGCTTTTATAGATATAGTCGTCTGAACCCGAACTAAATTAGACCCATGGGATGAGTTCACTAATTTATTAGACTTATTATGATGATTGGACTCGCTTTTTAAGTAAAAAACATTGTAACTGAATAAATGAATTAACCAACATGATTGGATTAATATTAATTTGGCACAGAAAGCACAAGAGACTTATACGAGTAGAAGTTCTACGCATTATTACACTATGGATTATATTTTGTAGTAATTTTTAATCCCCGACGCAAAAAGAGGGGTGTTATAAGTTTGACGTGTCTGTGTGTGTGTGTGTGTGTGTGTGAGCGTGTGTATCTGTCTGTCTATTGCATCATAGCTCCCGAACGGATGAACCGATTTCAATTTATGTTTTTGTATTACAGGGGACTTAAGTGCGAGTGTTCTTAGGCATGTTTGATGAAAATCGGTTGACCCGTTTAAAAGTTATGGGGATTTGAAAGTAATTGTGTTGACGGTTTTTTAAATTTTTAATTTAATTGTTATACAGCACTTAGGTTTTGTTAAATATTTCAGAGACGCCATATTGAAATTGCACGAAATATGTACTAGCAAGTCATCTTGGCTTTATATGTATGCAATTTCTATCGATTTTTAAAGAAAATTTAAGCGGAATTTGACCTTGACCATTACCAGATAATTAGGGATACAAATAGGACGGAAGTCCTAAGGTGACTCCCTGATCTGTGGATACAAAAAATGAATTAGCTCAAATTAGCTGCACTTGATTGCAGCTAATTTGAGCTTATACATGCATTCCTATGTTTGTGACAGTTAGCTTAGTCTAATGGACTCGTATTAAATGTCATATATTTGTCAAAAGTAACGACCAAGTAGTTATTATTTGTGAAAAATTGGTTAAGAAAAATCTTGCGTAAGTTTTCACATAGATAGTTACAAAAATAGATTGAACCCACATTTGAACTTGTATATTCAGTCAGCTTCCCACTTTTCTTCATTCGTTTCCCTTCACATGCGTGGGTAGTTTCTGACGCCTTATATACAAAACGTCTGGTATAATACATAGTTGAAGAATCGGTTGCTATATTAGGATGAAAGAATTATTTATTACCTATGTAACGTTTTTATCTATATTTATAAAAGAAAGTCGTGTTAGTTACACTATTTATAACTCAAGAACGGCTAAACTCATTTGACTGAAAATTGGTGGGGAGGTAGATTAGAACCAGGAGAAGGACATAGGATATTTTATCCCGAAATTCCCACGGGACCGGGAACTACGCGAGTGAAACCGCGGGGTACAGCTAGTTTGAAAATAAATTAAGGATAAGTTGTGACATTATGTTGAGAGAACATATAATATTTATTTCTCACTCGTGTTTAATTCTTAGTTTACTTCATATTATTTCTAAACATAACAGTTTGTTTTATTCATTGGTCAACAACAAGCAATCAAATATACAATACGTTACATTCTTTCTTCATGTTTCTATAAATTTACATTTCTATTAAGGTTTTATATAAAATAGTTCCCATTCCCGTGGGAATACAGGGAAAATATAGCCTATGTCACTCGCTGATAATATAGCTTTAAGAGCTTTCCATTAGTTAAAGAATTTTTGAAATCAGTTTAGCAGTTTCGGAGCCTTTTCGTCACAAACAAACAAACAAATCTTTCATCTATAAGTGTAGATATCTTTTTAAGGACTAAGACCATCTGTATATAAAATAAATTTTCCGATTTTTATTATTCATCATTTGAAAGACAACGACTTCATTTTGTAACCAAAATCTCGTCCCTAATAACCCCGCAATGATTTTGCAAAGCATTCTCCTAAATTATTATAATGGCCAATTTAATGTTAATGGTCTGTAACTCATTTTTTGGTATAAACCATAATTTTTATGTTTTATTTTACAGCTTTGTTATTTATTTAGCTGTAGATTAATGAAGATTTTAATTTTATCTTATTAACCATTATAATGATAGTAGATAATGAAACATTTGAAACATTATTTGTACTTTAATATTATTATATTTAAATTGTTATCAGTAAAGTTTAAATAAATAATATAATCATTTGAATAAAGCTTTTGATACCCTTTCTAGAGGTATTTTTTAATTAAGTAATGATTTAATGTTTTAACCATAATCTTTATGAATATTACAAAGAGAATTAACAAACAATTAGAGAATAAAACTTGGAAGGTTCTTAGATAAAATGGGACTAACCCTTATTTTCCGGAAGTGGCTGAAAATCAATTCCATACATACCATAAAACTTTAGACAGCTTTGCCCTTTGCTTTTTCAATTTCATAGTTTCATGTTTTTCTTATAGTACCTACATAGGTCTAATTTTGTACAACACCGTTTATTTTATTTATTTCAATATTATTTGCATTTTGAATCATTTTGCTATCACGTAAAAATATGAAAAAAACAAAAAAAGTGTTTTAACTGTACTATGATAGTGAAAAAAAGCAAACAAAAATGTATATTTTTTTATAAAAATAACAATAAACATTAAACTGAAACTGCGTCTGAATAAATCCAGTTGAACGCTTTAAAAGTAATACAATATTTTTATGTCACACACAAGCGAATTAAACTTTAGAATGAGCAATTTTTCCACTACCAATGTTGAATATTAAAACGATACTTTTTCCGTAGCTGGTTAATCTAACTTTTCATTGCAATGTCCGGTTTTAGCCAGCTCATTTAATATTACAATCAGCTATGGTCCGATCCATGAAACCGCAAGCAATGCCGTACGTGACTTTTTTAGCAATAAACTGGTACACATACTAGTTCAACTAACACGAATAACATACATTTTAATGGAATAATTGATGTTTAGTTGAATATTTCAATTGGAAGGAAGGTTTACGAGTACTAGTACGCTGATTAGCCTCAATTATTGAATAAACTTTACGTTTGCGAAGAGGGCAATGAAAATTGTTTACAATCGTTGTAAACAGGGTTTATTTCTAGTTAGATATTATGTATAGAATTTCAGTGGAATTCTAGTTTATTTAAAGAAATAATACGGTAATTTTACTGGATTGTTATTACGTATTTATGTTTTGTAAAATTACAGAGCCATGAAATACAGGTCTGTTATGTCTGGCTCTTGAATACTCGTAATACATATAATAAAAATCTGTCTTACCTATAGATTTTTAAAACCGTTAATAGAATTTATCTACTTTTTATTTTTGCTTTATTAAACCTATTCATCGTTCCACTATTGCTTAAAACTATTCCCATACAAAAAGTTTAAGCAAAATGAATATTCTCAAGTCTAATGCACAAAAAACTTAGCGTGTATGATCCCATTTAAAAGGATCACAAAGCGATGCTCCGTTAAAGTATGTACATTATTTAAGACTAAAAGCTGACATAATGCTCCGTTCCATTCCATTTCCTTCGTACTAAGTAGACACTGCAGTAACATTTGTATTTGAAAGTCATCGTCGAGATGAAGATACGTCCTCGGTACGATCTGAGATAAATTATGCACGCAACATGCAAGATGAGTACAGTATCTTCTTGTATGAAAGTTGGTATAAATCTTCAGATGGTGTAGCTTGTGCGACATATCACGTAGTTTTGTTTATTCTAGATTACCATGTAGGTGTTCCTACGACTTATTCTGTGGTAGACTTTTAAACATAATACTTTGAGATGGGATTTGGGATGTTTGGCATTAAATTTCTGCACACGCAACCTCAGTATGCTATTTTTTGTTTTTGATCTATGTCATTATTTGACTACTATATTTATAGTTTTTTTTATATACCTTATGACATGTTTTTTATTGTTGACATTAATTAAAAGTGACATTTGTATTTCATTTTATTAAAAAAAAATACCAGCCCGAGTTTCTTGCCGATTGTTCTCGGCTGATGTAGTTCCGAATCGGTGATAGATTCAGTGACCTTCATAAGTGCCTCATTAGCCTTAAGGCCTCTTAATTGAATAAATAATTTTTGAATTTTGAATTTGTATTTTGATGGCTGTTTTGTGTCTGTAATACTGTATGTATAAACTCTACTTTAAATGTATACCATAAAATATATGTATTTAAGGTACGTAGGTATTCGTAAGTGGCCAGTTTTCCGCAATGTGACCTCTCTAATTTGGGTCCTTTGTGCGCGCTCCGATATCTTTTTGGTCAGACTTTTGACGGCTATAACTACCTATTTATCGCTACAAATATACGCAATGCACAAACAGTACATTGCTTAAACATTAAAGTTCCCACCCCTTTCTTTTTGCATGAAATGCTTTAACCTCAAGTTAAGAAGAAGACCACTAATAACAATTAATTAATTATTAGCTTCTAATTAATAACTGTAGTAGCCCTCCAATTGCAAGCACCCTTACGGGGTGTCACATGTTCATGTATTATATTACCTATTATATTACCTATTATATTATTGTCATGTGACATGCATAAATAAATAAGCAAAGATCTCATCCGTAGAACACCAGACTAAAAAGTATCAAGATATTTTTTCGTCTATCATTTTTGCTGAGTATCGCTTACACTGTCATTACATCTTCTGAAAGGTCACCAACGCTACGATTTCCCTAGACTCTTATGATGTTCATTCAGAAAGCAGTTTATTTAAAATCTCAACTATTTGATGATTGCTTTTAAATTATAACCTACAAATTATATTTGACATTCTAATATCCTCTAAATTGAAGCAACATAAACTTTTCTTTGTTTCTAATAAACTTTTCTTTCGATACAAAACGTAGAACATTCATAATTTCCTGTCAATTTCCTTTGCAAAACTATTTCAAATAAATTCAAATATTTGTTTAATAACGTTTGTTTTTCTAAAGTTCTCATTTTAGTAATGGTTTCACATAAATTTTGTTATTTTAGTCCAAAGTTTATTTAAATTTCAGATTTCTATCCGAAATGAAAGTTTGTATTAAACGTGATGTTGGATATATTATTTCAATTTGACTCTCTTCTATATATGTATACGTAACTGTTTTCAACAATTAAAACTTTCTAACCTTTGTGCGTGCTAAAAAAATTCTGGGTTTTTGAGTAGCACTAACTACTCGTAACAACTGTTAATTATGTTAATACGACAACTAGGATCAACGGCTTAATGTAGTATTCAAATAATGAAAACGTTCAATGCGAGAACGTCTACCCATCACTATTATGACGGTATCAACCGTTGCTTAACTGAATCTATCTCAACTTATTCTTGATTATCATAGGCCCGTGACGTAACCCGCTTCGTTTTTAATTGATTAGCAAACGGCTGTAAGTGCTTCGTTAATTTGACTGTTTCAAAGTAATAGATAGTCATATTCGAGCGAAAAGTAATCAGTTGTGGACCAACATTTGGAATCTTCCCAACATGACATGTGGTGCGCCTATAAAAATGATTTATTTGTCGCAATATTTGTTTTTGGTCATATTATCTTCATGCCGCAGACATGTCCTGTAACTTTAAGGGCCATTATGTCGTTTTGTTGTAATCTTATTTATTTTTATATCATACCCCTAATTTATAAATGGCAGTGATGGAACAACGCGCTTTTGATATAAATCGTTGTTTTTTAGGACACCGCAATAATTAATGCGTGTTGGTGATCGCAAACCCTACTATTTTTTGGAAAATTATACATATTAATATACATTACTAAGCCCAGGAATCGAACTAGTGAGCTTCAATTAAGCAGATACAAATACCGCTTATTGAAAATACATATTCGAAAATTAATCCAGTTTAGAAGCGTCATAATTTGATTAAGAATTCTAACTATTTTATTAATCTCCCTCCTAGCTTTGTTCTAGTTTAAAGGAAGTTAGTTCACAAAATGGATAAATTAATTTAACTACGGTCAATTTAGTTAATACTTCTACATAAGTTTGTTTTAAAACTTTGGTTTATTAATGTAAAGGTATACTTATACATAAATTATTTACGAAAATTCCTTTACATGTGATGATTCTAACAAAAAATCCTATAAGACACATCAAGACGTATGCCCTATGGAAGTTTCCAGATCATCCAAGCTAAATTATTCAAAAATAAAGAGGTTACAAAACCTACAGGTAAAATACGAATTCTTAACTACACAAAGTAAAGTTGTTGACAGCCAAACAGCTTTGTTCTTTGAACGACAAAGTCAACACCAGTTACCGAAAAAGCTTTTATTATTTGACGCCAAACCAAAGGTCTAAAACAAAAAGGCCAACCTAGTATATAATCTTTATTAAGTCCAATATTAGGGTCTTGGTTAACGGACTAAAAATAATAAGTTCCTTGATAAAAATCTTCATTTACCATAACCTTCGTCACATTATAACTGTGTGGTTGACGGAAAAGGGACCCAGATACGCAGTTTCGCCACACAATTTGCGTAGAATAATTTATTAGTTAGAAATTAATTCATAAATATCAGTAGAACACAATAACTCCATGACAATGGGGCGTCTAATCAAAATAATGTTTCATCCCGGCCTATGTTTTGTCAGTCTTTTGAACAAACAAACACTTTATTAACATAAATATACCAGCTGTGCCGCGTGGTTGTACCCGCGTGGAACCTTATCCCATAGAAATTTTGGAATTAAAAGCAT
Organism: Timandra comae; assembly: GCA_958496195.1. NCBI lineage: Eukaryota > Metazoa > Arthropoda > Insecta > Lepidoptera > Geometridae > Timandra > Timandra comae. The sequence goes on from OY292371.1 coordinate 5,296,355, forward strand.
TCTATGTGTTATTCCTAGGTATGAGGAACGTCTGTACAAAATTTCATTAAAATCCATTCTACAGGGTGTCCGGGCATCGATGTCGGATACTTTAAGGGGGTAAAATATGGTATTTTTTATCGACAAATCACGATTCCAATTTTTTCTAGCTACCTCCATTACAAAATGGCAGCCATTTTGTTTTTTTCAACTCGACGCGCGGGTGCTTGTACTGATTTAGTCATTGCTATCCATGTAAACGTCTTAGGAAGATGAAAGAGGTCTCATTTGAAAGTAAATAATGTAGGGTATTATTGAATGTAAGATTTTATTCCATATCTTAATTATAAAATAACAAAAAATCATTACAAAAATAAAAATTAATATTTTTTTACAGATTTTTTCTGCATTTTTTAAATTTTTGTTAAAATTTGACCCATTACCCTACGTTTTTCATCTTGTTTTTTGATAGTACAGAATATTTACTTTAAAAAAATCATAAATCTTATAGCCTTATGTATGATAGCTCTAAAGTTACGATGGTTTGAATATGATCCTTAGCCAAGAAAATCGTCTCGTATTGCGAGGAGTGCTCGACGTGCTCGCCCATGGGACTGCGTTGTTAGGATTATCTGACTTGGACTATTATTAAGTCCGTCTAAGTGAAGGTAATTGATCAAAAAATGCTACATTTTATTCCATATCTTTATCAAAAAGTAACAAAAGAGGATGATAAAAACTAAAACCATTATGTGTTTTCGTATATTTTTTAGGTTATTTGTCTTTTTCTTAAAAACTGACCATTAAGCTACTTTTTTCTTTGTTTTTGATAGTACAGCATATTTACTTAGGGTATCTATGATAGTTCAAAAGGTTAGACAGTTTGAATATGACCCTTAGCCATACAGTCCCACGGACGAGTAAACCTGAGAATGCGAGGCGATTTTCACGGTTAAGGGTCATATTCAAACCTCCACAACTTTTGAACTATCATACATAGGGCTATAAGATGCCTGGCTTATTTTTGAGTAAATATCCTGTACTATTAATAAACAACAAAAAAAATTAGCCTAATGGGTCAGTTTTTAAGAAAAAGACAAATAACCTAAAAAATATACGAAAACACATAATGGTTTTTGTTTTTATCATCCTCTTTTGTTATTTTTTGATAAAGATATGGAATAAAATGTAGCATTTTTTGATCAATTACCTTCACTTAGACGGACTAAATAATAGTCCAAGTCAGATAATCCCAACAACGCAGTCCCATGGGCGAGCACGTCGAGCACTCCTCGCAATACGAGACGATTTTCTTGGCTAAGGATCATATTCAAACCATCGTAACTTTAGAGCTATCATACATAAGGCTGTAAGATGTATGATTTTTTTTAAGTAAATATTCTGTACTATCATAAAACAAGATGAAAAACGTAGGTTAATGGGTCAAACTTTAACAAAAATTTAAAAAATGCAGAAAATATCTGTAAAAAAATATTAATTTTTATTTTTGTAATGATTTTTTGTTATTTTATAATTAAGATATGGAATAAAATCTTACATTCAATAATACCCTACATTATTTACTTTCAAGTGAGACCTCTTTCATCTTCCTAAGACGTTTACATGGATAGCAATGACTAAATCAGTACAAGCACCCGCGCGTCGAGTTGAAAAAAACAAAATGGCTGCCATTTTGTAATGGAGGTAGCTAGAAAAAATTGGAATCGTGATTTGTCGATAAAAAATACCATATTTTACCCCCTTAAAGTATCCGACATCGATGCCCGGACACCCTGTATAGTTTTGCGTGAAAGAGGAACAAACATCCACACATCCACACTCACAAACATTCGGCTTTATAATATTAGTAGGATTATTTATCGCTATTTGTAAAACAGCTACTAATTTAATGTTTGAACTTGTAAATGAATAATTGTATTCAAACAAAAGCAAATAAATAAGTTTTAATGTCATATTTTAGTACGTAGATTCATTAATTTTATTTTATCTGTTTATAATACAAGGGTTTGTTTAAATGAGATTTTAGTTAACACTTTGAATTACAATTGTGAGTATAATTAAGGTATATTTTACTGTTTAAATACGCACAGATCTTTGTTTGTAAATGTTATTACACATGTCCAGATAGCTATCTAATACAAATCCAAGATTATCTTGTAAGTTACTGAACTGAGCGCGCTATGTTGATACTTAGCTTTGGAATAATCTCAGATTTGTATAATGTTTGACTTATTTTAATAAAACATTAATTTATGTTGAGTGTAATATGTGTTCCAAGCTTATTAACTGTCCAGTTGGACTTAATCCTTTACAACACTGTTGTTTAACACCTTTGTGGTGTGAAGTGCAGTGAATTTGAATCACATTTTGAAACAGTACAAATTACTGGCACGCTTTTGTATTTTGAAACTGTTGGCAAATACATGTATTACTGTTAAACTCACCTTTGATGGAGTTAAGCTATAATTGTTTTGGTTTAAATATATCACAGACATTTTGAGCTAAAAGTAGCAGTATTGTATCGAAAATATATGAAAATAATAATTACGTTAATACATTTAAGTAAACAAGTTTTTCTTAATTTGCTAACTATTCATTTCGTCATACTTTATGAGTCTATTCATTTGAAAGTGTTTAACTTGCCTTTTTACTTATCTAATCATGTACAAAAATCATCAAAATATCTTTCAAAATTAATTAATTTTCAACTAGAAAACCACTCGTGATAATATAAATAAACATTACTGATTAAATACCAATTACAGCCAAATTAAACAATCCCCCATTTGCCAAAAACAAAACGAATAGAAACGTATTTCTTAAAAAAGAAGAAAAAATTAAACGGGAACAAAAAATCTATTCGATTTGAATAAATATCCATTCCATTTCTCTCAATGTTTAAAAGGTGGAGGAATTGTTTTTTTAACACTTTGACAGGCACAGCATTTTAATTTCCATTACAAAGCTATAAAGATGTTTAAATGAGGAAATTGATAGAATTATTTATTCATGGTAATTCTGTGTTTCTTTTTATAACGAAAAAGTCTTTTTACAAAATTTAACATAATACGATTTCCGAATTATCAACACTTGGTCGCTTCGTTAAAACAATTTTATGGATATATTTACGACTAGCAGCGCCCCGCGGTTTCACCCGCGTGGTTCCCGTTCCCGTGGGAATACGGGGATAAAATATAGCCTATGTTATTCAGGGTGAATGTAGCTTTCTAATGGTGAAAGAATTATTGAAATCGGTTCAGTAGTTTCGGAGCCTATTCGTTACATACAAACAAACAAACAAAAAAACAAATCTTTCCTCTTTATAATATTAGTATAGATTTACGAAGTGGAATTACTTATACTGCTACGCTAAAGGATACCTATTGGGTTCGATTCTCGTGATAGATTCTCAATAGTAACCATATGGTGTGCGTAATATGTAATCTTAACTTATTTACCTATCGTTATTACCTGCTTTAATACGATCCAGTCGAAATTCGTTGTCCAAAGGACTGAAAAAAACACACGGGCTCTCCGTGTACTCTTTTAGGTGAATTGACGAACCGTAAAACCGTTGGTCATTCGTTTTAATGTCACTGTGGGATGCACACGTAGTCAACACCCAATTTAATACGAAGAGGGAACACTGAGAGATTTCTATGGGTAGTTCAATCTTTCTGGCTTTGAGTCCTAGACATAATAAAATCAATCATTTCTTTATTCCCAATGTTTCGATGCAGTTTATGCCTACTATTACTACGTTTTCTAAGGTTCATACCCATCGAAATTTTAGTATTCTCATTGGTTTAATGCATACTATTCCTTCCTACTATTATGACGTTTTATAAGGTTAGTACGATCAATACCCTAATCGCCTTTCAAATTGAAAGTCAAATTACATACCTATAACTTTCAGAACTGTGGTTAAATGATCGTTCAAAAACGTAACAACGAAATCCTTCTAACTAGCAGGTAGTTATGTCTACGCCCACTCAATTTTACATTTCAAATAGACGTAATTGCTACCAGAGTATCTAGACTTTGCCTTTAAAACCCTGTAAACAAACGGAATAACAATTAAAATACGTTCAGAGTTTGTATTTTATGTAAATTTTGATATCACTCCACGTTTATTAGTCTCGCGGTAATGATTTGATGAGAACAAAACTATTTGAAGACTGTTTTCTAGTTTATTGTCTATGTTAATTCCGTAATTAATAAATGCTTTATATCAGAGCCGTCTTTAAACTAGGGCACTTTAGGTTATTAGGCTTCTATTATAGTTATTACTTAAAACTGGATAGCGAAATAAAAATCTTTGAGTCGTAAAATATCGGGACCATTGGCATAGATTGAAAGAAAACTACAACAAAAAGGTTGAGACGGGCTAAAGAAGAATCAAGAAGATAATGAAGTAGGTACATAGTACAAAACTGTTCAGTAAAGAATTTGTTCTACCACCGAGCGAGCAGGGAAACAGATTAGCTTCACCCATACATGGTAGATGTTCCACGAGCTCGCACGAAGCGTTTCGCGTCCACTTTCATCATGCGAACAGCGAGAGTGTGGAACTCCCTGCCATCTTCTCTGTTAGCTGAAACATACAATGTGGGTCTTTTTAAGTCGCCCTCTGAGTTAAGGAGGTCTGATGGCAGTTGCTCTATGTAATATACATAATATCATCCCAATCCTATTAGATATAGATATAGATATAGCTTCATAATATTTAAAAAATCCGAAATTATCTCGTTTTATTCCACTTCTCCACCTCTCAAGTTTATTACCCGTGACACTTCCTTTGATCCTCATTAAGAGGATGTTTAAATAAATTACCTTTGTTTTTTTTTAACATCGGATTATCCTGTCAAGTATCGTGCTCCGTTATAATTTTATCAAATTTTGAAAGAAAATCTTATTAAAATTATAATTTTTGATACTGCTTAAATAAAATGAAATGCAATCTTGAAATTTGTTCGTGATTGATTAACAAATAAACAAGAAAAATATCGTTTGAAAAAAATCTTGGCTACGCAATTGCAATCCTTTTTCCTCGTTTGTCTGATATGTGGTGCTGTAGCATTACAAAGAGTATTTATTACATATTCATAACGAGCCTGTTTCTGAAAAATCGCAAAGAAGGTGCTCAGTCCAAGGACAAATCGTATGGTTTCCCGAGACCTCGTGGGACCTCTACAAATATGACTCTATTGAGTCACTGCGACAGTTTCCACGGGATTAGATAAAACGACAATATCGTAAGCAAATGTAGGACAGAACTAATAAAAGATAAAAAGGAAGAAAAAAAAACCTTTGCTACAAATGTCTAATCTTTATTTTCTTAAAATAGCTCGATTTAAAAAAAGTCTTAAAGGAGAAGAGTCAACAATAAAATGTAACAGAAATATTTACAGAAAATAAAATATTGTTCTATATTCAGAATAACATTTACCATCTCGTTATTATCATAATAAAAAATGTTATTGCTATTCCTACAAACTCCATCTATGAGAGAAAACCTATTTGTTTTAAAACGGAAACTTTATTGCCTTTGGGAAATAACACTGCTTTTTAAAAATACCGGTAAAATGCAACATGGAAGTAAGTAAGAGACGAATAAAAGTAATAGTGAAACATGATAGAAGTCTGAAGATAAATTAATGTGATTCAAAATTATTGATTAAAAGGTGAATCTGGATAATGTTATAAAACTTATGTTATATAACACGTCAATGTTATAAAACATGACAAATAACCACGTAATATAAAAGCTTTTAACGTAATCTGAAGACGCACAGTAACTAAGTCAATAATAACAAAAAATATAAACACACATTGTTGTACTGCAAGCGAAACGGACACATTCAAAGCCCTTCTAAATTTGAATTGAATTATGATGATGATGTATTGCATGCTGTCATGCCTTCATGTGTCTTTTCAACACATATTTATTCTTCACCAGTTGGCCAAGCACGAATTATTATTGTAGTTATAATTACTAGCTAGCTAATATATACTAGCAGAGCCCCATACATTATTTACCTAGTACCTGGGTGGTACCATGGTGGATTTTTATACACACGTGATTTTCGTAATAAACTATTTTTTAATTTAGACTATCAACGCCATCTATAAGGAATGGTGATAAGTAACTGCATGTTTCGTAGAAAACTAAAATCTTGCCAAAAGCATTAAATAAACCACAATGCGATTTAGTTATTAAAATTTACACTACTAAAATTATAGATGGCGCAAATTTTATGATTTTTTTTTTTTAATAAAAATTGCGTTTTTAACAGTAATTGCAAGTATGCGGTTGAATTTATAATGCAAAACTGCATCGGTATGCAACATTTCATCAAAATCGTTAGAGCCGTTTTCGAGATAGCCGGAATATATATACAAGCAGGAATAGGATGTATGTATGCCAATCCCTTAATAATTTTGACATGTAAATTATCCTATACGAGTATGTTATTCCCGATTATAAGGTACATTTGCACTTGTTGGAAGAATTAAAATCAATTATAATATTATTATATCTTTATCAAATACAGGGTGAATTCATTTTAATATAATAATGTTAAATATTTTACAATTATTATGTATGATATACGGAATGTATGTGTTTACTAATAACATGCAAATTACATATACAAGTAATTATATTCATTCAGTTGTGTAGTCGTTTTTTACTTATTTCAATGTTTCTATAGTTTTGCTTCTAATTAAATTTGTCACAAGCATTATAATGTAGTATGATCTTTAAATAAAAAAAATATTTTTATCGTTGTATTATTTCTCCATGTAAGTATACCGGTAAGTATAGTTGTCTTCGCTAATTGCACTTATTTAAACAAAACCGCGTTGAAAATTTAAAATATTTCTTCATTTAATTAACAAAGAAGATTCGATGTGTGTTAAATTTGTCGTAGATAATATTTAAATAGGTTTTCTTGGAGATAATATAAAACAAAGGATTGTAATTTATGGTTAGTTACTCTTCATTATTTAATTCAAAAATATTCCGCTCGTCAGAAACATACGCTCATTACTGAAGAGTACACGTACAATGGAAAAAGAAATTAAAAATAAAGTTATCGTTTTGACTGGAGGAGCTGATGGTATAGGATTTAATATAGCAAAAAAGTTTGCGAACTCTGGTGCAAAACAAATAATAATACTTGATATCAATGAAGAAAAAGGTGAAGTTGCTGCAAAAGAAATAAATGCAACATATACTTGTGAAAAGAACGCTGTCTTCATAAAATTTGACGTCGCTAAAGATTTGGACATATTTGAAGATATAATAAAAAAATACAATGTGAACGTTTTAGTGAACAGTGCTGGAGTAGGTGAAAGGGGGAATGAAACAAGTAAAGTTATAAATATAAATTTGACCGCTATTGTTGATCTGTCATTAGAATTTGTAAAAATAGTAAGAAAAGATCGCAATGGCAATGGTGGTACTATTCTAAACATTTCCTCGATACTGGGTTATAGGGTATCTCCTCTTTGCCCGATATATGTGGCCAGTAAATTTGGACTTAATGGATTTTCAAGGTCTTTGGGTGGTAATTATAATAAAACAGGAGTGAGGGTCTGCGCAATTTGTCCAGGTTTTACTAGGACATCTTTGACTCTACGTGTTCAAAACTTGGAATGTGATGATGAAATTTCAAAGATATTGACAGAGTATGAATGGCAGTCAGTAGACGCAGTAGGTGATGCTGCAGTGGATATATTTGAGAAAGCTGACAGTGGAACAGTTTGGCTTGTAGAAGGTGGCAGACCAGCGGAAAAGCTAGAATTTGATTGAGTTGATAATGTATTCAATTCTAAAATATAAATTAAGTGTGGTCTACAGTGATATGTTATGGAAATTGTTAGTCTACCGATAAAAACTACTTATTGAAATATTCTGTCTCTGTTTATAAAGTGCAATTAATTATTGATACAGTGTTTTAATTATATTGAACTACGTCATGTTTTTAATTGTAATAATCATAAGACTGATTATTTTTTCACACTTGGGTGAAGAGGTTTAAATAAAATGTGTTTTATTTCTAATGTTTATTTCTTTTTTATTTTGACAAAGGTATTGCGTTGAATTATTAGCTCTAATTACTAAATACACTTCAATTCAGAAGAAAATAAAGTACGCAATACTTAAACATAATTTTCCAGCCATAAAATTATGCATAATACCAGTTAAAATGCATAATTCTATCGTTACTATCCCATACATATCCCAGAGCCCTAAATACATAATGTTATTCATCGTTAAATTAATCCTATTACAAAAATTGCAGCGAATTTTGCTTTCACCAAACTTTTTCATTTGAATAATAAAAGAATTTGAATTATTAATAGTGTTGCACAAAAATAATGCAGAATTTTGAGCTCCTAAATTCGTATAGTAAACCGCAGGGCGAATGCTGGTCGGCATGGGCTCCGGAAGTATGGCTTATTCAGTAACTTGTACGAACCAATTACGGGCGCTTAAATTTTATATCATCATACATATCTAAAGACGGTAATCTAAGTTCAGAAGTTTATTAAGTAAGTTTTGAGATTAATGTTCTTAAGATTTAGGTGTTGAATACTTAGTGCGAAAAGATATTGCGATGTTCTTTTTTCTTTTTAATAGAATAACTAAGTTTGCTCATTTGTAACTTTCTGCAATATTTATTTTTCGCTATCACCACTACCATAACAGTTTCAAGGTCAAGGTTAAATTTAGAAGTAAGAATCGTAAAATAATGTTTTGTATACTTTTACGTGCTTAAAAAAAATACATGTTGTCGATGTTATGTTATAGGAGTGTAAATGAAGACTAGAAAGCTATCGTTGGAGAAAAATTACATAAATATATTCCATGATTTTCGTTCACACTGATAATCTCAAGCATTATGCACTGACGTTAGAAGGTTAATTTATACCCTCTGACAAAAGTATGCAACAAAGATCAGATTAATTAAAACAATGAATAAAAATTTAATTCTTCATTTTTTATTTATTGTCCAAGACACACTCTATACAACTTTCCTATTAACCTTTTAAAAGAACATCATCATTGGCCTATACATCTACATAAAATGATTTAGGTGGCGTCAGGTGATTGAACAATTCGTGATAGAACATTTCTGTTCATGGCTAAAGAGCCCTATGCGGGAGTGACAGCCGCGACCACATTTTCCACAATGAAGGACCCCGGGGTTGTTACGGGGTTTGCGGCACGTATTATATTAAATGAACAATACCACTAACAACCAACGACACCCCACTAATAAGTCGTCAATAGTCAATATTACTTTAAGAAACTTTTCAACTATTAATAGAAAATGGATGATAATGAAAGTCATTATGTCTTATAAAGAGCTTAATTTAAAGGTCGTTAACATTGTATATTCATGATAATTGTCTCCTAAATGAGTACGGTGAAGTTGTTTAGAATTGATCGTATCTACATTATATAGGGTAATGGTAATATATATATCGATTAGCCATTTGTCTTACAATATCCTTACATTGATTGTAATATTAAAGCTGATGTAATTTTTATGGCTCATGTATCTATTATAATAAATCACTACATAGTATAAAACAAAGTCGCTTTCTCTTTCCTTATGTTCCCATGTCCCTATGTATGCTTAGATCTTTAAAACTACGCTTCGGATTTTGATGCGGTTTATTTTAATAAATAGAGTGATTCAATGGGAAGGTTTTTATGCCCATATTCTTACGGGAACGGGAACTACGCGGGTGAAATCGCGGGGCACCGCTAGTACATAATATAATTTAAAATGTATTAGGCAGATGTCTGTACCTGGGGTGATATTGAAGTACCTACTTAAATAAAAACCACTGATATGAGCAAAAAAAAGGCAAAAAATAAATTGTTTATTTATCTGTAAAGCAAAAAAGGCTAGAAAAATTGTTTGCCTGTATCAAAAAACCACTGGACTAATTTAGACGTAATTGTTGTTGACGAAATCCTATACATCCAATAACGTTAATAAATAATAAATATCGTGTACTGTTCACGTCATTGTAGAGTGACCTTGATATTGAACTTTAGTTCTACGCCTAGTGATAATTATGTAATCTAATATATAAAATTCTCGTGTCACAGTTTTCGTTGCCATACTCCTCCGAAACGGCTTGACCGATTCTCATGAACTTTTGTGAGCATATTCAGTAGGTCTAAGAATCGGCCAACATTTATTTTTCATCCCGAAATGCCCACGCGAACGGGAACGGGAACTACGCGTGAGAAACCGCGGGGCGCAGCTAGTCTAATATATAAAATTCTCGTGTCACAGTTTTCGTTGCCATACTCCTCCGAAATGGCTTGACCGATTCTCATGTTTGTGAGCATATTCAGTAGGTCTGAGAATCGGCCAACATCTATTTTTCATTCCGAAATTCCCACGGGAACGGGAACTACGCGTGTGAAACCGCGGTGCGCAGCTAGTTGTGTTCTAAAATCAATTTTATTTCCAGGTGATTGGCGAACGTAATGCGCCAACGCATGTGATGTCTCTAATATGCAGTGGGGCGGCCTCTACTTAGTGTGTTTAGCGTTATGCTGCTTACATACTGCCTCTGGTAAGTGAAAAATAATTCATACACCAATAAAAAATAGTAACATTTTACGTAAAACGTCTAAAAATATAAGTATTGTATAGGTTCATTTTCAAGCGCGGCAAACCGTAACGATGTTCTAACTTGTCTAGGTTGAGATGTTTCTTTTAAACCCAGATTCACACCTCAAATTTTGAACTAACATCGTCGACAGACATGGTGGGAAGTTATATCCCTCATTCCCATCTAGTTAGACTATAGAATCTTACCAATAAAATCACGGTATCATATTATTCTAGTTAGACTATAAAATCTAACCAAAAAAATTGCGGTACGCACAAAAGTGCCCAATTAGGGAGGTCTAATTATATTATACTTTGTACTAAAAGTCGTTCATAGATAGCCATACAAGCATATGCGGCTGCTATTAGATTAAATTGAGCTAGAGATTCCATAGAATACCTCTAAATAACTATGTTCAGTTTATCAGTTACTTCTCGGTACTACATTTATCATCTTTTTCTGTTATCCTGTTGTTGCCAACATGCGGTTATCCGCATAACATTGGTTTTATCATACCACAGAAAAAAGGTGACGAAGAAACATATGTATGTCCCAACAGATTTTAAATACAATTCTGAGTAAAAACGGAATAATTGCAACAAAATTTATGCAGTGTTTATTACAATTTCCTTTTATGGAAAATACATCTAATTCGGAACCAGATTTGAATATAAATTCCCTTATTTCCTTACAATTTGACCGTCTTGTTTATATTTCCTTTCTATTTGAAAATTACAGTTTTAATGAGAAAATTTATTTATGAAAATATTGTAAAGTTGAGACCAATAAATATGTTTTTGAAATACTTTTTTTAAGAATAACTAGTTGTTATAAGAAAAGTAAGATGCTCTTTAACCAATTTAGGAATAAATAAGTAAAGGAAATACAAAATTACCTATAAACATATATGAATCATAAAATTACACTTCAATTGATACATAACTATACCCTCTAACTAAAGCAGATTCTCAGAAAAAAAATCGCTCACGCAAAGGTAATTTAATCATAATTGCTAAATTTTATCTTTTTCCTGTATACCAATCAAACCCGGAAATCTCTTTTTCCTTCCCCATTTCTTCCCATATTATTTTGTTACTTTTCATATCATATACTCGATTTAGTACACGGAAACTGTTATAATGTTTCCATGCAGAACTAGGAACTATTATAATGTTCTCGTACGGAAATGTATGTTCTCATGCAGAACCGAGTACTCCAGAAGAATATCATTCAAATGGTGTCAGAAAAAGGAGAAGTGAGGAGAAAGATAGCCTCACTCTTTCGAAGGAGATATTCAGGAACATCACAAAACAACTCCGTGAAAACATCAACGGTGAAGGGCCGACTGACAGAAGCGATCATTTGTTACAAAGTGAGTATCGATCTCTACTGATGGAAGTTTTGTACGATAGATATTTCTAAGTGATATATTATGTGTTTATATGGGAGCGTGCTTGAAAAATGTTGACTGCGATACGGGGTTACAAATGTAGCAATTTTACAAGTGATTTTTATTCATGTTGCTTTCACCTTCAAAATATTGATGACCCCATAAAGTGTCGTCATGATTGACTGCCAAATAAAGAGTGAGGGTTTTTGTTTCCGTGTGATGAAATGTTTTTGTTATCCAGTAAATGTTTATCTCGGTCTGACTGAGCATGTGCGTAAATGTGTGTGTGTGTTCATGTATGTTATAAGTGCACAGCTTCTAGTGCCCTTGATACAGATACAACCTAGTCAGGGGTCAATTGCTTCAATAAGATTATGAAGTGATTCTGTTAAGTTATTATTTTATTATAAAATTCTCTAACCTAATATTTTCAATTACCAAATTTAGTAATGGTTGGTTAGAAATTGTAACGATTCTGTGTTAAATGAGAAACTTTTGACAATTGTACGAAACAATGAACAAAATTGCTTTAAAGGAATTTGAGAAAGTCACCGAAAATAAATTGAAGATTCAAACAACTATTTGTTCTCGTTCATTCAATATTAATTACAAGTTGTTGTTCCATTTATTTTTGGCTACTTTTTTAAGAATCAAAGTTTATTTAATTGAAATACCCACTCACTTTCAGGGCTTAAGCTTTTAAGTACCAATTATAAGTATTGTGTTCAAAGGTCAGTGGTGTCAATTTTAACATTTCAAACGCGTACTCTTTAATTTACTAATTTGAACTAAATTAATTTTGCTAAAACTAAAGCTCAGTGAATATTTAGACATTAATACTTTAAATAGTAAACTAGATTAACTAAATTAAGAAACCGTTTTATTATATTCTAAAAAATTTCAAAAACTCTACTGCTGACTAAACAAACGCTCTTAAAGGGTGAAACAAGAAAATATTTTCATGTGAGAATACCTATTATACTTGTATAGAAATGCCAAGTAACAAACCCGTACAATATCAACATAGGTACATAAATACCGATGAAAACATTTACTTTTCTTTTAATTCACCATTCGAGTAAAACAATTCTTACGTTCTACGTCTTAGTGTTTTGAACCAATATTCATATCAATATATGATAAGTAATTAAATCTATCTATTTTCACTCAAACAGATAAGTTAGAAGAATCCCGCCAACATGTGACGTACCAGAGCTACCGTGATCACCATCACGAGCACCATTGGGGTCCATATTTTGAAGAAGAGAAATACACTCAGGTGACAGCTCATGTTGGGTCGGAGGCCCTTCTTAATTGCCGAGTCGTCATGCTTAAGGACAAAACGGTAAGAAATAATATAGTAATGTACATATAGATAGATTTGTTTCTTTGATAATAGGGTTGTCGACTAAAAAAATCGAATTAGTCCGTCAGATAGATTTCGCAAAAATATTGGACACGTATTTTCTCTTTTTTTCATACAAACAAATAATTAAGACGATATAGTGCATAGAAAACTCGTGTGACGTCACAGCTACATACATTTTTTACCAAGAATTATCGTCACAAGTCTCCACCCCTGCGTTATAATTGAGTCAGTTTTATTATTTTGATAAAACAAAAAAATACGTGTCTAATATTTTTTCGAAATCTTCTATTATGTAGAAATAATACAAAGATTAATTTAGTTATTTGATGATTTGACACATAGGTATTTGGGCGTAATCTTAGACTGCCATTTTGCCGTTGAAGGTCTCAATTTTAACGCTAAACCAGACTGTATAAACTAGTTTTAAGCACAGATTGTATGAAAAAATCCATAGTCCTAGTTTTAACTGTAGTTTTGAAACACTATTAATAATATTTAATTAGGCAAAAATAGTTAGGTTCTTTAAGATATACTATATAAGTAGCAAACGAAACATAAGTCTGTGTGTGAAAGAGTTTGTGCGTAGTCTCTGATACCCTAAATACAAGATTCGAACTTAGGGGTCAGTTACTATAGTGAGATGATGTAGTGAATGAGTATGTTATATTATATCTTGAAGTCTTGAAAAAAGGAAAATCTATAGTGTCTGACAATCAGCCTAAACAAACATAAAATTAATAAATCAAATCAAAACACAAATTGCCTAGATTCAATGACTTGCTATAGTTCAAAGGTCAAAGTAGGTTTTGTGTATTAAAATCAATGGAAGTAAAGTATTGATCGAATACAGCTTTAACATTGATGTATTCTTGGACAATAATATCAAATAATGGACACCTACAACAAACAAAATTATATATTAAACATAAATATTGAATAAGTAAACACTAGTCGAAGTAACAATGACCAACCCGCTTCAGTTATATAAATAACGTACTAACATAGTTTAAAATTATCTGGTCCTAATCGATGGCTATACATGCCAACTGTTTGGTTACACTACGCTACAATATGACCTCAATATTGATCTAATAAACTTGTATTATCTCGGTGCAGATTGTCCTCAGTTTCTACCATAAGCCACTACTATGATAAGGACTTCACTATAATTGGAAAATATATAAAAGCATGTTAAAAATAGACCCAAAAGATTATAATTATGATGAAATTCCAATGAGTCAACTTCAAGTGTTGAACCAACTCTAAGAGAGAGGGGTATTAGAGACTTAGAGCCCTCAAAAGTCTATTTTTAACTTAAAATATCAATCAACACTTGTAAAGGATTGTAACAATATTATCATACCTTTTAAAGTACGGAAACGCTTATTAATTAGAAACCACTTCAGTAAAGTTTACCTATCACTATAATAACATTGCAAGAAGTTGTTTTAATGAATAAATACCTATTAAAAGCATTATTATATTTTTAGTATGCCATTTGAATAAAATAGTCTGAGTTTAATTCAAAATAAAGCTTGAAATTCCAAACGGCAAGAGCATTAAGCTCCTGCCATTAGTATCATTAACACGGTTATTGGTAGAAAAGCGTTCGCAGATATCTCCGTGAAATACCTTCAGAGCGCGGAAATCCTAAATTCAATCTCAACATAAATGTCGCAACAGCCAATCGTTTTGAGGATTTTGGTATCGCTCTTTACAATGTGTTTATTTTCAATAGCCTCAACAAAATCCAACGTATATTTTTCAATTTTTGAAGGTAAGATTTCTCTATACGAGCAAAATTTATAAAAGACGTGTTCTTTGAATCGAGTAAAGTTCTTAGTGCAGAGCAGTATGGAGCAGCGCAATCATCAATAAATGTCCATCGGTGCACTTTGCGAGAAAATTGAAAGCGTTGTGTAATTTAGCACAATAGTAATCCGATATAAAAATGTAGTTGGTTCTTTCTCTCTTGGAATAGTTTCAATTGAGAAGTACGACGATATTCCAAGTTTACTGTGTACAAGCAATTGCTGCGCAAGTATTTCGTGTAGTCCAAACATCTGGATGCAAGGGAAGTTTACCTATTCCGAAGTTCCGAGTCTCAAACTAGAAGTTAGTGGTGTGGTGACAAACTGAATAACTTTGAAGGGACTATAATAGTTCCTTCAACTCATATGACTACTTGCTTTTCCGGAGCCAATTCTCAAAGTAATTGTGTTTTGTAACAATTTTATTTTAGTTTGATACACATTTTTAAAACCCGTCTCAGCGATTTGGCACCATGTCATTTGTCAAGCCTCATGATCCAGATTCAACTCCCTGAGTCGAGTATGTTTGCTATTTTTTACGGCTTGAGTTTGTGATACCTAAAATGCATTGTGAAAACATGAAGATCTTTGTGAAAATCCTTTGTCCTACATGGATTTTTATAGTCCAGTACTTACTTTTCACACATTTTTCTTTTCTTTAGGTAATGTGGTTGCGAAACACGACAGACTCAGCGCAACTGTTGACTGTGGGTCCAACTACATACACAGGCGACGCCCGTATATCAATAAAGTATCAATACCCGAATAATTGGAGATTAAGTATGAACCCTGTGAAGAGAACTGATGCAGGAAACTATATGTGCCAAATATCCACACACCCCCCTAGAACTGTTTTTACAAATTTAACTGTATTACGTAAGTATTTGGGTTTACTTTTCATTAAGATTTTTTATCAAAGAAAATGACCTCAATCGCGTTTAATAAAACGTTTTAATAAATTATTAAAACGTGATCTCAAAGGTTTTTCCTATTATATATTAGTTGTTAGAATACAAGACCAAAATCATATTACTTACTATACGTATTTCTGGATTAACCTAAATATGCATATGAAACACATAACGTATCAAAACCCTGATTATGTGTATAAATTAATTATTTGTAGACATTAATGTAGTACTGCTTTAACATCATTATTAATATATCGGACTCGAGGGATATAAAATGAACGTGAATTATTTCCTTTGGCGACGTAATTACCCAAAAATTAGGTGACTTTAATTAAGCAAATGGAAACGTATTACGCGTTAATGCTGTTCTTAATCCTGCACACGTGAACTTCAAAGAATCTTGAATCAAGTTATGGAGCTTAATAACGTATTAATAATCCAATGCTGGAATCGTAACTTGAAAATTCTCAGCCATAATCTTACCTATTATGTATTCCAGTTGTATATCCAAGGTGACAAACTCAATAATTTCTCTCAGGGAAAATGGAAATTTAATTTTGTTTATACAAGTTTTAACATTATAAATATCGACTTTATGAAAATTTTGACAGCTCTAGTGATTAATTAACAATTCTAAGAATCGTTTATTAGGATTATATTTTAGTGAGTTGTCGTAAATATTTGTGCGTTTGTTGTTAAACATAGTTATTGTTTTACAGCTCCAGTCATTACAATTAATGGCGATCAATCCCACGATATGAAAGACAGATTTTATAAAGCTGGAAGTTCTATAAAATTATCATGTATCATATCTGAAGAGTTTTTATCATCGTTACCAACGAAAGCTACACCTACAACTACAGTTCGTACGACTACACCTGTAGCTTTGACAACTACAACTGAATCAACAACGAAAATGAGTACAATATTCAACAGGATAGATATTATGATGAACAAAAGTTGGAGTGTTGAAACAACTACTCTTATATCAACAGTTAGTTTAAGTACAACATCAACAAAATTACCAGACACAACAACTACGACTGAAATGACAACAATTAAGCCAACAATGCCTCCTATATTGAATAACGTGTACGGAATTGCATGGAAGAAACAAGGGAAGGAATTGTTTGATAATGTAAATTTTCAGAATTTGAGGTAATTATATCTATACTGTATGTATACTCTCAGTTAGTTTTTATAGTTATTTATGGTACAAGCGAGGTAAGTTGGTGATTACTTCCGAGGCGCTATTGAGGCCCGAGCCGTCAGGCGAGGGTCTGAAGATAGCCGAGGATAGTAATCATCAATACTCGCGTGTACCATACAACGTTTTTCAACACATTTGCGAAGAAATTATCATTTTTCGCTAATAAATAAACAGTTTTTCTATTCGCGCGCATCCAACACAACAATGGTGATCGCCAAAGACTAAAAGAATATACTTATTAAAAAAAAATCGAATGAATGAATGAATGGAATCGACCATAGACCTACCAAAAGTAAGGCAACATAGTTGAAATTTGTTTTTAAAATGTATGGACACCATTTTTTTGGTGTCGAAACTATTTTTAAAACAAAGCAATTTAAAAAAACAATCTATAACTCACTAGTGAATAAAACGTGTCATTATTCAACTGTTTTTGCACAAATAAGAGCCCCTTTATGAGCAAGTGTGTTGAAAAAATATTTATTTTTAAGATTTAAAAAGTATTTTACACTTATTGACGCTTTACGTACAGCAAAATACATAAGACAAATAAGAGGATACAGGAGTCAATTATAATTTATTTCTCCACCATAAATATCCATATTTTTACGTAAACCTTACGAATGTTAATTCAGCAAGTTATACGTGAGAGAACAGACAGACATATTTTAAAAGCAACTACTAAAATGGACAGTACCTGAGTAAACTTAAACCAAGAAAACTTCTTAACCATAAATAACAGTCCACATTAACGTAAATATTAAAAACTTGCTGAGAGAACCGAATTAAATGTAAAGAAGATCTTATTTTTAGACATTAGCTTAGCGGGAACGGTCAACAATATTATTTTATGTTTTTTGTCTGGCCTTTGGTGAATTATTAATGATTTACTTAATAATGTTACTTATATTTTATTGTGGTCTTTTGGGAGTCTTAAGCCAGACGGGCTGTCTTCGATATGATTCAAGTTTGATAGACATTTGTTTCTACTAAGTTTTTTTATTGGTTTTTGTTCTAGTGCTACAATAAGTGTGACGTCAGCGTCACAGAATGACAGCGGTACATACACATGTGTTCTACAAAACCATTCACAAGTAACCATCAATGTTCATGTTTTGATTGGTAAGTATTTTTTATAGCAATTTATTTCAGGTTTGTAAGGTTTTAAAACGGTGCTTATAAAGCTGTTATAATTACAACAGTTCATATCAAACATGATTGTTGAATCCGAATCGATAATTCAATATTTATGCAAATAGTTTTAACAGTAATTTCAAATAATGGATAAAGCAAGATTTTTTAAGTTATCGGATTATGCAGACATCTTAGGATTATCCTAAAAGTAAATAGAGTTCAACATCATTTGAGATAATGACGTTGCTTTAAAAATAAAGTTCTCTGATATGAAACAAAAACGGTCATCGTTAATTTTAATAAAGTTACATTTTTTTAAAGGTTTTTCGTTATTTCAGTTCGTTTTATAAATCGTCTCACATTACGGAGTAAAGTTTCCAGTGAAATATTACTTTTGTAGTTTTTCGGCAAATGAAAGGTCAGTCGTCAAAAGTCAAAACTCAAGTTTTTATTGCTCGGTTACTCGTAAACTATTTTATCGAGATATTTATTTAGAACTAACAAGTTAAATAGCTTTTTATTTGGACCGATATGTAAGAAAGAAGAAAGAAAGAAACAGTTTATTTAAACATCACACACTATTTAGACAAAAAATACAGTAAAAATACAAAAGAAAATAATAATAAAAACTAAGGAAATACATAAAAAGACTTAATAAACAAATACAATAGAAACACACATAGTATAAATAGTGGGTGATGAATAAAAGGACCCAACTCAGCATAACGCTGTGATGCATGAAGCATCACAACACTGATTTTCAGTTGGGCCCTCAGAGTCATCACGGAATATAAAACAAATAATAAAAATATACATTGTCGGACATTTTTATGTCAAAATAAAAAAATGACATTGACAGTTGACATTTATGGCCGGAAGGACCATTGACATATGGAAGGACTGCCAAGTGCCACGTACGCATTAAGCATGGCGCGAGCGTGGAGCGCTAAATCACAAGCAAACCAAACCAAACCAACCAACAACCAATACAATTGCGGCTGCTTGGTTGGTTGTTTACAAAATTGCGTTGCGGCTCCAGCCATCCTGGCCGGCCTATACCTAACCTGGACTACTACACCACCCAGATCCCTAACCTAAAAGCACGCAGTGAAACAAACATTAATTTTGAGGCTAAGTTAATAAGTTTTTGTCACAAAAAACTACCCTCCGTACTTCGCAATTGTAAAGCAAACTAAGCCAAGAGAGGCCGCTACCACCACCAAACAGGAGTCATGCAGCCCGATAAAGTCTCCATGAAAGTCGAAAATAAAACTAAGGTATGAGGTATTTATTAATTTTAAATGTTCATATTCAGATAAAATGATTTTAAGTACCTACTGAAACTCTTAACCGTTTTTAGGTTTCGCAACGGAGGAGGCAGGTTGTTCCAACATTTGGAGGCTGCATACCTGAAACTACCACGAAAGGCAGCGGTAGTATGCTGAGGCGTGGTGATCAGATATGACGACGCTCTAGTGGGGTACCTATTGCTTTGAGAAGCCCATTTTAATTTATCGTATAGATATTCTGGCTTACGTGACGAGATAACTCCGAAAAGCAAGGTGGCTAGATGGACATGTCTCCGGATTTTCATCTTCAACATGTTACCCTTGTTGAGGTAGGGTGTGACATGCGCCCTAGATGGGATACCGAAGCAAAATCTAGCACAGGCATTCTGTACTCTTTGCACTAAATGTTCAGTCCTCGACAATAGACAGGGACCATAAACTACATCAGCGTAATTAAGCTTAGACAATATTAGGGATTCACATAACCGCACTCTGATGTCCTGTGAGAGGTATTGCCTAATCTTATAAAGGATTTTAATTCTATAAAAACAGCTCCTTACTGCTTCAGCTACATGATGCTCAAACCGCAGATTACCATCAACCACCAAACCAAGATTGCGCGCTTCACTGACATATACCAGCTCCATGCCCTGCATTGTAATTTTTGGGGCCATGTCGCTTATTGCCTTAATCTGGTGTTTAGAACCACAAATCATAGACTTGGACTTGGTAGCGTTCAGGACTAAACAGTGTTCCTCAGACCATTTAGCAATACTACACAGATCACTATTCATTTTATTAACTGCATCATTGGTTTCACCTGGGGAACAATGAATATATAGTTGAACATCATCGGCATACATATGATGTTGGCAGTGACTCAGACAGGTGGGGAGGTCAGCACAGTAAATGATGAATAAAAGGGGACCTAAAATGGACCCCTGAGGCACGCCACGATTATTGTACAGACGAGATGATCGTGACTTGTTACCCGTACTCAAGTCAGTACACTGCACAATTTGAGACCTGTTGCTAAGGTAACTATTAAACCACCTAATTGTCTCTGTACTAAAACCATAGTATGCTAATTTAGATAGAAGTAATGTGGTGTTAATTGTTTCAAATGCTCGGGAATAATCAAGCATTGTTAGGATAGTACCCTTCCCTTCATCTTGTGCTGCAAGCATATTATCTACTATATCCAATAATGCTGTAGAAGTTCCATGATTTTTTCTAAAGCCGGACTGATATTTGGGTAAAATATTTTCTGTTTCTAAATATTTAACTGCTTGTAAGTAAACTATTTTTTCCATAACTTTAGAGATACAAGGCAGTATACTAATGGGTCTAACATCCTTAATATCCGTAACAATAGGTTTTTTAGGTATAGGGTTTATTAACGATATTTTCCAAAGTTCGGGGAAAGTTGACGTCTGAATAGATTTGTTAATAATTTTAGTTATTGAAGTCAGTGAAAAAGGTAAACATGCTACTATCATGCTCAAAGTTATTTGGTCAATGCCCTCCGCTTCAGATGTTAAAGCATTTATTATTTTATAAACTGTATCTTCAGTTACCACCTCAAGGCTGAAATTCGAGGTCTTAAATTTGTTGAACTCATAATAAGTGAGTGTAGAAATTTGAACACAATCGTCTCCAGGAGCATTAAGGAAATGTGCGTTTAAGACATTGGGGTCCGTCAATGATAGGGGCAGCTCATGTTTACTATTACTGTCTACTAAAATGTTGCGTTTTAAGTTCTTCCACAAAAGCTTTGGATTATGGAGGTTACAGTTTATATGTTCACTGAAAAATACCTTTTTTTCCTCATGCAGAGCTTTTATAACACAAGATTTCAGTTCTTTATATAATATTTTTGTGGATTTGGAGTTTGTGTTCAAATATTTACTATGATAAAAATCACGAGTGCGCATCATCTCTTTGATAGTGTCCGTATGCCAAGGTAAAGAATAGGTTTTGATCTGTGTAGTTCTTTTAGGGGCATGCAAATCAAAAAGTGTGAGGATATAGTGATTGAATTGAGCAACCATGTCGTCTAATTTGTCAAATGTATATATTAAATTCCAGTCAATTGATTCCAAGTCCTTGCAAAATATTTCCTGTATAATGTCTTTGAATGGCCTATAAGTGACAAAAAAGGGTAAAGGTTTTTCTTTTTTTATATGGAATACTGCAGATATTATTGCATGATGCCCTAAATCAGGTATATATGTTATATCAGTAGAATTAGCACTAATGTCACTGCATATGACATCTATTAGTGTTTGACTGTGGTCGGTAAAGTGAGTTGGAGCATCAATAAGCTGTTGCAGTCTCATATAATCCAAAAATTCAGTAAATAGTTTGGTTCTAGAATCTAAATTTAGCATATTAATATTGAAATCGCCAAGCAATATTATCTTGTCATAGTTCGAAAAAGAAGAAATAGTGTCAGTAAGGTTGTCCAAGAAAACATTTATCCCATCAAAAACATTCTGTAAAAAACTAGCCAAGTCTCGATGGAGCTGCTTGTTTATCTCTAAAAAGTAATGAAATCTAGACAAAGTCGTGCCAAGTGTAAGGTTCTTTACTGCGATTTCTTTATTATTATAGTTAATGTTGTGTGACTTGGCCGTTGAAGGGTACACAAGGGTGCAAAACCAGGTGCTCCATGACACCATGACACTATTGACTATGGAAAATTGCCACTTGGAAAACGTTGATTCAATGCTGAATGCAAGTGTTGCACAATCAACACCTGCCTAAAATGAGACACTAGCGGCCCATTACCCAGTATGGGCTATTATCTCGCTTACACAGACATAAGTAATTACAACAGATATAACAATATGTAATCAAAATTGACTAGTACCCACTAACGTTATAAAGAATGTTCAACGGCCAAGTCACACAACATTAACTATAATAATAAAGAAATCGCAGTAAAGAACCTTACACTTGGCACGACTTTGTCTAGATTTCATTACTTTTTAGAGATAAACAAGCAGCTCCATCGAGACTTGGCTAGTTTTTTACAGAATGTTTTTGATGGGATTTCATTTCTTTTTGTTGAAACGTGTTTATATTGATTTATTTTATTAGATTTTATTGATTTGACACATTTTTTTCTATAGGAGTAGTATTTTATTATTAAGCGCCCTGCGGTTTCACACGCGTAGTTCCCGTTCGCGTTTCCGTGGGGATTTCGGGTTAAAAGGTATCCTATGTGCGTCTCCTGGTTTTAAGCTACCTCCCCACAAATTGTCAGCCAAATCGTTTCAGCCATTCTAGAGTTCCGTGGGAATTTCGGGATTAAAAGTATTCTATGTTCTCCTGGTTCTAAGCTACCTCCCCACCAATTTTTAGCCAAATCAATTTCGCCGTTCTTGAGTTATAAATTCCCGTTCCCATTCCCGTGGGAATTTCGAGATCAAAAGTATCCTAAGTCCTTTTCCTGGTTTTAAGCTACCTCCCCACAAATTTTCAGCCAAATCAATTCAGCCGTTCTTGAGTTATAAAATCCCGTTTCCAATCCCGTGGGAATTTCGGGATTAAAAGTATCCTATGTCATTCTCCTGGTTTTAAGCTACCTTCCCACAAATTTTCAGCCAAATCAATTCAGCCGTTCTTGAATTATAAAATCCCGTTCCCAATCCCGTGGGAATTTCGGGATTAAAAGTATCCTATGTCATTCTTCTGGTTTTAAACTACCTTTCCACCAATTTTCAGCCAAATCAATCCAGCCGTTCTTGAGTTATAAATTCCCGTTCCCAATCCCGTGGGAATTTCGGGATTAAAAGTATTCTATGTCATTCTCCTGGTTTTAAGCTACCTTCCCACCAATTTTCAGCCAAATCAATCCAGCCGTTCTTGAGTTATAAACTCCCGTTCCCAATCCCGTGGGAATTTCGGGATTAAAAGTATTCCATGTCTTTCTCCTGATTCTAAGTTACCACTCCACCAATTTTCAACCAAATCAGTTCAGCCGTTATTGAGTTACAATTCCCGTTCCCGATCCCGTATAATTCCCGTTCCCGTTCGATTATCCTAGTTTTTATAGTTTTCCCTTTATGTGGCCATTGAACCCTAACTCTGTACCAAATTTCAGCTCTCTAGGTTTATGGGAAGTACTAGTTCTATTTTGATGATCATGAGTGAGTGAGTGAGTGAGTGAGTGAGTGAGTGAGTGTCTGTCTAAAATACGAAACTTTGCTTTCGCTTAACTTCGGAACTAAATGACCTACAGACTTGAAATTTTATTTTAAGTATGTGATTGTATAGCTTACTGGATGACGAAAATTTCAGCGTTCTGGGCTTATCCAAAGGTTCTCAAATAGGGGCCTGAAAATGCGGCGAAAGGGTTCCTGTAAAGGATGGTACGGCAGTGTGTGCTTCGCGCTCGACTTGGCGGGGGGCACTGCCGTGCCCCCAGATATTGAGCCAGGGAGGCCTATATGCCGTACCTATGAGTAGGCGTTGAGTGCCAACCTTAGTTGTGATCCACATTTGTTCTATCTGTGAATCAGAGGTGACTGAACAAAACCTAACATGAATCCCCTGTCTAATGTAGAAGCCTACCCCCCCGCCGCGCCCGCCCCGCACCCCCGCGGGCCGCGGGACGTGCCGCAGCCTGTAGCCGGCCACCGCGGGCGCACGCCCCTCCTCTCCCTCTCTCAACCACGTCTCGTTGATGGCCAGAATATCTAACGAAAGACGCTCCACTGCTATTATAAACTCGTCATGTCTACTCCCAAGTGACCCAGCATTGAATAGACCAACGGACAGGTATTTTGATTTGATCATCGATTTGATTCCTTATATCTACGATACCACATAATATGGCAATAATAAGATAGAACAAAGATTCTTAAAGATATGTGTAGGAGAGTAATTGATTGATCAAAAACATATATTTGTCTGGGTTTACAGTTTACAGTATTACTGACTATGCAATTGTTTGCTGTGCAGGAAGGTTTACAATTTAGAACTAAATTAATGTAATAAATAATTATATAGCTTTTAATAAGTGGTTTATACATAGTTATAATTGAAGATACGATATAATATAGTTTTGGAAATAAAATAATATAATAATAAATGTCGTTGTTTGATTTAAAGATAAGAAACAAAAGAGAAAACGAAGTCAAACGGGGAGAGCGCCAAAAATTCGCACAACGTCCGCCTCAGACTTAAAGCAATGGGCAGGCTTGCCGTCATTCTGCCGAGCGTAGATGCGACCTCGTCGCGTCCATGAGTACCGCCACTGAAGCCTGCGGCACTCCTCCCGGACGCGGTGGAACAGCAGCCGGTTGTCCCTGGTCAGACGCTCGTTCAAGAAGATGCGGCCGGTCGGCGCGGCGCCGGCGGCCCCCGTGTCGGCCCCGGAGAGGGTGCGGCGCACGCGCGCGGCGCGCAGCAGCTCGTCGCGCACGGCGCGCCGCGCCAGCCGCACCACGATCCGGCGGGGCCGGCCGCCCGCGCCGCCGGCGGCGCCACCAGCGCCCGGCGCCGGCGCGGCTCCCACGCGCTCGGCGAACACAACGTCCCGTTCGTCTAAACTGACCCCTAACCGAGTCGCGAGAACGGTGACCGCGTGTACTGGGTTCTCGCCCTTCTCCTCAGGAAGATGACCTATTTCGAGGTCTGAGAGAAGGGCGTCCTGGTCCCGATCCCGCAGCTCCTCCCTGAGAAACTGCACTGAACGCTCCAGCTCGCCAACATCCGCTGCCGCCACACCCACGGCGTCCCGCGCCTCCAACGCCGCAAGCCTGGACTCCACCCCTTCGATCCTAGAGACGATGCCAGCAACAGTGGCGCGGTACTCCGCCATCTCTCGCCGGAAATCGCGCATCTCGCCCGCATACTCTGCGAGCTCCCGACGCAGTGCGCGCACTCCTTCGGCGGCGGCGGCGGCGTCCACGGCCACGGCGCTCAGCGGCGCGTCCAACCGCGCCGGGCTCACGCCGGCGGGGGACACAAATGTCTCCAGCACGTCATTCTCGCCAATGCCTCGGACAGGGGTGCCAGTATTGTCCCCCTTGCGCACCTTCTTTTTACATTCTGGGCAGATCCAAGATCTACTCACAGACGCAGCATCAGGTATTGAAACGCAGGCTTTATGAAAGTGTGCCTGACAGGTACCACAAGTAGCGACACCTGCCGACGTCGCCGAAATAAATTTCCTACAGCCTTGGCAAGATTTCACCATAGTTAATCGATGACTGTCAATTAGTTTTGTCAAATTAATGTAGATGGCGTTGTCCAGATAGTTCAATTATTCCACGATAGATGGCACTGATAGAACACATATAATGAATAAAATTGCTGATCTCGTTTGATTTACCCTCTTTCAAATAAAACCAGGTTTTAAGCAAATCAATAAATACTGTTAATTTATAGCGTTAAGAGACTTCAACACTCACACCAACACACAATACCGATTAACAATATATAAGCTAACACTGACGTACAAAACAATTACATTTACACGCTAATAACCCGAGGAACAATAATAAAAACGACCGACACGATACAGTTGGTTAGGCGTCCGTGACGTCACTATGTGGTTACTAGTTCGATCCCCAGGCGAGTAGTCTTTGTATGGTCCATTCTAGATTTTTTTAGGAAAGTCTGCCTGAGTCTGCAGATATTACGAACTATTCCATTTGTACATTGGAGCAGTCCCTGATACCCAAAATCAGTGATTCACGATTGATTCAACGAATTCTCGAGATCTGTTTTTTAAGCAACTGAACAACATTCCTTATTTGCATTATTTATCTTCCAGATCATTCATACTCGAAATCCTTTGCTTGACAATTCGGTATAGTAACCATAACACCACATGAAATATTGATAGTGAAATGTTCTATTATTCTCACTTAATGAATGAGTAATAGTTATTTTCAACACACTTGCTCATAAAATGAAAGCAATTTAAAAAAACAATCTATAACTCACTAGTGAATAAAACGTGTCATTATTTAACTGTTTTTGCACAAATAAGAGCCCCTTTATGAGCAAGTGTGTTGAAAAAGTATTAAAGCCTAATCACTCTAATTCCGGGTAGGCTCGTGTCCCTCGGTGGGGACATATATGAGCTGATGATGATTAAAAATAACAGTTTATTCGTTGTTTATCAGGGGAGAATCAAGCTGCAGTGCATCACGACACGTGGAACAAAGGGACACTCTTCTGGCAACCGCGGGACTTGACTGTAGTTTCAATAACCACACTCCTTTTGTTCTACCACTGAATTGTTCAAAACTTTGTATACCAAAGTTTACTGTGAAATGAGTTTTTGCTCATTTGGTGATACGTTAGTTGATGAACTTTTAAATTGAATTGAATTTATTTTTGCTGTATTTAATTTTGAACTTTACCTGTTAATGTTTTGAATATAATTATATTTTAATGGTGTTGCATTTATAGTTTAGTCTTAATGTTACATTTTTGTTGCCCTAAGCGTGGGTACTTGTAAACTAAAGAGGTCAACCTTTGAAAATAATTTAACATAGCCGTGGCCACTAATTGCGGACGGGCTAACCATAGATGAGACGTGTTTCCGTATCATTGGCCTTAGTAAAGATAACTTCAATTATTTTTAATGTTACTTTAGAGCTGAAATATAGTTTATTAATTTAATTAAAATTAGATCTTTTTCCAATTTAAATTATGTTTTAAATTGAACCTAAAAGCGTACATAATATTGTTATGTGGTAATGTATTGCAAAATGTACATAATAATAACTGAAATCGATTGGTAAATGTCTAGATATGAAAACTCAAAATATAGACAAAATACATACCTACAAATATTGGTTGGGGGCACAAATGTGATTGATAACAGTTAGATCTATAATTTTAACCATGATAATTGGTATATAATATTGTTTTATTAAGCCCAGACCTTTGTATAATCTTAATACATAATTAAGTAGATTAAAATATCCAACAACATTCGTTAACCGTATTTTTAAGTAACTTTTATTTATTTTTTTGTAAAATAATACATTTCTTTTAATTAGTGACTCAACCCGGATTTGTCTCGTGAACCGGTATATTATAAAAAAAAATGATCTTAATATTAATACCGGATTCAAACACAGCATTCAACAGTTGATGCACAGAGCATGGAATCTTGCCACGCGGACGGATTCTCCGCCCTAGCAGCCGATACAAGCGGGGCGATTTTCTGTGTTCTGTGACTAATACTTTCTACAAATTAGTGCGGTCATATAGACAAAACGGCTTTGTCCTTGCCGGGAACTTCTTACTATTCATTTAAATAACTAAAAATTGAAAACCTTTATGTAAATTTAAGTTTACTTTTGTAGATAATAAAATAAAAAGTATATATAGAATTAAATATACCAAATACTTATAAACCTAGATATACTTTACGAGTATTATTATAAAATATAAATATATGTACTTGTCTAGGGATAAGAATTAGAAATATATGCTAGTATTTTATTACAATTTGTAAATATTATAATAAATGTTAAAAGTTCATGTTATAATTTAGTTTTAGGTAACTTGATTGTTTATTAAAGTATAATTAAGTATTTTAGGAATAAGTTGAACAGGCGAAGCCTTTTATAGTTTTCTTTTAGATAAATTAACAGAGTTTTTGTAAAGTTGTTGCACGTTTGTGTTAAAAAAATATATATACTGAAACTTTCATCTGTAAACATGAAACAAAACTATGTTGTAATTTGACTGTAAACTATAAAATAAAAATAAATTAAATTAATTAATATTAAAGATATTTTTTCTTTCAAATCTAGTTATAATTCTATCGTTAATTATCTTTGTCAACCTTGAACGTACTAACAACAGTAAAAGCTTTATGGTACAACAATAATTGTTCAAAAATCCATTTAGATATTAAATATTCAAAAGCAAAAAAAAATCCTTTGTTTAGCGACCTTTATTCGAAACTACAAAAAGATTTTTAGAGAATGCAATATAACTAAATTTTAGGAAAGCTACAGGGGAAAAGCTATTGTAAAATCTATATACTCGTATATAATAAATTATAGTTTAAAAAAACTAAAAAACACGCTTTTTATAGAAAACCGAACTAAAAAATAGAAAATAAATTTTAATGAATTTAAATTAAGAAAATAGTGTTAAAAATTTCAATGAATATAAATTAATAATAGTGTGAATAAAAAAAATATATTTTATTTTAAAAAAAGCGTGGGGTGCATGGTGTCAATAGTCATAAATATTTTATTGACAGATATGAGTAGAGTAATTATCATTTCGATAATATTTTAAAAAGCACCCCACGCTTTTTTTTAAATAAAATATTTTTTTTTTATTCACACTATTATTAATTTATATTCATTGAAATTTTTAACACTATTTCCTTAATTTAAATTCATTAAAATTTATTTTCTATTTTTTAGTTCGGTTTTCTATAAAAAGCGTGTTTTTTAGTTTTTTTAAACTATAATTTATTTTCTACTTTTTAGTTTGGATTATTTATAATAGCTTGTTTTTTTAATTTTAAACTATTGCACGACTCATGATGCGAAGCATCAGAGAGTGCTTCACGATCGAAAAATTTTTTCGACTATAGATGAAAATTATATAAATTAACAAAAATCATATTTTGCAAATTGAAAAATGGAATAATTTTATCAAATTAGTGTATTGTCATAGGTCCTCAATAAATCTACAAAGTTTGAACGAAATCTGGCCGTTTAAAGTGGGTCAAAATCGCGCCCAAAGAAGTCGATTACAAACAAACATACAAATATACAAACATACAAATATACAAACATACAAATATACAAACATACAGGTGAAGCTAATAAAAAGCTAATAAAAATGAAACCCGTTTTCCTTGGTCACGGCATCACGCGTGAATGGCTGGACCGATTTCACTAATTCTTTTTTTGTTGTATTTGTTATTATTAGGAGAAGGTTCTTATGTAAAAAAATACGGAAAATCAACGGGAAAATAGGACCCGTGCGAAGCCGGGGCGGGACGCTTGTGCTTATTAAAATATAATCCAGTTTTTTTATATTCATCAGTTTTCAAATAAAAAACCGGCCAAGTGCGAGTCGGACTCGCGCACCGAGGGTTCCGTACAAACCTGGTTTTTGCGTTGACTTAGTTTTTTTTTTTCACGGGTTAAAGGCAATTAGATCTAAGTATTTGATATGAATTTCAACTTGATAGCTCTACGCGTTCATGAGGAAAAAAGTAATAAGTTTAAATTTATTAAAAAATATATATTTTGTAATGTAACTAAAAATTTAAGGTTTTCGGAATTTTTCCTTTATGTGTGCTATAAAACGTTGCTTCATGCCAAATTTCAAGATTCTAGGTCGACTGGAAGTACCCTTTAGGTTTTGATTCCCTTGCGAGTACTTGCGAGTTTCAAAATATGCAGCTTAAATTGCTGTTTCTTTTGATTGCGTTGACATAGAAGTTTGATTTTGTTACAGCTTAAAGGTATTATAGACCTGAGTATTTGGTATGAATTTCAATTTAATACCTCTACGCGTTTATGAGGAAATGGGTAGTAAGGTTAAAATTATTAAAAAAAAAAATATTATGTGATGTAACTAAAAATTTATGGTTTTCGTAATTTTTCCTTTATCTATGCTATAAGACGTTGCTTCGTACCAAATTTCAAGATTCTGAATTCACGGGAAGCACCCTGTAGGTTTTGATTCCCTTGCAAGTGTCGAAAATTTGCGGCATAAACGGCTGTATCTTTTGATTGCGTTGGCTTAGAAGTTTGATTTTTTCACAGCTTCAAGGGACAGTAGACCTGAGTAATTGATATAAATTTCAGCTTCATACCTCCACGCGTTCCTGAGAAAAAGGGTCTTGACAGACGGACGGACAGACGGACAACAAAGTGATCCTATAAGGGTTCCGTTTTTTCCTTTTGAGGTACGGAACCCTAAAAATAAGAAACAGTCATTAAATATTATTCCCGTTAAGATTAACCAATGATGAGTCAGTTGAACTGATCAGTCCAGACATAAAACCGTGCGTCACTCTAAAAGTTTTAGGCCAACTTGATTTCCCCACTGGAATCTGATGGAATCGGTCCAGTGATTGACGACCATTTTTGGATGGACGCCATTTCAACTGATCAGTTAAACCTATAGAAATGTAACCAATATACTTGCAACATGTTTTTCGCTGAAAAGCAAGACTTGACTTTTAGTAAACATTAAACAATCTTCCTAATAAAGTTCAGTCCATTACAACCTCAAAAACTCTTTCAAGTAATTTTATTTCAAAGTGATAGTATTGAACAATTTTAAAGCTATATCTTACCGGTATGCAATACATTGACTATTTTTGCCTATTTGTTACCTATTTACAAGTAAATTGCTTAACTGATTACAGTGAAATTTGGCAATAACTTAGGCTGATTGATAATTAATTATAAGCATAATCATTCACTACATCATCTCATTATAGTTAACTGACCCCTAACTAAGCTCGAAGCTTGTATCTAGGGTATCAGAAACTACACACATACTCATTCACACACAGACCCAGACCGAGACTATATTTGTGGTTCACACAAATATTCACCCCGCACGGGAATCGAACCCGCAACCTTTCATGGCAGTCCGGCATGGTGACCCCTCTGCCATCGAGGTCGTCCACTCTGCCATTAAGTGAAATTCAATAATGAAGCAAAAATGTATGTATTACAATTCAACATCCAATCAAAAATATATGTGTAACAAAAACTACTTAAATCTCTTCAAGTACGAGTATTACCATTATACTTACAAAATACTGAATAGAAAAGCCGAATATTAAGATTTCGTCATATTAGAAGGATGTCGTCATATCGGGGCCATTGTAGTATTTAGCCCAGGGGAATATCTTTGGGTATAATAAGCAGCCTAGCCTAAATAAAACTCAATATATTTTCTATTCAATGTCCTTCGCATATCTTGTACAATGTTCAGTAAAGACTTTTTTCATGTTATAATTTATAGTAAACGATTTTTTATTAATATTTTGCGAACTTCAAATGAAAAATTGGACTTTTTTGAAGCCGAGTGGGCAGTTAATAGATTATATTATGAGATTAAAACAAATTTTATCAAGACTTACAACTTTTTTCTAGAAAGTTCTTAGAAAGTCTTGTCAAGTTTTTTTCAAAAGCCTTCTGATCTTGCTTAATCAAATTGAGGACTTTGAAACACTTTTTTTTCCTTCGAACTGCTCTTTGATGTCCAAAACTTAATAATATAACTTATACTTTACTACTTTACGAGTATTGGAGGAACAGAGTTATTGAAAATGTTCAGTTTGCCTTAGAAAAGTTGAAAAGATGTACGTTTCTTGGAAACTGGTATTTACAGGTTTACCAGCTGTTTTTATTTGTTTGAGAATATTTTGTAATAATGAGCTTTGTTATTTGTGGAATTCATTGTTTGGTTTGATTAATTTTATTCAAGTTATCTATTAAATGTTTTATATAAAGTGGCAGGGCTAGTTCATAAAAGTTTCTTGACAACAAAAAATAGATCATATAAAATATATTAAAAATAGATCATATATAATTTATGTAGAAATTGATATTACTGAATTTCCCAGTTCATAGAAATATTTTATCTACGATACAATACATTTAATTTCGTATTTTTCGGGAATATTTAAAAAAGAAAAACACTCATCATACGATACGTACACACGATACGTTAAAACAAAGCAAATCAAGTGCGCTCAAAGTAAACTTGCTTTGTATTGATAGAATAAGGGTCATACACAATATCAAAATCCCAATAATGTTCCACAGTAACGTGGTAAGGTAGGGTTAAGTACTAATCACAAAAGGTCATTAATAAACTCGTGACCAAACTCAGATTCAACCGATATACACAAAATGGGCATTCCCCTTTTCATAAATAATTCATTGCGTCTCAATTTACAAGACTTCGTAATAACTGTGACATATTATTGTCAGGATTTAGTTCAACGCTGAATATTTATTAAGCGCTGTCACTTAACTCATGAATAAACATCGGTTTATTAAAGCGCTTTATGAGTATAGAGTGGTATATAGGGCGCGGGTACTTAAACCGTTCTCATATAATAATGGAGTACAATAGTTACGTACGTGAATGTAATTTTGTATTTCTGATGGAAATTTTCACCTGTAATAAACTAATGTATACCTTAATAGCAGGTTCGCTCAGTTGATGTCTATTTCACAGAGTTAGTGTTGAAAGTTCGCAGTTCGCGTTGGTTTATTTTAGTTACGGTTTGACGCTTTAGCGGGCACTGCGGGTCACATGAACGAAGTTAACAATTTGTTGGATATGTTTTTTCGTACTTTTTTAATCATACTATATACCTGTTTTCGTATGTTTACATTTAATGTATTACTAAATAATGTATTTATAAACGTATTTAAAATCTATATCATAAATCTCGAATTTAAACTAAAGAGTTTAGGATAACTTTGTGTTTTTGGATATTAATATCATAAATTGTTCTTATCTTTTCACACAAATCATAATTCAGTTGGTTGTTTTCAATAGACATACTCGCTTAGTTTATATTTGAACTTTTAGTTTTTTTAGGCATCTAGTTTTCATATTTATTAACCTTTATTTCTATCTTCAATCGTTTATATATTTTCGACACACTTGCTCATAAAGGGGTGCAAAAACAGTTGAATAATGACACGCTTGATTCACAAGTGAGTCACAGTTTTATTTTTTAAATTGTTTAGTTTTAAAAAAGTTTCTGTAACAAAAAATGTTGTCCATACATTTTAAAAACAAAATTCAACTATTTTGCCTTACTTTTGGTAGGTCTATGGTCGATTCCATTTATTCATTCATTCGATTTTTTTTTAATGTATATTCTTTTAATCTATGGCCGATCACCATTGTTGTGTTGGATGCGCGCGAATAGAAAAACTGTTTATATATAAGCAAAAAATTATATTGTATCATTAATTACTTCGCAAGTGTGTTGAAAAACGTTGTATGGTACGCGCGTGTATTGATGATTACTATCATCGGCTAATTGCGATTGCAAGAAGATTAATATAAACCAAGATTAACACATTGCTTTTTGCTGGTAAAGTTTATATAAAAGAAAAATATCATTCGCAGAGTTTTAATCCATTATATGTGTACTGTATCTGATACATTAATTAAATGTATGACTAATTACTTACTTACTACAAACCCATTTCTAATATAGAACACGATGGAATATAAAACCAAATGCACTACAAATATTATTTCATATTTTGTTTCTGTTGCAACTAATTGAAAGGAACGACGTTTCTCCAATAATTTTCTGGATGCATCTTGTAAGTTTTCTTCCTGCGTTGTCGTCTTTTCTTTCACGTTATACAATACAAGCCTTTCTAAGAAAGTTAATTGGAAACATATTTTTATACTATTTTACAAATAGTATTTTTTTATGGTTATTAAAACTTTTAGAGTAAAATATAATTGTGTATGTAAGTAAGTAATCGTTTGAGTGTAAATAAGTACATAAATAACAACAAACAAACACACACACACGCTTACACACGCCTACGAATTTCAATCTTTATAAATATTAATGTGATACTCTATTTTTGTTAACACATTGAAAAAGAAACGGAATAAAAACAGTGTTTAATTTTAAAACAAAAGTGTTTACATATTTTAACACCGAATTATTTCAACCAAAAATATTTTGCTCAACAATATAATTTGTCACATTTTCTTGTACCTTTTGTTACTGTTTCATTAAGGTGTTGCTTATTATCAGCGATATTCATCAAAAGGTCGTCTGTTAGGGTAATCAGACTTGAAAGGGCCGGAATAATTAAATTTTGACGATTTCACACAAACAGGAGACGCGGTTGGAATCGAGATTAATCACAACGATATCGTGTTTAAAGCTCTTTTGTTCCTTTGTGAAGAATAATGATGTACGGTATCAATGGATTTCACATTTTTTTGTATTCGATATTTTGTATGGTCATAACAATAGTCAATATATTGATTATTTTTCATTATATTTTTGCTGGGGTACGTTTGGCTGTTGATGAAGCATAAGGTGTGTTAATTATTGTTTCTATTTATAGAATAAAGTTAATTTAAAAAAATAAGAAACCGACTTCAGCACTAAAATGTAAGAAAATAATTTAAAATAAACAATATTATTAATACATATTTACAATTTATAATTAGTTACTTTTGGAGTCAGTGCCAGCCCAGGATAGTTTTTTTTCCTTATAAGATAGCACGAGACGCGCCTATAATATTAATGAAGGCTTTAGCTGTCACCGACTTCAAAAGTAACTAATTATAAATTGTAAATATGTATTAATAATATTGTTTATTTTAAATTATTTTCTTACATTTTAGTGCTGAAGTCGGTTTCTTATTTTTTTAAATTAACTTTATTTTAAATTTTTTAGTGGGAAGCAAGTCTCCTTCTACAAAAGACGCTTAAATTTTCTTCCAGAAGAGCTTTTGACTCCTGGATCACTTGAATCCTTTTTTGTGGGAGGACGACTTTACGTCTTTCCTCTCTCCAGGGGAATGACGGGGTATGTCGGACTCCGCGCCGCAAAGATAGAGCGGCGACGCGCTTACCGACTAAAACCCCTTGGTGTGCCACCTCTGCGCTTATGGCCGAAACCGGAAGAAACGCGGCTGCACGCTACTACGATCCCGGACAGCGCCTCTACCCTGTTAAGGGTTTCTCCTCCGAGCTAGAATGTAGCTCTAGGCGACAGATGTTGAGTTACCCCCTTCCGAAAGTACCGCGCGCCACCTCGAGGCCTATATGGCGGCAGTGGATATCCCTCGGGGATCACTGCCGCAGGTCGGGCGTATGGCGGTTGCAGGACAAAGTGGTAGTCCCGCTTCCGTCTGCCCCAACCTTCTGCTGCGGATAATATTAGTGGAGAGGGCTTCGCGCTCTCTCTCCGCAGCTTTTTTTTTTTGCGAGAGTACGACCTCACAAGGTGGACACTCCAATCTAAGACCTCTCCTCGCTCACCATAGCAAAGACTACATTTGGCAAGGAGAGGTCGTTTCCCAAGATTGCCGCGAAAGTTGCGAGGGCAATAGCTTCTTGCAGGGATTTTTTCGCTGCTCTATAAGTGTCAAGCAGTTCAACCTCAACGGGTACCGCTTGAATCCTGTCCCATGAGCTGATGTTACTCATGATTCATAATCTAACACAACCCTGCATTTTATTACTTCTTTTTAACTTCATCATCCCAATTAAACCATCATTTTATTACAAAACTTCTTTATAACCACAAAGGTATAAGAACTTTTTAGAAAATTAACCAAAGTCAAAATAAAAACGAAAATAGAGGATGACGTTTATACTGTCTATTTATTAATTAATATAATATATACAATCTAATCTGGTGTAGTGTTTGTTTGTAATATCTAAATATATTTTTTTACGAAAAGTTTTATGAAAACGCTCTGAAGATATATGTGTAATAGGTACCTATAATAGTACAAAAAAACATTTTTAAAAAATGTTGTAGATTCGGGTTTATTTCAGTGTGTGTTAACGAATTAAAAAACAGGACATTTTTATATCTAAATCCCATGAATTGTGAACAGCATTTGATTTAAATACGAAGAATACAGCCAAAAAATTTTCATCCAGAAATTCTTATGGTATCAAGAATATCGCGAGCAAAACCACGGGTCACAGGTAGTTTTACTTTTAATAATGTCAATCGACACCCCAGCCTACATTGTTGCGTGTTTTTCCTCGATTTTTCCTGGATCCCATCATCAGATCCTGATTTCCTTGACATGGGACCACTTCGCGAATATCCGCTTTCTAATGAAACAAGAATTTTAAAATGCTCCATTCATGATTACAAAGAAATCGCGTAACAAACACACAAAAAAAAAAAAAAATATACACGTCGAATAGAGAACCTCCTCCTGTTTTTTTGGAAGTCGGTTAAAAAAGAAGGGACCAGTAAAGTACTTTTGCAAGCACTGACTTAACAGAGGCGTAAATGTTTCAGATTTAAAACTACACTAATAACAATATGAGCTCTATTTTAAATAAAAAGCTTTTTTTAACAAACGTAATCAGATAATCCTAATTCGTTCCATTTTTATATACCTTACACATTTCCCAATCCCAAAAATAAAACCAATGATCTAAAAACGTAAAAGAAAAGAAAAAATACAGCAAGAAAATCAAAAACTATGAACCGGATAAAACGGTTCATAATATATTCAGGAAAAAATTCTCACGTTTTCACGTCTAAGAAAAAGTTTTTTTTATTTCATCCCAAAAGTTTACTTTACTTTACTTCATTTGACATTCATAGGGTACACCTAATAGTTTTTGTGAAATATGTGTGAACGAAGAACGGTCGGCAACGTGTCAAGGGGGCTACGCTCTTTATTCACTCTTATCATGGTGCTACATTTTGGAGTGCCTTCGAGGGTTCAGTAATAGCTATGGGAACTTTATTTAACAGGAACCTTATGTATTGGCTTATATTTTAGGAGAGTAGCTTACTTTTGCTAAAAAAATGTATTATGCGTACGTACTGATTTTTTTCGAATCCCTCGATTAGTTTCAGTCACTTAAGGTAGCCTTCATCAGGAGTAGTGAGCCGCTGTATAATGTATCCTGCATAAAATAATAATTATAAAGCTTAATTACTTATTTTTAAATACAATATGCATCAGTATATAGAAACGTAGAATCAGTTAGAGTGGATACAATTTGATAAAGTCTATAAGTAATTGCTTTACACATACTTTAACAGATTAAGATCACCACGGTAAATAAATATTTCCTTCAAGTCACATCCACAAATATTTACTTTAATAACAGTATCAAAATGTGTGTATGTACATGTAAATTTTGACCTGATTATGGATCCGATGTAAAGAATATTTAGGACTTTTTTAATAGACTACACACTACAATTCTTAATGTTTACAATGTAATTTCTTTAGTGAGAGACCAAATTTAAAACTATGTATAAATATGGAATTGCGAAAAATACACTCTGGAGATTAATTTACTTACAAACTATGGAAGCAATCTCTCACAAGAGAAATGTAATTCCTTAAGATAAATAAGTATTATAAAGTAGTAGTAATTAATTTTACACGGCAGATAACTTGTCAGATACACCTTTACTTGATGTTCTATCACCGATGCAATTAACAGCTCAGCTAGAAAGAAAAACGAAATAAATAAATTAAATTGCTTCTTCGAGGCGAACCACTATTACTGGGAAATTCCTGTTGAGGTGAAGTTGTGGGTATACATAAATGTTATCGAAGGAAAAGTAGGTAAGTATTTCTAGGAAATGTAGATTTCTATTCTTTGCTCTTTTAAAAGTGTTTGCGTAACTTTCATTCCGAAATCTCTTAAAGTTATTGCGTGATTGCGTTATGGAATAACAACAGTATTTAAACTAACCTTACAGAAAGTTATTATTTTATTTTTTTCTAATTCGTGAATTTAGGTCTCATAGCTGTTACACCAAAAATATTACAGCTCGCAAAAAAAAAAAAAAGGTAGCACTCCGGGAGTGCCGGCAGAAGTGAAAACTTCAATATTAACGTTGTGTTTAATTATAAGTATAAAAGTACTATCATTTATGAGGTAGAATACAATGTTTGTTTCTTACTTCAGTTATCATAAACGTCACGTGATGCTGATCTTACGCTTTTTCGATCAGCATCACGTGACCCTGACGCGAGTTTGAAAGTTTTTACCCATACAAAAAAAGTGCTCATCGCCGCTAAAGAAGTTTTCACTTCAAAAAATCACAGAAATCTCTCGGATGTCTTACTTAAATAATGTCACGGTCAGTTATAACTGGTAACAAGTACCTAGTTAGATTCTCAAAGTCTAATATTTGCCTCAAAAATATCACAGTACGCACAAAAAACCATAACTGTTAGTGAGATGTAATCTCAGAAACACTTCTACTGAATGTTCAATAATACACAAACATATAAACATACCAGTAAACATTCACAAGGTAAATAATATGAGAAAAATATTCATAAAATAAGAGTGGTAACAAACTGGTTCTTTATCTGTGCCTATATAAGGTTGTAACGCAAACATTTTGGCATCCCATACGGGTGAAATGGTTAATACTGCGTAAAAGGTGTAGTTATTTACAAGAAGTTAAATTAATGCTGAAATATATAAATGTGGCAGTATTATACCAGGCAGCGAGTATTCAACCTCGTCATAAAACAAACGGGATTATCGCCTCTTACGCTTTCCTTTTGCTTACATCGTAAACAATATTTTATTCCCAACATAAAACAATGGCTAATACTTAAAACTTAGAACTCGTTTTGAAAGAAAAACACCGTTAATTTTTGTATAATTTGGAACTTTATGAATTAAGATAGGGACCGTTTCGCAACCCTATTACAAAGTATCATGCCTTCTAATTATTCAGGTAGTAACTCTGTAATCATTTTCCTTTTGAGACAAATTAAGCTCATTTCGCCGCATCCATTGGGATCAAGAATTTTGGCACATAATTGTTGATCCTACGGGAGGTGAACCCTAGCACTGTTTTGTGAATTAGACGAAGGTAAAATTACGTTAATTATCATTTATTAGCAAATTATTCTGTGATAACATTGAATTTTGTTTCATTTCAGTCACCTTGAGGCGGAAAATTGATTCTTGAGTTTTGCTTGTACTCGTACATTATTTGATGGTGTAATATTTTTATACATTAATAAATTATTCGTATCAAATCAAATCACGGGACAAGCAATAAAACAGAATCTTTCAAAAAGTAACCAAATATTTATTTAATCAAAAAAAATATTAAATATCTATCTGAGTCGTGGAAATCAACCAGTAGGTCAATCATTGATATATCAAATAAATTAATACTTAAAAATAACAACTCGAAAGACAATTGTGAACCTTATATTAGAGTATACTCAATCAAAATCTGAATAATTATTAGATTTTTCGTTTATCTATTTTGATCATCTCTTCATACGAGAACAAATGATATAATAAACAAAGGTATAGAGCAAACAATGTGTTGTGTAAATAACCCAACTAATTCCACTGCACTGGTTATCAATTAATTTATTTGATTATTCGAACAATTGAAATGGTACGGTTATTTCATTAGTACATTAGTATGAGTTGAACGTACAGAACGTTTATCTTTATAATTGAGAGTTTTAAGTTTCGTGACCAATTTTGGCTATAACCAATTAATGGTCCCTGATTTTCTGATATGGAATCCGGATCAAAAGATTTATTTAATTAATTTAAGATAAATGGTTGGTGGAGTTTGTTTATTTTCAATTAGTCTGTTTACGGAGTTTTGAACTTAGTTTGTGGCGTAGGTAGTCTTAGTTAGTATGCTAGCTTTAGATCCAAAAAATGATGTTTTTAACGAATGGATTCTTAGATTAAAACGTTTAATATATAAGTCGTATTAAAAGTTTTAGTGATTTAATTGATAGTTCTTGTACTTCAAAAAAAAAATTCTTTGAAATTGACAAAAAAATCTTTAAATACATTTTTTTTAATATTCATTCTGCACTTTGGGTTGTAAAGGTTCTGATAGCAGTCGCTCGACGAAAATACTGACATCCCGCCAAATCTGTTGGAATGAAAACCGACCCATAATACGAAGACATAATACAAAAATAAACAAACGATAGGGTTTAAAAAAGGCAACAAACAAAAATATTATTTTTTTTAATGAAAGAGACAATTAAGTTGATCATTACAAATGACCAATTCTAACACTATTTGATTTGGTTCATTATGAACGATCACTGGGCGGAGCTATACGACCTGAATAGTCAAATATCGACCCACACCACAGGTCTAAGTAAACAAAAAACTATTTTTGATAATGGAAGCTACTAATAATTATTATACTTTATTGTAAAGTTGACAAGGGATTTCATACGTTTTTAAACATAGAATGTGTCTGTGTAGTGTGTTTGTGGATTGTGGAGCGGCGAAGTGTCCCGCAATTGAACCTCTCAAATTGGGATCCTTTTTAACACTGATGTCATTACATCGGGCATCTGGATTTGAAGCATCAGTCTCTGGATTCATAGGATCATTCACTGAAGTCGTAGTATCGTTCACTGGATTTGTAGCATCAGTCACTGAAATCGTTTCAAATTTGGAACATTGGGCATCTGGATTTGTAGCATGTCTCTGGCTTTGTAGTACATAATTTATTCACTGATGTTGTAGCACCAGTCACTGGATTCGTAGCATCAGTCATTGAAGTCGTCTCAAATTTGGAACAGCGGGTATCTGGATTTGTAGCATTAGTCTCTGGATTCGTAACTGCTACATTATACTAATAACTAATGAAAACTAAATAGGGGTGTATTTACTGACGTTGTGGCATCAGTCACTAGATTCGTAGCATCAGCCATAGAACTTGTAGCTTCAATCTACCCATAACAAGTTATTTACAACCAGTTCTTGTACAATAGCAAAAAATCGGTCTATAAAGGTCTCTTAAAAAGAAAAGTTCATCGTATTTCTGCGAAAATTCATTTTCTTTATTTATACCTGGGCAAAGCTCGTTTTCCTAGAAACTTATAATATTAAGAATATATTTTAAATGAAGGAACTACAAAGCATTCAGTACTTATCGATTCCTTTTATTTACGCGAACAACATTGAAATCAAACAACTTCGTGGTATAACATTTATGAAGTTCTTAGAAGACTGAAAGGTCGATACGATTTTGAAATGATTTACTTCGATCTAGAAAATTGGTATATTAAGATCGAGTTATGGATAGTAGTTATGTAATATTTAGTACAAAAGAGTTATTACTTTTAAGTGTGCATCTTGTCTACAGTATACAGTATCTGTATGATTGCTCTGAACTGGGTAGGTATCTTACTTGGTATTATAATTTTACTGCATTTGTCTAAGCATATAAAACTATACGAAACCAAAAAGTCACTAGTTTGTATAAAAATAATCCTTTGTTAAAGTTTTATAAAACGTATCATACATAAATGAATATTACTTTTTGTTCTGAATTTGGAATACACAATAGTTCAACCGGATCACAGCGCTACATTGTTTTAATGCAACAATTTTTAGTGGAATGGTTTTGAATAAAAACTAGTAATAATTTGCTGAATCTTTTAATCTACCTAATAACACAATCAATGATTGATTGACTGATATTAACAAGAGTAAGTAAATAGCATAATAAATCAGCTTATCAACTTTTCAACTGACCCCTAAGTTTTAGGGGTTAAAATTGCCTATAACTGGAGAGAGTATCAGAAACTACGCGCCTAGTAATAGATTTAAAATATTTCAAAACGGTTAGTATTATTAGAAGTATCTATAAGATTTTTAAATTTTTTCATAGAGGTTTTGAATCATTCCACTTTGCCCCACCAAGGCGCCCCACTGGTGAGGCAAGGTGGAATGTCAAAAAAAAATCCATGAATTCTGACCCATTAATTCGTTTTAGTGGGGCAGAATGAGGTTTTGATATATATGGTCTAAATACCGATACAAGGTTGAACTTTTCGTCTTTAGACACACGGTGGCCTTCATCAGACTTCCGGTTTGACAATTATTGTAAATAGACGTGTTACTTTTCTCTCCTACTGTTATAAATAGTTTTTTGCTAAAATAGTGTATATAAAATAACATAATAGTGTACGTGCATCAGTCCATAATCCGGTGAGAAGATTCCATTTACTATTTTAACCATGAAACACATACATCAAGCACAACTCTCAAGTTAATAACATCTTTGGGTATATTTTCGCCGTCCAAGGCGTTTTTAAAAACACAGAACTTCCGGTTTTAACTGAAAAGATTTGCTATTTTGCATCTTATTGCACGCACGTAATTGACTTGAAGCCACAATTCACCACTGAAAACAAATTGTCAATTGTCA
Organism: Timandra comae; assembly: GCA_958496195.1. NCBI lineage: Eukaryota > Metazoa > Arthropoda > Insecta > Lepidoptera > Geometridae > Timandra > Timandra comae. The sequence continues at coordinate 5,339,044 of OY292371.1, forward strand.
ATGCATTCAATATCTGCAAACTTGACCTTGACAGATAAACATCAAGTGTCATTGACAGTGACATACTGAAAGGAACTGATGAACTGCTCGTCAACGACCACAGATTATAAAGGAGCGACTTATTAGTATTGATTTAGATTTAATTAATTATTATTTTGGCATATACTGATAAATTTTAATATACACAATAATGTCTTCTTATGGAAATTGCGCAGGCTGCCACACAAAAATAAGTACCAAAGAATTCTTGAACTGTTACATTTGTAAATCAAGATTTGATCTCTTGTGTGCAAATGTCTCGGATAAGCGATTTAACTTAATGGAAACTTCCCATAAACAAAATTGGCGTTGTCAAGGTTGCTTAGTTAAACTCCCTAAAACGGACAACACTAATACACCAATACGTGGTACTCAGCAAGAGATAATTACTGAGGAATCCAGGGGCATTCTTAAATGTGGTATTGCCCCTAGTGATAATGTTACTAAACGCAAGAAGGGTACCACGTCCACCACTGCGCCCACACTGACTAAAGAAGATGTCCGAGAGCTCCTAAAGGAAGAATTCATACTTATGAAACAAACCCTGGTTGAAGATTTGCATCTTAAACTTAAGGGCATGGTGAAGGAAGAATTACTATTATTGAAACAGGAGATTTCTTCATTAGAAGACAGTGTGAAATTTATGAACGATGAACACGAGAGTATTAGGTCGGATTTTTTAAAACAGAATGAGTTTATTCGCATCCTTCAGAATGAGAATTCACAACTTACTAACACCGTGCATGACTTGTCATCCAGGCTTGAGTCTATGGAACAAATCACTAGATCCTGTAACCTAGAAATTCAATGTATTCCAGAACATAAGAATGAAAATCTTATAACTACCGTAACTCAACTTTCCAAAGCAGTTTCATGTGAAATAAAAAAAGATGATATCCACCATTGCACACGAGTAGCGAAAGTCAACAAACAGGACCATAGACCACGGGCAGTCATAGTCAAGCTGGCAACTCCAAGGATTCGAGATACTCTGCTGGCAGGAGTGGTTAAATTCAATAAAGCTAATTCTAATGATAAGCTTAACACTAGTCACCTGGGAATAGGCGGCAATAAACAACCTATTTACGTAATGGAACACCTTTCACCTATCAACAGAAAACTTCATGCGGCTGCGCGTTTGAAATCAAAAGAATTAGGATATAAGTTTGTTTGGATAAAGCATGGCCGTGTATTTATGCGCAAAAATGATGCTTCCGAATTTATTATTGTGAAAAACCAGTCAACATTGGACAAATTAATTTAATATCCCGTAAGTACTTAATTTTCAATTTTGAAACACGAAAGTAGTTTGCATTAATTCATAAAATTCAACAATTTACAGGTGTATTACCAAAATGTTAGAGGTCTAAGATCTAAAACGAATGACTTGTTAGTTAATCTGTCTCTGGTCGATTACGATATTATTATATTTACCGAATCGTGGTTGAACGACAGTATTAATGACGGTGAATTATTCGATAACAGATATACAGTTTTTAGAAGGGATCGTAAAAGCACTGGTTTTCATAATAATAAAGAAGGAGGTGGAGTTTTGATTGCTGTTAACAATAGACTTAACTCTTATCGAATAACGGAATATGAGAGTCGGTGTGAGGATCTCTGGGTTTCTGTAACAGTTTCACCTAAGCTAGTTATTCATTGCTGTGCAGTCTATCTCCCATCACCTATTAAGCGTAATGTCTTAGAGAGTTTTATTGATAAAGCTAATAGTGTAGTTGAAAATTTAGATAATGTTTTCATTTTCGGCGATTTTAATATCCCCGGTATAGAATGGCCTGAACCTAATTCCAGTCAAGTTGTAACTAATCACAGTTCTACAATGGGTACACTGCTTATAGACTTTATATCCATAAATAATTTTAAACAATTCAACCTTGTTACCAATCATAATAATAGGATACTGGATCTAGTCTTGAGTAGCATGCCCAGTGTCAAGGTTAAGGTCGAACCAGCATGTAACCCACTTGTAAACATAGACCCTCACCATGTACCATTGGACATATCCATAGACAGAGAGACTTTGGGTAGCTTGGCGGTTGGCGTATCTGCAGTAGCTAGGCGTAATTTTTATAAAGCTGACTATGATCTTATCATAAATAAGCTCAATTCAGTGGATTGGATGAACGAACTCATCAATTTTGTTTCGATCGATGATATGGTTAACAAATTTTATTCTCTGTTAGACACAATTATTAAAGACAACATTCCTTTTAGTTTGGCTCGTTGCAGAAAATCCCCGATATGGTTTTCCAAGGACTTAATCAAATTAAATAAAGAAAGGCTGAAGACATTTCATAAATATAAAATTTATGAGAACCCCTTGGATGAAATATCTCTGAAAATTCTGTCTAAAAGATGCAAGACATTGGCTATTACGTGTTATAATAACTATATTAAATTCATTGAAAATAGTATAGGAAAAAATCCCAAATATTTTTGGTCTTATATGAAGCATAAAAGAGTAACACCAAACTCCTATCCGAATAAAATGCATCTCAACGGAAATTGGGCATCCAGTGGGACCGAAATTTGTAATTTGTTTGCAAGTCATTTTTCTTCCGTATATTCTGACCATCAGTCAAATTTAAGCAGTAATATAAATTCATTTAATATCAACAGTAACACTTTAAGTACTTTATTCGTGACTGAAGCTCAAATTTTTAATTATTTAAAAAGACTTGATCCACATAAAGGCCCCGGCCCGGATGGTATTCCAGCATTCTTTGTGGTGAAATGTGCAAACGCGTTAACTTTACCACTCTATATTATATTCAATCATTCCTTGAGGACCGGCACTTTTCCAACGCTCTGGAAGACGGCGAAGGTAATACCGTTGTTTAAAAATGACGATCGAAATTCAGTTACAAATTATAGACCAATTTCGATATTGTCTGTGTTTGGTAAGATTTTCGAGGCACTTATATATCCATCATTGCAGTACCATATAAAACATTTTTTAACTGACGATCAGCATGGCTTTGTCAAAGGTAGATCTTCTTGCACCAACCTAGTGAGCTACCATGATTTTTTAGTCGATGCCGTTGACGGGGGGAAGCAGGTCGATGCTATTTATGCTGACTTTTCAAAAGCGTTCGACAAAGTATGTCACAAAACACTATTATTAAAGATGGCACAGTACGGCATATGTGGTACGTTACTACAATGGTTCACTTCATATCTTTATATGCGTTCGCAATATGTTGTAATTAAGGGATTTAACTCATTGAACTACTTATCAAAATCAGGAGTTCCTCAAGGGTCTCATTTGGGTCCATGGCTGTTCAACCTTTTTATCAACGATATTAACACTGTATTTTGTAGTAGTAAAACCTATCTTTTTGCTGATGACCTTAAAATATGTAGAACTATTGATAATACTTCAGACTGTAATTTACTTCAGATGGACCTTAACAACTTATTAAATTGGTGCAATAATAACAACATGTCCCTTAATCTTTCCAAATGTCAGGTAATATCTTTTTCACGTAAACATAACCCAATAAATTTTACATATTCTATCAATAATGAAATACTACCCATATCGTCTACAGTTCGCGATTTAGGGGTTATTTTTGACACAAAGCTTACCTTTTCTGATCACCTCGATAATATTATAAGCAAATCCTCCAAGATGTTGGGATTCATTATAAGAAGTGGCAAGAAATTTAAAAATCCGTCTACTAAAATCACTCTTTACAAGGCATACGTAAGAAGTCACTTAGAGTATTGCAGTGTGGTTTGGTCGCCTCATTATACGGTACATCAAATGCGAATCGAGAGAATTCAAAAAAGGTTTTTGCGGCATCTTGCTTATGGTGCGCGTTTGCTGAAGAAACTTCCTAACTATTCAGATAAAATCAAACATTTTAATCTTATTAGCTTAACTGATAGGAGGAAATTATTGGATATGACATTTCTCTTTAAGGTACTGCACAACGTAATAGATTGTCCTACTATTTTAAACTCTTTTAACTTTAGAGTGCCATGTCGATTGCCACGTAAACCTATCAATACTTTTATGCCACCACGATCTAGGAACAATCTTAAATATTATTCGTCAATCGCCAGGCTATCTAGAACCTACAACTTAGTAAGTGATTCTGTGGATGTGTTTAATGTCAATTTGGCGTGTTTTAAAAGACAAACAAAAGCTATTTTGACAACTTAAATTCGTTAAATAAGTTTCGTAATGTTTTTTTTTTTCCTTTTGATTTTATGTTGTATTTTAATTTTGTTATTCCGAATGTTGTAATTTTTTTTTTTTTATTCTGATTCTGATTGATTTTATTTTATTTTAATTTTATTATTCCGAATGTTGTATTTTTTTTTTATTCTGATTGATTTTATTTTATTTTGATTTGATTTTATCTTATTTTAATTTTGTTTTCTAATACCATTCACAATTTTGAGACTTTTACGTTATGTGTAGTTTAGTTTAGTTTAAGTACATTTTCTTTTTATTTTATAATTTTGTCTATTTAGAGCATGTTGTGGCTTCTAAAGAATTTGCATTTAGATCTGTATTCTGTGCATTTCAATAGTTTTAAGATGAATGTAATTTTCACTGAAGTCCTTAATAAATAAATAAATAAATAAATAAATAAATCAGGAGGAGTGACAAATGTGCTTTAGTGCTTAAGCACTAAAGAGACTCGACTCGCCTCACTAAGCACGATAAGTGGGCATTATTAAAATAATGGAAATATCTTCATCGTACATAAAAAAATATACATAGTTACATCCGAAATTTTCACTGCAGATGTTTTTTTTACCAGAATATCTTTGAAAAAAATATCCTGATCATTATAAAATTATCTACAATTATGTAAATAATACTGTTCTAAAGAGAAGTTTAACTTTAATCTTATGAAACTAATTCAATTAGCACACCATGTGTGTTATATTCTAATCTGTCTAAAATTGGATATCCGTAATATAAAGTTCGTGGTGGCTTTAAAGACTTTTAGAAGGCTGTTAAAGTGTTAATAACTCTACGAAAATTTACGACTAGCTCGTGAAGATAACTAAGTATTCATATCTGTTAAGTAAATTTGAACTTCATTTATTTTATGTACGGCTTAATTTGGAACGGCAAATATACTATTTTATTAGCCATTGTATTTGTATTTAATTATGTAAAGTTAAAGTTTACAACTAAAACATGTTGATTATACGATTTATTCAAAGTATTTATTAAAGAGTGAACTATCAAAGTATTTACTGCGCAGATGCTAGTTATGAAACTAAACAGGCATGTCTATTTACAAAAAAACGAAAAGTCCTATTGCATTTTTTGTAGTATTTAACCAAATTTTCTAATAAAATTAGTTTAGTGTGAATTGACTGGATGATTACTACGTTTATGATATAAATAAATACTTATGTATACTACATTTTTTTTTTGTTTCTGTGACATTTTTTCAACTACTTTTAGATCTAAAAGCTCATACAATATACATGTACGAGTATAAATAGAATTTAACTGTTCTCACGTTTATAAAGCCAAGATTAACCTAATCGACGGTTAAATCAAACAATAAACACGAAACACTTTAGCTATAAGTGAGATAACTAGGCATGCGCATAAAGCAACCTTGTTTTGACTATGCAAATTAATTGCTTTACCATCCACACTACGGCAAATGCGGTAAGCCACATCCCGAGATTATTTGTTTAGGCGTTATTAAAACATTTATTACTAAATGAATATTTACTAAGTTATGCTTATTGAATCATTTTGTTTGATAATGAGAATATTATTTGGATTTTATTAATGTATGATATGCTGTGCAGTGTTTGGTATTTGTACTGCTGGGCACAGGAATTTTCCATACTAAATTTCAATTTCATTTAGTTAAAGACCGTACCTAGACCTTCCAACTGATGCCTAACTCTCCAACGCACAATACGTACATCATAAAATAAATTAAAATGTATTTAGTAAAACATAAATTTAATTAAATGAACTAGGAAAGTTTGACCTCTAAATGTTTACCGCATTCCCAAAAGAGTGTCCTAATTAAACCCGTATAAATAAACGCAGACTACGCCTTCCTTAAATTTGGTTTAAAACAGTTTTAGTAGTTGATAACGGTTACCCCTTTGGGATTGGCAAGGCAATGTGGATAAGGCTATCCAGCACACATGTTGAATACGAAATGCATACTCGTTACCCACTTTGCACCAAGCGAATTTAAAATTCTAAAATGTAGGCCAATTTTTATGTATGAAAAACTTTCAAATGCTTTAAATAAATGTTTGCTACTACCATTTTCTATTGGTTTTCGCGATGTAAAATAATATACAGTTTAAATTAGGTTAATAACAAATTCAAATAATACAGTACATAAATCATTTGGCGACAAATGCGAGGATGAGAAGAATAAGATTCTACTGTCTTCAAGTAAAATTAGTCCAAAATAAACAACACGTTGGTAGCGACATTGATTTATGCGATAACGGTGAAACACCCTCTTGTTTGTACAAGGAAACAATTTAAAACATCAAACATATTTACTTTCGGAAAATCTTCCGTAAACATCTAACATAAGTGAATAATGTTCTTGATATTTAAAAGATTATTCGAACAGAAACAAACTTTATAATAAATGCGTCTAAGGCGTGTACATATCGTAAACAACTAAAAGCTTTTAATAAGTATAGGGTTAGAAGGGATGTAAGTAATCTGCGTGCGAACCAGACAGTACGTTTGTTTTTCGTCCTTTTTAGGTCGCAAATTGAACGCTATCCATAACCGGTGTTAAAGCAAACACAATAGAAAGGAAAACCCGAGAAAAACAGTATAGTATTACCTGTAATACTAAGAACCCTCTGAGATCAAAGTTCGCAGCTGCCAAGCAAACTATAGTTTATCGAATTTCCAACGTTTGCGGGACTAAGAAATAAGAATTTAATACTAGAGCCATATTAATGCAAAATACTTTCTAGCGGAGCCGCTGGCAGATGGTTTGGTATTGTATTTTGTAGACGGAGTGAATATAGATATGTTTTTACAAGTATTCAATAGTAAGATCTGTATTACTGTGATAATTTTACACTTGGGGACGTTTTTATTTTATTACAGTTTCTTTTTATTATTACCATGAGTGTAGTTTTTGGTTACGCTTAAATGTTATTACATGTTTTTTTTAGTATAGCTATTCCTATTTGTATTGTCTATTTTATATACTTTTATGAGAGTATAGCAAAAATACCATCATAAAAATCAATTAATAAACGTATTTAGCCCACCACAATTCTTATAAAATAACCTTAACGATAAAATAAACAAGCCAAAATAAACATCAGTCTATTAACCTTTAAAAGATACTCAATTATTTTATTAAGAGTATCTTACGTACAGTTTGATTGATCGTTACCGTATTACCCCTTTAGGGATCACCAAAGTAAAAGAACTCGACACTTTTCAGAAATTCTTTTTGTAAACTTCTTTTCCTCATTCAATTTTTACAAAATCCTTTTATTTCGCATTTACTTTAACCAATGTAAATATTAGGAGTAGCAACGTCAAAAGGATTGAGTCGGCGTCTGCTTACAGAAGTATGGAGACAAGAAGGTACTTCGGTAAATATGGGAAAAGTATTATTTATATTAGACCCAGTTCCAAAATAAATAGAAAATGTGTAAGTTGAATTACATTTGATTTCACTTCATATTAATTTTCTTTCTTTCATTACAAAAGCTGCACAAAAAGTAGGTCGCCCTAATAGTCTTAACTGGTGAGACGTTTGAACTACTAACTCGGTTTCATTTGAAGAACAAAAACTGGGTTTATTTTTCGAAGTTTACCGAAATACTTTTTGGTATTTTGTTTAAAGTTCTCTAAGAAATACGTTTGTACAGCGTTAACGAGTAAATAGCATAAATTGCGGAGCAAATAGACTGTGACAAAAATCCTGAAAGTACCTCCTGGGAAATCAGTTCTTCCTGCAAGGTTTTCACCGTTCTCTTTGCGCCATTATAAGTTATTTATTTTCCGTTGCATTGCAAGTTGAATTAACAAAAATCTTCAACGTTCACATTTTTTCGGAAACCTTCTCCATGGTTTATTTATTTTTACAATTTGGGTCAAGTATAATTTTAGGACAAAATTGTGTTTAAAAGATATACTTAACTACTCTGTTAAATTTACTTTTGTATCCTATTTTTATACGTCTAATACCGCATGCTTATCAAATACAATATTATGTATTTTATAAATATTTAAATTAAAAAGTAAGTATTTTAGAGATCCCAAACTTCCGCAATTTATATGAAAACAAAACGATCTATCACACATTCATTTTCATGTATCAGATGTTCCCTAAATAGGTTTCATTACCTAAAGCTAAGAAACTATACAAGACAAACAATATAAAAATATAAGTCCTTATTTCTAAAATAACGACAACAGTCTAGGTTATGAAAATAACGTTCAATAAAAAATCAACGACTTTTCAATGTTATACCAGCTCCAATCAAACGTTCAGTTTACTAATAACAATCTCAAATAAAATATTCGATCCAAATTCTTCTTACGAGTATGTAAAAAACTTATGTATATATTTGACATTCATTCTACATAATATTGTGATTTTGCAAGATCCACTTCTGATCCCATTTCGATCTCTCAATATTTAAGCAGAAAAATATTAGTCTCTCAAAATTTGGGGCTTTCTTCCACGAAATTGTTCGCATACCGCTTCGGAATTCGTTCCCATTTTATATCAAGGTTATAACTAAAAAAATATATTTGTAACAATATAGTTTAATCTATCAAAAGAAAATAAAAGCACTTTGTTAATTTTTCTCCGAGGAATTCACTTATATTGTCAAAAAGATTGGAATTTATTCAAGTTACCTAAAAGTTCTTTGTTTTCCGCTGATTATTTTCTTGGATCCGGCTACGTCGAAGATAACGAGCTCTCTTTCGAGACGCCTCCTCATTTCCCAAGAGATTTGTTATTTTTAATTTCATCCACCTTGCCTTATTTCAAATTGTTAACCATTGCGGATTATGAATTATTATTTATTAAAGAGAAGAGGATACTGTTTTATTTTACTTTTTATCACGTTATTATCACTTGGAGGACCATTAAATTTTATTACAGTTTACGTTTTGTTGCTTAATTTAGTCACCGTGTTCTTATTTGACTTTGCTAATCATTGAATGTTTAAATAAGTTATTTTAATATGTCATATCGATTATTTTTAAAGTTTTTAAAAATAACATGATTAATATTATAATTTCGTGAAGTGACATCATACTAAATTCAATATGGTGGAGATTTAATTATGGCGAACCATTTGGGTCTATTTATTAAAAGCTTTTTTAATAAATGTTACTGAATATCATTTTTCATTATATATTTTTGTTATTCAACACATATTTGTAAATGTCATTGTGTAAAACACATTTATGATATCTGTCGTGTATCTCACAGTTTGATTTATTACATTGAATAACAACAGCGTTAATATTTGTTGGATAAAAAATATTGTACCGTCAAAAATATGATAAATAATAAAAATAGTTTTTCTTTGTTTTGAATGATGGTACATGTTATTGAAGTGAGTTTTTATTGTAAAATAACATTTATTATTTAAAAGACAAGTTTTGAAATATTATTTTGTTTGATCTATAAACTTGTTTGTATTCGTGACATTTAAAAATTGATTGGTATAACGTTGTGTGTGTAATTTATCTACGATAACATAAAACATATAATACTTTTATCTCGGAATATTTCTAAAAGCGACAATAACTTATTCCTTTCATTTTAATATCGACCATATTATCTTCGAAACAATATCTATTTCTACCCTTAATTTTACCTATTTAGGTCAATTTATTATATTTTATCGTTATAAAATTAAATTTAGCTTGAAGATGAAATAATTCGTGAATATATCTTTAGAACCATTTTATAATGTTAACATTATTTAATGTAATTAGGTCAATTTATGATTGATGAAATAAATCATTTATTTAATTGGATAAAGTAACAATGACTTAATTTGTTACGAATAATAACAATTTTTAGTTACATCACATTACGATTAACATTTATTGACATATTATAATAAGCTTTTTATAAGCATTTTAGAAATCGGTTTAGAATTCTATTATTTCAGAAATTTAACATATTTTTTTCGGTTTAATATTCATCTAGAGCTTGGAGATGAGTAGTTCGTTGATATATCTTTGGAACAATATTTATTTCCACTAATAATTAACTTTTTAGGACAATTTATTATATGTATATAAACTGTATTTTCATCTAAAGCTTGAAGATGCAGCAGTTCATGACCCCAAGTAGATCTAGGGCGAACCCGCCGCGGAATCCGGTACAATGGAATGGAATGTTAATGGGTCAACACATTTGGAGCAAAACTGTCCAAAAGAAACAATACAATTTGTGTTTGTCGGTTAAGTTTAACTAATTTATTTGTTGCACTTTGTGTTTGTAATCGCTTTTAGGTTTTGAAATAGTTTGTTTATAAGGGTTTTGAAATTAAATCCTTGTTGATTTATGTGTACACGAACTTAGCATAAAATAATGTGTAACTACTAACTCTCGTTGGCATTTTATTGATATTCGTTTTACGTTTCTGACGTTTCCGATTATTTACAGAATCCGAAACAAAAACTGTGACAAAAATAATATGGTTGTTTATTGTTTGTTCATATTATTTTTTGTTGTATTTATAATGATGAGGTTTTTTTTGCTAATGTTGTGTGTTTTAAGAATCCAAATAACCGTTATCTATCTATCTATCTAAATACTAATATTTAATTTAATGGATTCATTTTATATGTTAGCTAACTTGCTTGCACCCTGTATTCAAAATTGCTTCGATTATTATTTTACTAATGGTCACATTTTTTTTTCGACTTATGTAGACCAATTTCGATCATCACCCGAAGCATTTCTCTTATAGGTTTACAAAATCTGGAATATCGTGACCTCACAGGAATGCGTGATGCAAATCAAGCATACTACATCATAGCAAATTTTAGTAGTGCGTATTGTAAGCTCCTAGATTGCTTTTGTGGTGTGTGATTGTGTGTTTTGTAGCACATACACAATACACAGTGGTCTCCATATTTTTACTTGCCTGAAAATGTCACCATGTTTATGGTTTGTATTTGCCCTAAATAGTTAACACAATTTTACCTGGCATTAAAGTTGTAAATTAAGTCTAGTACTTTCTACGAATATGGCTAAAAATAAACTAAAATATTTATCGGTACGTATTTATTATCGATATTTAATAGTTTCATGAGACAGCATTACTTACAGCTTTTTACATGTAATTAAAATATGAAATTCGCTATCTATATAAAAAAACATACATCGAGAGTATATAATTTTTGGTTAAAAAAGTAACCATAAAAAATACACGTTATAATATCATATTCCATTCGTGGTTTAAGCAACCACTAAGAAAAGCTCTCACGAAAATCCACGTTTAAGCGGTTAAAATGAGGGTCAAGTTGAGCCAAACCGCGTAGAATCAGAGACCTAATTCAATAAAACAACATTGTAACGAATATTTAGTTTATTATCCTACTATAATAAAGTTAACAAAGAGTTAATACACTAATTTTATTATACAGAACGGTTTATAACCTAATGTTTTGGCAAGCATCTTGATATAGCAACGTTATTGCAACAATTTGAGAGTTATAGCTTGAGTAACAATGAACTATCATAAATCATAAATGAGTAACGAATGGTCTGTATTCGAGATTTAATTACGAATTATTCTGTTTAATGATAGTATTTGATATTGGACCGCATGCGATCGCGATGGGTTTTATCGTCAATGACCGCAATGTTGTGATGAAAGCAAGCGGTTTGTAACGTAACCGGTATCAGCCGATGTTTGTTTGAGCGAAATTGTTTACTTTTTAATTTACATATTAAATTACTAACTGATCCCCGTGGTTTTATCCCAATCCCATGTGAATTTTGGGATAAAAAGTATCCTATGTGTTATTCCTAGTTATAAGGAACATCTGTATAAAATTTAATCTAAATCGATACAGTAGTTTTTTGCGTGAAAGAGTAACAAACACTCACAAATATATAAACTTTCGCATTTATAATATTAGTAGGATTCATGTTTAATGAAAGGTCACTAGACATAAATAAAAAAGACAAAACCCAAGCTCTGGTTATAGAAAACTCCATACTAACTATAACATTATTACACAATACCATTTATCTGGATTATTAATAACAATCCATTACTATATCATACTTATTACAGCAATACGCGTTAATCAAGCTTTTAGGTATCTGAATTACGAGTATGTATCACAAAATTGTATTCAAAAGTAATGGCTAAGTGAGACACTCTAAATGAATGAACTAGTTAGGGGTCAGATAATTTTGTGATTAATATAATGTTTTTTTTTGTGTCTCTTGTGTTATACCTGAGTTTCACTTGAATCAATAAATAATATTCTCCAATCAGCTTTCCAATCCTACAATATTTTCCAGTAGTAGAACCAGTAGTTCTTAAGATAATCGCGTTAAACCAAACAGACTCTTTTTAATAATCGTGTTGATTATTATATTATTATCGTGTTGATGACACGAACACTACACATCAAAGTAAGACTACTAAACTTTGTACTCGTATTCATTTGTTTCTTGCGAGAATCTAAAATACAATCCTTTACTTTAGGTTGATTAAATTCAATATGTAACTATCTTAACTTTATTTTCCGTGACTATTGTACTGAACTTCAATAGATCTTGTTTGATTGCTCAAAGCTAACCCCAGACAAAGGCGCGATTGGTGTCGACAGCATCAAAGGTTAATTACACACACATCACTGTCAACTGCTTTTGTTCGTCACACATCTGGTACTTACACTTAATTAAAATCTCATCATGAAGGACAGTTTAAAGGAACATATTTTTAAGTCGTACCAGCCTGCTGCTTTGGCTGAGTCGGCAGTTTTAAACATATTTTGGCAAGAATATGAATCGTCTTCTGTGATCACGGGTTCAGCTGTAAAGAATCCGATACGTCAGAAAATGTAAATCAAAATACAACCACGACAAAAATCCGTTTAAGTTTTTTATTTCAATGTGTAGTGTTTGTGTAGATCAAAGACGTCAATAAGAATATGAAAGATGATTTTGATTTTTATGCAGATGTATGGTAGCCCAAATCCGGTATAAAGAATTAAATAGCAATCATTAAATTAGTCTCGCGAGCAATTTTGAAAACGAAAATTACAACATTGTATATTTAAAATTTAAATTTTGAACCAGAAATATTATATTTATCTACATTCTAGCTGTTCTGTTCTCAAACATATTTTAACAAACCCAAAATTTTAGCCGTTTTTATTTAACAATTCAAAGAACATCAAAACATATTATTATTTTGACAACTGCACTGCATATTATTACTATTAATGACAAAACTATTACGAGTATTGTTATTCAACCGCTTAGAATTTCAAATTGAACTCGAGAAGTTTCGAATCTTAATGGAATGTTTTGATATAATATTGGTTTAGTTCTATTCTGAGTCTTTAGTATATCGTATATCTATATATACTACTGGAATGAGCTAAAACATTAATTGAACCTGCTACAATGTTTATTTTTCAGTAATATTAACATACTAATGCACTGCAGTGCTCATATTTGTAAAAGAGTAATATTCACGCACAAAATGATTTGCCTAGACCGAGAGTTGAACCCGATAACATTGCTGAATCTGTCCAATTACACCACAACACATAATTATATATAACATTATCATTCTCTACATAAACTCATTATAGCAATATAATATATATACATTTACAATTTTAATGAATCACAAGCTCTATAACTTAACCTTAAAATTTAATGTTCCATAGGTACATATTCTCGCATTGTTTTAATTTAAGTATGATACATTAATACTCCTTTATCATCAAGATAAGGCCAGTTTCTCTGTTTATGGAATCATATAAGCCTGTGTACTTACTGGCTTACATGGAGTGCCAAGTAATCCGGGAAATAACATTTATGAAGCATCAACGCTTCGAAAACGTAAAATATAGGAAAGACGTTTTTAAACTTAAACGAATTCGAAAGAAGTCAGTAAGTACTTATTTATTTATAACTTATTGTTTATTTCAAATTGTCTAAAGTTTCTTCTTCTTCTTTCGTGTCAACGGCCACAAAAATAATCAAATAATCTAAATTTTCCTGGACCAAAATCCAGCTACGCCTACACCAGCGCTAATTGCCTTCATCAGGTCTTCTCGTGTGCAGGTGGAAGGGCACAACGGGCACGACAGTAAGTGGGTCATATCCTGCTTTGGAGCACCACAGTCGCAGTTAGATTCACTGGAATAACCCCATTTCACCAAATTAGACCTGCAACGAAACACACCGGCGCGGATACGGTTAAGGATCCGCCAGATAAAGTAAGTCTCAAGTTTAAAATGATTATAACTTACCATTTATACAAGAACTTTTTCCTGAAACTCTTCCTTTGAACATCACTATATAAATCTGAATCCGATTCGTTTATAAAAGAACAAGCATAACATGTTACATTCCAAAAATAAAATCGCAGCACGCTCAATGATTCAAATTACAAAGGTCTAATTGCGCAAAACAAACAATAACGTGTACCTGTACAATACATAACATACATGTGTATATGCATACGTATAAGGGTATGTACAATATTTATCTTATGTACAATTATTATTTTAACGGGATATTAATATTAATGTAAACGTACCTATGAGTCGAGTCCCTCGACTAGTTTAAAAATATAATTTCCCGTAAAAATGTTAGTTGTAAACAATGACGTACGTTTCGTTTAATAATAAAATATTTATGTATCTAACAATATATATTTTTCTACAACACATTAAGTTAAATGATATTATTTTATACAATTCTGTGAAAAAATACGAGACTTAATTTAAAAAGATCTACAGACGAAATTACTCATCTCCATTATAAGACTTAATAAAGCACTAACATAAAACGCGCTTAATATTCAAGACTTAAAAGACTTTATTCAAATTTAAAAATATCTATATACGAGTACTAGCTTTTGCCCGCGACTTCGTCCACGTGGAATAATGACTTCCGGCAGAATTTGGGTTCCCCTCTATTTTCTATTTCCCAAAATCCTCTCTTAGTGGTAGCATACTCCCCACCCCAACAAAATGTGCTTTGAAACGACTATCAGTGCCCCGCGGTTTCACCCGCGTAGTTTTCAATTTACCCCCCTTTTCTCCCACTAGAGGGGATTTTCCAAAAATCCTCTCTCAGTGGTAGCCTATTCCCCCCAACACGTGCCGAATTTCAGCTCTCTACGACCAGTAGTTTCGGCTGTGCGTTGTCTGTCAGTCAGTCAGTCAGTACATCACTGAGTAACGGAAGAGTTTTATATAATATTATAAAATATAGAAGATATAGATATTATATATAAAAGTTCACATCAAAACGTGTGGTGTTGACGGTTTGATTAAAATAAACCCAACAAATACTTGCTCTGAAATCGACAGTCAGGAGTTATACGTAATGAGCGAACTTGCAAAATAAAGGGTTCAAACTTAGCAACAACTTTATTATGAAGAAAATTGGTAATTCATTGCTTAGATTACCAAAGCGATACCTTGAGTATTGGAAAAAGTTTTCTCTGCTAATAAAAACGTATGACACTTTCAACGTTTGTAATAAGACTTTATACTTTTGTAAGACTAAAAGTTATATTTCTAAAAGGATTTAAGATGTCTTTTGAAACTTAAATTCATTTTTAAAAGGTAATTTAAATATTGAAATTACTAAAGTTATTTTTTGAAGTCTAATACAGTCTCAAAAATAAATCATCTAATAAACTTTAAGCCAAAGAATCAAGAAAATAATTTACCCAACATTAAAGTTCAAATATTTCATTATATGTTTATACAGTAAATATATTCACAAGAATCTAAAAGGTATTTCAACAATATTCATACGTTTGAACTCGTTTTGAACATTTCTAGAATCAAGATGAAAAAATACATTTTGATCAAAGCAATTTAGACTTTAATATCACATGAAAGTGCCGCTTTAATCACAGGCAAGTCCATTACGTGTATTTACAGCCATATTTTCGTATATTCACTCGAACCACATCTGTCAGAATCAGAACACATTATATGCAGAGTGATCCTCTTTGTTGTATGTCAAAGCTTAGGTTTTTCTTTCATGTATGTAGGTAACATGGAGAGATAAAACAACATTTTCATCTAATCCATTTAAAACACGATAAACCGTTGCCCTTAGATTAACATAATGGATAAAGTTAAAAGGGACTGAGAAATACGCTATCTACGGATGTGACGAATAAAGGATGCAAAGAGATTTTCCCTTTTTGTGGACACGGGTTAACTATTGTATTTTGGACAAAGAAGTTGAAAGCAAATAAAAATATTCATCCTTTTTGAATTTCAATGCATTGCTTTGCTCCGCTCTTGTTTACATTCAATTGTTTGACAAAATTATGTTGGGAGTTCGTATTTTGGTTCATGGACACTGTATTAGACGTTATAGTTAGCTTATATGTGACTTAGGTTCATAGCTTAGGTTACTTTAAGTGCTATACTGTAAGATCTCACTAAGCAATATCTATTACTGGCGGTGTTAATAAAATGTAAAACTATACAGCATAGGTATATAATCACCACGCTTAATTACTCTTTAATACATAGTAACTCTTTCGTTCATTTCAATAAAAATGTTCTTCAAAAAAAGTCTCTAAATTATATTCATAAATATTTAAATGAACTTTAAAATAAGTTTGAAACACGTGTCGTTTATAATGGTCTGATTCTTAAACTTGTAAAGTTTCAGTTTTTCAGGTCAAGGAGTAGCTCTTAGAGGTTATAAAAAGAAAGGAAGAGAAAATTAAATTTCATGGACTTTTTAAAGTAAAGTATCTATAACGAGATCGCGAGTAATTTAAGATTGCAAGCTAAGAGCTCTAAGCGCAAGAGAGAACTTTTATGGCATTATAGGCATACAAAGAACGAACAAACGCGCAAAGCATTTAAATTATACTCAGCTCGCTATAGTCGTATTATTAAACTAACACAAAAATCGCACAATGATAACTTCATAAAAACGGCCCCTAACAAGTCTAAAGCGACCTGGGCAATAATAAATAATAAAAAAACAAAGTTCCCTACTGAAGACATATCCCAAATAACCGCAAATAACAAAACTATTGAGAATCCCAGTGAAATAGCTGAAGCATTTAATAACTTTTATATTGACCAAGTTAAATCCGACATAATACATAATAATTCTAATAATTTTTACAATTCTCATAATTCTTTATTTATGCATCCTTGTACTTCATTTGATGTTACTAAAATTATTCAAGCATTAAAAAATACCAACAGCACGGGTTACGACGGTGTTTGCACGAAGGTTTTAAAAATGGTTGCTCCAGTAATTGCGCCCATTCTTAGTCACATTATTAATTTGTGCTTAGTCTGCGGATCTTTTCCCTCCAAACTAAAGAAAACGATTATCAAACCTTTGTTTAAAAAAGATGATAAGCAAGACATGCAATGTTATAGGCCAATCGCTCTTATACCTACGATATCTAAAATATTCGAGAAATTTATATATGAAAATCTATATTCTTATTTTGAGAGCAAGAAAATATTAGTTGAAGAACAGCAAGGTTTTAGAAGGAACAAGTCTATTAACTCAGTAGTATATCGCTTCCTAAAAGTAATAATGTCCAATTTAGATAAAAGTCGCAAAGTATGTGCTCTCCTGATGGATCTAACAAAGGCATTTGATCACGTAAACCACACAATACTCGCAAGGAAACTGGAAATGTACGGTGTTAGAGGTAATGCACTAGATCTAGTTATATCATACTTGAGTAACAGACAACAAGCTACTCAAATAACTAGGCTTTGTCCGATCACCAAAACGGAAAAAACCTATGTTTCTGACTATCGGCTGGTAAAATGTGGTGTACCACAAGGTAGCGTATTAGGGCCCTTGCTGTTTATCATCTACATAAATGATTTCCCCAAATCAATAAACCAGCCCATGGTGCTATTTGCAGATGATAGCACTGTCATGTTCTCTGCTAAAGACACACTATCACTAGAGACCGACGCTAATAGTACTCTTGTTGACGCTGTGAATTGGCTACGCTCAAATAGTCTTTTAATAAACTTAAAAAAGACGAGCATAATACCCTTCACAAACAGTGGTACTCAACCTATTAATTTGGATATAGAATATGATGGCTGCTCTGTTCAAGAGGTTGCAACTGGTAAATTTTTGGGTCTTACATTAGATCGCAATCTTAACTGGAAGGAGCATGTTGCCGGTATATGTTCAAAGTTAAGTCAATTTTCATATGCCTTATATCATTTGAATAAAGTTGTTAACATTTCGGCCGTTTTGACTTCCTATCATGGTCATGTGGAAGCTGCATTGAGATATGGTGTTATATTTTGGGGCAACTCGGTCGATAAGACTCGAGTGTTTATAGCACAAAAAAAGTGTATTAGGGCCATATTTGGTCTCAAACATAGAACGAGTTGTAAACCTTATTTTCAAAAGTTTAACTTAATGACCCTGCCGTGTCTGTACATATATGAAGTCTCAGTATTTGTAAAATCTAATTTGAATTTGTTTAAAGGAGTACACAGTAGGAGGCTTCATTATATGATAAATAATTGTCAGATGAAAACGGCTCTCTTTAAGAATAGTATTGTTGGAATGACCCCTATAATATACAATCACTTACCGAAAAATATGTTATTAGAACAAAATATTGTTAGTTTTAAGAATCAACTTAAAAAGCTCCTCTTGAGTAAGTGTTACTACACGATTAATGAATATTTAAATGATAAAATAAACATTTAATTGTACCACAATTTTGACATGAATGTATTCTTAATTAGTATTTATATTCAATGTTTGACATTTAGTTATTTTTATGGACTCTGTATTTCTTATTATTTTGACATTGTAATCATTAATTTATTTGTAATTCGACATTGTAATTTAAAGTTAAATTGTAATATTGCATGCCTCGTGTGTAAGGCCGAATAGAGTGTTCCTTTTCACTGTATCCAACACCACACTATGTACCTTTATTCGCAATAATAAATGAATTGAAATTGAAATTGAAATTGAAATAGAATTTAATGTTAAAATTAAATTCACTTTTATATGTTAATAGCTGTTTTCTTCCGTATAATTCTGTTTTATCACCTTTTTGTCCTGTGAAACTTTCGAGATAAAAATATATCCATTATTCCTGGTACAACTTCTTATATGTATCTATCGAGGACTCTTTGAAACGACGTCGATTAATAATAATTGGTGTATATAAACCCGTTTTAAAGAAAAAAGTAATATTTTTGTAAATCAGTAATGACAAAACTCAAGTTTTGAAAGCCGAAACAAATTTGCAATCAATTGAAAAATATTTACCCAAAATGTTTGCCTATTATATTCCATTTTGACTGAACGAAAGGCCGATATCAAAAAATAATAATTACTTGTAACATTGGTACAAACATTGTAGGTAATCCATTACGATGTGAACGCAACCTGAATTGAACATTTTACGATTTGTTTGACGCGAATGAATATTGACGTGAATTATTACCAACCATACATTCACGTCAGATGGATGGAACTTCGTTTTTATGACGAGCGGTGTACCTATACGAGCACGAGTAGGGTAAAAGTGTGAACCTTTTCATTGAAGATTTATTCAATTATTAACGATTTCACAGGCAATAGCTTTGAAATCTAGGTAAAAATAATCTTAAATATTGATAATTATTTTTTATTCACGCTGGAAATTGATATGCAGTAGAACTACAGTAATCCGATAAACATGTTGCAGGGCATTTTCAAAATATGGAGTACCTAAGACTCCAATATAGTCCCAAGTTAAACCCTATCATATACAGTTTTTTGAAAAAGATTATCCGGCACATTACCGATGTTCCAGTGTATTATATGAAAGTTATTGTTTATTAGAATCCGTAGTCTTGTGCAAAGAAATATAAAAAGGTTTTAATCTATTTTTGTACACTGGAAAATTACACGCTCAGCTGTCAGACCTTGATTCATAGCTTGAAATTAGTGCTAAAGATTTTTGTATGAGTAAAATCTTTATCTTGATTACACCCGTATCAATGTCAACCAAATTGATCCGGACCAAATTGGTCAATTACTAGAAACGTGATTTGATGCGAATAATTAGTCGCTCACGCCGGCTAATTTGTGATTAGTCTGGATATTATACCGTTTACGTGGTTATTATTAGGATATATGTCTTATTGACAAGGAGTTCTTAGAAACAGTTTAAATTCTGGAATAGAAGAGAAGGTATTTCTGATGTTTTGAATAAAAGGTGTATATGTGTATTTTCGGTAAGTCTATTTATTTTTTTTGTTAGTTATCATTTTATGATACCCTATCAAACAAAACAGAAATAGTATACAAACATATATTCATCTGCTTTTAAACAAAATTGATGTGTGGTGAGCTATATTCAATCCGAAACATTAATATAAACTAACATTTATCTGGAAATGAGTCCTAAATAAACTTATTAATAAGTATGATATCACTTGACCTAATTAAATCCTTTATACACATTTATATAGGATTTGCCTTTGAAAATTAATTTAGGGCATTGTAAAACCAAAGAAATTAATAGTAAAAATATGTTTAACACTGTTTGTTCGATGTCCATTATAATATTGAGGCAAAGTATAATAATGAGTACTAGCTTATTGATTTACACGAACACTACACATTAAAATAAAACACTTAAACGGATTTTTCAGACGTCTTCCATCTTAGTCTACTGTGATCACGGGTTCTATAAAGAATCCGAAACGTCAGAAAATGTAAAACAAAATATAATCACGACAAAAATCCGTCTGAGTGTTTTATTTCAATGAGTATTAGCGTAATTGAGGGTAGTATGTCATTCAGAAGGTAGTACTCATAGCAGATAAAGTCACTCACTACCCACTACTCCACTTGGTTATTGTTTACTTTGACGCTGTTTTGTGTTAAGACAAAGAGTATTCAATAAGTTTTGTGACCGAAAACCAATGTTCCTGCTTCCATTCGTCATGACGTGCGTGGGCTTGAGGCGTCTTCTGCTCAGCGAAGCGTTGATGTAGGTCAGTATTCAATTGTTCTTATACATACAGCGGGATGAAATGTTATGCATTCAGAAATATTTTGGTTAAATTATAAAATACTTTGCATTGCTTTAGGATAGTTGAAATGATCTCGATGGCAGAGTGGTCACCATGCCGGACTGCCATCCGTAAGGTTGCGGGTTCGATTCCCGTGCGGGGTGAATATCTGTGTGAACCACAAATGTTTGTATCGGTCTGGATGTGTGTGAATGAGTGTGTGCGTAGTTTCTGATACCCTAGATACAAGTTTCGAACTTAGTTAGGGGTCAGTTACTATAATGAGGTGAAGTAGTGAATGATTATGTTATTTCTTAAATAGATTTTCAAACACTTTCGCAGGTATATCAGGTAGATAGATCATGGACCACTACTATATTGTCTGTATTTTATACACAAATAAATTATTAACACTGATGTATTACTGCACTCACTGTACCTCGAAGTTTTATCCGCATTCATTTTATCTGTGGTAATCTTGGAAACAAATGTATGTTATAACTAAACTAATATACTACCCGTGTGCCATAATTTCATTTAAATCTTCAGCTATCTTTGCATAATTGAGTGTCATGTACTCACTTGTACTAATTAATTAGAATACATATTACGAAATGTGTATCTCTAAAATTACAAACCCGATCTAACAATGACATAGCTATTAGAAAGATACAATATAATAACCCTAGATAAATCCTGTTAGGTTTCTATCAGTAACATAGGGATAGAGAATAATTTATCACAAAATTCCAACAGGATACCTTTTAAATCCACGGAATATAATTAAAACATTTCAATGACATAAAACCACGATAAAATTCACTAAAGATATAATAACAATCCGAGGTACATTGAATATCTCGGTCGGTTTATATAAGGCTGAGGAACGTAATAATATTTTTATTTGCTTCACCCAGCACGACTCCATCTTATATGTGTAAACATACGAACAAAACTTCGTAATAATACGGGAGTCACCCGACATTGGCCTAATCCTCGCATATGAGCTATGTATCTACTAACCACTATTAAACGTATCATGAATAATGTAAGATTCCTCTATTTATTGAAAGAGATTCAATAATATTAACTTTTGGGACAAACATTGGTAACTTCTACTACTTATTTGGCTAAAAATAAAATGAGCTATTCAGACAATTGTACCAGTATTCGTAAGAAACATCATATATGGAAATATAGTACTTATAACCATCAATGATTAGAACCACATTTGCATAAACATCCCAATGTATTATGTAAAATAACAAACTTGTTAACAAAACATGAATGTTAAGCAACTTTGATCCTTATTACAATAGTAGATCCTCGGAGTGACACATTGAGTGTTACTGTTTAAGATATTCACCGCAGTGTTACCATCGTGAGACAATTAAACAAGTAAATATGGTATACCAATTCTTAAAGAGATCACTTGGTGAAAACATTTTACTGAAGAGTACTTAAAACTTTCCGGACCCTTCCCGTTTGTCGCTCGGAGCCATCCCCCTTGTTCCTCGTATTGCGGACGAGGCGTTAACCACCTCGGAGATTTATGAAAGTAGCTTGTCTTTTTGTACCACTCGAGGGCAAAGGGGAGTTATTATCTATGTTCACAGTCGCCTTAATTTTGTTTCTCCTTTTTTAGGCAGTTCCTTTTAATTTTGGAGGTTGAAAAAGTTTTCGGGAAACTTTCATGAAAGTAAATAAAGGCTATTAAGAGCGGTCTGGGAGGAAACACTCGCCGTTACGAAGGTTCTTGAACGTTTCAAAAAGCAATTTCGAATTTTCACGCTTTGAATGGGTGAGGTCTGCCACAGTCAGTTACAGTTGACTTCGCTCGGTTTTTGATGCATTCGGTGGCTTATACAATTTTATTCACTTTTATTATTCCAACTTAGGTTATTCAATTATGTAACTTGTAGACGTGTTTGTCGGAGTTACATAAGGGTTAGAGTTCTATCGCGTTAATGTTTACTAAGTGAGAAAATCGGAATAACACGTAGACTATGTCCTTCCGGCGCATTAAGCTGTCTCCGCACCAAATTTCTTAAGATAAATTTAATGGATTTTGTCGTGGAAATGTAACAAACAAGGGTGATATATTTATCTTATTCGCGTTTATATTTAGTTTATTGTCTTGAAAATACTAAATAATAGTTATTTATGGTACAAGCGAGGTAAGTTTCCATCCTCGGCTATCTTCAGACCCTTGCCTAACGGCTCGGGCCTCAATAGCGCCTCGGAAGTAATCACCAATACTCGCGTGTATCATACAAGGTTTTTCAACACATTTGCGAAGAAATTATCATTTTTCTCTAATAAATAAACAGTTATTCTATTCGCGCGCATCCAACACAACAATGGTGATCGCCAAAGACTAAAAGAATATTTTTTGTGTCGAAACTTTTTTAAAAACAAATCAATTTAAAAAAACAATCTATAACTCACTAGTGAATAAAACGTGTCATTATTCATCTGTTTTTGCACAAATAAGAGCCCCTTTATGAGCAAGTGTGTTGAAAAATAAATGTTTTATGCATTTTAATTCTTAGAAAATCATTAAATTATCTAAGACCATGCCATGAAATAGCTGCCGTAAAGCCAACCTAGTACTTATTCCAGATTTAAAAGATTCTACTCCGGGAATATGTATGGTCTTCGCAAGTTGGACTAGAGTAGCAAGGTTCGAAACGGTCCTAGGTTAAAGATATTATGATTGAGGACTGATAATCTGCTAGTGAACACTTTATTTAAATGATAACAAAGTAACAGGCGATATTGTACTGTAAGAAGGATGAGTTTATCTTGACCTTAAACTTGATCCGTTTTAGTAATTATTAAAGCAAACATGCATCGTTTAACTCAAGATTTGAACCTTTCTACTCTCTGATTTTTTCTTGTACAGAAAGACTAATGTATCTTGACGACCTAGATGGCAGAGTGGTCACCATGCCTGACTGCCATCTGTAAGGTTGCGGGTTCGATTCCCGTGCGGGGTGAATATTTGTGTGAACCACAAATGTTTGTCTCGGTCTGGGTGTGTGTGTGAATGAGTGTGTGCGTAGTCTCTGATACCCTAGATACAATTTTCGAACTTAGGGTTCAGTTACTATAAAGAGATGATATAGTGAATGATAAAAAAAATTGTATATTTTTCATTGAATTCAATAAACTCAAATAACCAATAAACACAGTTATTAACGACATAGTGTATGTTTTGGTGCGGCACAAGGCTATCTACATTGAGAGTTTAACGCTATCTGAAATTAATTTAAACTTCACCCCTTGCTGCATATCAATTAGTTCGATAGAACGGTAGTTTGTAGGTAAGTGATAAGGAATGGCGTAATTTACTTGCGATAAAGGATACTACTGTTTCAAACGATAGAACTCACTTGTTTATAATTAATTTCTTTTCCAATGGACTCAATTTTCTACTCGCTTTATATTTATCTTTTAAAGACAAAGTTTTCGTTAAAATAATTAAAATTTACTACATCTTTAAATTAACAACGACATCGAAAAATATTGCTGCATTAGTCATATTAATCAACAAGAAGCACTCGCAACATAAACGAGGAAAATTTCTAAATTTTCTCTTGAAAATATGGAAGGAAAACAAAAGATTTTCCTGTTTGTAAACGTAGTTTTTCATTAAATGTTATATGGATAGTTTTGTATGAAAAACGATCGTAAGAATTTCATGATACCGTCATAAGAAAGTTAACTAAACCGTGATTGCAGTATAAGCTCATGGCTTACCCATATGCGGTTGGGTTAGAAAATAAGTAAAGCTAGTAACCCAAAGTCCCTTGAAAAATTTGCACGATCAATCTATCGCCCTCATGCGAGAGGGTATCCTTTACAAGTCAAGCAATTTTACTAAGGTGTTCCGTCTTCCCCTTCTACATTTGTGAAACCACTTTTCTTTAAGAACGAAAGTAAACTTATTCATTACTCTCCCGGTAACTTTACATTCATGAGGAAATATTTCATAAAACATTTTTTTTCCCTTAAAAGAATTTGTGTTCTGTTTTCGGCACAGTTTTGTTGAGTTATGAGTTTATTGGGTTATATCATTTAATTCTTAATGTGTGAGCTTTTATAATATATTCTGAAAGTACACACACGAGTACACGTATGTACATTCAAAATGTTTTCGTTAGCTGGGTTTGAAGACTAAGCTGCTGCTCTAACTAACTAAAGATACGTTACTCTATTTTTCTTAAATATTAAATACTAGACTAGCTTTACAACATTACCCAATTCCCAACTAAACTTGAATACTAACACAAGTTCGTAAAATATATTTTTAGAACACTTAAGTATGTTTATCATCACAAATTAATGCTAAACTTTAAAGCATGTCATTTATTTCAGTAGAAAGAATCGCAGTTGACTTCCATTAGATGTTTTGGCTCGACGCCAGCGTGTGAAAGGGGTCTTAGAGACCTTTGTTTTCGGATGGTCTTTGTCAATATTGTCCGAATTCTAAGCGGCAGCTCTCGCAGAACTGACTTTCGACTTGTTTTAACTGTCTTTGTGATTAAAAAAACCATTGGTTAAAATTAGGGGTATATTTGAGAATATTATTTTTTTAAGTGAGTTTCAAATGCTATTATTTTTAGACTGAATTTACAAATGAGGAGATTTTCTGTTCGTTTGTTTGTTTTTTTATGTTTATTACCTTTGGACTTCCTTATTTTTGTTACTTACCCTAATATTGTCACATAAAAAACCTCATCATATTTAAAAGTCAGTGACACCACAGATCAGGGAGTCAGTGCTTAGGACGTCAAGAGAGAGAGAGAGAGATAGTTCTGTCGTCCGTGGGTGACACAGCTTTTGTAAAAATAATTTTACACGTAGATTGAAAGATTTAATGGAAGATCTAAGATAATTTCGTAAAGGCAAAGTTAAACACTGCAGTGTCATCATCATTGCGTAGAACATTAATCCTGCGAGGATCAGATTTGAATATCCAGGTTACGAATCCAGCTTATAGCGGCAGGTGTGAGCTTATGGACCTCCGATATTCCGCAGGGGTAACAGCGAAGCGAACTGATTATGATTTTATTACTTAATAGAACTTCAAAATCATCAAAATTTAATCCCGTTATTTATTAAATCCACTACAAATAAACAGTGAAATTCAACACAGCATAATATTAAGCCCACATCGCCTTGAAACTCCGGAATCGAGCCTTTTAACCCTCAATATGTGTGACAAACAATGGATAGTACACACGACTGACCAAATAGCATAATGCTACTATACTACCCCTGCCTCCAGCTCGTACGTGACCGGTATAAACAATAAGATATTTGTCTCAGTCTTCGAACAATTTGTGAAAAAAATCAGGACGATTTTAGACAAAAAGAACTAGGAGAAATCTGAAATTGTTTTTCTTTTCTATTAGATAGTAGTTTTTTTGTTTTTCGAGTTTGTGATTTAGTTGTAGTCTATAGAATTAGTGGTCTTGATCAAACATTGGATTAAGTTGGTCTTCATTTAAGTTAGTGTGTATCTACTGAAAAGTTAGGCGTCTAAGGGAAGGTTCATATCTGACGGAACATGCGTCGCGTATTATCGGTCGCGTAACGCCAAAACGCCGTAGAAAAACTTTTGACCACTAACACTAACGTATAATCGGTTGAGTGTGAACGGTCAAGAGTTTTTTATACATTTGTCTGTTCTGATCATCCGTCAGATATGAACCTTCCCTTACATGCGTTAATCCTTATCCCGTAGAAATGTTGTGAGATGAGATGTAGTTTGAGTGTCAATAGAAATTGTAAACTATATTTTTCTTAAATCCTTCATTCATTAGTGGAAAGAAAATGATCCTTAACTAGGTTTATTACCTGGATCTAGGGTACCAGAAAATACATACACGTACTACTAACTAGTCGAGGGATTCGACATATAGGTACGTGTAAATATCCCGTAGAAAGATATTAATTATACTTACATCTTCATCTCATATTTACCTCACACGGGAATGGAACCTGTAACCCTTAATTTGGCAGTCCAGCATGGTGACCACTCTATCTAAATCCTATCTGTCTGTCTGTTACCTTTTCACGGCTAAACTACTGAACCGATTGACTTGAAATTTGGTATAAGGGTAGCTTATGGTTAAAGCTAAGGCTTAGTTTTATCCCGAAATTCCCACGGGAGCGGAAACTATGCGGGTGAAACTGCGAGGCACAGCTAGTACCTAATAAATATATCCAGTCTAGAGAAAAATACCATGATAGCATACAAATATAGCCCCATAAGTTAGTCCAGTACTAATTCACAAAAATAAAATCTCTAGTTCTAGTTTAAAAAAAAATAAGATTCGAAAACACCATTACAATAAAATTAACTTCAAAATACACAAAACATAATTCACATACAAAACCAAAGAAGCAAATCAAATACATGTTAATTCCGATGTCTTCATCCGAATCCACTTTTCCGGGGAACAAGCACAGAAACAAATGTAATACCATCTTAATTCCTTCATAATTCAGTATATGCAAATGACTTTATGGCTTTTAAACTTAACGGACGTGAAATTCACATGTTGTACTCCCTAACGTAATATTTTTAGACGATTTTAACATAATTTGAAAGCTGATAGGCACTAAAGTGTTTACATGGCAGTATCTAGTTTGTGTGCAGATCATTTCTTGTTGAATTTTAGTTGTAAATAAAATTTTGTTTTTTCATGTTTGTATTTGGTTGCTATCCTAATCCTAACTAAACCTAACTAATATTATAAATGCGAAAGTAACTCTGTCTGTCTGTCTGTCTGTCTGTCTGTCTGTCTGTTACCTTTTCACGGCTAAACTACTGAACCGATTGATTTGAAATTTGGTACAAGGGTAGCTTATGGTCCGGGAAAGAACATAGGCTACGTTTTATCCCGAAATTCCCACGGGAACGGGAACTACGCGGGTGAAACCGCGGGCGCTACTAGTAATATAATAATATGGTTTGATAAGGTTCGAAGACTTTTTAGCCTCTAAGAAGTGTGTTCATGCCTTCATATTAGGTATTAAATAAATAAAATCATACAAATATTACATACTTAGGGCATTACATACTGGTGAAATTTTATTTAGTTGTTAGTCTATTTTAGTAAGTTAACAAGATTCCAAAGAATGATTTATTGCTGGTACAAAAAGTAATGGAAACTATATGACAAGAGCTTAAACTTAAAGATATCTGCCCTCTCGACACAAGTGTGATCCAACGTAAATAAACACAGAACCTTGGATGCAGATCATTAAGAATCTCTTTCGAGCTGAGAAGACATCGATTTAATGAAACCGTTCCGTTTTCGCGTAACATTCAAAGAAACTGTATTTAAAGTGCTTAAACTTAGTGTACATAAAGTAATCGAATAATGTCTGTCATTTATAGCGCACCATCTAGAGTACTCTTGACCTAAAACTTTCCTTTTGTGCGACACTGTACCAACACTCAAACCACATTTTTGCGGACGGAACGTTTTCTGCAGCTCTTCAGTTCTTCCAAAACCATTTTTTCAGTGTCAGTTTTAACGTTCAGTAATTTTGTAACGTTTGTCAAGATTAGTATCAAACATCTGTTTTGGTAGAGCCAAAAGACTTTTGAATCTCTTAGGTTTTCATTCTACCTTTAAATAATGATGTAATTTGCATCAATTAGTAGTACTGATTTGTTCTCTAAACTAAAATACCTCATTTATACAGATTACTTGACAAGATTAATGGGGTTTACGTTTGTTTTGCTCATTTAATTTGGTGATTTATAGGTCCTCTTGGGTAGGCGAACGAATGTGAAATTAAAACTTATTTTTTCGTATAAATTATAAGGGTTCTTTTGGGATATCAAAATAGTATGCCATTATATAGTTTTATTTTTATCTTAGTACTATAAAAAGCATTATGTAAGTTTTACTGTCATAGCATGTTTGTTATTTCGTTAATACATTCTACAATAGCTTAGGTTTCAGGTCACCAACACGCACACTTCACACACAAACGCAAAAATCACACTTATTTCTCATCAATGCACTAATACCATCAGCAAGAGAGGCGTTCTCGAATCCTACAGGCCCGTACTATTTCATAACGTAGAATGTCGCCCTGTGGCTGGGTTCACCAGTTGTTTCATGCACTATGTACTAACTTAAGCTACTCTTTGTCACTGTTACCATGTAGTGTAAACAATGTGATACCTACGATATTGTTGTACGAATACGTGCTTTTCTCTGTCTACTAGATGCTTTTGTATGGCCTATAATACCTACTGAAAAGTAACATTTATTTCTTAGTAATTACTATATAGTTAGGTGTGTCCTACCCCCACTGCCAACAAACCTATAAAAGGTGATGTCAGTCGTGGAAAACGGACATTCGCATCTCAGCTCTCTTAGCGTACGGTTGTGTTCGGCGCGACTTGAGTAAGTTAAATTGTGTTAATTATCGTTAGAGTGTGATTTCATGTAAGTACATTTTTCGTTTAATAAATTGGTGATTTATTTTATTTTGTAAATTATGTTCTCATAGTTAAGGGTATTTTTGTTTTCAAATTATAATAAAAAGTGTTAATAAATAATTGTTAAGTATTTTGTTTTTTTTAACGTCTCCCACTACTGGATTCTAAATTCAGAAGTGGGATAAAGATCAAATTTTCGCCCACTTTTGGCCACATTATTTGAGTATTTTTCTTGTAATACTTTTAACAAATAGAACAAAAGTACCCTCATTTACAAATAAAACACCAATTCATATTTAAGTTCAAATTTAAACGTCTTTTACTTGTTGTTTTTGTTTCGTTTTGTTATTTTATCTTTGTTTCGGATATGTCCGATACTCGAGCCAGATCGCGTGACAAGTCGCATCGACACAACCCCGGTAGGGGCGAAGAGCGCGCGTCCCGCTCTCGTTCACGTCCTATAGACCGGTCTGAGGAGGCCCGCGCTTCTTCTTATCGACGCGATAGATCCCGTACTCGCTCGCCGCGATACGATCATGCGAGGCCGCGTTCACCCCGCCGTCGAGATAGGTCCGGTACTCGTTCGTCTCGATACAATGTAAATAGATCTCGTTCTCGTACACCGCATAGGCATCGTTCACGCGACGGGTCCCGTTTAAACGTTTATTCTAACGACGATTATCTGCATAGGTACGATAGGCAGAACGATTCACTGCAACATACTTTAAACGCAATTCTGTCTCGAATAACTACCCTCGAAAGTGAACATAGTGTACGAAATACAACCGGGGAAAATAGAAATAGTTCTATAACGCTTACATCAGTACAAAGTAACCCTGTTAACTTGACTTTACGCCGAAGATCAACTGATGTAAATGATTCATCTCTCCCCTTAAATCCCATCGCAATTCCTAGTGGCCATCCGCCCGATAGCTTAATTGACAATAGTATTGTGAGTAATAATAACACTTTACCGTTACACTACAAATCATCTATGGATTCAACGCGTGCACTGACCGAGGCCATAAAATCTTTAACGTCCGTTAAAAATCAAAATTATTTTGTCTCAAATTTTGACCCTACGATAAACGACATAGACGTATGGTGTGAGGAGGTCGATAGGGCGCGATTAGTAAATAACTGGGGAGATTCTGAGTGTTTGTCTAGAGTCTCAGCATGTTTGAAAGGTGACGCGCGCACCTGGTTGAATGAGTGGGTTACTCACGACCGAACCTGGTCAAATTTTAGCAGGGAGTTTAAATCGTTGTGCCCGCGTAGGTTAGATTACGCGAATATCTTATACCAAACTATGCAGACAAACTCGGATAAGTTTACTTCTTATGCTGAGTACGCTAGGAGAACCTTATTACGTCTTAAAATTGTCAAGGGGCTTAGTGACGAATTAAGAGTACTAATTGTTATTCGAGGCATTACTGATGTTCAAGTTAAGGCCGCAGCTACAAACGCAGGGTTAAACTGCGATAACCTAGTCAGTTTTCTATCGATTTATGTCAAGCCCGCTCACGTAAAGTACGAACAACGTAATCAACCGTCCAGAAAAACATTTAACAATCAAAATAGGGTGAAATGTTTTAAATGTGGACGGATTGGGCATAAATCTAACGAATGTAGATCTGGTGGTGGTAATTCCGCGTCTAATCAGGCACATACATCAGCACCTAAACAAAGTACTAGTGGTGCCGGCATAGTTTGCAATTTTTGTAAAAAACCTGGCCATTTAGAATCTGTTTGTTTTGCCAAAGAGAGATCCAGTTCTCGTAATACTCGAAACGTCAATTTATGTGAGAAACCATCCTTGATTCGGCACCCTCGAGATTCAGATTTAACTACTGCCGTTGTGCAAGGTATACCTGTCGATATCCTCATCGACAGCGGTGCTTTAAACATTTCCCTTGTTTCTGCTGACGTGCTCAAACATTTTTCGTGTGAGAGAAAGCCTACCCGTTGTATATTGAAAGGCATAAGCGACAAAGTTGTTGAAGCCGATAGTTACATAACGCTAACTATTGAGTTCGATGAGATAACAATTGAGGCTGATCTCGTGGTGGTTCCGGGGTCTTGCATGAGTTCTCCCATAGTGATAGGCACTGATATTCTTAATCGTGACGGTATAACTTATGTGAGAACCAAGGACAGACAGTATCTGACGCGGGCATTAGAGCGCTGTATACATGCAACAACACTTCAAAAGTCAGAACCGATTAAAACACCCCTTCTGGGTACTGACCTTAATCTACTCATGGAAATAATCGCCTATTTTTCTGAATTTTTGATTTCGGGTACCGCCTCAAGTGCTGTTACTACCGGAACTATGCACATTCAATTAACCAACAATACGCCTGTTGCTTACCGTCCTTACCAATTGTCTTACGCCGAAAAACTTAAGGTTAGAGAAATAATTAAAGATCTCAAAACTAAAGGTATTGTTCGCGATTCAGAGTCACAGTATGCTAGTCCGATCATATTGGTTAAAAAGAAGGACGGTAGCGACAGGATGTGTGTTGATTACCGGGCTTTGAATAGACTTACGGTGAGAGATCGATACCCACTACCACGTATAGACGATCAAATCGATAGGCTTGGTAACTTTAAATATTTTACTAGTTTGGACATGGCGACCGGTTTTCATCAAATACCGGTCGATGAACATTCAATCCATAAGACCGCCTTTGTAACACCGGAAGGCCACTTTGAATACGTTCGTATGCCCTTTGGTCTTACAAATTCGCCTATAGTTTACCAACGAATCATCAATAAAACTCTCCAAAGACACATTGAGGTTGGTAACGTACTCGTTTATGTTGATGATGTTTTATTGATGAGTAATTCTATTAATGACGGCCTAATTTTACTAAAAGAAGTCCTTAAGACGCTCACTGATGCAGGATTTTCCATTAATTTAAGAAAGTGCTCCTTTTTATTTACGGAGATTGAATATTTGGGAAGGGTCATTAGCCAGGGACATGTTAAACCAAGCCCCTCTAAAATAAGAGCATTGGTTGAATCCCCAATTCCCACAAATGTTAGACAGGTCAGACAATTTCTTGGCCTAGCCGGTTATTTTAGGAGATATATTCCAAACTATTCGACACGGGTTTCTTATATTTCAAATTTGCTCAAAAATAACGTAACTTTTCATTGGGGTCCTGATCAGGAACAGGCTCGACAAGAAATAATTTCTGTTTTAACCAATTCACCTATTTTATCAATTTTTGACCCTAATTTGTTGACGGAAGTGCACACCGATGCAAATAGTATTGGATACGGTGCTGTACTGATACAAAAGGAGACTGACGGCAAGAAACACGTAGTTGCCTACTTTAGTAAGACAACTCAGGGCGCGGAATCTAGGTACAATTCTTATCAGTTAGAGACATTAGCGGTCGTAAGAGCATTAGCACATTTTCGCCATTACTTAGTTGGTTTACAATTTAAAGTTATTACGGATTGCAATGCTCTTAAGGCTACTGAAAAGAAAAAGAACCTGCTTCCACGCGTTGCTCGATGGTGGGTCTATTTACAAGACTTTAATTTCACCATCGAGTATAGAAAAGGGAATCTCATGGCACACGCCGACTATCTAAGCCGAAACCCTATTTCTGCCGAAGTGCATCAAATCAGTAGACCTCGTAATTGGGCGCAAATTGCACAATCAGCTGATCATGAGACTCAGACTCTTATTCAGAAATTGCAAGATGGTGAGTTGGATTCACAGAGATATGTCCACAGAAATGACCTACTGTTATACCGTTACACACCCACAGGCGAAGAAGCCCGACTTCTCTGTTTTGTTCCTAAAGCTTTCCGATTGAGTTTATTAAGGGTCTTTCACGATGAACACAATCATATTTCTCCTGAAAAGACCTTAGATTTAATACTTAAACATTTTTGGTTTCCCTCTATGCGCCAGTTTATTGCCAAGTATATTAAACATTGTCTGGTGTGTGTCTCGATGAAGCGAGTTCAACGGGCTCCTCACCAACCTATAACTTCATGGGAGAAACCTGACACCCCGTTTCATACTTTACATCTTGATGTATTAGGTCCTTTACCCGAATCGAACGGGTTTAAATTCATTTTGTTAATGGTTGATTCCTTTACTAAGTATTGTTTGTTGTACGCTATCTATAGACAAGACGCTAACGAACTCACCCGTACGTTTACCAATGCCGTTTCCCTATTTGGAGTTCCAAAGCTCCTTGTAACTGACCGCGGGAGGATGTTTGAATCCACCGATTTTACCGGCCTTCTTTCCCAATTCGGTTGTGAAATCCATTATATCACACCCGAAATGCATAACGCCAACGGGCAAGTTGAAAGATACGTTAGAACTGTCCTCAATATGGTTCGGATTGAAGTGAACCACAAAAACTCAAGTTGGTCTGAACAGTTATGGAAGCTGCAACTAATCCTTAATATAACTCGCCAGAAGACTACCAGGACATCGCCACTAATGTTGCTGGTCGGGATCGACGCTACGACACCCGTCTTTAATTCATTGATCCGTGACTTATCTATAGAGATGTCGCAAAACCGTGATGCTTGGAGGGAACTCTGCCGAGCCAGGGCCAGCGAACATCTACGGCAGAATCAAGCGGATCAAGATTCACAAGTAAACCAGAACCGACGGCCGCCACGAAATTTTCACGAAAACGACATGGTTTTTGTTATAAAGTATTCGCAGAGTACTGGGAAATTAGATTCCGGTATGAGGGGCCCTTATCGAGTTATCAAGGTATTGCCCAATGGGCGATATCAGTTGAAATTATTGAGTGGATCTTATGGAAAGACCACCCAGGCAGCTGCTGAATACATGGTGCCTTGGCACGGAGAGTGGTGCCCCGAGTCTTGTGCGGCCTTCTTTGAGGGTGAGTATCATTTTGTTTTGTGTAATCTACGGGACATGCCCACTGAGCGACGCCTCTGTCCTGTTAGATTGTGCTCACCAGGACATGCCCACTGAGCGACGCCTCTGTCCATGCTCTCTCTTTGATCGGACATGCCCACTGAGCGACGCCTCTGTCCATGATCGCTATTTGTTTGGACATGCCCACTGAGCGACGCCTCTGTCCAGTGTAATCATATTAGATGGTTGGGACGCCTTCCATCTGTTTAGTCTGTTCACAGGAATGAGACTTAGTTACTTCACACACGACGAGAGGTTGCGTGCGCAACCAAGCGTTGGTGGTAACGTATTGGGGTTTTATGAGAGCTCTCAAAATATTAAGTTTTATATTTTAGTAGTTACATGGTAAACTGCATGTATTATTTTTCTAAAAATAACTCAAACTGATGTACAATGTTAATTTTCAGTAAATGACGAAGAAGTTTCTGGTATAAACCAGGAACTTTTGGCGACCCCTGTTATTCCAGCGAGATCAGAAAATATCGACGTGGCTGGTCCATCGACATCAAGCGATGCTTACGCAGCAGGTCCATCTACTGTTCCCGACACACATATGGAAGGACATATGCACGTCGAGGACGACGGATAGTCAGGAGAGGCCGAGTTAGGTGTGTCCTACCCCCACTGCCAACAAACCTATAAAAGGTGATGTCAGTCGTGGAAAACGGACATTCGCATCTCAGCTCTCTTAGCGTACGGTTGTGTTCGGCGCGACTTGAGTAAGTTAAATTGTGTTAATTATCGTTAGAGTGTGATTTCATGTAAGTACATTTTTCGTTTAATAAATTGGTGATTTATTTTATTTTGTAAATTATGTTCTCATAGTTAAGGGTATTTTTGTTTTCAAATTATAATAAAAAGTGTTAATAAATAATTGTTAAGTATTTTGTTTTTTTTAACGTCTCCCACTACTGGATTCTAAATATATTATAATTTGAGATTTTCAAATGCAAGTGTTTAAGATATTGGTGAAAGTTAACTTAATATATTCATGTAAAACAGATAAATAACTGCATCTATAGCAAAATCTGTCTCAACCATTGAGATTAACCTCAGTACAGACTTCTTTACATGTAGAAACATCATAAAGAAAACTATCAACCAAAACCGTTCTTGAAACTGACGCAATATCAACTAAAAATTGACACAATCTTAGCTCAGAACTAGTAAATTATAAAACAGTGTACACACAAAAAGTAAAAGAACTAGCTAATTCAAAGTAATATAAATTAATTTTGTTCGCACTAAGCAACAAAAACCAGCCAGTATTATTGTTTTAATAGCCAATTGGCACATCCGTGTACGGTTTCCAAATTGCATTATCGGAAAAGCCGGTTCGAGTCTTGCGGTAATAGAACGATCCAGTTAAAATGTTCCCTGGACACTATTTCGCTGCTAATTACACAGTTTTAAGGATGCTAAACTGAATTGTTCTATAGGAAGTCTCTTGTGGCTATAGTCGATCGTGTAGACGTGGTTTTGTTCAACGGTCTCAATGTTTTGTATTTGGAACATTTTAGTGCGACAAACTATTTTATGTTCCACTGCTTGTTACGTAGACTGAACAAGAACAAGTATTTTCATCTTCATCTTTATTTAAGTTTATCATTATAAATCTGAGCCATTTTTCGGAAATAATATTATACATCCATTGCTAGAGCTAGGTATCGAATCTGAGATCTCGTATCACATGCTCCTAAATCATTAAAACTGTGCTCAGTGAACAGTACTTACAGTGGATTAAAACCCTAAAATAAACTACAATAATACAATTGAACCGAAACATATTTATAAAGCAATATAAATCACATTCTTTTTTTCCGAACCTTTATCCCATGTCTATTTGGGGTCGGTTTTCAGTTTAACCAGATTTGGCGGAATGTCAGTATTTTACGTGAAGCGACTGCCATCAGACCTTCACAACCCAGAGGGCTATACGACATTTTTTGATTAAACCAAATGTTAGACTTTTGAGGGCTCTAACTACCCGTAACGACTGTCGATGATGTTAGTACGACAGCCGAGACCGACGGCTTTACGTGCCCTCCGAAGCACGGAAACGCTCATGAAATTAAAAGTCATTTTTGGCAATGACCCATCACAGTCATGACGGTGCCAGACGTTGCTTAACCGCACAGATCACAAGTGATCCGCGGGTAGCACTGGGCCACGAGCGCTTCTCTTCTTCTCAATATAAATCACATTATTTGTACCAAAATACCTTCAATGCAGACGCCCACACGCTGAGAGGATTGGAAATATTGTAACAAAATAATTACTGGACAAAAATAAATGTAATATTATTTTTTTTGTTATAAATAGTTTCAATCATCCGTTAATAATTAAAGGTCAGTTATTGTAATATTATCCGTCGAAAAGGTTAATTCTCGAATAACGTGTCAACTGGATTAAAAATAACTCCACTTTATGAAAATTTTAAGGCAAATTGACACAACATAGAATATTACTTTTAAATAATATATTTCGAAGATAATGTAATAAAACTGTAATGCCTCTAGTGACATGTGCCCGTCGCGAGGTCCCAGGTTTGAATCCTTTGTGGAGCGATTTATGTTTTTAATTTTGGAATAGGTTTTGAGTTTCAGACTAACTTTTAAACATGATGATAACAATATTCATTTTAACTGTACTTATTTTACCTTTAAAAGTCTGAGAAGGGTTTTTGGTTAGTAATGTGGTCATACAAACCGATTTAATAAAGATACAGTACTGTTTATAAATGATTTTAATAATATATTTCACAAAAATCTAAACTGTTAGGTACCCTCATAATAATAAAGAATTCCTCTTGTTATACAAGGGTAAAAAATCTTAGAAATAAATTTTAAAAAACGCGAATTGACGCCTTTTTTAATCCTCGTGTATTTTTACAAGGTTTCTTCTATTTATAGGAAACAATACAGAAATAAAACTTTTAAAATAAAATGTAACGTGCCATCAACAGACTATAAATAATAATGTTTTCAACACACTTGCTCATAAAGGGGCTCTTATTTGTGCAAAAACAGTTGAATAATGACACGCTTGATTCACTAGTGAGTCATAGATTTTTTTTTAAATAGTTTAGTTTTAAAAAAGTTTCTACCAAAAAAAAACGTGTCCATACATTTTAAAAACAAACTTCAACTATGTTGCCTTACTTTTGGTAGGTCTATGGTCGATTCCATTCATTCATTCATTCGTTTTTTTTTAATAAGTATATTCTTTTAGTCTTTGGCCGATCAACATTGTTGTGTTGGATTCGCGCGAAGAGACAAACTGTTTATTTATTAGCGAAAACTGATAATTTCTTCGCAAATGTATTGAAAAACGTTGTATGGTACACGCATGTATTGATGATTACCTCGCTTTTACTATAAATAACTATTATCTACCTGTCTACAGTTAAACAAATGAACATCAATATTTATAGCCAAAGAATCTCCGAATAAGCTGAAAATGCATAGTGACGAAAGAAAACTAATAATACTAATAACAGTTTGGGTGGATTCCATTAACAGACCCAGTTTGATTAGCTGAATATTAATTAGTTGATTATTTAGTAATAAGACGGTTAACATTCAGTGAATCTGGGTGTATCTACATTAAACTCGGTCTCTATAGATTGCCGTTAGTAATACGTATTTCGCTCGCGTACCACGCAGTTTGTAGTCATTAGTATTCTAGTCCAACTAGACAGAGTTATGTACTAAAATGAATGTAAAATCAAACTTTAAATTTTAAGTGGACTTATAGTCTCGTGAGTCGCCGGAAAGACCTTAGTAATTGCCGCTCAGTTGGTAGCTATATAAAATTTTGAAACTGTTGCAAAGTCCGTCGACGGGTGTTGAGATCACAAATTTGTATTCCGAGCTCACAATAAAGTTCATTTAAATATAAATGCGACAAGACCTTTACTTTCGTAAACGATGTTACTCCAATGAACTTTGTCGTAATTTTTTATGGTTATCCCCAAACTTGCCCTTAGCGCATATCCCTCTTTGAACGCAATTATAATACGTCCATGTTAAAATATACCTATATTCTGTGTTCCAATTCGCTAAAGAATAATAATTTTAGTGAATTTTCTTAATACATTTATAAATGTCGTTGAAAATTATTGTATCTCTCTCGTCTTCAATCAATCTTTAGCGACAACAGTTTTGAAAAGTATCTAAAAATCAGTGATGTAGATAAATGCAATTTTTTTTTTTCATTTTTAAAGTTCTGAAGTCATAACCACGCTTCCGTAATGTGTGTTTAGTATCGCATACCCAAGTTATGATAAGTCAACTTGAAAACGGATCTTCTTACATCAAATAGTAAATGAATAACTAAACTACACAGTAAACAAACTCAATTCAAACACAAACTTATTAAACTAATAAATTTGCTAAACAAATGTGATTCATTACTTACATATTTAAATCAATACAAAGTACAGTCGAGTTTTGTAGGGTCATAACTTGATCGGGACGTAAATTTTATGTAAATCCAATAAAGTAACTGCAACTTCAAAACAAGGAACTGCAATACATTATGTAGGACGACGACGCAGCCATAAATCCAGACTTGATTTAAAATTTCATACCAAGTCTTCGGCAACGTCAATTTTCATACAAAATTCATGGATGTTACGTTTTATCTTTTAAAGTGGATACTTCTTTAGTTTAGAACTAACTGATTAGAAAGTCTAAACTTGAGCTGAAAAGTTTTGTGTTGTGTTTATATTTTTGTGGGATTTCTTGTTTACTGATGAACCATAAACTTCGATAGAAGTTTTTGGTGTGTATGTACACGTCCGTACTAACGTGTACATTTTAACTAAAACTTTTAAACTGTTATCTACACTCAAAATTATATTGTTTTTTTTTTATTAATATTAAGTTGTATAATTATGAGGGTATTTAAAAGAAAATAATGGCCGCCATCTTGGAATGTCCGTCATAATGCATTGTAAATGACGTTACATCCCGACCAGGCAATAATATTTTATAAAATCTCAAATACTCTCTTCATTGATTAAAAAAACAGTTATACCTATACTTGTATAGAGTACATTCATTCCAAATCAGATC
Organism: Timandra comae; assembly: GCA_958496195.1. Lineage (NCBI taxonomy): Eukaryota > Metazoa > Arthropoda > Insecta > Lepidoptera > Geometridae > Timandra > Timandra comae. The sequence goes on from OY292371.1 coordinate 5,378,814, forward strand.
GTTCTGAAACTTTAAAAGAAACAATAATACCGAGTAAAAAAATAATACGGAGTAAAATATTCACTCAACTGCGCTAAGTATCCGTACAGTTGGCAAAACATTAAATTAAGAAACGCCAATAGGAATAAAAATGTAATAACAGAAGTTAAAATGCGTTTCTTAGATTCCATCTTCGCTTCTTTCAATCTTTGTTTTTAACTTTTATTTTCATCAACGTTATTTTCGGTTCTTTTATTTTGTCTTACAAACATATTAAGGAGTAGTCGGAACAGACTCATTTTGGTTCGCGAGTTGAAATTTTTTAATTATTCGAACTGTTTTTCGTCTTTAGATAGGAAATGCTTTTGTTAATAAATTGTAACAGCCTTACCAATAAAAAATACCCACTGTGTATATTCTTGATATAACGAATTATTAATATGCTTCACACTCGTTATATCAAGAATATACACAGTGGGTATTTTTTATTAGTAAGGCTGTAATTGTTTTGTAGATAGTTAGAAGCATTATTTCAGTGATAACAAAAATACATCATACTTTTCTAAATGCGTGATAAATGGTCTCAATATCTAAACTAAGTATACACATAAAAATTTGATTCAAAATATTCACATACTTACATTTTTTTTAAATGTACACTCTTAGGACACGTAAGACTTAAATAAATAAAACATTCGTATACCCCACACTTAAACAAACATGTGTTTAAAACTTAGCTTTACTTACTAGTAGTTAAAACTTTATTATCAAATTAAAAGTTTTTACAAAAAGCTTTGTTACAACTTTGTTATTTTAAGTAATTTGCTCCTTGTTTTAAATGTATGTTATTTAAGAAACTTTTTTCATTTAGTATTTTACCTCTTTAACTATGTTCATACTTATATGCAACTTTCATAAAGGGTACTACGTTGTGACTACGATTGAACAACGAATTCTACGAAATCAAGCTACGAAAATCGTAGTACATTTGTGGTAAGGGCAAGTTGAACAAAACTACTTTGAAGTAAACGCTGCGTAATCAATATCTATTCTTAACTACTGGGGCTAAAACCGAAAAAACTCTCAACAAAACCTATTTATATCAAACAGAAACTCTACCAACCATCAATGTAATGAATAATGTAAAGTGAGTGTCTCTATTATTTACGACGTACACAATAGAATAAAAGTTGAATAGAAACGAACAAAATCGATTCATAGTTAATCACGTCCAATCCTATTTTCGGACAAAGACCAAAATACGATTCATTAAATGAAATAAATAAATTGTTTTAATTAAGGTAAACCACAAATAAAGCTTCTTAACCAGCCCACAAATAAAGCTTGACCAAGTTCGATTAAAAAAATATTTCCATTTTCATTCTCTTGGAAAAAATAGGCAATTTGTCACCGGATGAAAAAACTGGCGCTCGGGCCGCAGACCCGTCTGTCAGTCCGTCTGTCCGAGGACCTACGTCAAAAACTCGGTGACTGACACATCGTATTTATAACGCTGTCTGATGCAATGAAGAAATGAAAAGAAACCTCGCCTCGGCCTAAACAATTAAGGAGCAATATTTTATCATTCAATGGTACGCCCCCTGACATTGACTTCGGGGAAATGTTCTGACCTATTCAATGACTCATTTAAGCTTTATTTATTGTTTTTTTTAATTAGGTATTTTATTACGAGTTTAGATTTTTTGGTTTGTTTGTGTAATGAATAGCTATTAGTTTATTTATTTAATAAATATTCGATTATTTACTTCGTTATACAATAGATACAAGTTTCGAACTTAGTTAGGGGTTAGTTACTATAATGAGATGATGTAGTGAATGATTATGTTATGTTTTTATATTAATTTAAGACAGCGTCACAGGATCTTGTAGTATTTTTTTCTGAAAATGTGACCTTTGTTGACTCTCGCAAACACGTGTGTTTTTTTAATAATCGTTTTTATTATTATATTATTTTGCATTGTTCTCATTATTCTCAATATTTTCTACATAGTTTTTTATACCAGAACACTCAGTATTAGAGCAAACAAAACAAGTAATCAAGCCATATTCAAGCTTTCAAGAAACCAGTACCTCCTCAGCAATTGATTGTCATACAAAGACATACGAGTGGACTATAATTAAGGACCAGAATGAAAATATTGGTAAATAACTGTGTCTGATATCTTTACAAATATTTTTCTTAATATTTCTAAAAATACAAATAATTTTCATACGAAAAACGCTTTATTTTTACTATACGCTGTTTGTTCAACAGCCGTTATTCACAAACATGTTTTGGTATTGTTAAAAGCGTATATTTCTCCGCTCTCTAGTGAGTTATGGTGTTTGTCTTAGTGAAAAGTAATTGATGTATGACTGTTTTTTCATCATAGATATAGGCTTATTAAATGGATCTTTAAGACCAAATAAATTAGTAATAGTACAGGAAACGTAACGTATCTTAAGATATTTAGTATTATAAAACTGTATCTTTATTACTACAAATTACAACCATTTTCTAAATGTTGGGCAAAACGTTTGAAAGCTAGAACATTCTTAAAGAAAATCAGTGTATATTACGCTTCTGTTTACCACACAAAACTTCCGGTTTTGTGTGATAAACAGAAGCGTACTTACATACAAAAGCGTACCCCATCATCTCTCTTCTTTTTCTGTCTTGTTTTCTCTTGAACACCGCTAACGCATTTGTTATTATTCTATGCAGGTGTATTGCATATGTCCATCAACGCCGAAAGTTATTGACCATCAGTAGACTCATCTGCATGTTTCCCCAATAAGTCATGAAGGAAATAGTCCTCACAAGCTAAACACAAGATCGACGGATGCATTTTGCGTTCATCATCGTCAGTGGCTTTTAGATCTACTCGATCGAATTTAAGTGTCGTCAGGGTACAAAACAATTCTGATAATCACCAAAGGGATTATACTTCGTTATTATTAATAATGTTGATAAAATTTATACATTGTGCATATTGAAGTTTGTATTTAAAAGGTGCTCAAACATTCAAAGGTCAGTATCAATTAATTACGGCACACACTGATAGCCTTTTCATATAAAGTTCACGAGTAGAGCAAACAGTTTTTTAATTAATACATCGATCGTTTTAATTTATTACATAGTTTGTTAACTTATTACTATATCATGTTAACACGGCCTTTGTTTGTGCTGAATAATATATTGAACACGGTACATACTTTCGTATGATGAACATGGTTAAAATTTGGCTTGTTTGTTGACGTAATACTTGTTTTAACGTAAAAGAATAAAAAAATATGATCACAGTAAATTTGAGTTTATCGTCATAGTTTTATCATTTCTAGTTTAATAGACGTGAGGACATTAAAAAAAGATTTTGATACAAAGATTTCTAATACCTAAAACTATTATATACTAAAATAGGTAATAACTGTTTAAGTTCATCTATTTGTGGTATACATTTGTCTTCTTAATTCTCTTTCAAAATTTAAAAAAAACTCCGACTCAAGCTTACTCGCCAATATAATAAAAATTATGTATATACCTCTGTATATAACAAAAATAATTTTAATCCTCTCTCTTCAATGTCTATCGGATCCCAAGTTGAATATTCAGAGTAAATTCGCGCCAATATTTTTTACAGACCAATTCACATCCACCTTTCTTTTTCGTGACTAAAATCACAAGAACCTTCAAATATTACGTCGAAGAAAACACGTTATTAAACCACAAAACACTGACTTTGCCGTTTCAACGTTTTATGGAATAGACGCATTTGTATAAAATAGTTGCGACTTTGTTCAATGTTATGTAGTGATAAAACTATGTATTTGTTATAATGTATTGTCTGCTTACTTCTCTAAAATTGTCTGTGAAAGGATGCATTATTTACTTTCACACTAAATATATAATTTATTTAGATAGGATACATTAAATTGCAATGTTTTTAATCACAAAAATATACCACGAGTGTCTAAAAACCAAAATGTGTGCATTTTAATAATCTTGTTTAGTAGTAAAACGTTAATTTTACTAACTAAAAGAGTAATACTATTTTAATAGCCGCTTCCTTTCCAGACGCACTTAACTTTATCTTTCTAAAAGATAAAGAAACAAAGGGCAAAGTATCATTATCTCCTGTTATTTCCTCGGAAAGTAAACGAAACTCAACAATTGCCTAAAGATACGTGAATATCACATTTTATAGGGTGATTTTATTTTAATAAGCTTCTCTAAGCGGCAACTTACATTATCAAGTCTCGTTGCGTCGTTTTACTCCGGTTCTCATTGTCCCAACGATTCACTTCAAAAGAATGCTTATTTGAGAAAATGATGAAGGAAAACATTTGGGAGATTTTAAAATCATTGTCCTTTTGTGTGGGTACACGTACAGATGACAGTTTCTACCTCTAACTTGCAGACTTACTGCCCTCCTTTACTGTCGAAAATGTAAATCATCCATCTTTTGTGTCTTCATTCGCTCAAATTGATTAATGGTGACGGAGCGACATTTTGTTTACGTTTATCTGTCAAGATAATATAGTTGTTTTATTTTACCTGGGTATTTGGGTAACATGTCAGTTTATTGTACAATCAAATGTGTATTAAAATAATATCAGACTTTGCGTGTACTTAAATATACGTCACTTTAGTTTTACAAGAAAAAAGTAACTCCAGGGTGTCATGTCATTTACTTTGATCAAACAAAATATTGATATCATGCCATCGAACAAATGTAAAAATATTAGCTATCGTATTTTTATTTTTGTTACTGTAAATAGAAAACATTATCAATTGCCTTAATTTGTGTATTTCAAAATTTACTTCAAATTAAATTAGAAACAAAATACAATAAAATTAAATAACTTCTCTTCGTTTTTCTTTTTTGCTGATTACGACTATTAATTTTCGTCGTTGGATCTTACAGACCAATAATTTATGTTTCTTTTTTTTTTCGAATTAATTGTCGTACTGACTTTGATTTACTATGTATAAGACCAACCTTGATTCACACTATCGAACAAATAAGAATATATCTTGCTACGAAATCATGAATTACATACTATTATTCGTTAAAATAAAAACGTATTTACCTACGAGTAAAATATAAAAGAAACATTTAAAAATAAAACAAAAGAGATCCATCAACGTTCAAATTTAAAAAATGGAATACAGAAAAGCTTATTCTAAAAACATAACTTTAAATATTAAACAGTTTTAATATTTAAAGTCATTGTTTCGAAATTCAAAATAAACAAAATCTCTGACAATAAAATTGAAATACAAATTTGATTTTACATTCTATTATTGTCAGTGGACTATTATGCATGCATTTTCATGTCTCATAGCCCATCAAACGACATATGAATATATTTAAATATTTTTTCGTGTACCCTTGTAACGGAACATTTTGTTAATAAATGTTATTAAATTAGACACTTGTTGATTTTGAATATCTGACGACCTTATCTGTGGCTAAAAGGAAACCAGCTTTATGTAAAATGTCTTGGGGTCTTAACCTACATTGCCATTTCGAAATAAAGAGTTAGAGCGAAAATATTTTGTAGTATAAAACTACTATATTTTAAAGATACACATTTATTTATTTTACAAAAGATTTACCTTTAAAATTTCATTGCATGTCAAATGCCTTTCACCGATGGCATATAGTGTGAGAAAAACCTAGCTTTTCTTTTTACTTTAATTTACCTACCGCTACCGATGAGCTATTTTATATTACACATCATGTAAATATTGAATATCGCAAGTTGAAAAAATCGAATACAATTTATTCCTTCAAACAGATTACTTTCAAACTAAAAGCGAGACTTAAAATGTATCGATTAATGCAAAAGCTTTCTTAAGTTAAGTAAACTATAACAGTGGACGGACCCATTCGAAGGCGTAAATGAATCTTCCAATTGTCGCCATTCGCCTCGTGCCAGTATAATCTCATTTTGTGTTGACTCGTTAAACTGCAATTGCGCTACGTTAAATTGCATCCTAAAGTTGCAAGGTTTCTTCGGACAAAGGAATTGAACGTTTTCTTTCACTCTGTAAGTAAACATTCGTTTCAATAAAATTAAATATGTTGTTCGAATCTTTATTTTAACTTATCACATTAAAAAAAGTTTGGCGATTCAAGAATTGGGATTGTTCGGAATATTTCACTGGAAATAACAGCCACATCTATATGTACGTGTGTGTGTGCATGAGTGGTTTCCTATACCCTATTTACATACAAATAATAAACCTAATAAGAGGTCAGTTGCTTTAATATGAAAGAGTGATTGACAATAATATTAGATACGGTGAAAGTGAAAGAAAAAACGAGTACTAATGAAAATATTATTTTACTCCAAAGCATTATTTTTTTAAAATATAAATAGAACTAAATAATAGAACGAAATAAAATAGAACTAATAAAAATATGTACACAATATTTATAATCATATTTTTCCCCCAATCGTTAAGTAGTTACTGCTTTTCCTAGGACCCGCCACAGTATAAATAAAAGTAACTATGTATAATAACGGCCTTTAAGATCCCTGTGCAAAGCGTTTCTTTTTGTTTTTGATTTCTGCACTTGGTCTCAGACGGTCGTTACTGCGTCACCGCACAAATGAGAAAAAACCGAACATAAAATCAATTTGCTTTTGCAAAGAATATGAATGTTGTTAAGTTTTTCTAAAGTTTTGTAATTTTACTTTTTCGTTTGATTACATTCAGCATCAGATAAAAGGTACCTCCCCCTTGGTATTACTCACTTTGGTACTGCAAACCAAAAAAAAAATCAAAAATTATTTATTAAATTAAACCATTTTGAAACCATTCATCTGACGCTGACCGTACATTTAAAGGTGGCCATTGACGAGTCAGTCGAACTGATCAGTCCGGACATAAAACTGTGTGTCACTCCAAAAGTTTTAGGCTAACTAGATTTCTTTACTGGAATCTGGAATCGCTCCGGTGAACGACCATTTTTGGATGGACGTCAGTTAAACTGACTCGTCAATGACTACTTTAAGGGTAATAATATAAAATCTAATTAATTTCAGAGTGCAAACAGTTATATAAACAATTTAATTAAACAAATTTTCTAGTTTCCACATGAAAATATAACCAAAGTTTCCATTTCATTGAGCTTAGTATGGCAATTGTATTTCAATATTTTTGGTAAGTCAACTGTTTAAAAAGCATATTATTAACATGACAATAAAATTATTGCTAAGTTTGATATCTGAATGTGGTGTGTGGGTGGTTATAGCTATTTTATTCTTATCTTGTCTCAATAAAAGTAAACTACGTTAAGCATACGATTAAAGTCGTATCTTACATCCCACGGTAGGGCCTTTTTGTCACTGATTTGATACAGTGAAGAGAGAGAAAAACTGCGTTTAAAAAAACCGTCTTCAAAAACTGAAATGTATAAAATAATTAAGGTTTAATTTAATACACTTCTGATGCGATGGTAATACCTTTGTGTATGTGCTACCTATTGATAAGTGTAAAGTCGGTGCCTGTCTGTAAATACTTTTATTTCATTTAAGGATTGGCACCGACTTCACACTTATCAATAGGTAGCACATACAAAAAGGTAATCTCTCTCTTGTTTCTCTTGTACGAGTATACCTCAAACCTATCTTAATAGCAACACACCTTCTGTTTCTAATACGAAAAATATAATAGATTGATCTAAGAAATAACAAGTTCCAACCACAAAGAAAATATCGTTTGACCACATTTAATCAACATGGTTATTCAAAGTTCACAAGAAGCAAACATAATATAAAAACTTATCGATATCCAAACTCATAATAAATTGCAATTTTGCGTCAAAAACAAGGAACAATCTACCTTAAATGTATTGAACTTGGTACAAGTATTTACCTCAAAAAACAAGGTTCAAAAACAGTAGTTAACATGAAGCGATCTCTTGTTTCCCGGCGAGCATCGATTGTTACCGCAACGAGCCTAAGTTTTTGCCAAAGTTTTCTTTTTTTAGACACGTTCTACTCTGTACACATAATATACTTTTATCGCAAGAAGTTATGGAATGAGGACTCTAGAGAAAACTAACGACCCGCTTTCGGATAACACAAATGGAAGTACTTTGTGACTTTGTGCCTACTTTCAGATCGGGATGGCACTTCTCAGATAAGACATACCTCTACCATTAACCAAATAGGTTTTTAGTCGCCAATATATTTCTATGTAACAACAATCTCAGTTAATCGACTTCCATTCGTTCAAGATTCAAGGCTCGAGAACCAATACGACATTACATAAATGTTGGTTTTACTAAGAAATAGAATTGAAAGCTTTATCCAATTTCTTAAACCATATTTTGTCGTCAATTTGAAGTTAATATGATTTCTATACCAATATGGTAAGAGGGAGTTTTCGGGCTCAAATGTATTAAGAATGAAATTATAACTATTGACGTATTCACTTTTGATTTGGATCAGTTTATTAGAATTTTTATGATTCTTTACTGAATAGGAAAAAATATGAAAAAGAACTAACGAGAAACATATGATTCTTTCTAAGAATTGTTTCCTTGAACCGAAACAAGCACACCTACAAGTTACTATGAATAGAGAGATAAATGATGTAATAACTTGTGTACAAATAGAGAAAGTAAAATAAATTATCTTTGCATTGTATGAAGGCTCTCAGAACTAGTAGTTCCATAGTTCACTATCAAGGTCACACTACCGGTGTTCATTTTCACAACTTCACAAAAGCATAAGAGGCGAAGTAGAGAATAGTCACTTGGCAAAGAAAAAGTTCCGTCACCTATGGACACCAACAATTCAAAAGAATTAAATGTAAGCATTAGAAGAAGCTGCAGAAGAAGAAAGCAATGGGGTGACCGGTTTAAGTAAACCTCTTAGAAATCGTGCGAAACGCAGTTGCTTAAGAACTCACAGTAGATTAACTTGGAGCCAATAATATAATACAGAATCATATTTCCGAGGTCGAGTCAGCTCTTGTTCAAATTATAATAATCACAGGTTTTGACCACTGAAAAAAGTTATCTGGAATCATCTCGCGACCTTAGGTATGGTATCATTAAAGTAAAAGTTTTATAACCACAGAGGAATTTTCTAAATCGTGTTTTAACATTTTAGTCTACCCTATTCTATGAATGTGTATGTAATATCATGTGCATAAACATTTAATGCATGCAATAATTCACAACTGTCTACACGAAATTTATTCATGAAGTAGCTTATAACAAAAGACTTGGTGAACGTAATAAATCGTGTGTGTAGCACTAGAATAGATAATTGTCTCGTATCTTAATCAAAATACATATTATGCTCAAAATATTCATAGCATTCACGTTTTTTTGCTCTAAATTTATATCATGAAAATAATAAATTAATGACAAATGCATTACTAATTTATGACTTAAATACTGATTGTTATATTAAAAAATAAATTATTCAATGTACATTTCTTATATTAATATGTTTAATGGATACTCGGGTACACGCATCATCTGATGGTAAGTTTCCCATACGCACCTACAACTCAGAGAAATTAGAAGGGCGTTGGGGGTTTTTAAGTGATAAAAGGACAATACAGATTATGGACTCAGCTATTTGATAATTATTATTTGGTCAGACAATGTGTTAATATTGAGACACCATAAAGAGAGTATCCGAGGTATTCTGCTAATATTTCATAATATGGTGTCTCAATGTTCCTTGTCAAAATTCAAATAAACGTCAGAATACTGTTTGCATGACAACCATCTAAGTTTTATGGAGCCATTGAGTCAGCGGAGTAGTTATCACTAAGAGAATACCAACATGTCAACAAAAAAAAAAAACGGTCATAATGTTGATAATAAAACACATTTGAGAAGTATTAGCACAGAATTAGGCCCCAGGACACTGTAAGCAGAGCATTATATCTATGAGGACTATTTTGATTACAATATGATACAATGTTACCTAAATTCCAATAATGTATCGTTAATTCAGAACCACAGTGCCCCGAGCCTAAGTGTAAGTGGATGGCAATGTAGGTCAATTACTATGTGAAGTCATTAGTAAATCAGGCAAGTGACGTTTAATATAATTGAACGTATTTATCATACGAAGGTGTAATTTACTGTTGATTTGGTTACTTTGTTTTATTTATACTTTTCTTATTGTAAAAGTAGGTTATAACACTATCGCGTGTGTGATGAACAGCTTGTGTGTTTTTGATAGCATAGAGTTCTAAGAACTAGCAATTTTAGCGGTAACATATTATGTATGTATTATTATATAGTCATTTGCCTTTGTTTTTCGCTGTGAAAATGCGTAGTACTTCATTCCATCGTGAGCCAAGATTGGGAGATATAGCCTGTATATACATGTTTAGAAGTTTAGTAAACAATATGACGCAAGAATCAATATTGCAAACCCAATGTAAGATATTAAAAAAATACTAAACATCAGATCAGAAACTTGCAAGTATATTTTAAAGTAGTTTTGTAATTGAAACACTTCAATGTTTCAACCACACCATTAACGTCGCTACTGTAATAGTAATACCTAAAATTAAATTTTCTATTTTGAACAAAATTGCACCGAGTGAAGTAGGTAAAACAAAAAGTATCAAGCAAATTAGGTCACAGTAAGATACTGTTGTTTAAAAATGTACCCTAATTAGTTGGAGAGCTTTTAAATTTCAGATATTTTAATGTTAAAAGGGAAATTATTTGTACAAGATTGCTAAAAACTGCGCTCCGCGATTTCATCCACCTTTCAATATCCCGTGGGACAATCAGGATAAAATATCCTTCTCCAGAGTTTGTGGTATAATACTAACATTGATCGAAATTGGTGAAGTCGTCCTCAAGTGATAGTTTATCATACATCCATTCATCTATACATCCGTATGGATGCAGGTATACAGTGATGTTCATAAGTGCCTCATTGAGGCCTCAATTGAATAAATAGTTTTTGAATTTTGAATAGATTTATGGATGTATGATACGCCAGAATGAATGTACCAATATATATTTTCACAATCTTGGAATTTTCAATATAAGTATAATTTACCGAGGTCTAGGAACTTTTTCAAAGAGTTGCTATAGCTCTGCTGTACTCGTAGATATAACTAGCTAACCTTCAATTCAGTTAGTGCATGTTCCGTTCACCGATCTACAACTGCGATACATTGATTGCCAATTTGCTGTTCTAGTTCATCCGTTTAAAATATACATTGAAATATCTATTGATTGATTGGGATGAAGCCTTTGTTTTTTTTGTATGAAAGTCTTTGTTAATTCTTAAATGTGTGTATGCTAGGTAATGCTTTCCTTTATACAATCAAGAGAACCCTAACCAATTATATCTAGCGTATAAAGAACAACAATTACACTCATTTGATTCTTATACATACAGACTCAGACCGTGATAATTATTTTAGGACACATAGATATTTACTACGCACGAGAACCGAACCCATAACCTTTTACTAGGTAATTCAGCACGCCGACTACTCCGCCATCATCATCCTCAAAATAAAAACAAATGAATACAATACAGAAATAGATAAGGCAAATATAAGCAACCCAATTTCGAGGCACACAATCTTACGCGTAGGCAGTAACTGAAATGGTCATTAGAATACATCGTGTAATCAAGGAAACTGCTTGAATTGCACGTAAAAGTGTCATTTACTTACACGATGTAATGTTGTGTAAACATACAAAGAGACGACAGTGTTACAAGAAATGAAAACAGCTGCAGACAATGTTTAGATAGCTAATCTTTGTCAACTTAATGGGGGACATATTTTTTTGTTTCCCAAATTACGTAACGTGAATTTGTTTTGAATATTTTATTAGGTAATTTTCGTACAAATAAATTAGTAAGCTAAAGAGCCTGAAGTTCGAGACTTTATTTGTTACTGGACAAAGGTGCTTTGATTCCATTTTTAAAATAGATATAAAAATGTTCAGACAAAAAAAAGAAATTCTGAGTCTCTTTCCTTTTTTGAAGACGGAAAAAAGTCTTGTAATGATTACATACATACAAAAAACGTAACAGCTTAACATTTTGCCCAGTAGTGCTTTAAAACGTTGAAATCTACGTAAAAACGATATTAACTTAAAATTCACCCCTAAAGGGGGTTAAACAAGATTTGAAAGTTTGATATTGCTGATGGAAAATATCACCACCACACCGCTTGTAAGACGCAATAAATATAGAGTGTTTATAACTAGGATCATTTGTATTCAAACTGCAAACAGTAATATTAAATCTAGACAGAAATTCCATGTCTACGAATAAATTAATTACGTAAACTACTTGTATCGTTTCACCCAATTATTAAAAAAGTTTTCAGTGTTCCATTATAGGTAGTTCGAAAAAAGTAATACTTAGCAGTTTTCTTTATTTTTATTAAAGAAGTATATATCTAATTGAAAAAAGTTTGGTCTGGATACTCTGTAATTATTGTTGTTTTTCTTATAAAGGAATTGAGACATTCCATTTAAAACATTTAGGCATTCAAAGAAATAACGAAATTACATTAGATAAAGGAAACATCGATTTTAACAAATCATTTACGGAAGATAGGCATTTCGACATTACAATTTTTTCTATACTAATAATAATATTATAAAGAGGATAGATTTGTTTGTTTGTAACGAATACGCTCCAAAACTACTGAACCGATTTAAAAAATTCTTTCACCATTAGAAAGCTATATTCACCCTGGGTAACATAGGCTATATTATATCCCGAATTCCCACGGGAACGTGAAACCACGACACGCCGCTAGTCGTTAATAATCTTTCAAAATGTTTACCTACCCTGATATTTGAACCCAACACCACGTTGAAACGTAACCTTGCATAACAACGAAGCTATAGAAATCTTAGTTGCTAAACATCTTCAGGGCTTCCTAGATATACAATCCCTAAGTTGAAACATTTTAAAATACAATCTTATTATACTCGTTACTAAATCTTAAACAATAACTCTATCAAATTCTTAACTGCAGCAAAATAAAGTAGGAACCTATCTACCGAGAATCATTACTTTAAGGTTTTAGATATTATTTACCACATATATGTATGTATCGACGACCTTGATGGCAGACTGCCATGCCAGACTGCCATCAGGGAATTGAACCCGCAACCTTATGTTGCGGGTTCAATTCCCGTGCGAGGTGAATATTTGTGTGAACCACAAATGTTTGTCTCGGCCTGTGTGTGTGTAAATGAGTGTGTGCGTAGTTTCTGATACCCTAGATACAAGCTTCGAGCTTAGTTAGGGGTCAGTTACTATAATGAGACGATGTAGTGAATGATTATTATTAGCAATATTGCCTGAGCGAACATGTATCATTCACAAAATGTTTCTACTAAGGCAATTGAACTCTGCATGACTGAAGATTGAAAACACAAATTTTCCCTGAAACGAGACCTAGCTTAATTGAATTTTCGCCCACGTAAAATACCCAAACACCGCAACTTTCATAGAAATAGAGCCGCTTACGACAAAGTGATCCCAACTAAATATATGTGAACAAATATTGCTCATTTAATAGTACCATTGTAATATGTAGAGTAGAATTACAAAACATTTATATAATGTATTAAGTTCTATTTCTGTGATATCACGTAACACCAAATTATCAATCATTAGCTCGTAAGTTTTCTTACATCGTTCATACAAACAACAAATATTTACTTGTTATAAATGTGTTAATTTAATTGACCAATTAAGCGTTTCTGTCTTATTTTGGTACAAATGATTTCTCGTGAATTAATCTGTTAAAATGAAGGCAGGCGAGGTAAAGTTACAGTGACTTGGTTAAACAGAACCATAGTTACAACGATTCGCAATCGTATTTAAAGCTAATGAATTCCTCAACCCGTCACGTTCGCTTTGTAATTCAAAATGAAAATCACGTGCTGATTGTTACCTACCAATCCTAATTTGAAGGTTTATTTAACTGGTTGTAAGGAGATACAAGAAAAATACATACTTCGGAATTGGAGATTAGAAACACCTTTGTATTATTTGCGTATTATTAGCGTGATTTGCGATATCATGGACTCCCACGTAACGCGGATGGAAGTCTTTTGTTTTTAGTGGGCAAGCCTCGCCTTTGAGACATAGAGAGCCCCACCCAAGTAACCTACTGGGATCTTCTCTTCAGTCACAGGAGGTATATGATTCTACGCGTTTTCCTAGCGGAATAGAGAACATACAATCCTTTTACTACGAACGGTAGAGTACTACCGACAATTTTTGATTAACATAAAAAATAATCCTGTACACGATAGGTTGTTGCCTACGACAACATATAGTGATGACCATTACAAACAGATCAACACAGACACAGTTATGAAAAACCTTTTGTAATCAAATCAAATAAATGAATTCTAGTTTCTCTGTAGGTCTTCGGCATATGGAGCTTGTGATATTGTATTTTTATACGCATTGTTTATTAACCAGTGCAGTGAATAATAATTATACTAGGTATATATAAAAAATAATCAAGCCATATCAAAGCCTATTTCAATTAATTCGTCTCATTCATTGATTGCATTGCCTCTTGCAAGCAAAAACCCAAACAAAATTGTACTAGAATGTGTATACAATAACATGTATCGATTTTCAGTGCAATAAAGATTGATGCTCTATTTTTTTCTTTTCCATTCACGGGACTATTAAGGAGTCCCGGTCTTTTGGAAGGCTAGTATGGGGCCAAAGCCAACACACGGAAGCCCTTTGACATATTTAATCTTGTGTAAAGGATGCACAATCCGGCGACTATCCCTGTATAACACTATAAAATGCATCCAAGGACAGTCCCCGTTCTACTGGGACTATTGCAAATATATGGAAAATCTATTATTACTAGCTGCACCCCGCGGTTTCACACGCGTAGTTCCCGTTCCCGTGGGAATTTCGGGATGAAAAATAGATGTTGGCCGATTCTCAGACCTACTGAATATGCTCACTAAATTTCATGAGAATCGGTCAAGCCGTTTCGGAGGAGTATGGCAACGAAAACTGTGACACGAGAATTTTATATTTAAGATTATCATAGGTCTAGACTAAACAAAAGAAATAGAGAATTCCTAAATATGTATTTAGTCAATAAATAAAATAAAATTACGTATATCATTTAATAGTATTCCTTGATTAATTTTAGTAACGTTACGAATTTTATTATTAAACGAAACGTACGTCATCGTATACAATTATTTAACAGAACGGGATGTTTGTACGTACTTATTAAAGTCGAAATCCTCGACTAGTTTCAGCCACGTCCGGTGGCCTTCATCAGGAGGAGTGCGATACGCCCGCGCCGTCGGCGTCTCGCTCTGCACTCAACACACGGAAGCCGTGGCTGAAACTAGTCGAGGATTTCGACTTTAATAAGTACGTACAAACATCCCGTTCTGTTCCCTCAGGGTGACAACGACAACTTCCTAAAATGACAACTTCCGAAAACGACAACTTCCGAAGACGACAACTTTTTAGAATGTCAACTTTCAAAAACGACAACTTCCGAAAACGACAACTCTTTTAGAATGTCAACTTTCAAAAACGACAACATCTTAAATAGAAGTTGTCGTTCTCACCCTGAGGGATCGTCAGCTACCTAAATTGACAACCTCTCGTCTCTGATGTACCTAATGTTTTTAAATTTTCCTTATATCTTCTAAGTTATTTGTGTTTTGCTCGTGCTAAAAATCTTATTGGTGTTTTTTATATTTACTGCTCATATTTTATAATAACCCTAACTCTATTCCATGACTATGAAATTTCCATGTACTGGACACTGGCAAAAAAGTGGCAAACTGCAACAGAATGAGCATTCGCTCGACCATACACACACCGCGCCCGTACGTTCGTTCTATTTTCCTTTGATGACAACGCGTATACTCGACCCTTTTTCAAAAGACTTTTGCCGAAAAATTAGTCAGCCCCTTAGTATTTTCGGAAGGTTTCATTTTTGGAAGTTGTCATTTTAGGAAGATGTCATCGGAATTTGTCATTTTAGGAATTTGACGAGTTTAGAATAGACGTTCTCTGAAATTGTCGTTTTCGGAAGTTGTCATTTTAGGAAGTTGTCGTTGTCACCCTGAGGGGTTCTGTTAAATAATTAGATACGAATTTTGTTACCGAAGATAGTCTATACTAACTATAATTACATTAGAACTAAAATCAGGAGCAATTCGTTGGACAATCTGTTGTAATAATAGAATGAAATTTTAGTTAACAAAGTGCTTTAAATTATTCGTTGTTTTAAGAAACTTTTAAAGTGAACAGTCTTACTTTTAATCCATTAGGGAACCATTATAAGTTTGAGAGATAGTTATTTTCGTAGCGTTCAACCTTGCGTATTATTTTGATATTGCATTGAGTTTTAGTCTTGCAATTAATTTAGTTTTATAATTATTTTACCCGACGATGTGTATTCAATAAATATTTAATATATCAAAGATACAATTTCAACATCTAAATATCGAGTTCGACTCTATCCTTACACTCTAATAATCTTTAAAATATAATTTACTAGCTGTGCCCCGCGGTTTCTCTCGCGTAGTTCCCGTTCCCGTGGAAGTATCCCCCCCCCATAAATTCTTTCTAGTTCTTTCCTAGTTCTTGAGTTATAAATAGTGTAACTAACACGACTTTCTTTTATATATATAGATATAGTTTTATCCCAATTTCATAATAAACGAACACCATCACAAGCAAAACCGCACCACAATCAAGTTTTATATGACCGAGTTATGGTCCCCAAAAATTTGAGTCGATACGCAAATACGAAGAAGTTTTATATACAACTAGCTGCGCCCCGCGGTTTCACACGCGTAGTTCCCGTTCCCGTTCCCGTAGGAATTTCGGGATGAAAAATAGATGTTGGCCGATTCTCAGACCTACTGAATATGCTCACAAAATTTCATGGGAATCGGTCGAGCCGTTTTGTAGGAGTATGGCAACGAAAACTGTGACACGAGAATTTTATATATTAGAAGATAATGTCAATTTGTTGTCACATCTCGACAACATCTTACCGTGAGCGCGAACATTTCAATGATTTCAATCCTAAGAGACACAGATTTGCATTCCCCCAAAGGATTTCGGAGTCAATTTAAGTAAATAGTTATGTAAGGAGGTTAATGCTTATGCAGTACGTAACCACCAGATAACGCTGAACAAACGATATTACAATACTTGCTCCTGTCTCTATACCCATTTTGTTATGGTTTTTATTACGAGATTGTAAGATTAAAAGCCTTGCTGAGCTTGTTCAAGTTTAAGTGGGAAAAGAGTTAAGTATGCTATTTTTTATCAAGACATATTTTTGAAGGCATGTTGAAGATGCTAATTTCATTACCCCCGACGCAAAAAGAGGGGTTATAAGTTTGACGTGTCTGTGTGTGTGTGTATCTGTCTGTCTGTGGCATCATAGCTCCCGAATGAACGGACCGATTTTAATTTAATTTTTTTTTGTATTAAAGGGGACTTACGTGCGATTGTTCTTAGACATGTTTGATGAAAATCAGTTGACCCGTTTAAAAGTTATAGGGGTTTGAAAGTAATTGTGTTGGGGGTTTTTTACATTTTTAATTTATGTGTTATTTGTTCTATAAATCTAATTTGAAATAAATTACTAAATATTGTAGCCAGTATCATAGATAGCGAGTTTTTTTAAATATCTCATTTGGCTATATCGACGCCGATACAAACTGTGAAGCAGTGACTCCACTATATTTTAAAGTGAAATAGACGTAAAGGCTACTGATGATTATGATCTATGGTCGGTTAATAGTTAATTGAGCCAGTGAGTTCAATTAGTCAATAGCCGACTCCCTCAAACATCCGTCAGTAATACGATCACCTTAGCGAACGTTAAATCAAGCGCTCTATCATCTCCAACGAGCAACTAACTCCTTCGTTTATGACCAGTATCTAAAGTAATAAACACATCTAAACTAATATAAAAAAGAAGAAAGATTTAATTGTTTGTTTGTAACGAATAGGCTCCGAAACTACTGGTCCGATTTCAAAAATTCATTCACTATTGGAAAGCCACATTATCCCGGAGTGTCATAGGCAATATTATATTTACGCGGATGAAACCGCTGGGCGCTGCTAGTGTATAATAATTTTGTAGCTTAGACGAATATTTACTTCGCCTACAAATTATTTATTTATTTAGTTAGACACTTCAACAATATCTTTACTTATAATACTAATTACAAATCGAGCAGTTTTATGATAAATAAATTGTTTGTCAGTCCGATACCACTGCTATTCCTATCGTCAATTAATCCAATTACACATTTAAAAAAAATACAACTAAAAACTAACAAACCAACGATTTGTAAATGTTAGTTTAGAAAACAGTTGTTTGTTTTATTACTGCGACAAATATACTCGGAATTAAAACAAATTTACTGTGCATATGAATATAATAACACATTCAGCCTGTTATGACTGTTCATAAACAATTTGCTTGAGCGTAATCCAAGCTTAAAACTAAGTACTATTATACTTACTGTTGTTGCATAAAATTTCTCGTAACGTTTCCATTTTACTTCGTATGTTACTTTAGTAGAACTCTATTTTTCAAGAAAAACGAATAAAAAGTTTGATCTCTTAGATTTTTTATAAAGAAACTGAATTTATTACTGTTTTATTTCAACAGTTGGAGCGTTTTATTTATTTCTAAGTTTGCAGTTTTATATATTTCATGTCTACATATATGTTAAGAAAATGTGAATAAAAGTAACAGTTTTAATCTGATGACGTAGTGTTATAATGATACATGTATTTGAATGATCTTGGGGCAAACGAACAGACACCTAGACAGGTGTCTGTGACTTCATAAATATCTATATAATTATAAATATCTATATAATTGTATTAAGATGTATATCTTTGCAGAAATCACAGTCAGATATTGGATTAGTCTTTATCTAATTTCAGTTTTAACAAGCGTATTAACAGTTAAAAGCTACTTAATTGCTTAATTAAATTTCGAATATCACAAAACAATTTCATTACAAAGCGGTAAAGAAAATTGAATTATTATAATCGTTTAAAATTGGATTGCTCGATAATTGTTTAAATACCGAGAATTAAGTATTTGAATTATGTTGAAAGCTTAATATTACAGTGTTTAACTCAAGGAACAATGTGAGAATCGTCTAGATTGCCTAAATCGTCTCCGGCCCGCCATTGTCACCGCGGGGTCGTTGGCTTAACAAGTTTGGGATGGCTTTTATAATATGCGGTCGTCCTCGTTTCGAAGAGATGACGGTTACTTTGTATTTTACACAATATAGTTAAACCGCCATGCAGTAAAGATGGAGAAAGATCAGCCACTTAGTGAAATGAGATACTATTTGCTTCAACTCGTGTTTTATCAACGTGTAAGTGTATTGAAAGATGTACAATAAGCTACCTTATTTGTTTGTTAATAAGAATCAAGATGCATTTTTCTTTTTTATATTCCATTCTCTTAATTTAAAAGTATGAGTAAAGAAAGAAACGGTGTATTTACACACGTTAGTTTGAATACAAAAACGAATTAAAAAATAACAATGTCAATATAGATACTGTAGTATTTACTCGATACTACCTTTTGTAGTTACTCTCTAAAAGTAAAAGGTAAAATGAATTCGCTTCAAACTTTTGGAGATGTCTGTCCTAAAAATTGGTTCTCTATTCCCCTACAAAGCACTTGACTTCATTTATAGTGCTCTCAAACACGACAACTGTTCCTAACACTTTTATACGCTTTATCTGCAAATCTAGTGTGCTGTAGTTCGATACTCATTGAACTAGTTTTTATAACACTCTATCAATATCTACAATGATATCAAAATAGAGATAATAATTTATAGACACGCAGAAAAAAAGGCACTTGTTAGGAGTATGTTTATGTCTAATTAGATGGATGTATGATTGTGTATAAACAAAGTAAATACATGTTGTAATTACAACGAAGAAACAAGATTGTACCAGTACATTAGGTACAAGTTTCACATGGTTTCACATAACAAGGCTTACTCGGAAATGTAGTGAACTGAATGTTAGTTGTTCCATAATTTATGATCAACTAATCTGCAGACCAACGATGCTTAGGTCCTCTTCATTAATGCATTACTCCGATATACGTAGATTATCAAAGCTTGTCGTAGTATTAAGCTTACAAACGTATTTCTGTATTACATTTTGTCGAGTATTAACTAACTAACATTTTTTTTTATGTAAGATTATAAGAAATGGAATATGTTTTTACTATTATAAGTGTGGACTTGCGATGAGAAAATTCTAAAATAAAATACTTAAAAGTAAAGCTATGAGTGGCTGTAGTTAGAAGTAGTAGGAGCTTCACTGTAATTATCACTTTTCGATTTTATAATTATAAAAACATACATAGAAAGAATATACGTAATCACCAAGCATGTCCACTACATAAAGATTAATTGATTTGAGAACATCAACAAATGATACATAGGTATATGCTACCAAAAATTCTTGTTACCATTTAAAATACCATACGCGAAGCTAACGAGAAACATTTCGAACATTAGGTTTGTCTGTATTTATTTAACGACTGTCAGTGAAAGCATCGCTGTCAAAAACGACTGTGCCGTACAGAGTGATGGATGAATGGTTAAAACATTAATTTTAAACTTACACGACCTCTCTACGGTTGAAAATTTGATAAGCAAACTTGGTACGGAGGAGTGGAAATGTGATGGTGTTCAAGTAGATATGCAAACGTAAATTTAATGTAAAATGTTTCCGAAAGTACAACACTTTTAGCGTAATTGTTTTTATTTTGTAGTGCAAAAAGCAATTAAATTAAACCTTATTATGTTTGCGTGTAGTTGAGAGCTCATCGATGGTGTTTAAATACATTTTTCGATTTAAACTTTAAACACTTATTGGTAAATTAACATTTAACATATAATTATGTACCTAGTACAGTATGAGGTAACATACTTACTTAAAAATCACAAAGTTTTGTTCTAAAACTCGTAAGTCTGCATTAGATAAAATACATAAGTAATAAATGCGATTAACATTTTAATCACGAGATATAACAATCAGATTCAGCTTCAATTCATATTTTCATTACACTAATTAGAAATTCGAATTTCGATATTACAGTACTATCATTTCCATTTCAATTGTTCGTTTCAATATTCCAAGATATTCCGAGCACTTTCAAATATCGAATGAAAAATTTCCAATGTTGCCAATACAGTGAGACCTTTGCGGGTGAACAATGCTACTCGCATTGAGACCTCTACAGTACGTGTATGGAGAAATTGATTACTTTACGAGACAAGGGATGCATAGGTATCCAAATAAAATGGGAAGCACGTCGACTCTGAAATCAGATGCGCTGTACAAAAATTGAACCCGTATTTTATATCAACGTTCTATACTACCTAGTTTAAATATTACTATTCTTTAACTTAACTGAACTATTGTTCAAGTGTCTTTATTTTAGAACCAGGGGCAAGCTACATTACAATAAGGGACGAATAAATGACTGTCTAGAAAACAATACTTCTCTAGAAAATCACTGAACTGATTCAGATGTATTTTTTACTGCTATATCCCACCAGAAGATGTAAAACCCCTATGTTTGTGTAGTGTTATGTTAAAGTACTAGATAATAATCGAAATTAATGAATAATGCAAAGGTTTTCTATAAATTAAAGGGTAACCTTTATTTCGGCACTTTGACATTTCTACATTTAGATTATTCGGCATTACGACTATTCTGCGTTCCGACTATTCTGCGTATCCCTCGTCCTCAGCTATTCTAAGATCCTCTACTGACGGCTCGGGCCTCAATGGCGCCTCAGTGTTAATCACCAACTTTACACACTTGTACGACAATGTACTATTTATTGTTCAGATTAAAAGAGTATACTGGTTAAATTGCTTAATAATTAAGCGTTTAACCGTTTGCGACGACTTTTTCTACGTACTAAAAACAAATCTTTACGTAAGACAACGTTTATCTTGGAGTGCAAATAAAGCGTTTGAAATTTAAATGTAAAAAAGAAGGCTTGAAATTGTGTAACATCTGTAGATAAAGTCGAGTTTGCATCGTCGGGTCGTTTACATAGATCACTGGTTCTTTGGTCGAGATAAAATTGCAACTATCTGCTAGCAAGCGTCGATTTTCATTTGTTTATATTTCAATGTATAGCGGAAAGTGTATTATGTTGTTGCAATATTGTCTGATATGTGTTTATTCTAGACTTTAGTAGTTTAGTATATAAATGTTTACAGGCAAGTTAGTGCTCCAAAGAATCTTATTCTGCTTGTAATAGTAAAACGTGATTATCACAGTTCGATCTAATACGAGTAAAACTGACTTAACAAAATTACTACAGTCTCACAGAAAAAAAAACAATTTGATGCAGATGTTGGCTTGTATACTCACAGTCAACATACGATATTTCCACATTTTCATAGAATCTATTCAAACTTTACTTTTGGTTAAACGAAAAATAAATTGATATTACAAATTCATCCATATGAATACGTCAATATTTATTTTATCCTGTTTGACTCAATAACATCAAATATTGTAAGAAAACATTTCTAATCGAGATCAACGCTTTATAAATCAAATGAGATTTTACTTTGAGTATTACCACTGCGCGATCGCTCAAAATTAATCTTACTTGCTAGGGAATAACGCGAAACATTTGTGTTATAGAAATTCTGACTGAACTTATACTTGAAGCGAAATAACAATTCAAAGTAAAAACATAATATCTGGATGTGAATGAGTGTTTGCGTGCGTAGTTACTGATACCCTAGATACAAGTCACGAACTAAGTTAGGGGTCAGTTTCTATAATGAGATGATGTAGTGAATGATTATGTTCAGTATGTTAATGATTGCGGGATTGGTTCCTACGCCCACTTGAAAAAAATATCTTATAAGTACATTATTCGTAACATTAGGTTTTTTAACAAAACTGGAAATCGGTGCGGGAATCCTAATCAGAAGTCTTCTCCATACTTTATTATGTTCTTAATCTATGACGTAACATCGCAGAAACATGAATCAATCAATGAAATTTCTTTCTTCCGAAGCGTTTCGCGATCTCGCATATTTCTACGATGTGTGATGAACCTTAGTCCAAATATGATCTACTTGAATAAGGAAAGTGAAATTGAAAAATGTTCCCGAAAAATTGGAAAATTCTGGTAAATTGAAAGTACTTTGTTTGATGGTTCCTTCCCAATTGGACAGCTCAATGTCTGTCATGTTAGCTAGTGGCAAAAACAATGTCAATAATAGGGCAAGTTTGTTTCTTCGGACGTGCTAAACTTGGGAACTATAATGTGATTAAAAAATATATCTTTGCATAAGATAAAACATTTTTTATACAAGACTATACATATGAGTATATCAAAGCACGTGAAAACACAAGGTGCAATTAGTAAATTAGTTTTTCAGTGGCTTAAATGTTTAAATTCTGGTCCAGTATATAATAATCTTACATTAAAAGACGGGTTTGTGTATAAAAACCTAATAGAGCTTGTCGACCCTCGAATTTGAAATGTAAATTAGTTGCCGGTTTTCAGACATTCAAACATTTATTTATTCGATTCAACTATGTATTAGCCAGAGTGCGGACAACCACGGTTTTAAATGAAACACGGTTTGAAAAGCCCCTTTCACCAAAAGGAGATTCCAAAATTAAGAAAATATATTAGTATTCCAATTTTAATATATAAGGTAAATACCTTAAATCATACCTTCCTACAATTTTTATTGTAACTAACACTAACGTGCTTATTAACTTTTAACTTACTTATGCATTTAAATTGATTTGTTTGAATTTCACTTCCTTCATAGCTGAATTGATTTTGAACAAATTGTGGTTTAAGGATAGATAGGATCTGAGAAACTCAAACATTTTTAATATATAGGTAAGTACATAAATAAGTAATTTTTAATATGTCAGGTCAAAATAAAACTAAATTAGGATCACTTGCTATAAGTAACTACAAAGTTATTAAATAATTAAGTGTGTTATATCAATATTTAAATACGAAATTAATATTTCTAAAAAGCCATTTTCTATTTATTTAAACTTTTCATGAATACAATTAACCTTGTTTCAAAGTTTTATTAAAATATTTGTTAACCATGTTATTGAAAACATTCTTGGAATGAAAAAGTTTTGTTATGTCTCAAATTACAACTTTTAGAACGAATATATTTGTTGAGAAACGATTGAAATTTGTTCTAAAAATAACTCGAAGTTGCTTCAAATGTAACGTTATATACTTAAATATTAATAGGGAAGGAAAAACCTTTTTCCTTTCCGTAAATGCCGGGTATTTGGCATTTATTTTTTTACTTCCATGTTAAAAAAGATGGATTTTCATACAAACTTTCATTCCCTTTTTAACCCCTTAGGAGTTAAACTTCCAAAGATACTTCCTTAGTACTCGCTTAAAGTATGAAAGAAACTCACAGCCCTAGTTTCAGTAGCTTAGGTTCGGAGTGGATGAATCAATCAGTCTTCTCAGAATAATAGGGTAAACAATTAGCCTAGTTACGTTATGTTGCGTTCACAAGTTGCAGGTCCGCTAAACTTTGTTTTTTGTAAGATGCTGTAGAATTCATAAGGGCAACACCTTTGTTGACCCATTTGTGATTATTCAAGAAAGATAACACGATGTACCTTCGAGTCCAGTACGTTATACGTATTCGACCTTTATGCATCACAAATTGTTATCGTTTAAATAATACATTGAATTTCACTTCAAATATATCAATCTTGTGCAAAAATAACAGTCTTTAAACGTCAACAAGGGTTGTCTACCACCGGCCGGTGTGTTAGTTGAGGAGAAGGTGGACTTCAGCGGCTCATCCAGGTACGTACCCACGCATTGTTGGTTATGGGAGGGAATTATGTAAATTCCAGTAGTTTCTGCGTGAAGTATTTACCAATAGTCATCCCTCCGCACAAACTTTCACATTAATATTATTAGCAGACTATTATTTACTTTCTCCATAAACTGTAATTGTATTTACGTATAAAAGAAAAGTTAAATAATATTCAAAAAACAATTAGGAACAGCCATTAGTATGAAACTTTGTCTATAATTTCATATTTAATTTTCTTGAATGGGAAATTTATGTATCAATTTTGTGTTTGCTAAAAGATTTATATACTGAAAACTTTCCTATTCAAGTATTTACAAAGAGTTATGGAGTGTATGAGCATAAATTAATGGACTCTGTTTTATAGTGAAAATGTTTTTGTTAAACATGTTTTTACTTTTAGCGTTTGGGAAGTGTGAACTTTCTAGCTTTGTTTTGGTTTAAGGAGTAATGATTTTGTACATAATTATGTAGTTCAGTTCTTTTAAAGAAAAATAATAGTGTATTTTAATTACACGTATTTTTAATGATTACTTATTAAAAGAGTATTTTGACTGGCAAAATAAAAAGAGTTCAAAAATCCATCATTTACCCATCAATGGTATTTTAGTTACATTTTACATCGCCAACAAATCAAAATGAAATATCTCAAGTTATATAAAGCGGACCAAAAATCTTTGTAACTACAAACTGTTGTTTATTTATAGCTGAATGTAATAGCTGGTTTTGGGACACCCACAAAAACTCAACAGAGGAACGAAACGTGACCGTTACGCCCTCTGCTCTTCGAATTGCGGCGAAAATTCTTTATTTATCGCATTATTTTTCATAAAACAATGGACTGGTTTCAATATAACGTTAGTCAGTAGCCAATGAAGTATTAGAACATAGATGCGTCATGTACTAACATTGTGGCTCTAGATATCAGCATAAATATCGAATAGCTTCTTATGTGTGTGAAGAAAAGGCAGGGAAATAAATGTTACAGTACTGAAAAGATGCATATTTACAGACCCGCTTACTTTTATGAAGCGTAACACCTCGACATTGTAGCAACACTTATCAGAATATTGGTTAGTACCTCTTTTTAGTATTTGACATTGTTTGGTGCGTAACTAATAAGAATATTGGTAATTACCTCTTTTTAATATAGTCCTTTCGAAGTGCAAGTAACTTTTCTATATTTTATCATACATGGTTGATGTTAACCCAGATTTTTAATACTTATTAGGCTCATAATTTTGGGATATCGACTTCATCTCGTTGTGCGGTTGAATGAGTTTGAACCTATTACGTTCAGCACGGGTTTATTATTCAATTAAAATTAATGAATATTGGCTTGTTTTTTCGTTGTACATTGTTTGTTCACGACTACACGTATTTATTTATTTTTTAGTTCTTTTTTTAAGTTTTTACAATATGTATAACATTAACAATACAATTGTTTTTAGGCACTGTGGAATTTGCGATGAGAAGACTTCGTCGAGTGTTCTCATCGCAAATTCCACAGTACCTAAAAACAAAAGTTTTCAATCAGTGCGTCCTACCAGTGATGACCTACGGTGCCGAGAAGTGGACACTCACAGTAAGGCTGGTCCACGAACTTAAGGTCGCTCAGAGAGCTATGGAGAGGGCTATGCTCGGAGTTTCTCTGAAAGATCGCATTCGCAATGAAGTGATCAGACAGAGAAATAAAGTCGCCGACATAGCTCTTTGAAGTGGCAGTGGGCTGGCCACATCTGTAGGAGAACCGATGGCCGTTGGAGCAGACGAGTTCTCGAGTGGAGACCGCGGCTCGGCAAACGAAGTGTAGCTTCGTTCGCTTCGCTCCACCTATTTAGCGATGATCTGCGCAGGGTAGCCGGGAGAGAGTGGATGCGGCGTGCCGCCGACAGGGCACATTGGCGCGAATTGGGAGAGGCTTATGTCCAACAGTGGACTAATGCAGGCTGTTGATGATGATGATGATAACATTAAAAATAATATAAGTAGGCACATAATTTCTTATAAACTAGAGTGTCGCCTAAATTGTACAACTTTATTACCATAAAAGTTAGAATTCTTGGAGTAAATTGAAGAACGAAAGAATGATATCTAATATAGATAATACAGTAAGAATAATAAAATTGTATGGCATAGTGAATACAATAAAAATATATGTTAAAGATATTGCTAAATATTCTCCCAATATGAGCAAGATACGATCTAAGTTTTAGTTTCTAAAGTACCTTTGGGAAATTAACGCAGTTAGTTTTTGTTTTTATAGTTTACCTAAATTTAAATAATATAAAAAGAACAATGAATATAAAAATAATTTATATGTTTTTCATTTATGTAATACAATTGTTTTACTTACATTATCACATAGCATCTGTATCTAACTTAAATACATTTGAGCTGTAGGGCATCAAAATGTTTAAATGCTCATTAATAGAAAGCATTGTATAATAAATTGAAAATTCACTCTTAAAACCGATTTGACTATTACAAATTCATAATTCACAATCATTTTTACAATTTCAAATTAATTTTAAATCAATAGTAATATCTGAGTTGACTGAAGTTAGCTTTCTGAAATAATTCGCGTGTAATATCTAGAATGAAAATTGAATTTAAATTGGCGATCGAGGACCGTCCACGTTATGTTAGAACGAGCTCAAAGAAAGCTAGGTACGATGGTACGATGCCATCTGAAATATGCACAGACCCGTAATAATATGATTTCAAGAAAACCCAATGAAACCAACTACTTAGGTTTGTAATATAGAAAGAATTTCTTGCTTTTCGAATGCAGATTGTTGTGGACCAGATTCTTAGTGGAGTGAATGATATGAAACCATTGAAATAAAACACTTAACGGATTTTTGTCGTGGTTGAATTTGTTTTACATTTTCTGACGTTTCGGATTCTTTACAGAACCCGTGATCACAGAAGACTAAGATGGAAGACGTCTGTACAAAGTAATGTAAAAAATTTACCACCTTCAATATTTTTTGTGTTCAATATTTTTTTCGTGTAAATCAAAGATATCAATAGATATGAAACCATTATTATAACGAGGTAGAGTGAAGATGTAAGGGGTAATCTCCGAATCTGCTAACCGATATTGAAAATTATTTTAACAAATTTTTCACCCAGTTCTAGTTTTATCCAAAAAGATTCTTAGTAGAGTGAATTATATTTATATTATACAGTTTAGAGTTCTATTGTGGACAGTTATCCAGAGTTTATACAGCCTTTCCTTGCTACTTGGGATGTTATAAAAAGGTAAACTGAGAGGAAAGTTGTAAGGGGTAATCACCAGATCCTCTAAACCGATATTCAAAATTATTTTATAAGTGACTCACCAGTTCTAGCTTCAAATGATGTGACGATTAATGTATATTTTCCAAACATGATTCGAGTTTGAAGTCACCAACTTCGTCTTCACCCAGTACTTTTTACTTAATTTATGATTCAGCATCAAAACTTTTGACCGTCAAATGATCTATGTAATTTTTAAACGTAAGTAAAGCTTTGATTATTCAAATAGCAACTCAAAGCCTTTGCTAAAATGCTTCCGCATCATGCGTGCAAGAGTTCTTGAGTTAATAATATTTAAATGAATTATATTTTTGATCAAATTAGATAACCATCCAGTGCTCTCAACCTGTAAGTAAGTATCCATCCTTTTGTAACATTGCAGGAAAAATGCATGAGGATATATCATGATATAAGATTAGCGAAAGAATAAGATATGGAGTAAACCAATCAACAGTGCCTATAAATAGTTATTTTCAACACACTTGCTCATAAAGGGGCTCTTATTTGTGCAAAAACAGTTGAATAATGACACGCTTGATTCACTAGTGAGTTATAGATTGTTTTTTTAAATTGCTTTGTTTTTAAAAAGGTTTCAATACCAAAAAAATTGTGTCCATACATTTTAAAAACAAACTTCAGCTATGTTGCCTTACTTTCGGTAGGTCTATGGTCGATTTCATTCATTCATTCATTCGATTTTTTTTTAATTAGTATTTTTTTTTAGTCTTTGGCCGATCACCATTGTTGTGTTGGATGCGCGCGAATAGAAAAACTGTTTATTTATAAGCGAAAAATGATAATTTCTTCGCAAGTGTGTTGAAAAACGTTGTATGGTACACGCGTGTATTGATGATTACTATACTCGGCTATCTTCAGACCCTCGCCTGACGCCTCGGGCCTCAATAGCGCCTCGGAAGTAATCACCAACTTACCTCGCTTGTACCATAATAGTTATTTATGGTACAAGTGAGGTAAGTTGGCGCTATTGAGGCCCGGGCCGTCAGGCGAGGGTCTGAAGATAGCCGAGGATAGTAATCATCATAAGTGTGTTGAAAAATATATTTATACTATTGAGTACAATTAAATAGAAGATCTTATCTCGATGTTTTCTAATAGTTTTTTCATATTACTATGTCTTAACTACAAAATTGTTTTTATTAAAATGCGAAATGTGCATAAAGATTTGTATTTCCATACAAAACATTTCTTGTTCAAAGAAGGGTTAACCGGAAAATTGCTAAACGTGCTTGTGTTCACAATTATTCAAATGCACAATCCCGTATTCGCATTATGTAAGCAGAAACTAGAATCATACGTCCTTCAAATAAAATGTGGTGACTTCAAAATGTCTTGAAATAAATTGCTGTCGTAACATGGACATACGTTATGCATTTTATTATTGGAATGTTTATTAAATCTTGGGACAGCAATATTTTAATGTCTGCTATAACGTTTATATAAGCTTCTACTACTGTGCGTTTTTGAGGACCAAAAATATTGCACTATTTGAAGTCAAGGGTTTCATATATTTTACATAAAAGTTAGGTACTCGTCCTGATTCCAACACTAGAATATAATATTCTATTTAATATCAAACAATTAAATATCCATGTAAAAACAAAAGAACGTTTATTTTACAAATAGCCGAAGCCGTTGAGTTTTAATTCGCAAATTGAAAAGTTCTCTCAGTTGTCCGTACAAAACCAATAAAGATTGACTTTATCCGTGCTTTTGCGCACTGTGTTTGTTACTTTTAGGCCGATCCTATGCAAATTAACTAGTGTTGCATACATTTGAATATGCATGCTGCTGAAACAACGTTTTTTGAAACTTCGTTATAGCGATAGTGTTTGTTTTTTCGGACTACTTTATAAGACTTTTATAGGAGTTTTGTTAGGGGTAGCAATATTTTGATTACTAGTAGCGCCCCGCGGTTTCACCCGAGTAGTTCCTGTTCCGTGTGAATACAGGGATAAAATAGCCTATGTCACGCATTGATAAATTAGCTTTCCATGAGTGAAAGAATTTTTGAAATCGGTTCAGTAGATCCCGAAATTACCCCTTACAATTTAAGAAACACACAAACTTTACTTCTTTATAATATTAGTATAGATTAAAGTAAGATTTGGATCAACTGGGGATGTACCACACTCTCATTACATGAGTGGATACTACTCATGTGCTCTCACAGATATGAACGTAATGCCAAGATTGAGCTACAATGTTTCTCATGGTGTGTTCAGAGTTTAATCCCCCTTCCCTTCTTCTGTCTACACCTAATTTCCTACTACATCTTAAAGGCTGACTTGTAACTCTGAATCGCAGGTGTCAATCTAATAACATTAAATTAAAAAATTAAAAAACCCCCTACACAATTACTTTCAAACCCCCATAACTTTTAAACGGGTCAACCGATTTTCATCAAACATGTTTAAGAACACTCGCACTTAAGTCCTCTTTAATACAAAAAACTAAATTAAAATCAAATCATCCGTTCGGGAGCTATGATGCCACAGACAGACAGATACACACACAGACACGTCAAACTTATAACACCCCTCTTTTTGCGTCGGGGGTTAAAAAAGCTTAACATTTGAGAAAGAAATACTTTTTTTTTTTCAAATGTTAAAAGAATAATCTTCTATTTTCTTAGATACTTATAAAAATAAAGAACGTAATATTTTTGAAAATTTACTCTTCAGTTGAATTTTCAGCTACTTCAAATTTATTACTACAATTGTTAGAAATGAAACTTTTTCGTCTTACTTTCAAGTTTAAGAAGTTTATAACATAGTTCGAAGTAACGGCAGTAGTTGGCTAGTTAATATACATATTATAAAACTTTTCAGAAAGTTTTCAATGTAAATATATCTAATGCTACTGGCAAAGAATACGAGAGTAGAATTTTTTTTTTTGAGCACCAAGCAAAAATATATTTTGTTTATAAAATGAGAGTATCATTTATATATATTTTTCATTAAAAACTAACATATGGACAGTTAATAAAACAGAAGACTTAAAAACGAGTACCCATTCATATACGTTACTGCAAAATAATAATAATTATAAAATAAAAATATTAATAAAAAAAAATTACTCATCAACTAGCCAATGATCGAGTACTTGTACACGATTACTTAACTGATACAATATAAAATTTGCAATTTTATTTATTTGCGAAACTTAGCAGAGTAAAACAAATAGAAATAAATCTTCGAAAATTGAATAATCTGCCTTACTGTCCCTAATACAATAAGCCAACAATAATAAGATTCAAGTTTACAAAGATTTGATAAACATCGTCTGGCCTTTTAAGGTTTCAATCAATAATTTCTTTATTGATTTACAAAACCACTTGACTTTAGTCATTCGAGTCAAAGTAACAAAACACAATAAAAAGTAAAACTTCTTTGCCAGTTAGTTTACCACAGACACAAAAACTTTTAGGTGCCATATTAAACAACTAGAAGACATAAAGGTTCTCAAGTCACTGCATTCTTAACTTTATTTTCGTCACAATAAGACTGAGAATTGTAATAAGTTTTATCAGAAGTGTGACATCATTATGAAGTGTGTATGTCTCGACGAAAGACGTTTAGACTTTATTAAAGGTTGCTCAGGAAAGTAGAATATATTTTACTTTGTTCATAATTATTAACACATGGTCTTTGATTAATTAAGTTTTACCTTGCAGTTTTCAATTTGTATTAGATTAGTTTATCACTACATAGTATAAAACAAAGTCGCTTTTTCTGTCCCTATATATGCTATGTATGCTTAGATCTTTAAAACTGCCCTATGTATGCTTAGATCTTTAAAACTACGCAACGGATTATGATGCGGTTTGTTTTAATAGATAGAGTGATTCAGTGGGAAGATTTTAGTCTAATTTTATCCCTATATTCGTACGAGAACGGGAACTACGCGGGTGAAACCGCGGGGCGCCGCTAGTTTAGTTATAAACTTTCGTATAAGTACCCGCTTTAAGTTTTGGCACATGATTCTATCTAATTTCTTAGATATAATATTTCGATCTTTACTTATTAATAGTTCATAAAAAGTGGGTTGTTTTTAACTTCTCATCCACCCTGTATTATATATTATCAAATCCTACTAAAAACTCCGGGAGGATGTCTAGTTTTAAATATTATTAAAATAAATTACTTCCATCTTCATAACTATTTTCTATGACTAACTACGAAAAAAAATTGTTTCTACTAATGACAATAAATGATTTTTTTTAATACATTTTACATAATATACAAGAAGCACTTATTAAATCAATTAAGCGACATCACGGAAATTACCTGATTGAAAACCCAAGTAACACGACACAGGTGAAATTTCAAATCACGCTAATAAACTCTAAAATAATTATAAACAGAGCAATTAGATTATAATCAGATTGTCAAATTACGCAATAAACACAAACTAATGAACATTCCAATTAAACTGAACATTCGATGCTAACTGTCATAGCTCGGTGATTTATTTGTGTTATTAGTTTTAACTCGTTTAAAATCTTGTTAAATATTTAATTTTATACAACGAATATTGATTTTAATGATTAGCTTTATAAAATAGTGTTAAAATCACTGGATCACCCTAATTCAGGGTAGGCTCGAGTCCCTCGGTGGGAACATATATGAGTTGACAATAATGATGATGAAATCGCTTTTCCTAACTTTCATCACTTTTTTGCTGTTTCTAGGGTTGAATTTGAAATAATACTGAGGTAATACAAAATGTTAAGGTTGCGGGTTCGATTCCCGCGCGGGGTGAATATTTGTGTGAACCACAAATGTTTGTCTCGGTCTGGGTGTGTGTGTGAATGAGTGTATGCGTAGTTTCTGATACCCTAGATACAAGCTCCAAGCTTAGTTAGGGGTCAGTTACTATAATGAGATGATGGAGTGAATGATTATGTTATGTTATGTATGTTATATTATGTGATATAGTTATTCATAATTCCAATATTTCACACAGTTCCAACTGCTACACCTACTCTACTTAGCCTGAGTATTGAGTATAAATAACTCATTGATTCAATGCGGTTCGGTAGAAGTCACGTCTTTCAATAGTTGATTCGGGAAAATGTGGTTTCTCTCACTATATTTTTCTTGACTAAAGAAGAATGTGATAAGTGCAGATTTATGTCAAAAAGGTTCTTTAGTACGTACAGCTCGCAACAGAAGTTTATTAACAAATCAAAATTATTACAAACTAGCAGCGCCCCGCGGTTTCACCCGCGTAGATCCCGTTCCCGTGGGAATACGGGGATAACATATAGCCTATGTCACGCACTGATCAATTAGCTTTTCATTAGTGAAAGATTTTTTTGAAATCGGTTCAGTATTTTCGGTGCCTATTCGTTACAAACAAACAAATCTTTCCTCTTTATAATATTAGTGTAGATAATAACAAAAAGTTTATTTCAAATATATGTTTATTTTAAAGAAAAGTTTATATTAATTAAATTAATTAGTTGCAAAATTATCAGCCTGTATTGAAAAAAAAAGAATCAAGATAAAATACAATTTTAAATCTGTCAATCGACTTTCGTCCCTGACTGTATCATCAACGGATTAAAAGTTATAACATCACTAGCTTTACCTCGCAATTTTTTCGTCATAGTTTCAATAAACATACTAAAACAAACAAGGCCGCCAACATGATCGCAGACTGGCATGTGTCTGACGAAGTCTCATGTTCGGACCACAGGTACATACGTTATAACATACAGGTGAGTATTGATCCAACCCCACCTATAAGGAACCCGCGGAAAACTGACAAAACTGCGTACAGATCCGCTCTCGAACATAGACTACAAGCACATGACGAGGTGGGTATCCCACCAAACAAACGTCAAATAGAACAACAGGTAACAGAGATAACGGCCGCTGTTATCCAGAGCTATCATGACTCTTGTCCACTCAACAGCGGACGCCAACCTAAGGAGGATGAATGGTGGGGCCCTCAACTTGAGAGGGCCCGACGCAAGGTAAGATCACTTTTCAACCATGCCTATAACACCAGGAAGGACTCTGACTGGGATAACTACAAAGAGGCCCAAGCCACATACAAACGGTACGGTACTGGAAACCAGCATCCTGGAGGAATTTCTGCTCCAGCATTGCCAATAATACACAGGCCAGTCGGGTCAGGAAAATCCTAGCCAAGGATAGTTCAAATAAGCTTGGCTACGTTAAAAGACCCGACGGCACACTAACAAACTCCACCACGGAAACAATGAGCATCCTACTTCAAACCCACTTTCCGGGCAGCACAATTATCGACTGCCATGTCTGGGAGGACGAGGCTCATACTGACCCGAGCGAGACCTGTTGGACCACCGCACGTACAGTAGCCGCACCTGACAAGGTAAGATGGGCCATAAACAGTTTCAAGTCTTTCAAATCCCCAGGCATGGACAACATCATACCTGCCCTTTTGAAATGGGGACTTGAGCAACTACTGAACCGCCTAACGGCCATCTTTCAAGCATGCCTTGCCTTCAAATACGTCCCTCTTGCCTGGAGGGAGGTTAAGGTGATTTTCATACCCAAACCCGGCAAAGGCGACTATACAGAAGCCAAAGCTTTCCGGCCCATTAGCCTAACATCCTTCCTACTCAAGGCCCTGGAAAGACTATGCGACCGACACTTAAGGGATGAAATTCTCCCCAAAAAACCACTGCATGCCCAACAGCATGCATACACAACTGGGAGATCAACGGACTCAGCTCTTCACTCAGTTGTAAGCAAAATCGAAGAATCGATAAGCACCAAAGGCTCATGCCTCGGGACCTTCATTGACATCGAAGGCGCCTTTGACAGAACTAACTTCAACAGTATAAACAGGACACTAAGTGAACACAACGTTAATCCTGCCATAACTGGATGGATAAGCAACATGCTCAAGCAAAGAATCATCAGATTCAATGACAGAGACACCACCAGTGCTCTGGTAGCTAGAGGATGTCCCCAAGGAGGAGTTCTCTCTCCCCTTCTATGGAACATGGTAGTCAATGGACTCATATCAAAACTAAATGAACACAGATACTTCACTGTGGGGTATGCTGATGACATCACTATACTGGTAAGTGGCATTGTCACCAGCACCATCTGCGAACTAACTCAAAATGCCCTAAAGATAG
Source organism: Timandra comae (assembly GCA_958496195.1). Classification (NCBI taxonomy): domain Eukaryota; kingdom Metazoa; phylum Arthropoda; class Insecta; order Lepidoptera; family Geometridae; genus Timandra; species Timandra comae. The sequence goes on from OY292371.1 coordinate 5,414,182, forward strand.
TTGAAAGATGGTGCAGAGAATATGAACTGAGCGTGAACCCAACTAAGACGGAACTAGTAATGTTCACTCACAAGAGGACTCTAGGTCCGCACAAACTACCAAATCTTTTTGGCACGGAACTCCGAACAGCCCAAACTGTCAAATATCTGGGAGTCACTCTTGACAGTAAGCTGAATTGGAACCAGCACCTAGACAATACCGTCAATAAAGCAACAATCACTTTCTGGCAATGCAAACGAATGATTGGTAAAACATGGGGTCTATCGCCCAAGATTACATCATGGCTTTACACCACCATCATTAGACCTATTGCGAGCTACGGAGCCATAGCATGGTGGCCGAAAGCGAAACAAACAACAGGCAAATCAAAACTACAAAAGGTACAAAGACTGGCTTGTCTTGCCATGACAGGGAGCATGAGAACCACTCCCACTGCAGCCTTGGAAGTTCTTTTAAACCTCCCACCATTACACCTTTTCATAATACAAGAAGCCGCAGCCACCGCGCAGAGGCTACGAATCAACCAATGCTGGACTAGCACCAGGGGGATACACACGACGATACTCAGCGAGACAATTGAGGATTATGCACTGACAGTGGCGCCGAGTGACACTATCCCCAAACAATACATCTTTGATAAAAAATACAGGATAGCTCTCGACGAATACGTTACCCTGAAAACAATACACAAAGAACTGAGCATTTACACGGACGGTTCCAAAACAAACCAAGGGTCAGGAGCAGGTGTTTTCTCCGAGGATCTTAACATACATATCTCGGCCCCCCTTGGTAAACTCAGCACTATCTTCCAGGCGGAATGTGTCGGCATCATCCTAGCATCGCTGGCCATTTCTGCCAGGCAGATCACAAACACAGGTATACGTATATATACAGACAGTATGTCTGTCTTACAAGCCCTGAACAGCACCACCTATGGATCGGGACTGATCCTGGAATGCCATACACGACTAAATTCGGTAAGTGTAAAAAATTCAGTCACCCTACAGTGGATAAAGGGTCACAGCAACTCACGGGGCAACGACGCAGCGGACCAGCTAGCCAGGGAGGGATCGGGAATGTGTGTCTTTGGACCTGAACCCATACTTCCTCTCCCTGGGGACTACGGCAAAACCCTGCTGCGTAAACGCACCCGGGACATGCATGAACAAGAGTGGTATGTCAACCCAGACTGCAAACAGAGTAAGTTAGCATTACCCACTCTAAATCCAAAACTAACTAGGAAAGTACTAAAACTGTCCAGACCCACGTTGCGTACGCTAACGGCGGCAATCACGGGTCATGGTCATTTTAATAAACATCTGTATACCCTAGGTATTACAGATAGTCCACTGTGCAGAGCCTGCCTCGAAGTGGATGAAACAGCTAGGCACATGCTACTTGAGTGTGAGCAGCTAGCAACATACAGACGGCTGCACCTCGGGTCGCCCAGCACAATCCAGGAAGTCACCAGAAACCTGAGGGGACTGATCAGCTTCCTGGAAGAATTGAACTGGTACTAGACGCCCACCTCACGCAAAATGGACGCAACTGAGCCGTCTAATTGCGGAGAAGAGCCTGTCAACAAGTAACAAGTAAACATACTAAAGAGCCCTCCAAATCACAGACTTGTTTTTGAAATTATAATTCGCAACGGTTTAACTAAATCGTTAGTAAAATCCTAAGCATCTGGAACTATTATGGTAAGTAGACCAACTGCTGCCGAGTTACCATTAAATTACAAAGTTACCATCCAATATTATCAACTCAAAACTAATGTTAACTCCTATACCGCTAAATTCTATGACCGTTTGTCCTTCCCAAAGATAAAGGTAACGAAACTATTAACAGAGGAATTATCTAAGTTACGAACTATCTTTATTGTTTCCAAAGAATCTCTTTAATACTGCTTATAGTTCAGTGGCTTTATTTGCTAAGTCTTAAAACAGTATAGTAACTACTAGACCACAAGATCGGCTTAGTTCTGGATAGTTTTTTGGTACGGCTGTTAATTTTCAAGGTAAAGGAACAAGAAATATGTTTTTTATAAAATTAAAACGACTTTTATCAAAAAATATCTCAGGTTGCTAAATACGTCTATACGTTAAAGTTCTTTTAAGAAAAACAAATATCGAAAACCCCTTTGGTTGGTTTGCGTAGTTATTGGCAGGTTACTACAGAGTCGATCAAACCAAGCCGAGTCATACCAAACGAACAGATTTGAAGTGTGAAGAAGTGTTGGAATCTCGCAGAAGCTCGAAGATGAAGTGACTCGAAGTGACATTCACGATAAGCCGTCGGTTCCAGTTGTCGTACTAACACCATCTGTCATTATGGATAGATCGAGATTTCAAAAATCTAATATTTTTTTGCCAAAAATTTCGGAACGCCCTCAGAGTAGTGAAAGTCTAGTGCCTATCATTTTACGTTAAATACTGAAAATGCAAAGTAGATATGGAATGGAGTTTTGTTTAATAATATAAAAAGGTATAAAGTGCATTATTTATCCAAAGTTTAAAACTATCACGGCACATAAACGGAAAATCACAGAACATTTATATTACCTACTTAAAATTGTTTAATGCTTCAACAAACTGAGTTAAATGTCTTTTTTATATTAAATAACCTTACTTTAATTATTTTTACATTAATTCACACTAAGTGTAACAGAAACTGTGAAAAAAGTGTATCTTTTTTCAGCAGAAGTCAGCTTAACGAATTCTCAGAAAACAAGTGCCCGTAAAGCGTTTTTACTTTCACAAAATTTTATATTTTTGTAAATAATTTTAATACCTTTGACATTTGGTTTATTTATTCATAAAATATTATGGAAATATAAAATATTAATTTATTTCATGTTATTGTTTATATCCGACTGTTTAACATTAAAATTTAATTAATAATCACTACGTTATTAAATGAAATCAGTTGTATTTACACTATTCATTCTGATATATTATTATCACATTGGTATCATGATATCCTTATTTATATTTCAACTTAAAAATATATTTACTAAACAACAGACGACGACCTCGGTGGCAGAGTGGTCACCATGCCGGACTGCTATCCATAAGGTTGCGGGTTCGATTCCCGTGCGGGGTGAATATTTGTGTGAACCACAAATGTTTGTCTCGGTCTGGGTGTGTGTGTGAATAAGTGTGTACGTAGATTCTGATACAAGATTCGAACTTAGTTAGGGGTCAGTTACTATAATGAGATGATGTAGTGAATTATTATAACATACATATTTTTTTTCTTAAAATATTTTTATTTTACAATAAAATCTTAAAATGATTTATGTTATTCGCAAGACGCTCAATATATTCATTCATGCAAATTTTAGAGCCAGTCAAAGTCCGCGTAAAAGTACCAGAGATTTGATAAAAAGTAAATAGACAAACATATTATATAACACAGGTATTTTAAAAACATTTTCATTCATGAGTTCCGGTGTTTCATATATCTTCGTCTACTTTATGCGAAAAGGGCTTAATTTTCCGCTTTTCCATTCGGCTTAGCTAAAGAAGGATAAAAAGTTGCAAACGATTTACATAATTATGTTTTTATCTGTCTTTCCACACCTCTGAGCTCCTTGGAGGAGCAAATATTACTTGAAATTGCACAATAATACCTCAACAGAAGGCGTAGGATTTAACAAAAGGAATTTTCTTTTGAAATTCAACGTCTGCTTTTAACAATTTAAAGCGACCTAAATATTTTTGCGTTGGGTAATAATTAAATATTTTTCTGTGAAACTTTAGTCAATGATTAACGTTATCTAGCCATCATTCTTTCGTCAATGTTTGAACTTTGACCTAAGAAAGTGAAGGTTATTCATGAATTCTCAAGATTGAATACTTACTTTTTTAGAAATACAGTGTGTTATCTTAAATGTTTATTTTCTTTAACTTGATTAATATACACGGTGTCTAATAAGTAGTGGACCAACGGGATGTGAGGGATAGGGGAACACCGTTACCTACCAGAATTACCAAAATGTTTTGTCCTAGGCCTCATAGTTTTGAAGTTATAACTTTTTTTAGCAAGTACGTGAAATTATCGTACTGTGTGCACATTTTTCTTAATTCTACGAAATCTATTACTTAATATGATGTTATTTTTATTCAAGGGCGTTAAGAATACATAGGTTTTTCTGATTTTAATCACCCTGTATATTCAAAGAAACAGTTAAAGCGTTGCACGTTTTTCTTCTTTCTCGTCTTAAGTCCGTTGTCAATCAATGCAGAATTATATATTTTGTTTTTAGACCATTACATCAATTTTAAGAAAATTAGCAAAGCGTGTCAATCACTTACATACAGTACAGACAGTATCATTATTTTTTATTAATTTCTAATACTCTAGGTACAGTTAAAAGTACATGTAGTTAACGGTCAGTTTCTGTAATTTTTAGCTGTATAAACTATACATATTTATGTATAATATGTGATGAATATAAAGTTAGTATTTATACAAGCACAATCATTTTACTATGAATACTCAGAACGTTTGTTTCACATTAAGTATATGTTATTCATACGATATACAAGTAATTCATGAATTATATGCTTTATATACTTAATTAAAATTGAATTCTAATACAATTCAAATGTTCATTGCAATATGAGTTTATATTCAACTTTTATAATAGCTTTGTGAGAGAATGTTGAGAGAAACTTTAATTAGAAGCAAATCCCGTTCTTGAGAGAACTACCGTCATTTTATATGTTTGAAATGTCTTTTGAAGCGTTTTCAATTATGAAGTTAACACGGTATTTAAATGTTTTAGTTGAAAACAAAACCGCAAATGTTAGAGTTATTTTAAAATTTCAGATGAATTTCTATTTATTTATAATGGTTTATTCAAATGCAGTAGTTACTTAAAATAGTTTGTATAAAGAATCGGCTTTTAAGATCCCACGCATTAGTTGTACTTAAGCCTCTATATCTGACGTAAATTCGACGACGAGACGATTATCAGTAAAGTGATTAGGCATAGTCGCAGCAGACAAAAAGACATGGTTATTGTTTATCCATACAAATATTTGTCTAAAGCAGGAATTGAGAATCCCGAAACTAATGGTATAGAAAGCAAGGGTTCGGTCACTACCCACTACATCATTTGGTAGTCTATCTCTCTCTGTTTAAAGTTTGCATCCATAAAGGATTTCCATGAAAACGTGTCTAAAAATACAACTGCGTTTTCCTAAAATGAAACATGACAAAAAATGTTACAATGAAATCAAGCCCTGTCATGCTACACTAACTCAAAATAGAGCAGAACAAACTGCAGCAGGTATTCCTAAAAAAGCCATTTCAACTAACAATAAAAGTAATTATATTTATATAACCGTAAGCCTAACAAAACGCTTATTGTTTGTCCGACAAAATGCCGATGCGGGCTTTTCGAGAAACTTTATATATTTTTTATTTTATCTACAATATTTTTGGGACAGAGAGCATGAAAAATATTGATAGTGAAACGCGTCAAACAAAACGGATTTATATACGTTGAGTGCTTCATTGAACGTGGCAGTCGGCTGCGTCGGCTTATACGACTATATTCGTAATGGATTACGTATAAAATTTTTGTAACACTTGCGAAGCTCTACACAAAATGACAATAATCGAAAGTACTGAAATCGGCCTGACGCTTAAATTTCTTTACCAATAGCACTTATTTTTATTAAGTACTTTTACTCAGCGTTTTAGCTTTATTGAGTAAAGAAAACCCACTAGTCAAAACCCTTGTAATGCTGAAGTGTTATTCTTGAATAATGTTATATTTTAAGCAAAATTAAGTGATGTTATTTTTCCAAAGAGTAATCTTCTATCTGTATAAATTATAGTATTATAAATTTTATACAACAGATTAATTTCATAATTGTGTATGGCAACGTTAGGCAGTAAGAAAATTTTGTGAAATAATTAAATTTACTTGTAATACCATCTTGCAGACACCTATGTAATCTTTAATCAGCGGAGGCAGTTAAGACGAATACAGTATGAGGGTAGATCGTACATCGCTTATTCAAGAAAACCATTCTTATAATGAAATTCCGCTTTTAATAGTCTACAGGCTTGAGACAGAGTGAAGCTGCGAAATCTTCGTTAATGGCGCGTAACCACGTTACTTAATGTTGCGCAAGAATCCAACCGGCCGTAAGTGCGGCGAGGATTGTTCCTATAACTGATCGATTTCAAATCAACGTCACCGTACTCACAAAATTATTATAGTTCGTCAGCAGATGGTCGAAAGTTTCCTTAATAGGAATAGTCGGAGAAAACATATTATAACTTATTCTGCCTATATATTCTATGGTTTTATTAGAACTCCCAATTATTACCATGGTAAGGAAAAGTAAGTTTTCGTGCGATATGAATTTATCTTTATTGATTGGGCAAAGAACTTAGTGATGATCAGTAGTGTTGATTAAAAGGATTTTCCTTATTGTAGGATTTTGATATAAAATTGCAGAAAACAAAAAGTAGGTAAATACATTTACAAGATCAAGATTGTCCACAGCTTGGGTTCAAACTGTGATCCAAACCTCGGTTGTTTAGTTCATTACAGAACAGCCATCGTTTGGTGCGGTTTTCGGTTCAAGTCCCGGCCTATGGTGAAGATTAAGATTTTGATTTATGAAAGCTAAATCCGCCACGATAAATTTCGTCCAAAACGTGTAAAATGACTAAAATCTTAAGTCACTTAATCAATAAAAGGTGTGAAAATAAAATTTAATAAAAGGTGAACATACTTATTGAGATTAAGAGGGTTCCAGCTGAAGCGAAAGGTCTCATCTCAAACACGATAAGTCTAAATGTAAGGCTAATTCTTTTTGAGATTACCTCATTTCAGATTCTATCACGCGCACGTAATTTAAGGTAATTCGCATACGGCGCCAACGAATTAAACGCCAAATAGCTATGACCTCGAACCACTTCAAGCCCTACTTCAGGTATAAAAACGGATCAACCACCGCTAATGTACAAGCTTTGGAGAATCAGTAAACGTTTATATAATTCAAGATTCAAGAAAGCAGACTCTAATAGGGTAATGGAATATACCAACAAAATGTAACGGAAAACAACGGTTACATCTTTTAAGTAATGTTTGAAAGCAGATTGGTGTAAAGGTTATTTAAAGGCATTTTTTTTTTAGAAGGTAGTCCGATTATAGGTTCGTTTATACATAATACGGTTATACGTACGGTTATCTCGTACATAATATGCACCCAAGGCAGTGTTCGTGATTCCCGCGCGCGCGTGAATATTTGTGTCTCGGTCTGGGTGTGTGTGTGAATGAGTGTGTGCGAAGTTTCTGATACCCAAGATACAAGCTTCTAGCTTAGTTAGTGGTCAGTTACTATAATGAGATGATGTAGTGAGTGATTATGTTTATATTTCTCAAAGTGTATCCCTAGGGAATCTCAAAAAAATAAGTTTTAAACTGACTCATCAAAATTATAAAATAGATATTTCAATTAAAGTACCTCCTAAAATATAAAACTAAAATCTTAGAACATTTTATGTCTAAGAACATCTTTTAAAGCCGCCGCTTAAGCTATGCTTTATCTGCAAATGTTTTGTTTTAAAGATTAAGATCTTTATTTCTAGCTTAGTAGTGTAATTATATTAAGGTCTCTATTTCTTATACTGTAGAGTAAGATTACTATCAATAATTAATTTTATCTTTATTTTACACTAGCAGCGCCCCGCGGTTTCACCTGCGTAGTTCTCGTTCCCGTGGGTTTTTGGGATAAAAAGTATCCTTTGTTCTTTCCCGGACCACAAGCTATCCCTGTACCAAATTTCAAGTCAATCGGTTCAGTAGTTTAGCCGTGAAAAGGTAACAGACAGACAGACAGACAGAGTTACTTTCGCATTTATATTAGTTAGGATTAGTTAGGAAGTTTGGATTAGGACTAGTTAGGATTAGGATTAAAAAATTGCTGCAAGTTCTCTGCGAAAATATGTTTATTTTCTAAATGTCAACTAATTCACAATATTATGATCTTCGTAGATAATTTTAATATATCAGCTTTAAAGTAGCCACTACGAGTACATATAAAGATGTTATATTAAGATAATTCTTTTGTTTTAAGTTCTATTTAAGTTCTCCATTTATCTTTACTAAAATGCAATTCAAAGAAAGAACGAGATGAAATAAATATTTATAACAAAACATATCTTTAAAATAGTCATATATTTTAAAAGATATGTTTTTGGTTTGTCCCACGATTTTACCCGTGTTTTTTTTTCGTTTTTCTTCCTTAGCGGATGCTTACATCATGGTACCTATCTGCGTGCTAGATTTTGACGCAATGAATTCAATGGTTTGAGTGCTATAATTTGATAGGTAAGTCAGTCAGTCAGCAACTTTTTGTTTTGATCAGTCAGTCAGTCAGTCAGCAATTTTTCTATATACGTTTACGTAAAAATATTTCAAATACTTACATTACGTATATTACATAAATGTACTTACTCAAAATTATGTTCTCAGCCAAAAGGAAATACAAAACTTTAATAACAAGAATACTAAATACCGTTTGTGAATTGAAATTTAAAGAGTCATTTACCGTAATTTATGATAATTATGAAATACAAAATTAGAGTTTTAATGACTTTTCAAACTCTGAGTTTTAATTTGTTTTGAACTGTTCCAAAGAACGAGTATCAAGCATTCATCACTGAAACGTTTAAAAAGAAATTTAAATATTCTTTGCGTAAACTTTTATATCATTGCTTCTTGTCTCGTACACTATTTAAATAAATATTCAGTATCACTAACTATATCTAATCGAACCCGTAAGGTTGCGGGTTCGATTCCTAATATTTGTGTGAACCACAAATGTTTGTTGTCTCGGTCTGTGTGTGTGTGTGAATGAGTGTGTGCGTAGTTTCTGATACCCTCGATACAAGTTTCGAACTTAGTTAGGGGTCAGTTACTATAATGAGATGATGTAGTGAATGATTATGTTATTTTATGTTATGTTATATATTTTACATCTCATGATAATTTTATGTTTTCTTCAGGTTTGTTGTAGTATCAGCCTGTAGTAGTATAGGATACCTTGAGAATACCAATTTCTCTCTCTCTCTGTTTCTTTCAAATTCAAATTCAAATTCAAATTTATTTATATAACTTTTTGTTACAATAATAATACATTGACGCAATTATCGAGACATTACCTCCCGTGCTAGTTAGAAACTGTGTTACGGCAAGGTAAGGCTTCTCAAATTACAGCACATATAAAATATTATAACAAACACATAAATACATATATTATAATTTACATAAATACCTTATAGACTAATATACATATTAAATTATAAAACTACAACTACAGTTTAGGGACTTTTCTTCAGGAACGCTTCCCTATAACGTCGATATACGACTCCTGTAGGCCAAAAGTCGGCATTGAGGAACATGTCCCTATACATCGCAGGTACTTGAAGCACATACGATTTAAAGGACGTGTCCTTCGCCGACTCGAGGCGCCTCAGGTTGAGCCGTATATGTTCCTTGGTCCAGAAACAGACCCTCTGCTTGACATACCGCAGGACCTCTTCACTTTTAGTGTCGGGGTCAAGCCGCGATATGTAAATTGAAATGGACGGCTCCACAACACGGAGGGTGCTCTCTGTTGCTGCGGCGTCGGCGGTACCACGACGATTGCGGGACGGCTTAGGTCGACGTTTCTTCTCCACCAGGGTGAAGCCATCCACGTCGACTTTCCTCGCTCCATTGCCGGGTTTCTTCGGGGCCGCCACATTCTTATTATGTATTAGTAGCTGGCGCGAGACATGCGCGTAGCTCTTCTGCTTGGAGACACGTGTAGCAGAAGAGGGCGCAGCTAGCACGGGAGTCGGTGCACACGCCGCGGCGATCGAGGTCATCGGAGCCGGGCGTTCATTCACCTGTGCATCGTTGTAGTTGTTCGTCGAGTATGCAAAAATGCTGACGGGCGAAGTTTGCACATTCCTCGCACCGCGTCGCACACACACATTTTGTGCTGACTGCGGTGATACCGACGTCACTGATTTATTGCTCTATACCGCGAGCTCGGTTTTCAAATCAGCAACCACACGTTCTGAAACCTCCAACTTAGCTCGTAAGAAAGAGACTTCCGCCTTCAGCAACGAAAAATCCTGCAGCAAGATCTTGAGGTCGACATCGCGCAGGGTCTCGCGGGGAAGAGTGTCCGTTCGCTTTGCACTTTCCATTTTAAATAAAGGTGGCAAAAACGTCGATTCGGCCGAACATCGAGGCAGCTGTTGCGACACGACTGCTCGTGTTGACGGTGCGAACGCGAATCTCTTTGATAGTATTAGTACAATAAAAAAGGAATAAGCATATTCCCTACGCCTATATTCATTGTGTGCTGATGATAACAGTTACAGACCCAAGTCTTGCTTGAACAACAGTAAAAAAACACCAAGGAATCGAACCTCAGTCTCAGCCAGGTGGACATGCCACTGGAACCGCACCAATGCATTTGAATTTCATATTTTGAATATTAAAAAGCATTTTTACTATAAAAATATATACGATAATACGAGTTAATTGTTGGTGTCCGCATTTTACAGTGAAAAAAATAAAATTTATAAAATGTTTGCTCTTTTGCTTTTTCATATATTTTTGTTTTTTTTTTCATCGAATGTTAAATATTTAATTACTTTAAACGGTATTATTTCGCGCTTTTAATTCTTGTTTTAACAACATTTCATACTTACGTATTTTTTAGTGAAATATAAAGCTGTAATGCTAGATTTGAAGCGAATAAGTTATATGTTAGCGATATCAAACATAGTTTATACATATATTTTACATACTGTATTTTTAAAAAACTTTACATTTGTATAACTATTTACTCTTGCTACACTTATCTTAAGTTAAATATTTTCAAGAAGGTTAGTTTCAAAAACTTTATAAATTACCATTTACATTAATTAAACTAAGAATAAAAGTTAGTAACAAACATAACATGACCAACTTACATACTCAAATAACATAACATTATTAGACGCAGTAACTACCTATAACTACTTGGAACAAATTCTAGTTAAGGTAATAAAACAGTACGGGAGTAAAACTTTTGATTCACTAATAGCAGTCTAAATGCCAGCAAAAGAACTGCTTCATAACGAAGCAGAAAGCTTGCTGGGTTATTATTCACGGTTCATTTTAAAGCAATCTCAAATAGTTCATTCTTTCCGGACGCTTTGTTAAGCGAAGCAATGCTTTTGCACATCTAGAAAATGTTTTTGTTCTGTTTATACCTTCTTTCTGTAAAAATAAATTTTCAACAAATAAATATAAGTGAGCCAGAGATTTGTTACAGCGTTTAAACATTTTAAACGAACCGTGTGTGCTTTCGGGTATTGTAGTACATTTTAAAATTTAACGTTGTAAGAAGTGTGGTTTTGTTTTAAAAGTATTTTTGAGTGCCTTTATTTTGATTGTTAATTTTATGCTCGTTTTTAAGCTCGTATTGATCTTGTTACTACGCTAAAAACTCAAGAAATATTTTACTTATTATTCGGACTACTTATTTTGGAAAATTCAGGAAAACTAAACGAATGTAGAAGAATTTTTAAAAGGTCAAGGCTTGGAATAAATTTGATTCTTTATTTATTCTACTACATCATACATCGTAGAACACTTGCCTACTTGCAAGAGGAAAACATTGTTCATAAAAAGCCCTCAACGCCTATCAGTCTCATGCTTTATCAGAATTTAGCATCAATATCAACACATCACCCTTCTTACTAACTCCTGTTTCTACCCAGCGTTAATTCTTTCGTCTTTTATAGTCGTGTTTGTCATTTTCTCGCCTTTCTCTTTTGTTATCCGACCACACTAGGTACGTTATCTCTACGCTAAGCGGAGATGCTTATCAAAATGTATTTTCTGGCACAAATGTTCTAGTATTTTTGTTCAATACTGTCATGTTGTTTCGTATTCTCGACCGTAAATGTGATAATTTTGTCCAACTCGGTTGGCTTCGAGGCCTCGTAATTGGTATTCGCAGGGTTTTCATACTAGGGTTATGCCTCCATATTGATTACAATACGCTTAATTAGCGTATTACTTACGGTTTAATCTAATGAAAGCCTTCGGGTGTATTAAATTCCGGATACAACCGCGTTATCAATTGTTATTGTCTATGTTAATACGGTTTTAATTGATCGTAATTGTTTTCGTCTTAATTGAAGGTTAATAAATATTGTAATAAATAATTTGAATAAGATGTATTTTAAATATTATTGAACTACAAGGAACTTATTAGATTATTGTGTAACCTAAAATAAATTTAGCGCCAAAACTGTTAATAGAGATAAATTTAAAACTAGTAGTAGTGATAATCTGCCCTATAAAGAGTGTAAGAGAGTTAACTATAATGTTCTTCAAAGAACAACTATAAATACAAGTAAACCAGCAGACGTTAGAACCTACTTAAATGTGCACGGCAAAATAATACTTATCTTACCGTAGGTTAAGTACATTTTACCATAAAACCTTTTAACTCTTGGCTCTCAGTTAAAGATTACTTTACTTTGAGGTTAAGCAACAAGGATTACTGGCGTATTCTTTGAAAGTTTCAAACAATGAGTGTTAATTTGTTAATGAGTATAAGGCGGCGGCTTAGCTTAGTAGTTGGCAATGATTGGACGAGAGTCTGATGAAATTAGGCTTGTGTTTAAGCGGCGCCCAAAAATGTATATTTTAGTACCAAAAAAAATCTAAAAGGTTACCAAAATGGATAAATGGTTCCCAAATTATATTTCCACAAATATTAACTTACTTATAAAAAAAAATAACCTTATCCAAATTGGTGACCATTTAGAAAACAAATAGAATATTAGTACAAGGCATGCGATTTCTGTTTTTTTTTTTTCTATTATTTTGGATCATAATATGATATATTAAGACCCTTTTTTGGTGTCTTAAAAATATTTTTGGTGTAAATTATACCCACAAAATTATGGTTTTATGCGATGGTAATTAGGACACTCAAAAAATCTGTGTGCTTAAAAATCGCAAAAATAAAACTATGTATGTAAATGCGAACAATTATTGACAATTAAGACAACGTCTTACACGAGGATATTTTGGAAAGAAAAGGTACATAAAATAATCCTAATCCTAACTAATATTATAAATGCGAAAGTAACTCTGTCTGTCTGTCTGTTACCTTTTCACGGCTAAACTACTGAACCGATTGACTTGAAATTTGGTACAGGGGTAGCTTATGGTCCGGGAAAGAACATAGGATACTTTTTATCCCGAAATTCCCACGGGAACGGGAACTACGCGGGTGAAACCGCGGGGCGCTGCTAGTGATATACGAGTATATTCGCTCGTCAGATGATTTGACTCGTTAAAATAACACTTATTTTACCGTTACCTAAGTACATTTCACCAAAGAAATAGCTCTTCACTTTTCGTTTAAAGATCACGTTCCTTTGAGGATAAGTAAAGGATTACTGGCATATTCTATGATTTCAAACAATAAGTCTTGTATTACTTTAATTTGTTAATGAGAATTACACGTGGCAGCCCTAGTTAGAAGGAGTACATAGTGTACTGTATATCTCCGTTCGTCAGATTTGCTTTGGCGTACCGCAACGACACCAATTTCCTTTTCATACTGAAATTGGCTTTCCACACTATGTACGTGGCTTCGTATCAACTACTCCATACTTTTTATTCACGTCAGCCAGATGTTTGACATCAATATCGGGTTATTTGTACATAGTTTTTAAAGGAATTTTAACTACATCGAACTAGGCAGTTTTCGAACTAGGCAGTGTTCGAACTAGCGAACAGCATTCGCAGTTTTTTAAGAATATTTTTCGTTATGTCTTTTTTTAAAATCGTTCTAAATATAAAGAAACTTTCATTTATTCTTACTTAGTTGATTGCAATTCTTATACTCTCTAAGCATTTCAGTGTGCGAAAAACTATAAAAAACAAGTTATAGAGTCACCAAGTTTTCTGTGCTGGCGGCCAAAATTGGAAGCTAAAAGATAAAAAGATAAAAGATAAATTTATTTGTTAAAACATGTGTACAATTATTAGGTGTTAATTAAGTACATAAAAATTGGTTCAACATGTTATGCCAGGGTGGCGTACAAATATATTGAGTTATGTTAGTTAAACATTTATACAAAATTAAATACTTAAGCTAGAACTAAAGTTTTATCATTTAGGTACTCATCTAAATTATAGTATATTTTTTCTAATAACAAATTTGTAACATATTTCTTAAATTTAGTATTATTTAGTTCTTTAATGTTCTGTGGTAATTTATTGAATATTTTGGGAGCTAAACAATATATGCTCTTATGTAATAGAGAAGTACTTGACGGATGTATACATAATCTATTTTTATGTCGTAAATTGTGATTTTTTTCTGTAGTTCGAGGAAATAATACTGGATTAGTTTTAACAAATATAGCTATCTCTAATATGTACAGACACGGTAGGGTAAGCTACTATTGTCATTTTCATTTTAATGTCATTTGGATACATTTTCAATAAACTGACAACCAAAAGATGCGATTACAGCGACGCTGCCACCGGCACAGAAAAGATGGTAACTCTATACTTTTCACACAATACTGAACACTTACTTAGTTTAAACTACGGTGAACAGCTAATCTTATCTATAATATAAAAATGAATCGCAAAATATGTTGGTAAGCGCATAACTCAACAACGCCTGGACCAATTTCGCTAATTCTTTTTTAGTTGTGTTTGTTGAAGTCCAAGGATGGTTTTTACGGCGAGAAAAATCTAATAATTGCCGGGAACACGGGAACGGGTACCACGCGGGTGAAACCGCGGGACCCTGCTAGTATAATATAAAAATGAATCGCAAAATATGTTGGTAAGCGCATAACTCAACAACGCCTGGACCAATTTCGCTAATTCTTTTTTTGTTATGTTTGTTATTGTCAGGAGAAGGCTTTTATGTAAAAAAATCTGGAAAATCAACGGGCTTTGGACCCGTGCGAAGCCGGGGCGGGCCGCTAGTCCTAACTAATATTATAAATGCGAAAGTAACTCTGTCTGTCTGTTACCTTTTCACGGCTAAACTACTAAACCGATTGACTTGAAATTTGGTACAGGGGTAGCTTATGGTCCGGGAAAGAACATAGGCTATGTTTTATCCCGAAACTCCCACGGGATCGTGAACTACGCGGGTGAAACCGCGGGGCACAGCTAGTATCTCTATAAGGAAGCTAATAAATTATGAGATAAGTAGTATATTAAACCATATCTCAACCAACATAAGTAACTACTCAATGTTAATTACTTTGTGTTTACTCACAAAGCATTGAATTCAATTATGTACTAATTAGAGATAGTCAATTACACGTTTCGCGGATATTATTTGTCTCTAATATTAGTTTATCTTCCTTAATTGTAGATAATATGAATATAACTATGCATGATTATAATCTGGTTAATGGTATCAAAATTATATCTAAATTACTATTATTACAATTGAATTATTACTTAAGTCTAAAATGTTTTTGTAACAGAGCTCATGCCTCTTTCTTATCCACGTTATACTGATGATGATGATTATGATGTATTCCATGCCGCGGCAACTGCCACCGTCTTCTGTATAATAGGGTTATGGGTTTCTGGTTGGATGCGTCCTCACATTACTAAGGTACGTTATACTAAAACTTATACTAAACTAGCTGTGCCCCGCGGTTTTACCCGCGTGGAACCTTATCCCGTGGGAATTTTGGGATAAAAAGTATCCTATGTGTTATTCCTATGTATGAGGAACATCTGTACATTTCATTAAAATCCATTCAGTAGTTTTAGCGTGAAAGAGGAACAAACATCCATACATCCACACATACAAACATTCGGCTTTATAATATTAGTAGGATAACATATTTCCCTACTACAGTATTATTGAACGCAAAGTGAATTTCTCGTAAGATACCAAATCCATCCCAGTCTTTTAAATTTATAGCAAAGAATAATCAAGATAATTATTGCATATTCTTGAGACATCAAACTATCTTCATACTAAAAATTATACCAATCCATCGCTTCGTTTTAACACAAAACAAGCAAAAACAGACACTATGACATTTTATTTAAAGTCCTTTTTTTATTAAACTGGCAAAAAGGTTCAAAACAAACTATTTCGTAAAAGTTTCCACAAAAACAAACTATATTTTTAAGGGTGAAAACTATAATTAATCATGTTGAACTTGTTAACATAAACTAGTTGATGCAGCCGGAAAAACTTTGGAGCTATCGCTTGTTACAAGTTAAGATAGAAAGAACTAATCAAATTAAAAGTAGTTTCCTGTTCGGGCCACAACTTTGTTGCTGTTGTCATTAAAGCCGACTGAAACCTTATATTGTTTAAGAGTTTGTAATGAATTGTAAAACTTTTTTGTACTTGACACGATTTTTGTATTTTTTTTAACGATTTTCGATGTATTAGATACCAAGTTCGTTTGTAACGAATATCTTATGATTTTTGTTGACAAGTTCATGTTCTATCATCATAAAGTTACATTTTAATTTTAAAGAGGATCATAATTCTCCATTTTAAAATAAGAATACGGATTTAAATCCTACTTACGAACACTTTGTTTGAAATTCAAACATGTAACCTATGTTTTTAATAACATATTCCATTTTTGAAATTTAGAACATTAGCATTCAAAATGTACCTCTTTTAGCATTTAAAATAACTTATTCTAAACAATATTCGAAACTTATTTTTCTTAATTAACTTTTTGAAACACAATTTTCATTTTGGATTTCGAAAGTATTTCCTCCGTGGTTTCCCTAGGTTTAACGTTGAGATTGAACACTTCACTACAACAACGAACATTGAACATGTTGATCGTCATTTCAATGGCTCTCGTGGCACACCATTTCCGCGGCATTCGTTCGCACAGACCTTTGAGACGGAACCTTTTTCAGTATTCGACGCAAACTTGATCCAGTTCGAAATTGAATTTGCAACGTTAAAACTCGTTTTCCTGAAACAATATGAAAAAATCCAGTCATTTAAGTTATTTCGCTTTTGTTTTTCTTTTGTGTTGTGTAAAGCCTAGTTTTTAAGTTTAGCAGCACAGTTGTTTTAGAGATAAGCGAGGGAAATGAGAAAGGTTTTTTGTTTAACATATTTTATACTATGCTTGGTGTAACAGACGAAATGAATATTTTATATATTAATAAATGAAAATCTCAATATCTGCGGAAAAGGAAAATCTTTTGCATTTAAGATAAATTTAATAGTGTAGAATACTGATAACATAATTCAGTCTTAGAAATACAATTGCAGTTTCTATGACACCCCATAGAGCCAGACACTACAACCCAAATATACAGCTCAAAAATCGTCGTAATCCAATTATAACTTTCACGTCAATAATCCCAAAAGTATTATAATATCGTTAATAATAAGTGCTACATAATATTGTGTAATCAACACCGACCTTTGAAGATTCGATGTACAATTAAACCGTTCATCGTTAGCGTTAAAACTTCGCACCTTATCCAAAAGATTTGACGCTCACTCTCAGTACCGAAAGAAACTTTTCATCCACCTAATTAAACTTGAAACTTGTTCCCACGAATTTTGTTGTTTTCTTACTCGAAATAACCTATTTCAGAAATAAAAGGAGAAAGGAAAAACTGTACAATTGTAATTAGTTTTAGATTCTTATCTCTTAAAAGTTGGAACAAAATATTGGTGAGAGTTCCGTTGTTTTAGCTAAAGTTAGTTGAAATTTAAACTTAGAAGTTTAGTGATCTTTGTGAAAGTCATACTGTTTTGAATATCATTCCAAAGTTAAATTGTTAGATCCAAACTATTTGTTACATTTTTCAATGAATATTTTAAAAACTTAACAACTTATTATTTGTTTTAAAAAAATAATATTTTTTTATTTTAATACAGAACATGTTTTATAACAAACTAAAATGTCAATTATTTTTAACACGAATACTTAGAACAATGTACATTTCGGATTGAAAACTCTTTTTATTTTTTAAATAATAAAATCTAGCAACTGTTTCTCTGATAATGATCGTCTACACGCCAAGGTTCTAAGTTAAAAATGTTGTTAGTTTAAAAAAAACTTATATATTTCTTGAATATTTAAATTTCTCATCTAACTCACAGTATTATTAAGAAAAAAATATGTACTTCATGTTTGACGCTAAAATCTCCATCTTCTTTGAATTACAAATGTCTATTCTCGAGATAAATATTATATGTGTGCTCTACAAACGCAATCACAATGATATGGTCAAATAGTCTGTATTACAGCGAAGTGTCTATTCTATGTGGCCAGTGCCATTATAGTGACACGTGTTCACATCATCGCCTTAATAAGCCCGCAGCATGAAATTCAATAAAGTCTAGTCTTTTTTTGGCAAATATTCACATTATTAAGGAGTCTTTTTCATACAAAAGCCTATATTACTTTCACATACATTCCCGTCAAATGTCCTACCATCTTTTTAGACAATACATATACCCAGATACTTGATAAATTCCGCAAAGCGACCACTAACCTCGAAGGTTACGAGTAATTTCACGAGGGCACTATCCCTTGTCGTCTTGATAAATTGATGTCCACTGGACTTGATGTATTAATATCAACCTAAACACGCTGTTAACTTTCCTTCCGTGTTTCTGAGTGGGGACAGTTTTATCTTGAAAGGAAAATGCATTCATCATAATCTTTGAGTATAATTAATCAACGTTATTGTTGTGATGGGTTTGGTAACAAAGTTTTAATTAGTTTAGACTCTCATGTAGGTGAGTATTGTGTTGGTTTTGTTTACATTCGAACGTTGAGTATCATAATCATTAATTAATTAATGTATTTCGATATATTTTTATGTAAGTAGTTGCTCACTATAATGTGATCTTTATGCTAATTTTCTTTGATAACGCAAGTGTAATTTAATTAATTAACAGATTATTGGGATGAGGAGATAGAATATGAATGGGACCTATCAATCGCCAAATCACCATGCCAATCGGATTTGAGTTCGCAGCTTGAGTACAATTTACGCTGATAGAAGTGTTGTACTTCCCCGGTCAATACAGCTAATTAACTAACTAGGTAATAATATGTACATTGTGGGTATATAAATTTAGCGAGACAGACGTCTCTTGCATAAGTTCTACTACAAAAAAAAACCTACTACGAGTAATATTATATATGCAAAAGTTTGTATGTTTGTGACTTTGGATGTTTGTTCCACTTTCACGCAAAAACTACTGTATCGATTTTGATTAAATTTGGTACAGATGTTTCTTATAACTAGGAATAACACATAGGATATTTGATCCCGAAATTCCCATGGGATTGGGATTCACGCGGGTAAAGCTGCGGGGCCCAGCTAGTTTATATTATATTCCAACTTACATATGTCTAGCATACTAAAACAATTCTGATTATACTCATAATAAAGTTCAAAGTTTTAATACAAAAATAACCGACATTTGTCTTTAAAATTGGTTACGAAAATGAGTACATAAACAAAATTAAAGTTTGGTAAACATTTTGGTATTCTAAAATTATAAAGAACTAGTAAGTAAACCAGAACTTTTTACTTAGATAGCAGAATATGATTATGAACAGTCGACAGTAATCTTCAAAGAGTTTTATTTGTCTTCGTGAAACTAAATCGAGTTTTCGGTAAATAACATCTTTTCTTAAAATTATTTTATCTTTGTATTGTATGCTTTTTGGAAGGTTATGAACTAAAAGATATTAATTGATACAGTTAGAATCAATAACTCATTAATTTATTCAAACCATTTAAATTTATAAAATAATGAAAGATGTGAATGAATGAGCTGTATTAGTTAGTAGTTAATTGCCTCTCAAAAGACTAACTAAAGAAACAGCACGTACAAAAGATTCAAATTCGAAAAGTCTTACTTAGTTTACTGCAAGAATACGAATACTATATTTCATAGTGAAATTGCACTTCCAACAAATTAAACATACTTTAAAACAAAACAAAATCAATAGAATTCAATAATGCTTAGCCTCCGAACACTTTAGAGACCAGAATACGTATAAAACTTAATCCATACATTAGCCTTCGGCCCGGTAGGCGGAAAGGCACACATACAAACCTCTTAGACCCAAAAGCAAACATCTGTCCTTAAACAAATGTCAAACCCGACCGGGATCAACTTAGGACCACAGATGAGATAAAAGTAACTACCGAAACATTATGAAGGCAAGTCTGTGACCGCTCTATTCTAGAACTTTATTGTTGACTATATTTGTTAGCAGAGCGCATTTATAGTGTTAATTATTATATAGATAGATAGATAGAAAATACTTTATTGCTCATAATACACACACAAAGACAAAGAAAATAGGAAACAACCAACGGTACATGGGCAAAGGCAGCCTTATCGCTAGAAGCGATCTCTTCCGGACAACCTTTGACAATGGTATATAGTAACAGTTCCAAATCGCTTATTTATTAAAACTCACAGTTTTGAGTTATAGCCACAAAAACAAAGACATCAGGAAACCATATAAAAGAAAAAAACTGAATTTCATTTTAAATAAACAGATTTTATAGATGAATTTATTTTTAAATCTGAGTACCGCGTGGGATTTATCGCATGAATATTTCTTTATTCGGCACCTTCCGCATATCACCTTTTGCATATTAAAGATGTCATAACGCGAAGGTAGTAAGCAAACAATAAAACTTGTTTAGTTATATAATCTAACTAGCTTTCGCTTGCGACTTCGTCCGCGTGGAATTACGACTTCCGTCATACAAACTTTTTATTCTTTTGGGGGTAGAATTAATCAAAATCCTTTCTTAGCCTACGTCATAACATCTACCTGTATCCCAAATTTCAGCCCGATCCGTTTGGGCTGTGCGTTGATAGTTCACTATGTCAGTCAGTCACCTTTGAGTTATAATATATGTATTTAGATAAATATAAATGCCATTTTATGTGCACAGAGTACGCAATTTATATGAAATTGATGAGTACTCGTGACTCGATTATGTTATTAATATATCCGTTAATTCGGTTTCCGTATAAAATATGAATTATCATCACAATCATTGTTTCAATTACAAAAGTTAATATTCATATATCATAAAGGATTTTCGTACTGAATTATAAATGTCATTTTCATATTGAATTAAAATTGGTATTATAATTGAATCACGATTATGTAATTATAAAAGTTTCGGTGTGTTTAAAACTTGTATGTAAATTTTTATTGGCGACTCATATGGCCGGGTAGTCCTTATGCCATACAATCAAACATAGAGTTTTGGGTAACATTCGCGTGCGAAAATTTGTTTTAGACCATATAGATGTACTCGCTGTGCCCCGCGGTTTCACTCGCTTAGTTCCCGTTCCCTTGAGAATTTCGAGATGAAAAGAATATAAAATTTGATAAAAAAAAGTAAAACCGTTTCGGAGGAGTAAGATAACTAACATTGTGACACGAGAATTTGATACATAAGATTTTTCGGTCTAGGATTACCTACCTAGAACGAGAAAAACATGGATTTGTTTCCTTAACTAGCTAGGCTTCAAAACAATGTACAATCAGCCACAAATATCCATGTGTTGGACAGTCAGAGTTGAAAGTATGATTCACGTGGGAAGATATGTTTTGGAATTCATTAATGATTTTTCGGTCTAGGCTCACCTAGATTTACCTAGTCCTGAATGTATTATCTAAACTACCAGCTAGTTTTTTAGCCTTTAAAAGAATGTACAGTCAGCAACAAAACTCGAAAATAATCAAATATTCAAACATTGTGACTTTTATTGTTATCAGATAAAAATTGACCGAGAATCAAGTGATGTAATCGAAAAATGTATTTCGCTTATGAGAGCTATAAAAAGGGTTTGAATATTGGAATGTGTTAATCGATTTCCCTTCCGACTGTACACGGTATGTACCTATTATGTAATTACTCGTAACTGGGCAGTTTTCCGCAATTTGGGCCCTTTGTCCGTGGTACGATATTTTTGGTTAGACTTTGACGGCTCTAATTACCCGTAACGACTGTCGATGATGTTAGTATGACAACCGAGATCGACTTAACTTGCCTTTCGAAGTTTTTCTGTTTTTTAATGTTATTTCTTATTTATTTTTAAGCTTCAATCAAAATTGTATTTATCTTTATATTCGTAATGATATAATAATATATTTATTAATGAAAATAAGTCCTTAAAGAAAACTTTTTAGCAATCGCAAAAAGGAATTCATGGTTTTTTAAACACTGGTCTTAATCTTTCTCTTGTGACCACGATAAGGTCAACCTCTTGATACAATTAGTTAATTAAGCTTGTCTTTTAAAAAACTATATAGTCTTTAAAAAACTAAGTATAATTAATGTATCTGAAAACTTCGTAGTTTAATTACTACATAATATTTACCTTAATATTAAAATCGTCTGTATTAACAAACTTGTCACCAAACAATATTTAAAACATTTTAAGAAAGGTGTCCTTAAATAAAAATACTCAAATTCTAATATTAAATAATTATTAATTATAACTAGCCCAAACTTTTCCGACGGTAGATTAAAACCGTCACCTAGAAAGCGTTAAAGAAAAAACTTTATGAAGTTTGCGAATTTTGTCTGTATATTTTTTTTCCTAATTATATTTTCCATGACGTGGCATAATTAGCGGAACGAACAGACTTCTGTTGGTTTTAATTTTATTAACATTATTACACCAGTTCATTTAGAATAACCTTGTCATTATGCTTACCTTTTTATTCAAGACTTACTTAGAGACTCGGTCTAGTGGCATCTATCTGCCAAACTGGAGCCTTGGATTCAATTTCGTTGTCGAAATACGTATGTTTGTTATTTTCCAAAAAAGGTCGGTTTTGAGATCAACGTATATGAACAAGTACTTATGATAATCACACCTTTTCTACCAGCCTTGTCTAAATATTTAAGCTACGCGTTTAAAACCTTACTGATTACATTTATTATCATACTCACCTAAACTAAATCGATCACCCACAAAAACAGTTGGATAACCTGAGACTATTGACTGATGTGAGCCCGTATAAAAACTGATGAAAACAAAAACACTTTTCCGAACAATAGTTTAGTTGAGGTCACTTCACTTGTCCTCTTTTTCTTCCTTTCATAAGAAATATCTTTGGGGAATAGCTTGATCGTAGCCATTGACGAACCAGCTTAACTGATCAGTTGAACTAGCGTCCATTCAAAAATGATCGTCAATCATCGGAGCGATTCCTAATTCCAGTCTGAAAATCTAGTTGGCCTAAAACTTTTGGAGTGACGCAACAGTTTTATTTTATTATTAAACGAAACGTACGATATTATGTTTAATTAAATGTGGCTGAAACTAGTCGAGGGATTCGACTTAAATAAGTATGTACGATCCCGTTACTTTCATTTAATTAAGCCACAGTTCTATGTCTGGACTGATCAGTTCAACTGACTCCTCAATAGCCTTTAGTTAAGATCCCGACACATTAACCGGGACCGCTATGCATTGTTATCATATTACTCGGGTCAACCTTCCTTGGTTACACTAATGTAACTAATGAAATGTAGATTTATATCCCGCTAAGCCATGTAGTTAACCCTCTATGTGCTGCGGTTATCTTATCTTTATTGTCAAATCAGAAGGGTTGGAACGACTTACGCAGTTTTATCCATCTTCGGATTTAGATGGTGATACTTTTAGTTACAGCCTTTAACTGTCATAAAAGTCTTGTTGAGATATACATTTTAGATTTCAATGGATGTTTTCTTTATTTATCTGTATCGTTGCATGCCAACAACTTAATATTTTTATTTATCATATCTAACCATTTCTGTTTTTGATTATTAATATATTTTTGTGAGATATTTACACGTACCTATAAGTCGCAAAAATATATTAATAATAAACCACGTTTCGTTTAGTAATAAAACATTCTGATACCCTAGATACAAGTTTCGAACTTAGTTAGGGGCCAGTTACTATAATGAGATGATGTAGTGAATGATTATAATGATTATTATTATTTCTGTTTTTATTTTCCTAAATTAATTGACTAATTGACAAAAAATCCAATAACTTAGCGATCGAGATATCCAAAGTTCATCGAATAGCACAGCGGCTACCATTAAACAACTTTACTTAATAAAATACCTTAAAAATAAATTCAGATTTATGACTAAAAATCATTTTAATAGTAGCTATTTTTATCGTAATAATAAACGCATTCGAAATTACCTTCCCATCACATCATGGGACGAATAAACTCAGATTAATGTCTATCCAATTCATGGTATCAAAATAAATTAATTAAACCAAAATAAGGGAGTAAATTAATTTATTTTAAAACTATCCGACGCCATGTTCTCCCACATATTGGTACTACAATTTAAAACGTTAAACATTGCGGCCACGTTAATGCTGACACTATTATGTGAAATTTGATGGACATTAAAAATTTACAACATAATTTGCAAGTATAATCTCCGAATTGTATGTACATCGTTTTATAATATGTAACGAATTAATTAATATGTGGTTTGCATGATTAATTTATCTTCATGATTTTATGATATCCTAATACATTGATGATTACAAATTTTGTTATCGATGATACAATCAAAAGCAGTATGTAATGATCACTTTTATATACTCGTACATGTGTTTTGTTACATTTTTTAAGGTTAAGAACGGTTAGATCTAAAATTACTGAAGCTTCTTATGAACAGAAATACACATGTCACAGAAAATACGTTATATTACCATGAAAATTACCCCGGAATTAAAAAGAAATATGTCGAATGCTTAAACGTGTTAAACGTCTGTGTTACTAAAATTAGCACTCAAACAAAAATAGAATCTAACGAAAATAGTATGGAAATAAAAAAACACATAAAATTTATAAGATTTACTTTTTAAATTATTGAATTTCTTCCATTTTTCAATTTCAAACACGAACGAACAAGCTTAAAATTGCAACTATTCATGCTGTTTTTAAAAAATGAATGAAGGTTCTTTTCATTGCGGAAATAGGTCGCATGCTGTACACATTTAAATTTTAGTTCTATTTTATTTTATGTAAGTACATAACTATTTTCCTGATAAAGCAGATCAATGAACTAAATATAACTTAGAACTTGGAACATTATTACTCTATAATTAATATAACTTTTATAATACAGTGTAAGCTAGTCTTTGTAAACCTAGTTTACATAAACTAGGTTTTAACTGTGTGTAAATAATCAGAAATTACATACATAATAATACACACCTTTATCACGGTGTCATGAAATAAATTGTCATTCGTATTTGAATAACATGAATAGTGGCAGTTTTTACATTTCTTGTGTATAAAAGTGATTCTGCTAAAATATAAAAAAACTCAAATCAAACAAATCCTAACTTCCTAACTAATATTATTAAATGCGAAAGTAAATCTGTCTGTCTGTCTTTCTGTCTGTCTGTCTATCTGTTACCTTTTCACGGCTAAACTACTGAACCGATTGACTTGAAATTTGGTACAGGGGTAGCTTATGGTCCGGGAAAGAACATAGGATACTTTTTATCCCGAAATTCCCACGGGAAAGGGAAACCGCGGGGCGCTGCTAGTTAATAATAAAGTTACATGCGAACATTCACGCACCAACCTCGTAAAGATTACAAAATTAATAATAACTATGTGTTAAGTTAGAACGATAAAATGTACATACCAAAATTAAATTAGGTACATGTTAAAGCTCCAGCACAGATTACTAAATAGTGGTTCGAATAACAAACATCCAAAGACCGGATTTTACGCATATACATTTTGGTTACACATCAAAGGATTAAAGTTTTCATAAAGATGGTTTCCACAAAGTCTAAGCCTAACAAAAACCACTAAAACCTATCAGTACTTATCCGCAAGTGTATTACGATACGTCCGTTCAATCTTCCCAACGGGATTAACAAAACAAACAGTCCAACTACTTTAGTGTAACAGAAACGTTTCTATTGCGTTGGTATAAGATTCAAAATTAATTCGTTCCCAGCAGGGTACGTTCTTAGAACATAGACCCTCTCAGCCAATCAATGCCCTTGTATCGCAAGTCAGCACCTAAAACAATGCTAAATTCGGAAATAGAAGTGATAGTAAAAGCTTAATGGAATTTCCTAGAACAAGTTACTTCTTTAAATTAAATAAACCTTAAGTTATTTCCAATATAATTTTCATATATGAATAATTAACAATAATTAATTTGAATTATATAAAGTCAATACAAGTAAGTTGACTAAACAATTTGGATGCATAAAACATCTATTGACGTGTCCTTAGCAGTGACGACAAACGGCATGACGCAAAACGCAAGACCATTACACAATAATTAAAAGAATACTAAATTTAAAACACATAATATACTAAAAAACGACCGAACAACAAAAACCCGACACGTCGTAAACTATTTTGCCCAAAATAAATTACAAATGCAACTCATACTTTACACACAACATAAATCTAACATAATATACCGCTAATTGATGTTAAAATTATTCGCAACATATTCGAGTAATTTGCCCCACACATAAAAGGGGTCAAATTGTTGTTGGGGCAAGATAGTACAAAAAGCTGACAGGTCTTGTTATTATGTCGGTTCCTGTGTTCAAATATTATACGGATCCGTAGGTTTACGACTGGGCCCATTAATCTTGCTTCGCGTTGCGTTCGGCTGTCCGTGGAAAAATATCTCGAAAGTAAATTGACCTAACGCGGGAGTGTTTGACCAATCCTTTTTAGTAAATTAAACACGCCGGTGTATTGTATTACGGAAACTATCCGATGTTTATTTTGTGTTAATAGATTTCCTATCTTACCTTTCATGGAATTATCTTTATTATACAGTGTACTCATAACTCTGTTTACCTGAACCCGAAAATACATGAACTAACTACCCTATAATTAAATGAATTACGTCAAATTAAACATTTTCATGTTCCATCAAACGAATATTCATTTTATTCCACCTTCATCTTTCATCCGTTAAGGAACGTTCCGAAACTGACAACACCCAAATTAAGAAATCCGTGTGTTTGCGTATCGTATCAGATGCCTTACGTAAACGGATAAAGTTCGGTAATTTTTCATGTCCCCGGTTTGTAAGTCCCATCAGAACGGACCAGTGGAGGCAAACGTTGGCAGACATACACGCTCCGTTGCGCATTTCTGTCCATTATGTAAAATGTAATGGGTTCCGCTCTGGGATAAATGGTTTTTGATGCGTTTGCCCAGGTGTGCGTCCCTTCAAGGGATTTTGATTTTGCATTAGGTGTTTTTGTAAGGAAAAATGTGTTCTTATTTGAATTAGGAATGCGAAATGTTCTTTTACCTATTGATTTGGTCGTTACCCATAAATAAACTGTAGAACACGCAACGTTGAATATCTAACTGTTGGTATACGCAGAGAAATATTAGCACGCACAACCGACCGAAACTAGAGAGAGGTCTAATTGCGGAAAGCTGCTCTCTCGCTAGTATAATACAAAGGCTCCTAGTTGGATCGTTGCTAGGTTAGTCTTGAAAATTACCTTACCCCAAAATTTTACCTTAGAAAACATTGTGTATCCCATGTGGGTAGTGACATAATCCATTTAATTTTTCTGTTATTAATAGAAACAATATTTGGGAAAAACTTTCCTTTCTCTCCTTTCAAAACTCCAAGATAAATTGTTACGTTGCCTGCCACGTACTAAATTACTTCAAGGTATGGGATATCATCCCTGGAGAACAACAAATTTCTAACAACGTTTCAGTTTAGGGAACAGTGTAGACACAAGTTAATTAAAATTTCTATTATATTATTTTACCTACCGCTTGTTCTAGGAATATTTCGGGTCTGTGAGCTAACATAATTATTATATGAAAATATCTCCTTTATATTTTATATACGAGTACACTTTACTGCGATGTTTGCACTCAAAAGACCAATAAGGTTTCTAATGGATCTCAAGATGCTTTTTAACTGAAGTGGAATAAGCAAGGCAAATACGCCGTCTTATCTTACTAGAACAAAGAGTAACACAACTAAGAACCCTGCTCAAGTAACACTCAACTTCATTTAAGTATTTATAGGTAGCAAGGCTTTATTTATTCCGGGAAAATGTCTTGTTAAACTTAATAAAGTTCACTCTTAAATTGATAAGTAATTGAAAACAAGACTGTTTATGAAAACCTTTTCTCAGGTGGACGTGGTATGAACACCTGCTTACCTAACCTAAAGTTCCGAGTTCAATTCTTAGGTAACACGATGCATGTTTGTTATTTTTCAAACATGGATCTGATTGATCACTAACATGGTCTGGACGCGTGGTGATTACGCCTAGTCCTCCTTGCTGAACTTATATCAGCAACATCAATTGACTTGCGATTGAGATTCTACAGGCCGATACTGTTCTAGTTTTAAGAAAAATGACGGAGAAAAAAAACTTTCGTAATAACTTATACAGTTTCCCACTTGTGCTAATATATTAGGCTGAAAATTTACACGTGAGACGATTTCGCGGTCTTGGTCTACTTCGGAGAGGCCGAATTGTAAACCAATGAGTACAATAAATTTTGTGGCGTGTTCAACTCACCGAGAGAGATTTAAGGTAGTCGATAAGCGAATGTTTTGTCGGCGGCTCCGCTTCTTGAACTCAAAAAGATATATTATTTTAGTACCACACTAAAGCAACGGAACTAAGTTTTAACGTATATGCGTGATGTTGAACCATAATAGTTATATTTAACTACTAGCAGCGCCCCGCGGTTTTACTCGCGTAGTTTCCATTCCCGTGGGAATAGAGGGATAAACTATAGCGTATGTCACTCGTTGAAATATAGCTTCCCATTAGTGAAAGAATTTTTGAATTCGGTTCAGTAGATCCCGAGATTACCACTTACAATTTAACAAACACACAAACTTTACTTCTTTATAATATTAGTAAAGATAAGTTTACTCTGCTGACGTGAATATTTTTGGAGTATCGAAGTGTGTGAAACGCCATAAAAATAATGTTGATGATAAAAGAGTAAAAGTGTTAGTATCTCTAGCCGAATACATCTTACTAATATTAATAAAGCCTGTTTGTGAGTCTGGATGTTTGTTCCTCTTTCACGCAAAAACTACTGAATGCATTATAATGAAATTTAGTACAGATGTTCCTCATACTTAGAAATAACACATAAAATAATTTTTATTCCAAAATTCCCACGGGATAAGGTTCCACGCGGGTAAAACTGCAGGGTCTAATATCGCTGCTAGTCTAATATAACTTAGATTTTCCTTGGTTAAACAACCGTATGTTGTTTTCATAGATAGCGCTAATGGCCGCCATGTACTCGTATAGAACTTGTACCCAATTTAGCATTCAAGATTTTGAACAGAGATATGGACCTCTAGCCCAATTGGATAGAACAGCGTTACGGTTAGACGCAGTCCTGGATTCAAATTCCCTAGTCCTAGATTGAAAATATTGAATGTATATTTTAACAAACATGTATTTTTCAATCAATCCAACAATCGAAATTAGGCTACAATCATTTTCATACAAACAATTCCATCGTTCGTTTTTCAATATGCTGAAATGAAAACCAATAATATTCCTATTTTAAGTCTTGCAGAAACCAGAAAGTAATTTTACATTCGAAAAGCTTTCGTTCCGTGTATTTTTTGCTTAAAAGTTTCCATTACAGCAATATTGCAATAACAATTGAGGTTTGGTTAAAATGTAGATACTATACGACAAGATTAAGAATGTAGCTCATTTGCCTAGTAAGGAACTTATCTAGTCATGAGTTGAAGACACTTGGGCTATAATTATCTTCCACAAACTCCACTTTTCAGCGCATAATGACTGCGGAAGAAAGTGCTTTTTAGTGTAATCTACTGTCTAATTTAAGGAAACATAAGATAAACAACAAAACAGTACTAAAAATCTAGATTTCTATTTTATATTCAAGAGATATTGAGTCTTTATCTGTATTGACCGATCTGGGTACAATTTATTGTCTTTATCTACCGATGTTTGGATTGCTCCGGTTTCTGTGATATCGGACTATGTGTATCAAGTATACAACAGTAATATAAATATTGTTTTATGCACTAGCTAAATATAGGACCACAAAGGATGCATTTATCCGTTAAATGCATATTAAATCGTGTGGAAGCTACTACGCCGAGGCAAGGAGGAATATTTTTAGACGTACAATTTAAATTTCTCTCATCTAGAATAAGAAATATTTACACTTCGTCTCACATTAGTAAGATTTTATGTAAATAATTGAAGAACTTTAATTTAAACAGTGAAATTCTTAAAATTTTCTGTTACACAAAATGCTTTTCAATTCAAGAAATGTGTTAAAAATTCAGAAGTTTTATTCTAATAAATGTCGTTAATGATGTATTCATGTGTTTTATTTCTAAAGCTTATTCACATGAGTTTATTAACGCTGGTAACTCGTGAATGTAACCGCAGATTTTAATTTCGCTGCTTGTGCTCTTAATTTAGTGTGCACCACTTCCGCGCCACTCAGGTTTCACACTCTATGTAATATTAACTCGCGGAGTATACTCACAACTTTCAGTCGTTACTTTAGTTTTATTTGTAACAAGTTCGCCTTGGATAACAGCAAATGTTAGCTGTAACACGAATTTATTATGTTTTTAAAATATAAACAAAGGTTTTTTTACTTAAATGAAAGTACGATGTAGAAATTATATTATAGCTGAGCCCTGGTTTTACCCGCGTGAATCTCATTCCCATGGGAATTTCAGGATAAAAAGTATCCTATGTGTTATTCCTAGTTATAAGGATCATCTGTACTTTAATCTAAATTGAAATAGTAGTTTTTGCGTGAAAGAGTAACAAATACTTACTCACAAACATACAAACTTTCGTATTTATAATATTAGTAAGATTAGTAGGATCATACTATGTAGAATTACGACTAACATACCAATTTTAGTAGAATTTCTCGACCAGTTTCAGTCACATACGTGCCTTCATCAGGAGGAGGATGACACGTATGCATAACCCGTACAAAATAATTAAAAGGATTTTTGCCTATATAAGACTTTATCGTTTTTTACGTAATAAATCTTAATTGAACAAGTTAATTGGTTCATCACTAAGAAATAAAAAACGATGGTAAAAGTTCACGAGGTTGTGTTGCATTCGTACACAAAGCATTCGAAATAGTTCAATTAATTACGTTAGTTTTCCAATAATTGCTCCGATACTTGCCAACTCTCAAATTAGAGATATGGCACCGGAACATTTTATAAGCTTTATTTCTTTAATCTTTTTTATACTCTTTATAATTTGTGTAACCTTTTTATAAATATAAAAAACATTTTCTTATATATCACGTTTAAACGACTGTACATAACAATATGTTGAATATTTATGGGAATATTTTCCGGTAAATTATCCCCGTAACGATATGAAACCCTACGTGACGCCTTTGTATATTATTAGACAAAATATTTTTTTGAATTATTAAACGACAATAAAATTAATTTAAAAAAATAAGAAACCGACTTCAGCACTAAAAAGTAAGAAAATAATTTAAAATAAACGATATTATTAATACATATTTACAATTTATAATTAGTAACTTTTGGAGTCAGTGCCGTGAAGTGAAGTGAAGTCGGTTTCTTATTTTTTTAAATTAATTTTATTTTAAATTTTTTAGTGGGAAGCAAGTCTCCTTCTACAAAATACGCTTAAATTTTCCTCCAGAAGAGATTTTGACTCGTGGATCACTTGAATCCTTTTTTTGTGGGAGGAAGACTTTACGTCTTTCCTCTGTCCAGGGGAACGACGGGGTATGTCGGACTCCGCGCCGCAAAGATAGAGCGGCGACGCGCTTACCGACTAAAACCCCTCTGTGTGCCACCTCTGCGCTTATGGCCGAAACCGGAAGAAACGCGGCTGCACGCTACTATGATCCCGGACAGCGCCTCTACCCTGTTAAGGGTTTATACTCTGAGCTAGAATGTAGCTCTAGGCGACAGATGTTGAGTTACCACCTTCCGAAAGTACCGCGCGCCACCTCGAGGCCTATATGGCGGCAGTGGATCTCCCCCCGGGGATCACTACCGCAGGTCGGGCGTATGGTGGTTGCAGGACAAAGTGGTAGTCCCGCTTCCGTCTGCCCAACCTTCTGCTGCGAATAGTATTAGTGGAGAGGGCTTCGCGCTCTCTCTCCGCAGCTTTTTTTTGCGAGAGTACGACCTCACAAAAGGTGGACTCCAATCCAAGACCTCTCCTCGCTCACCATAGCAGAGACTACATTTGGCAAGGAGAGGTCGTTTCCCACGATTGCCGTGAGAGTTGCGAGGGCAATAGCCTCTTGCAGGGATTTTTTCGCTGCTGTAAGTGTCGAGCAGTTCAACCTCAACGGGTACCGCTTGAATCCTGTCCCATGAGCTGATGTTTACTCATGATTCATAATATAACTCAACCCTGCATTTTATTACTTCTTTTTAACTTCATCATCCCAATTTAACCATCATTTTATTACAAAACTTCTTTATAACCACAAAGGTATAAGAACTTTTTAGAAAATTAACCAAAGTCTAAATAAAAACGATAATCGAGTATGACGTTTGTACTGTCTATTTATTATTTAAAATAATATATACAATCTAATCTGGTGCAGTGTTTGTTTGTAATATCTAAATATATTTTTTTACGAAAAGTTTTATGAAAACGCTCTGAAGATATATGTGTAATAGGTACCTATAATAGTATAAAAAAACATTTTTTTAAAATGTTGTAGGTTCGGGTTTATTTTAGTGTGTGGTAACGAATTAAAAAACAGGACATTTTTATATCTAAAACCCATGAATTGTGAACAGCATTTGATTTAAATACGAAAGAATACAGCCAAAAAAATTTCATCCAGAAATTCTTATGGTATCAAGAATATCGCGAGCAAAACCATGGGTCACAGGTAGTTTTACTTTTAATAATGTCAATCGACACCCCAGCCTACATTGTTGCGGGTTTTTCCTTGATTTTTCCTGGATCCCATCATCAGATCCTGATTTCCTTGACATGGGACCACTTCGCGAATATCCGCTTTTTAATGAAACAAGAATTTTAAAATGTTCCATTCATGATTACAAAGAAATCGCGTAACAAACACACAAAAAAAAAAAAAAAAAAAATATACACGTCGAATAGAGAACCTCCTCCTGTTTTTTTGGAAGTCGGTTAAAAAACAATATCCTATATGGAGGTTGAAAAATCATCGCGGAAATAATAAAACTGTCTGTTCAAAATGTGAATTTGGAGCGTAGTTCAATTTTAAAGTATTTGTTATTTAAATATATTTTGAAGGTGTATTTGGAGCTTCAATTTGGCTGACAATGTCAACGTTGGTGGCGAAATGCCTTTTTCAATTCCCGCACCGGTATCGGATGCGTGAAATAAAATTCACGTCTTCGAAACGTGATCTTTGTGCCACAGATGCCACGAGAAATCGTGACTCTACCGTTTCTACCACAGAAGGCAAAATTGCATCTAAATATTGGTATTTTGATACTTCAAAGGGAGCCGTGCAGTGCTTTACATCTGGTTGTCCGTCGGTGCGTGAGATATAGATTCAGGATGCAGCCTTTATAAGTTTGTTGATGCAGAATTGTCTATAGGAAAGGCTCAAAGATCAAAAAATATATTTTCTATTAAACTTTTTACAAGTACTATTTTTACTTCTTCTTCTATCGTGTCAATGACACAATTATTACATAGGATAATACCAAAAATCTTAAAGGATTTAGATTTATTTCGGTTAAACCACGGAGCATTGGTAGTTTATTTTAATTCCCCTTGAAATGATTGAGGAAGCCTATATTTATATGTTCATAGGTTCCAAATAAAGCATCTTACTGTGTAAACCTTCTGGCGATTGGAGAATATGATGCCTTAGGCACAAGAGGTTTTGGTTTGATCCTAGCCTGGATCAATCATTTGTGCGAAGAGAAATGTTTGTTCTTGGATATTGAATGTTTGTGTTGTTGTGTGAGATTTGTATCTCTAACGATATAGGAGAGTTCTTGATGAATGATTGAAAGGATGATGTGAGTGTTTATTAAATATCGTGTGTGACATGATTATTTGTGTTCACCGTAAGGTCGTAATATTTTTTGAGTTTATAATTCTGCTCAGGGGTGTTCCAGGGAAATCTGCCCCACCATAAAAATACAACGTTATATGTATTATAAATAGTGTACGTTAGTAAACCGTTATAAAATATGGATAAATTACAATCTCGCGAAATAATTGATGAACTATCCGTGTTCACAATCAAAAAGAGACATAATTGTATGTTTTGAAAAAAACTGTTTAAACTAACAAATTCTGATTGGGCATATCTGTGTAAATGTTATAAAGTAAATACAATTCTGGCGCTTGTCCCCGAGTGTCCAAAACAAAATGTTGTTTGTTCTCCGTTACTTAATCCGTTAATCTTGCAGGATTAAATCTTTGCTGCAAGTTGCATTTTCCACAGTCACAGGCGACACCATGTGGTTGGACAGAATTAATTTAAGAGAAAATATTTTAATTAAAAAGGAATGTTTATGAAATATTTTGGACAAAGCGAGGGCTAAAGTAATCTTTTAATTTATTACAGTTCCCAGTTCTTAAACCTTACTGTTTATTCGTTTATTTTAGGTATTTAGTTGAGGATTAAATACTTAAATAAAAATAGCTCTACAGTAAAACTTTATTTAAAAAATAAAAACTTATTTGGTTTGTATTCAAATGCAATGTCTTGAAAACATGTCCAGGAACATAACATTAAGAAAATGTAAAGGAATCGCAATCTGAAACCTCGTAACGATAAAACCATGTACACACCAGGGAATAAAACAACAAACTTGCACGACACGGAATGTGCATAACCCAAAGGATGTCGACACGAACCGATAAAACAGCAGTGTGTGTACTGCGTTAGCGCTGAATAGTTTCCAAACAATATCTCTTTGAAAACTACTTCCACAAATATTGTCTTGAAGTACGAGTTTATTAAGTTTGTACCCACTATAACAACAGCAAACATGGTTTACACTACATCATAATGTAGCTATATTTATGTTTTTGGGTATAGAGGAATTTCTGGCATTTCGCAAGTTAACTATGATACTGTGGTCAAGTTTCTACACAATCTCAAAGGCAATGTCGTCAGATAATGAAATGGAAACTTGAATTTGTTGTGGCACATACAGCCAATGTAGGAATGATGAGAAACATTTCCAAGTTTAGAATAAACTTTATACGGCTTCATAAAATGTACCCTAGTCTCGTGATGTTAGTTCACAACTACAGTTGTGACTCCTGACAAATCCCCCTCTGTCGTTACCCCTTTTTCTTAGCAAACGGTATCTTGAATAATGACTTCTTCCAACCGTGCCGTTCCTCTAACGTTGCACAATTTGTATTTCGCTCCTTGCAATCTAATGTTCAGACAAGTTATTTAAGCTTTTTCAACTTTGTTCTTTATTTATCGTTTCATTTAGAATCTTGAAAGCTTGGTATTTAAAAAGCGATTTGTTTTAAATTTAATTTCGAAACTTTGTCAATCTGTATTGAAAGCTAATCTTATTCCCGAAATCACGTTCAGTGGGTAATTTACTTTATAATCATAAACCAATAGAGCTAATGAAACGATAACAATAAACTGTTTACCCATCTTTTTAGCAAAATGAACATTGGTGTTTACTTGACCTTTTACCATTAAACATTTAAGATACAGTGTACAAGACTAGGGAGTTCGCACGGTGCTCTCATACTATTGTTTACCTTTGAAATTGGATATAACAGGAGTATTATCAGAGATACCCGGGACGAAAATTTAATTATACCACATTGTTTTACCTTCACCTGGCGCTGGTCCCCCCAATTTATATGGAAACTTTTTCCATTTGTGATTTTGATGTTCAAATATTGGACTTATAATTTTTATCAATGACCCAAATTTTCACAATGGCCAGCTTAATCGTAAAAAAAGATACGACCATCGACAAATACCTGTTAAAATTTACTTTTGGGTTGGCGTTTTTGTTAAAAAAGAAAAGGTCAATTGAATATACATTGCTCATACATACTTTTGAATGAGCAACATTTATATTTTAAATAATGAAATTTGTAAGCGGACATGGTACGGGTACCGGGGGCCTATTTATAAGAATGAAAACTAAAACTGACGAATTCTAACACGAATACTTTAAAAAAACATGTTGTTTTCAGAGGGATTTTGTTATTTGTCCAAATTCCTTATTGACCCACTTGGAAAAAGTCACCCATTCTTTAATCATCTTCATGATTTTGTTTATTAGTCGGCCAGGTACCCTCAATACAATCTTCTTCTTTGGCCCGTTGCTACCCAATGCACTAATTACAAGTAATAGTAGGCCTTTTGAATTACAACACAAGTCATATCAACATTGTCAGTGAACAATCACATCCAATTAATACCATAACAAATCTCCTGTACTGTATTAATACCTAATACAACACAGAGTGATTCGACAATTGATCTGATATCTAACTTGCTAATCTCTTAGTGTAAGTGAATAGAGCATTCATGCTCGTTACAGTGAATGAACTAAGCACGTATTGTGGCAAATCAAGATTATATAATTCACTAGCAACGTTTTGTGGTTTCACACGCGTAGCGCGCTCTTGTAAGAACCTATCTTATTTATAACTCTTCCGTTACTGAGTGATGTTCTGACTGACAGACGACGCACAGCCGAAACTACTGGTCGTAGAGAGCTGAAATTTGGCACGTGTATTTGTTGGAGGGAGTAGGCTACCACTAAGAGAGGAATTTTGGACATGTTTGGAAGAAAAAGGGCGAAAATCTCAAATTCTGCCGGAAATCATTAATCCACGCGGATGAAGTCACTTGAAAAAGCTAGTTTTTGAATAAAATTATACTAAAACCTTCCTCTTGAATCATTTTCTCTATTAAAGAAAGCCGTATAAAAATTCCTTTCGTAGTTTTTAAGATTTAAGCATTCAAGAGACAGACAGCGGGAAGTGACTTTGTTTTATACTATGTAGTGATTACGGTCGATACAAGATAATATCTAAGGTAAGGTAAGTCCGCTTACTGAGTAAGTTATTCAATAGTTAATGGACAAGAAATTATAATCTGATTACGATCTGATTCATTATTAACTAGCTGTGCTTCCAGGTTTTACTCGCGGTTAATTATGATTTCTGGGATATAGACTATACTATGTCGGCTTTCAAAGTATCAATGTGTTGAAAGATACATATTATTAAATTAGACACTTATTTCCACTCCTATTTTCACCTCAAGTCAAATACTATCCTTATACCAAGTTTAATTAAAATCAGTTCGATTATTTCAGCCGTATTATAGATCAGCTGACACAAATAAACTTAATATAATTCTACTTACAAATAATGTTTAGGCAAATACTATTTCAAAATTACAAGCAACCATTTTGTAATTCATTTTATTTACTTGTAAGATCTAATTTGTGATACAGCTTACAGATTAAAATAAATTTAATTTTATATCTAAAAAGACCTTATTCAGCTATTGTGTTGATGAAGGTGAGTTGAATGTATATCTAGTTCACAGATATCAATAATAATTTATTTTTAGCCGTAGATAACTATTTGGTAAATAGTTAACCTATAAAACATTAAAATTATGTGTTTTAATAAAATATGAACATCAAACGACTTCAAAACCAAATTTCATTTATTTAGTTTGAGCCTAAAAGAAAAAATCAAATAAATGTAATTTTTTTATCTACCACCGATTCGGAAATTACATCAGCCAAGAAGAATCGATCAAAAACTCAGATCTAAAAAAATTTTTTTATGGTCTCACCACGCAATATTATTAACAAATGCAGATGCAATAAAAATCCTTTTAAAATACCTATTATTACATTAGAACTCTAAACTTTACAACCCAACACGTAAAGAAAAACCGCCATAATTACACAATAAACCCAAGAATAATCACATAAAAAATACCATTTCGCAAATTTTCATCCATAAAACGTATCAAAGGTAATTCATAAAAGTACAATGTAAATTAACAATAGAAGCGAGAACATTACGATCCCTAAACATCACTGACTTCCCGTGAATGCAGACCAGTTTATGACGTAACTATAAAGTTACGGCCAGCGTGTATATGACGTAGGGGCCATAAACACTTGGTTGTAAAAGCGGGCGTGTCCGGTCTCTACTTCAATGGACTAACACACTAGATTCACTATACGCTAATCAATACATTTTGGGTAAAATTTTGGCTGGAATTTCGATAGGTTTGGAAAAAAATCTTGGTTTCTTTAATCAATACATTTCGGTTCATAATTTGGATGGAATTTTGGTAGTTAGGAAATGCTTGGTTTCCTTATTTAAAATTTCAATAGGGTTAAGAAGTAAAGTAAATTATAAGCCTCTATTCTATAAATCCGTTTCAAGACAAAGGCCTCTCATCTTCAGTACAAAAGGGAAGATTAAACGTAATCACCACGCTTACCCAGCGCGTGTTGGTAATCTGAAACCTTATCCATGTTTTTGAATTAAAAGTTAAAGATTCGATGGCTTATTAATGACAATGGCGATAATTTTGTAAGAACACAATCACAGATTTGACCGAAGAAGTACACACTTAACAGTTACAAAGTTCGCCACTTCTTATGATATTTCTACCCACAGATTGACATAGATCTTAATCAAAAAGACGTTCCAAACATTTTTATTTTCAAAAACCAGTCCTCGAATAGGTCAATCTGATCAATCTGAAAGCTTTATTCCCTCTATCTCAAGGTATACATTTATTGATCTTTTGTAGTATTTTAATATATGTTACGTACATTACATAACATTATATCTTAGCTTGAATGTTGGTAGTGCGGTGATGATTAATGACATGGCTGTTTACAAAATGGCGTTCCATCGCTAAGGGGGTATTAATCATTAGGGAGACCTTGTGCCAATAAGTAAAGATGTTTGCCTGTTTAAGTAAACAGGATTATGATACGTCTATACAATTAAGTAAATCCTACGTTAATTAGTGCGATTAGGTTTAGTTCTGGGAACGGATTTTACAATTTAGGCTTTATTAGTTTAATTTAGGTAATCTTAGGTTTTATTGTGACATTGTAGAGTATTGTTGGTTAAATAAGAGGTTCTCATTTAGAGCCGTGGACGACTTTATAGTCGTGTAGTTAGTAAAAAATATGCAAAAAACAATGCTTATAAATAATTGATAAAATAAAATTATTGACGACCTCGATAGCGAGTGGTCACCATGCCGGACAGCCATCCGTATTAATAATAATCCGTTGCGGGTTCGATTCCCGTGCGGGGTGAATATTTGTGTGATCCACAAATGTTTATCTCGGGCTGGGTGTGTGTGTGAATTTGTGTGTGCGTAGTTTCTGATACAAGCTTTGAGCTTAGTTAGGGGTCAGTTACTATAATGAGATGATGTAGTGAATGATTATACAGGGTGGCGCAATAGAACGTGCATTTTTAAAATAATTATTAAAAAATAAATACAAAAGGTATAGTTAAAATAAAACTAAGCAATTATTAAGTGATAACTGAAGTTTATTTTTTAAAAATAACATCATCTAAATGATGACCCTCTCTACGTTGGCACTCCTCTAACCGCAAACGGAAATTACCGAAAACTTTCTTAAGTAGTGCTGGTGTGATTGCTGCCATTTCACCACGAATATTCTCCTTGAGCTGAATGATGTTTTTCGGGTTATTGGTGTAGACTTTGTGTTTGAGGTATCCCCACAAAAAAAAGTCAGGAGGCGTCAAGTCTGGACTGCGCGGAGGCCATGGGATATCACCTCTTTTCGAAATCAGTTTGCCAGGGAACATCTGCTTCACAACCGCCATGGAGTCATTTGATGTGTGACTGGTAGCTCCGTCTTGTTGGAACCAAGTCCTAGAGTTCTTTATTCTTGAATTTTCAAGTTCTGGGGCCAAAAAACCTTCCAACATCGCAACATAGCGTTCGGTATTAACAGTGATGTTTTGCCCCCGTGCGTTTTCAAAAAAATAAGGACCAGTTATTCCTTTGGCAGATATTGCGGCCCAAACTGTCACTTTAGGGCTATGTAACGGTTTTTGATGTTTGAGTCTGGGATTTTCACTATTCCAATAACGACAATTTTGGCGGTTTACGAACCCATTCATATGAAAATGTGCCTCATCAGAGAAAAGGATGTTTTCAAAATTTGAAAACCGATTGAGCATTTCATTAGCAAATGTGAGCCGTGCTATGAAGTCAGAGTCTTTCAATTCTTGAGTTAATTGCAGCTTGTATGGATGCAATTTAAGATCCAAGTTTAAAATTCGTTGCAAACTTCGTCGCGATATGTTTAGGACAGACGATCTCTTGCGAGTAGACATTTGTGGATCTTCTCGTACCGACTGCTTAACACTCTCAATATTGTCTTCGGTCCTAGATGTGCGTGGACGACCTTTCGCGTGTGGTTTAAACGTCGATCCAGTCTCTTCAAAACGCTTTATCCAGATTTTAATTAAATTAGCACTCGGAGCCTCCCTAATTTGCCGTACACCATACTCAGAACAAAATAGTCGCCTGACAACTACGTACGAACGAGAGTTTTCGTAAAATGCGCGCACGCAAAATGCGCGACGCTTCCCATCGAAGTGACTCATAGTGACTAAAATTTTATGAACCGCGCTACCCAACGATATCGGTCTCCCCCCGCCCACGCCCCTTCTACCACGCAAAAAAAGATGATGCAATATGCACGTTCTATTGCGCCACCCTGTATTATGTTATGTTATTGGATACAACTTGTGATTCAATAATAATATACGCTACGGAGGGACGAAAAGTTGTCGCTAGCTGCCAGTTGGTTTGAGCACAAATGCCCGCGCAAAGAATCAAATTTGAAAGCTCTGACCAAAGAACTAACTCCTCACTTACGAATACCTACAATACGAATAATTAGCACCCATTTATTTAAGATATTACAGAAGTGTCAATATGATATTGATTTACTCTTTAATACAAAGTTTTATTTTGCTAAAAGTTGAGTTTTTATACAATTTGTTGAGGAAAGGTTTTTCCCATTTCATATAAGTTCGTATATCAATAATTCAATCTTCTATTTACATTTATATGTTTTTGTGAACACAACTGAGAAGTATATTTATTCAGGAAGACCGCTTTTGAGAAGATTCGGATTCCTATTGTTACTTTTGATTGAAAATGTACAATCCTTCATATTGTATAGGTATCCAGCGGTATATTGCAGTTTTACCCAAAGTGTTTAATTTATTTTGGGATAAAAAGTATTTTATCTAACTTAGCCAAAATTTTTTTGTAAAACTAACTCTTATATGTTTGAAGAATCTTATTACATTATCGTCAATATGTAAGAACACAGGGACCGAAATAAAATGCGTCCTCCAAGGCATGGCTATCCTACTTTGGTACTGTCGGGATCAGATTGATTTCTGGGGCTTTTCTCTAAAATAAATAATAACAACAATTATGATAAATATTTATATTTTAAAATAATAATTTCACTTTCTTTATAAAACACAAATTAATTATATTGTCATCCGAAACATTCTGTCACAATCTCTTTTTATAATAAAAACAAATATTCAACTCACTTCTTAAAAAGGTTCCATTAGCGATACAAGAAGGTGTATATCGCTACAGTACCTTGTCATCTGACACAGCTATAAAGCTAAACTGTACCAATCGCAAACTATCCATGAATTATCACTAATATGCTTTTTATTTTTTACTAGCTGCGCCCCGCGGTTTCACACGCATAGTTACCGTTCCCTTGGGAATTTCGGGATGAAAAATAGATGTTGGCCGATTCTTAGACCTACTGAATATGCTCACAAAATTTCATGAGAACCGGTCAAGCCTTTTCCGAGGAGTACGGGAACGAACATTGTTACACGAAAAATTCTCGTGTCACAATGTCAATGTCAAAATATATAAGATATTCAAACAATAATGATAGAAATTTTCTTTCAATTTATTTGCGAGTACTTCTTCTAAGGAATCATAACGATAATAACACATGTTTATTTTCGACATACGATATGAGGAATGTAACAAATAAATTACGTCATAATGAGCGGAAATCAGGAAAACTATTAGCTGTGTAACATGGGAGTGAGTATCGTGTTTCTATAGAAATATTCCATAATATTCCATTGCCCGAATTATATTTTCCGGAGTTTTATGTTTGGGTAAGAAAGAATGATTGATATAAGTAACAGATTAATTAGCACTTTGACCATGGCTTTGTTTGCGTTGATCTGATGGCTACCCTTCAAGATCTCTCATTGAAATAATCTGAAGATTGTTTTAACAAATTCGGCTTAGCCGTTTAGAAATCTTCAACAGAGGATTTTTTTTTCTACCATATTCTTTTACTGACAATGCAATAACAAATAGTACAAAAAAGGAGTTATTTAAATTGATGCAGTCATTCCCAAATTATAGCGAGACTAAAAGAAATTGTAATTTATTTTATATACATTTAATACAAATAATGCTTTCTCCACCTTACAGCTTCACACAAACCATCGCACCTAAATACTTTCCTCAGAATGTCTACGCACAAATTTAATTTGATATAATATAACATGACCTGGCACTGTATTGTCTTCGTAACAAAGGCATTCATAGGCTACACAAGGCCATTATAATTTGTAAACGTTATTACGTCCCCGTAACAATGATTATGATGATAATATGCAAATTATTGTTTAACAAAAAGGACTGAATAATTAAGAATAGGCTGTTTAAATGAATAAATGTTTATTAAAGATTTTTAAATTAAGTTACTTTTCTTTTATTCTGGCTTTTATGATTAAGCCATCATCTTACTTAAATGATAGCAGCTGATCTTGGTTATCGTACTAACAACATCGACAATTCGTTTGGGTTAGAGTTTAAGTGAAGATTGAAATAAACCCAGCCTATTAGTTACTGTCAACAAATTTTAAAAACTTTTCTTGTCGCTCTTGATTTAGTCTAGAAACAGGCAAAATCTCGTATTTTCTAAGCTATTAGGAGCTACTTTTGTCACCGCTTACATACCTAATAAAGCCCAATTTATTTATTTAGCAATGTGATTCCTATAGAAAAAATATGTCGTAATCTGACATGAATAAAAATCTTAAGAAATCTCCACTTATAAGAGATCCAGTAAATCCATTTCTATTAAAATATTTACTCTAAAAGTCGGAAGATAATTCAAGTTCGTGTACAAGTGTCGTATTTTGATCCCTGCGTATGAGAGCCCAATTTAGTCTGCACGTTTTACTTCAAGTATTTGACTTCTTTCCACGCATCATACGTTATTTTCTTTAAGCTTGAATGGATGATTCTTTTATTATCCAAAATACTTCTGATTCAAATAGCCTTTTCTGGGTTCTTGTCACAAAAGAACGGGCCCATTCGGGAAGCAAATAAAACGTGCTCGCTCTTCACGAATTGTGATTTACATAATGTTTTTTTTTTCAACACAATCACGATAAAAAGTAAATAAGGTATACCTGCCGGAGTTTATGAGTACGATGTATTAAGTTTTATTTTTTTTTACAATTTGAATTATGTGTGCGTTCATTATGTATTATTTTTTCGATTTGATGTTCTTTCGAATTTAAAAACTTTTT
Source organism: Timandra comae (assembly GCA_958496195.1). Lineage (NCBI taxonomy): Eukaryota > Metazoa > Arthropoda > Insecta > Lepidoptera > Geometridae > Timandra > Timandra comae. Next base: position 5,457,954 of record OY292371.1, read on the forward strand.
GTGTTTACGTAGGGTTCGCAAGAATTTCAGTCGCACTCATTAGATGAATCGTTACATTATAAAAATACCAAATTTAAAAACTGTATCCTACTAATATTATAAATGCGAAAGTTTGTATGTTTGTGAGTTTGGATGTTTGTTCCACTCTCACGCAAAAACTACTGTATCGATTATGATTTCATTTGGTACAGATGTTCCTTATAACTAGGAATAACACATAGGATACTTTTTATCCCGAAATTCCCATGGGATTGTGTATAAGTAATCGTATGTTTTATTGTAACTTTTTGTAGTCACAAATCCTACCAATAGATGGCGCTGTTATTTAATTTTTTTAACACACGATGGTGAATTATGCCGAGATTGTATGATACTACGAGCTACGCATTCTCACGGGAGCGGGTACTACCCGGGCGAAACCGCGGGGCGCTGCTAGTAAATAAATAATAAGAGATATACCTAGGTGAAATTAATTTAGTCTTCAATATATCAAAATGATAATTAATATGATATATCTGAAGATAAACGACTTATCAGATTTCAATCTAATTAATTTAACATTACAAATATCAAAGTTATCTTGATTCTCAGTATACATTGATTTACAGATTAGAAAGTATTTACTGATTACAAGATATGCTTTGACTAAGACGTCTTTCATACATAGAAATTTGCAAATAATATTTTATTTGTATTTATTAAGTAAATACAAATTCACTTTATATTAATATTAACTTAAATATATTAAATAAGCTTATTAAATAAGTAATTATCAATAAACTGATTCAAATAAAACTACACGAACAACACACAACCAGATCAAAATATAAGATATCTATTAACCCAAAATTTAAAAAGAATACGGATATAATAATCATTCACTACATCATCTCATTATAGTAACTGACCCCTAAGTTCGAAATTTGTATCTAGGGTATCAGAAACTACGCACACACTCATTCACACACACACCCAGGCCGAGCCAAACATTTGTGATTCACACAAATATTCACCCCGTACGGGAATCGAACCCGCAACCTTACGGATGGCAGTCCGCCATGGTGACCACTCTGCCATCGAGGTCGATACGTGGACTCGATCACTGAAATCGATCAAGTCTATGGACTTGATCGATTTCATGAGCATTTTCGTATTCGTAAAGACACGTTGAGCCTTGTAGCAACACCAACAACTCGCTACGGGTAATTTAGGTCTTGTAGCACTGCCAACAACTAGGTAATTTAAACATAATAAGGGTAACCGTTTATTAAGGCTTAGGTGGCTACTCAGCCACTAAAAACTCACCCACTGGATGAGTAGCCACCTTGTGATATTCTTAGTGGTCATCTCAGCCAGTACTTATTACTACCAGTATTCATCAAAAAAATTACAGTATATACAAAAGACCCAAATAACGAAGATATCATTGTGGAAACTGTCCACTGACAATACGATACATACAAACAATTTAGTTCACAAACACCTAAGCCATCTAAGACACTTCCAATTGTTTCTCGTACTGCGTAAGTTACAGATGACTCTTGCGAAACCGTAAGCCAGGTTCGCGACACTATAGACCCCTTCATTTGAACATTCATCAATGTCAACCAGCTAAACAGATAACTAACAAAGTGATGTATGGAGTGAATCCACTGTGAAACGAGCCTGCAAGAGCCGACACTGTGCCGTAATACCTGGATTTTTGATTTTTTTGCATACGTTTTTGTTGAAGGTTGTTAGTTTGAAAGTTATTTGTTGACTTATTTATGAATCGTATAGTTTAAAGTTTGCATCTTAAATATTATTTACTCAATTTACTCAAAAAATGCCGTGAAGCATAATTTACAGGTCTTAATCGCGTATAACATAATTATTATTTACCTCGACGTTTCGACCGGGTTACACCGATCGTGGTCACGAGAAGACTGGAGTGGAGTGGATTATGCAACAATGAATTCCGAACGCGAACGTTTAAAAAGTGTATAATGCCATGAAGATTGCATAGAAGAAAAAAGTTACGTAAAATTGTGAAAGAACGCCTATTCCAACATTTAAAAAAAGATTTTAAAAGAGTACAACTGCTGAGTACAGGCTGGAAATACTATAATGAAGTATTACTTTGTAGTAATTAAGCACTTAGCTTTATTGTAAGTGCATGTTAGTAGTAAGTACATAATTCAACTACACGTACGAATAACTTCAAACTTTGAAGTTACCTTAATATGCTGTAGGTTCAAAGGCGTAGTCTTGAAATGGTTACAGATAAACATACCTTATTAATTCTTCACACTAACTTCAGTTTTACTCATATAAATACGCACTTTAGGATTTGAACATTTATTAAAGAAGAAATTAAACTGTAACTAAATTATAATTAAATAAATTTAAATTTAAAAAACTTCCAACATAATTACTTTCAAAACTTTTAAACGGGTCAACCGATTTTCATCAAACATGTCTAAGAACACTCGCACGTAAGTCCCCTTAATACAAAAAACTAAATTGAAATCGGTTCATCCGTTTGGGAGCTATGATCGCCCCTCTTTTTGCGTCGGGGGTTAAAAATACGTATGCCTAGTACACAAGCATCGAAATAATTTAAAACAAAAAAGTATTATTTGATGATGAAAATATTTATTCATTTTAACGGAAGTTATCTTCAGATGTTATCACTACAAGTCATCACTTCTAATTTATTATGAAATCACTTCAAAATTTCGCTTTAAGGTAGAAAAATCTCGACTCATAAATATCGAAGTGGAGCTGTAAAATAAAAATAAGATTTAAGTATTCATAAAAATGTCTAGTGACCTCATAAGAATATTAGGCCATAAAATTGAGAATGTAACCACAGGAGTCACATTTTTATAGGATGTAACAGGGTATCATTATTATCATAGCTATTTGTTTAAAATGTAAAGTGTCATTTTATAGGGTTTCCTCGAACTTCGATCGAAGAATATTGTTTTAACAACTTTTTTACTGAAATTGTGTTTTAACTTCCTACTCAGCCAAGTTTTAACTTTTCAGCCAATAATTATGAATATGAACAACGCATGTTGTTCTTTTTCATAAGTTTTTAGGGAAACGAAAAAAATATAGGATACTTTTTATCACGAAATTGTTATGGACATATAAAAAAAATAACTCGAAGTTACTACTACAGTCAAAACCGACACGGCTTAACATAGTCTCTGAACTACTCATAAAATTATACTAATACTTAAACCTAATTTAACCTCAATAAAGATCATTTTGTACAAAAAACAGCCAACAGAAGAAAACTTCTCCACAACAAATACAAAGTACCAAAAACGTACATAATACTTAACAAATTACGAACATAATTTTACACTTAGCGGCGTGGTTATTAAACTAAGAGTAAGTTATATAATTACCGTCAGTCCTACCAGTTTACCCTGGTACATTATCTACAATAATACGGGGTTAAAATAGCATGTGTTTATTAGCCTTCCCCTTAGAACATTTCATCCCCTGACGTGGGGTAGGCCCGTAACGAGGGTGCGAATAGGTAAATTACACTCCACGAGAATTACTAGTTTCTCTAAGTATTTATTATATAAAAATATTAGCACTACAATTATAATGTAGCTGTCTATTGACTGACTTGCCACACGGGAAGTTTAAGATTTGATCCTTGTTATGAGAGTAAGTTTGTTTGTATGTTTTCAAGAACACATAATTAGTAAAATTCAGATTGTTTTTTTTTATACATGGCTTGGTTTCACCACCGAACCCTCATTAAACATGTATGGTTATTGGTTAATAAGGTAAGTATAATAATCCTATACGTCTTCATTATACTAAAATATTAATTGTGAAAAAAACTCTACTAAAACTGTGTGACAATATAATAAAACAATATTTTTATTGTCAGCCTGTCTAGATCCCGTCCATCTAATCTGTCAATCTAACGCTATATCCTCATTTCCCTAAAGTAAATAAAAATAAGTGTTTTCACGTGTACCTCTCAATACTGGGAGATCTATTGAGTATCTGTCTTAGTTCAATTTATTTGAGACAGTGTTATTGAAAGCATAAAGAATGGTTTTATTTGGGAGGTAATGTTGTGACGGAAATTATTTACTCCCGAAGTTCAAGCGATGGCTCGAACCATCTGTAGCGTCTCGAAATTTGAATCAAGGACATTTATTAAACAGAGTACCCATTGTTCCTTTGATTTCACGTCAAATTGAAAGATTGAGAATTTTCTTCGAGATATTAAGCTCGTTCGCCGGGACACGGTTATGGTGGCATTTGCTGTGTAATTTAATAAATCCGAATGGATTTTGAACAAATTGAGTTCTAAGCCTCTTTGTGATTCATCCTTAATTAGAATTTGAGATTATTTTAGCTACCTTTCTATATTGACTGTTTACTGTGACAACCTTTTAGATTTAACGTCAGTTACTCTTTGACGTGCCATTTGCAATAATAATTTGTAACGATTTTTCTTGACTTTAGTCATGCAAATAATTCATACAGATCATTACCGAAGTGACTTTTAATTTAATGACCATTTCCATGCTTCGGAGGGCACTTTAAGCCGTCGATCCCGGTTTTCATATTGACATCAACGATAAATACTCGTTACATCGACTTAAAAGTCCTCAAAGACAGTTTTAATTGCGAAAAACTGCCCATTTGCGAGTAGAAACATACAATGACTTTGTCCGAAGTGCCTATAAATTCCAATTTTAAACCAAGATGTTTCTGTAACTATAAACCCACCTCTCGGCTTTAAAGTTTAGCTTGAGATAAACAATGTAATGTCCATCAACTCCTAACAATAGGTAGCCCAAGGTGATGTTGAGACTCTATACGAAGTACGAAGTAATACAGACTATGAAAGACTCGTGACTTAACAACAATAGGATCATTATTATAACCTATATTAACCTATAAGATCCCTCGGGTTATAGACATCTCTCTAAGAAGATTTTAACGTATGAAATATAATGATTTCTAGCGGTGAGGGCACTTGGCTGCCAAGCCTGAAGTCCCAAGATCAGTATCCGGGTCATTTTTAAAATAAATGTATTGCTCAAGTCAGGAGATGAACTCAGGATATTTTTTTTTTTTTAATCTGATATTTATAAGGGACTTTTAGTCGCTCAGCAACTATGCCAGCCCCGTAAAGTCTAATCTCTTAATCTACCACAACAAATTATTTAAAAAGCTAAAAATCGTGATAGCCTCATCGCTATGAGGACTTGCTAAAATAGTTAATACCGTCCCCATGTCGTATAAATTAATATTATATGCCTGTATTAAAAATAACCTCAACGGTTGACTCTGTAGACAATTGCCAAACATATCGCCGATTTCAACGATTTCACCAACTATTCTATCGAGGCATCAAATTGAAACTAAAAGTTAACTTTACTATTTTTAACCCCCGACGCAAAAAGAGGGGTGTTATATGTTTAACGTGTCTGTGTGTGTGTGTATATTTGTGTGTGTGTGTATCTGTCTGTCTGTGGCATCATAGCTCCCGAACGGATGAACCGATTGCAATTTAGTTTTTTTTTGTATTAATGGAGACTTACGTGCGAGTGTTCTTAGATATGTTTGATGAAAATCGGTTGACCCGTTTAAAAGTTATGGGGGTTTGAAAGTAATTGTTTTGGGGGTTTTTTAAATTTTCAATTTATGGTTTATCTTTTGTTGCCTGTTTATTTCCTTCACTATAACAACATGGCATCGTATGATGTAAGTGTCGCTTAAAAACCAGAAACTCGTATTTTATTTCTGATTCGTAAAATCAATATCCTCATAGGCGGCGGTCGTAACTTAGATTGAATATTTTAGTGGCCATCAAAACCGCTTCCAACATCTTTCGATACAATGAATGTGGTTGATTTAGTGTGTTGCTCTTATTTAAATATGTTTTATGTATATACATACATCGTATGATAAGATGTATTTTTATACAACTTACGTATCTTTTAAGAAAGCATAAAAAAATATAAGCACAAAAATGTCCATCGGAAAATTATTTCATGTAAAAACACCTTTTGTATTATGTATATTTAGATAAAAAAATTCAGATCCCACATATTCTAGAAAACAACAAAGATTTGTTTCTGCTTTTATGTTTAATCCTAGCAGTACCAGTAAATAATATATTTTTCAACACACTTGCTCATAAAGTGGCTCTTATTTGTGCAAAAACAGTTGAATAATGACACGCTTGATTCACTAGTGAGTCATAGATTTTTTTTTTAATTGTTTAGTTTTAAAAAAGTTTCGATACCAAAAAAAAATCGTGTCCATACGTTTTAAAAACAAACTTCAACTATGTTGCCTTACTTTTGGTAGGTCTATGGTCGATTCCATTCATTCATGCATTCGATTTTTTTTAATAAGTATTATGTTAGTCTTTGGCTGATCACCATTGTTGTGTTGGATGCGCGCGAATAGAAAAACTGTTTATTTATTAGCGAAAAAATATAATTTCTTCGCAAATGTGTTGAAAAACGTTGTATGGTACACGCGTGTATTGATGATTACTATCCTCGGCTATCTTCTGACCCTCGCCTGACTGCTCGGGCCTCAATTGCGCCTCGGAAGTAATCACCAACTTACCTCGCTTGTACCATAAATAACTATATTCACACACAAAAATTTCGGAATTAATTTAAATTAAAGATTTTAAATGACATCAAACAATTCTTGATGAAATATTTTTTAGATAATAATACAATGGAATAAGTTTTTTTTTTTTTTTTTTCTTACGAAACTACAATATAAAGTAGTTTCTTAATAATTACAATCTAGCCTTTTGCTGGCTAATGAGTAATTTAATTTTAACCTAAACTAATAATAATGTTTATATTAAGAATATGTCCAATAACACTTTTCTTATTATTTCTACTTAAGGCGAAGACACTTTGTTCATGTGTTCTGTTTAGTAATAGTTAACAATCACTACACTACACTATTCACTAAATTAATTCATAAGGCTTTGTCCTTTTAAGTCTTCTCACTTTATTTGTGTTGTCAAGGAGCTGGATAGCCTCAACGTTCACATGTTGATAAAGTCTACGTTCGTGAGCTTTGTAATATTTATTAATAATGCTGGCGACAGTTTCCACTTTAAGGTCCCCGTGGAGGTCGTCCATCCTTATGTACCAAGGAGCATTTGTGATACCTCTGAGTACTTTGTTTTGAAAACGTTGTATCATCATGATGTTAGTTTGTTTGGTACAGCCCCACAGCTGTATACCGTAAGTCCAAACAGGCATGAGGACTTGCTTATACAATAAAATTTTGTTGTGTAATGACAACGCGGAATGTTTACCAAGAAGCCAGTACATCTTCTTATAACGGATTTCTAACTCATCACGTTTTTTCTTGACATGAGCTTTCCAGCGTAGCTTGGCGTCAAGTGTCATGCCTAAGTACTTGGCCGTATTTTCGTATGGTACCACTTTTTCGTGTATGTACACTGGATGGTAGTTTAACTGTTTATTAGTGAAATCTACATGAACCGACTTAGATTCATTTAGTTTTATGCGCCATTTTTTGGTCCAGTCATAAATTTTGTTAATTGCTATTTGCACTTTTTCCACAGCTTCCTCTTGATTGTCTCCTGTTGCAAGGATTGCTGTATCGTCAGCGAAGGTTGCTATGAAAGTATTTTCTGTATTTGGGATATCACAGGTGTATAGCAAGTACAGGACCGGACCTAATACACTTCCCTGTGGTACTCCAGCTTTGATTTCTTTGAGCTCTGAATAAGAATTTTCTTGTCTCACTCTGAACATTCTCTCTGATATATAGGACTCCAAGAGGTCAGTAAATTGTGTTGGTAGCATCTGACGAAGCTTGTGTAAAAGTCCGTGATGCCAAACTTTATCGAAGGCTTGTGCTACATCTAAAAATATTGTAGAGCAAACTTTTTTTTCTTCTAAGGCATTTTCAATTACATCAGTTATTCGATGTACTTGGTCTATTGTGCTATGTTTTTCTCTAAAACCAAACTGATGGTTAGGAATTAAGTTCTTTTCTTCAATAATTGGTTTGAGCCGCTTTAAGAGAAGCTTCTCAAAGAGTTTTGATATTATAGGTAATAAGGAAATCGGTCTATATGATGAAGCTTCATGAGGTGGTTTACCAGGCTTAGGAATCATTATGACTTCAGCAACTTTCCAAACGTCTGGCACGTGTTTCAATCTGAAGGACGCATTGATGAGTGTCGTTAATTTTACTACTGCTCTGCGTGGAAGATTTCGCAGGACTTCTCCAGTAATCAGGTCGTATCCTGGGGATTTATTTTGTTTTAATAGTTTAATCTCTTGGAGTACCTCTTTTGGAGTGACGAGTTTTATGTCCAGGTCTTCTTGAGATGTTATTTCTAGTTGGAGATCAGTTATATTTTCATAAGGTTGAAATATTTGCTGTAAATGATTTGCAAATCTTGTTGCCTTCTGATCATTGGTACTTGCCCATTGTCCGCTCAGTTCCTTGATGGGAGGAATTTGGGTTATCGGTCTTTTAATATGTCTAGTAGCTTTCCAGAGTGAGTAGTCTGTAGTGCGATCACTTGTCAATTGACGTAGTGAAGTAGACATATTTTCGTCATTGAATTTTTGTATTGCTCTACTAAGTTTTTTAGTGAGATTATTTAATCGAGTTTTATCAGACGGAAAACGTGTTTGGTGCCACTTTTGTCGTTGCTGTCTTTTCTCTCTGATAAGTTGTTTTATATCTATGGGATATTTATTGACCTTATTTTTTATTTTGAGCTCGGGAGTATTGTTCCAAGCGCATTGCTGTATGTTACGTATGAAAGTGCTTATTTCCAAGTCAAGTTCTACGTTTGTTTTTAATGAGATGTTTAGATCTATCAAAGAGTCTAAGTCATGTTTAAAACTCTGCCAGTCAGTATTTTTATTGGTAAGGGATAGGTTGTACGCTTTATATTGAACTTGCTCATTGAGAGTTAGTAAAATAGGTGAATGATCTGAACTCATGTCGAGACCCTCTTCGATCTGCAGGAAGTCAGGCGATATGTTTTTGTAAATAAAAAAGTCTATTAAATCTGGGATTTTGTGTGGATCTGTCGGCCAGTAAGTTGGTTTCCCTGTTGATATGACATCACACTTTACTTCTCTAACCGCTTTCAACAATTCTCTTCCTTTTGTTGTGTTAAGTCTTGATCCCCAATAGGTGTTTTTGGCGTTGAAGTCTCCCCCAAGTATGAATCTATCACCAAGTTTATTTAAGAAAGTACAATATTGTATATCTTTAAGACAATACCTTGGCGGGCAATATATGGCGCTTATAGTAACTGGGTATCGTTTGGTTTTGATACAAACAGCCACAGCTTGTATTTCAGGTTCTTCGTACTTTAAAATCTCATAGTGGAATATGTGATCCTTAACAATAACCGCGCTACCTCCCCTGGCTGCGGGATGTAATGCATGATATGTTTTATACCCTTTGATTTCTATATAACTTTCTTTAGTGAAGTGTGTTTCTGATATTAGACACAAATCAATATTTTCCGTGTTAAGTACAACCTGAAGCTCATTTTTGTGCTGGAGAAGTCCATTTGCATTCCACGCCATACACTTAATAGACCTGGCAATCATTTTTGTTTGTAAATTTTGTTTTCCACTTTCTTTAGTCTTTCGTCAAATGACGATAAGATGTCGAGAATTTTATTTAACTTGTCATCTAGACTTGGTTGTGTACAACTCTTCTGTGTTTTCGGCTGAATTTTTATATGCGGTTGAGTGCTTTTTATAATTTGAGCGAAAGACAGGTCCTTTGTGACTTGTTTACTTGATGAAGGTATTTTTCTTACATCGGATTTAGAGGTAGCACTAATAGAAGGTTGGTTCTTTTGTTGGGCTTTGTTTTTAATAGTTTGTAGTTCTTTGGCAACTATACATCCTCTGTAGCTAGCGGGATGTGGTTCACCACAGTGAATACACTTAGGCTTTGCATCTGCGGGCTTCTGACAGTCTTTAGTCAGATGTTTGCCAGTACATTTTACACATCTCGGTTCCTTTGAGCAGTATTTTTGGGTATGTCCATATGCCTGACATCTTTTGCACTGAGGGATTAACCTGGATGTTTTAATTGGTTGAATATCTATTTTACTCCCTAGAATGGACTTAATATTATATATTTTTGCAATATCCTCATCCTTATGAAATGAGAGCATAAACATATTTAATGGCTGTTTAGTTCTCCAGCTTAGTTTGTTCACCGCTTCTAGGATGTTATATCCTTTGGATGACAAATCTTCTAAGATCCTTTCTGGCACACACGAGAAATGAAGGTTCTTAGCCATTACTCTAATGGGCCTGTCTTGCTTGTTTTCATACGAATGCCAAGTACAGTTATTTTGTAGCAACATCTGCACTATAGCTCTGTATGAGTTTTCATTATGAGCGTTAATTTTCACAGTATCTCCTTTGCTCATTTTAGTCAAGAATGACTCATCTGGCACGCTTGACTTAAGAAGATCGTAGAAGTTCTGGTAATCCTTAATGTTTTCAACAATGATGGGTGGCGGCTGTGGGGCTTTTTTCGTTTTTGGCAACCTCCTGTCATTCTCTACAGAGTTAGTAACAGGGACTGACTGTTGTTGTGGGCTGAGTGACGTATTCAGCTTCCTCTTCTTACGGCTTTGTACTCGTACCCATTCAGTTTCTTTGGCCAGCTCCTCCTCATCCGTTTCATATTGGACTTTTTCAGAGGGCTTTTCTTTAGTAGAATCTTCAATCGGTGGAGGCTTCTTTCTTTCCTCCTGGATAGATATCAGCTGTTGCTGAAGCTCTACTATTTTAACCTGTAGCTCTTTTACCAAATTTTCATACTTTATACGTTGAGACTTTTCGTCATTAAAACGATCATAGAGAAAATGTTCCGTTTCGGTTGTTATAGTAATATTTTTTCTAGGTGAAGCCATAATTAAATAATATTAATTTGAAAATTAAAATAATGACTTCGCGTTAACACTGTTTACACTAAAAGTCATGATTCACATTATCGTGATCTGGGTCATCGCGTTGATGACCGGCCGGGCGCACGCGTACCGTACCGAGGTCACTCGCGAGTGTGTTTGCTGCGTCAGCGCTTTACCCGAACGCGCACTAAAGCAACTGCAACGCAACCGTTCTCGATAGACTCTGAACGAACACTGAATATGGAATAAGTAAATAAAAAGAAAATATTCAAATATCAATTTCATATTAAACTTTAAAAATATTTTTCGAAGTTATTTTTCTGTAATGAAAACAAAAGAAATAATATTCAAAACATAATATTATTATAATATCTCTTCATTGTTTTAAAAAGTTTTTTTTTTTTTTAGATACATAACAATATCTCCTTTAACAAGGTTTACATGAAACATTAAGCTCTATAACACGATCAGATTTAGTAAGTCGGATTCACGGTAGAGATCGTTTTCCTTCCCACCTACCTTCCATTTTGTCAAGGTTATCGGGCCATTTAAGGGATCAAAATACCTAAGGGTTTTTTATATTGTAAGTTAAGCTACGTTACGTTTGGATACAAGATAATAGCGTGTTGAACATTTATTTACTTGTAGTTATATTTTAATAAGATTTTGTATAATAAAATATTGATTCGGTAGATCCCATCGCAGGATCAAACCTTCTTTTTCCTATGGTATAAGTGAGATGAAGAGGTAGGTAATTTCATGAAAATCGTTTCAGCTTTTCTTTATTTTAAAATAGTATATTTGATTTGGTAACATTCTCAAAAAAATATTATTAAATTTTCACACCTACTGTTTAAAAAATATCAACAATCCTTGAACGAATGTGATGAAGTTGATCAGAAGGCTGTACCAGTAAAAGAAATAAAAAGAACATAGTAAACTAACAAGCACGATTCAATAACACATACATCTTTAATGTTTGGTTTCTGCATAATAACTCACAGAACATTGTGTTCTTACTGAAATATTCCGAGTTGCGTTATTGTAACGGTTTTTCGTGAACCGTAATAAAACGTTTCACATGTCGACCGCAGTGCCGTGCCGCGTGCGGTCGGCGTGAACCCAAATTGATGGGTCACTCCATCGGCAATGTAATGGTCCTTCAAAACGAACCGGCCCTCGCTAGTAAGTGAAATTCACGTTTGATTAACTTTTACTCGAGGACCACTGCTCCAGTGAAAGTGGTAGGTCTTAAGTAACGCGACAATAATGTGCAGACTTGCGTTGGGTGACGAATCAATTTTAAAATTATTGTATACTCCTAGAACAGCGCTGCAGTTTCCCTTAGTGGTAGTTATCTCTAAGAATGTAAGAAAGGGAGTAGAATAAATAAACTAATACTGCCTTATTTGCGTTGCATTTTTAGGCTTATTTAGCACTAAACCAGGTTTTACAACTGATCTAAGTACAATTTTGAATACTGTCAAAAGACTAAAGTGACAGATTTGACTGACAAATGTCAAATGCTTAAACCAGGTTTTGTTAAACTAGGTTTAAAATGTAACGCAAATAAGACCGATAAAGTCAAACATGATTTTGAAAAAATGTTAGTAAAATTTATCTTAAAAAATGACGTCCTTTTATGAATCAAATGACTTTTTAGCCAAAAAGATAATAAACATATCTCAATACCCCATTACAAAGCTGAAACAACTTAATCTAGAACCACAAATCAATACAGTCAATCACAAATGTACGCTTTTTTACGTTTTATTTCATTCGATTGGTCCTCGATTCTAACCGATTTAATTAAATTAAGAATTAAAAAAGCTTTAGATTAAAAAACTGCCAAATTAAAAACCGTTTTTATCCGATTTTACTTCCCTACCGAAATACTGAAAAATCTAAATCACGGGAAACAAAATAGACAATCGTTTGTATGTTTTATTTGACAGTGTTTGCTGGCTATAAACTAGCCGTGTTTCGAAAGGCACATCCCGTATGTTTATTTCTCTTTGAATATTTTTGTATATCTTTTGTTGTAGTACAAAAAGATTTTTTTAGTACATTGTGAATTAACATGATTTGTTTTATAATATTAATAAAAATTTAAAATAAACAAACAGATTTATAAAACATTGTTTTTGTCAATGTAAGCAAACTGACACTAAAAAGACATGGGATATAGGTTCGTAAAAGAAGAATGTAAGCAAAAAATTATGGCTCAGCTTTTGCTACCCAAAGCACCTAGTAAGTATAAACCAAGCCGCGCTAGTTTTTAGCGAACCCCACAAACCTTTAGATTATGAGAGATTATGTGGGATGTAGTATAGACTATTTTCCATTATGCTCTTATGTAGTTTAACATGTAGGAATATGTTCTTAATTTTTTTTAGAATAAAATGTAGACAATTTTTTTCATAATTATAGTATTATTAAAGTTCTATTTTTACATATAATATGTATAAGTATCACTACATAGTATAAAACAAAGTCGCTTTCTCTGTCCCTATATCCCTATGTATGCTTAGATCTTTAAAACTACGCAACGGATTTTGATGCGGTTAGTTTTAATAGATAGAGTGATTCAGTGGGAAGGTTTTTAGCATAATTTTATCCCCATATTCTTACGGGAACGGGAACTACGCGGGTGAAACCGCGGGGCGCCGCTAGTTTTAGAATAAAAGAAACAAAAAAAAATCATCATTTCAAGATTTTCAAAGTTCGTAAGCATTTTATTGTTTACGAACTTTGAAAATCTTGAAAACCGTTAGATACTACAAATACTAATAAGAAACATAATCAGAGGTCATTAGCGATCTAACAGACTTACACTTTACCTTGTAAGGGTCAGATTTGTTCCTCAAAATGAGGTTCGTTACTCTAGATGAGTAATAGATTATCTTTATTATAAATGAACCAGTGGTCTTCTTATATCTCCCACAAAATTACACACGCAGTAATTACGTAGAAAAGTTAATATAAATAAGTAAGCTTATTTTATTTATTGACGACCCCGATGGCCGAGTGCCCACCATGCCGGACTGCCATCCGTAAGGTTGCGGGTTCGATACCCGTGCGGGGTGAATATTTGTGTAAACCACAAATGTATGTCTCGGTCTGGGTGAGTGTGAATGAGTGTGCGTAGTTACTGGTACCCTAGATACAAGCTTCGAGCTTAGTTAGGGGTCAGTTACTATAATGAGATGATGTAGTGAATGATTATGTTATGTTATGTTATTAAATAAACACGTAAGCTTATTTTATCTATACAAAATATAAGTGTATGTTGTAAGTTTTAAAACGTTTCACTTTAAGCTCTATGAAAGTATCGGTGTATAGGTATCTCGTACAACGTACATACTTACATCAAAAAAAATTGTAAACTATGTATGTATCTCTTTGTCACTCTTTGATGGGTCTCCTCTCTGAAACGACTGGACCGATTTTGACGGAACTTTTGCTCGTAGATAGCTAATGTTATAAAAATTAACCAAAGTTTTATCCCAACAATCGTAAGGGATTGTGAATGCTAGTTCCCAATAAAACATTGAAACTGACTTAATCAGATGCTGTATACATAGCGTGACCATACGTCCCGCTTTGGGCGGGACAGTCCCGCTTTCAGGCAGTCTGTCCCGGTGTCTCCCGCGAGACTGAAATTGTCCCGCTTTTGCAAACACATGAAACAATAATTTAAAATGTATTTTTCTCGCTCGAAATGATATTTTAAAACAAATTTGTTCAGCCGATAAATATAAAAATACAAATTAGAATTCACGTCACTACTTATTTGCTTTGATTATTTTGAGTTATTCTATGTTCTATATTAAAAAAACTTGTACAACACTAATACCTAACTTTTTTATTACTTAATTCCGCAGATGTCCCGCTCTGACAAAAAAAATAAATGGTCACGTTATGTATACATTAAAGATTGTGAATCACGTGGTAAAACCGCGAGATACAGCTAAACCTCAATAAAACATTTAAGCAGACATAACCAGATGCTAAATACATTAATAATAGATTGGAATTTACTATCATATCCTAATTAATCACTCGGACTACTCTCAGTACTAAACTAGCACCATTATGTTTCATAATTGACCTGCAAATCCCTACTTAATATTATAAATGCGAAAGTAACTCTGTCTGTCTGTTACCTTTTCACGGCTAAACTACTGAACCGATTGACTTGAAATTTGGTACAGGGGTAGCTTATGGTCCGGGAAAGAACATAGAATACTTTTTATCCCGAAATTCGCACGGGAACGGAAACTACGCGGGTGAAACCGCGGGGCGCTGCTAGTTAGATATAATTGAACATACTGTAGACGTTAATAGATGTTAATATATTCCGGTCATTTTTAAAAGAAAATAGAGTTGATGCATTATTTTATAGAGGAAAATGGTGAAATAGGGGAGCAGAGAAAAGGGAAAAATGGAAAAGGCAGTGGAAGGCATTTTAAAATAACATTGTAGTAGGTAGCAGTCAGATAAATACAGTGAAGAGGATTAGGCGTAATCACCACGGTTGCCCCATGTCTGTATGTTGGTGATCTCAAACCATTAACATTAATTTAGTAAATATCAAACATATTTATGTACTTATTCAAATGTTAAAACTTCTGTTTAACATTCCCAGTCAAATTTATTATCGTATCGTCACCGGCAGTATATCATACAATACACAGCACCAAAGAGCAATAAAAAACGGAATCCGACCACAATCGAAATACTTTATGGTTACGTTGAAAAGGCCTACGAGACGAATTTAAAGTATCTTGTATGCTGTGTGAAACCTGGGAGGCGACAAGGGCTCACGCGGGACCAACATCGCTCGTAAACAGGAACCTGAACCTCGATGAGACTTTGAAATTTATGCACAAACATTTATCGCGAGCTTTTCGGCAAGGAAAACATCGCGAAGCAAGCCGTACATCTGGGAGTAATTTCCAGGGCGTATAAAGTACCCTATTGCTACGAAACACCGATAAGAAATGCCCTATTATAAACAGCGACGATGTACTGGTGTGTATTAACGGGTATTTTTGTGTGGTTATAAATACAGGTTCGTAAATGAACGTATAGGGCATATAGGTTTGAAAGTCATAAATGTAAAACAAATTTAAAAAAAAACTACTTACTTAAAAATAACCTCTATAAATAAATATTGACCACAATATAAAAATATCACTATTACAAATCAAATTCCCTATACCCATAATAGAGTTACCATCAATATCGGTGATCGGTACTTCGCTTACCGGAGGTGTTACAGTAAATCGCATTATCGTTTTTAAACGGGCCCCAATAAAAACATCAAAGAATGACGTGGGTTCCACTCAGACACCCTCGTCTTAAATAAATACAGGAAAATGAACTCAAAAAACATTATGATAAGGGCTTATTTGACGTACAAGTGGTGTAGACTGTAGTTGCTAGCTGGTAGTGACCTGTCTGATGTGCCAAAGGTTATGGGTGATTCTCACTCATGATAAACATTTGTGTGTTCTTGTATGTTTGTGTGGTCTAGATACGGTAATATTACCGTAGTCTGAAGAATTTATTATCTATTCTAAGCATATTATTTACTTTAATATTAAAGGTGTTTAATTTATGGTCAAACATTATGGGGGTGTGGCCCCTTTTAATCGTCACAGGATATAATTTTAAAGCGTAATTTATGTGATATTTTTATACTTATATGAATATCAATTTGTTTTGTATCCGTCAGTAGGTAAGTGACACGGGCAAAAAGCATTATAATATTAAACAAAAAAGAATAGTCTGTCTTAGATACGAGAGTCAACACACCCTACTCACTAATGTATGATTCCTTTCTAAGTAACATTATCTAAGCTGAGTATAAAAAATAATGATATCATTTCCACGAGTGTTTTTTGAAACATGGAATGGTATACGAACTCGACGTTTGACGTTTTATATACAGACTGAAGGAACTGTTTATATATGATTGTTATGAGTTTATTATTTTATTTATATGTTTGTACTCTCGTAAAAGGAATTGAGGTTTGTGACTTGATAGGATAGGAAAAACATACTTACCTATTGTTTTAACTTCGCTATTCACGTTTTTGCTAATCTGCAAGGAGTTTTGGTGTCAAAAGTGTTTAGTATATTATTTCTAGTTATTTATTATAATTATCTGCATTATGTTATGTATTCAATTTAGGTTAAATTATTAAGGCTGTGAGGCTAAAGAAATAGACACAGACTTATGCGCTGTCGAAACAGGGCACAAATATTCGGCCAATCAAAAACAAATGAAAATAGTATCATTCACAATCATAAGAAAATTATTTCATCAATACCAAAAAACCGCAAACCAAAATGACCCTTATTGAATAAAATTAAGATGCAAACGATGCCTATATAAATATAACAACAGAAGGCTTTGGAATAAATTCAATAAATATGATAATTGCTTGTACAAATGGTCCGATACGGGTTGTAAACACAATATTAGTACTTGTAAGAACAGAGACAGTAATAATAAGTACATTAGGTCGGTTGGATGACCGCGTTCCCTCTTTATCGCTCAATAACAACGGGTGTATAGGAAATTTAATAAAACCCATTACAATGTTACATTGGAGTTTACGAACTGTGAATTTCATTTACAATCATTTATTTCATTTTCTTTGTTTTACAGTTTTTGGATTTGTTTTTTATTGAATGGGAAATAGGGTTGCTGTATTGGAATGTGTATTTTCTTTTTAAATAGTAGTGTCTATGTTTATAAGGTTACACTGCAAATACCTTTCCCTTACTTTTAAAGCAGTGAGAAAGAAAGTTCCAATACTATTTGAAACTATAACATTACATAACAATAACATGGCTATGATACATTCGCATTTAGTTAAAATGGACACGGTGTGGTACACAGTATTAGCCTTAGAAAAATAAATTTAAATAATAAAGAAAATACTTACCATGGCAGTTATGAAAAACAACAATAATATCACTAACAACTTTATAATTGTCTTGTCTATCCCATATTCTCTTAACAGTGCCGCTATAAATTGTTTCGAATATAGTTCACAAACTTAAAACTTATTTGTACTTCACACACATGTTGTATAAACTTGACAGATGTACAGGAAGCCAATACTGTGTACAACTCCATTCAAACTAAATACGATATATTATAGTCATGTTATTGTTATGTAATGTTATCACTACATAGTATAAAACAAAGTCGCTTTCTCTGTCCCTATGTATGCTTAGATCTTTAAAACTACGCAACGGATTTTGTTGCGGTTTGTTTTAATAGATAGAGTGATTCAGTGGAAAGGTTTTTAGCATAATTTCAGTGGAAAAGTTTTTCGTTCTTTCGCAGCATGTTGTTATAATCGTATGTTAAGTCTATAGATTTCCTCGTTAAATGAGCTATCCACAACTAAAATATTATTTTAATTAAAACCAGTAGTTAAAATATTTCGATTAAAGCGTTCAACCAAACTCAGATTCAATTCAATTCAATTTCAATTTATTTAATAAATTTGTTACAATAAATTATATTTTTACGTAAATTATTGAGATCTTACCTCCCGTGCTAGTTAAAAACTATAATATATCATATATATCAGTATAGACAAATATAACTTGAAAATAAGTACATATTAGTAATTTAATATATTTTGGGTGGTGGTATGTAACGTTTGGCCTTCCGAAGTGTCATGTAGCAGGTTGTTAGCACACGTCCACTTACGTGTCAAAATAAAACTCAAGAGCAAAAGTATTTTTAGCACAAATGCTGAAGAGATTCTTACTTAGTTCTGTAGACTCACGCTTTTTTGCTATAAATTAAAAATCAACTCAGAATTACGTTACTCAACTTTAATCAAACCAAAATAAAAATAAGTTTTAAAAAAAAATGAAAATCAATAAAGCTATTAAAAACCAATTTTTCTACAGGATTGTTAACAGTGCATTTTTTTTTTAATCTACCAAATATACATATTACATCGATCAAAACTATTATTCATATTATTGGCCTTAATAAATAAGCAATCAATAATGATTGAAAAAAATATCCTTAATAAGCACAAACAACTTCGCAAACCACATCTCACTCCATATTCATTTCACCCTTCTACAACGTATCAACAAAGAACATTCTCGTACGAATATATATCAAACTTTTAGTAAAAGGTTGAACTTTCCCTTTCACGAAAATATATGAGTTCTTAACTGATACCTGCATTGGGCGATATCAGAAAAATATGGTGGTCATATTTTACACGTTTTGCGGAATCAGTAAAAGGGAGCCGGCCGAGTTCACTTGGTGTAGCAGATTAAAGGAACCAATATCTCTCGTAGAGATGTTCCCTTGGCCGACTTAACGATTTATCGGACAATTAGATATCGATACGATAAAACATTGAACGGACTTTATTTTATAATCATTTTTGATCTACAACTTGCATTTTCAGAAGTAATTACATCAAAATTAGGAGGAAAAGAATAAACAAGAAACTACAAACCAAAACATGAGTTTATATCTCTCACGTTCAAAACGCAGTAACTTAAGATACCACTTGAAGTCGATATTCTGTGAGTATGTGGCACTACCTCGGTTAAACCACGCCGTCTGTTCGAACTGTGATAACCAACCACAGTTTTTTGGACCACTTAAATAATAATAAGTACTTAACTCATCAAATTGTCTACTTAAATAAAAATAAGTAAGTACTTAACATAATCAAAGGTTGTCTGCAAGGAGATCGCTTCTAGCGATAAGGCCACCTTTGCCCATGTACCTTTTGTTTTTGTCTTTTCTTACTTTCTGTATCCTTGTGTATGTATTATGAGCAATAAAATATTTTCTATCTATCTATCTTAGCTGTAAATATTATACAATTAAAATTGATTAAAAATAGATACCCATTAATTAATAAAAAAATATCAATGAACTTTCAAGGAAGACGAAAATATAATTAATTAAAAGATGTAGTATTATACTCCATCGGAACATATCGGTCCAACACTAATTACTAGTACACCGTCCTAGTATAAGGCACTGTAATAAGAACCAGTTTCCTTTAACAGCAGTTACTAAAGAAGCATTGAGTTCCCGCCTTGAAATTAATTTAAGAACCCCAAGTTTCTTAGAACTTGCAGTTTTTAAACTAGTGTAACCTTTGAAGCAAAAAATAATTTGTCCTGGAGACTTATAGTTGTTAACCAATAAGCTTGAAAATATTTTTAATCTTTGAACATTTTCTTTAATAAGTACAGTCTCGGAACGAAAAGGTTCGTCAATTTTCAAATTGATTCGTATAATGTGTCGCGAATACATATTACCTTTTGAAACTATGGTACAGAATAGACTCGGGTTAGGGAAAATAATGTTCTACTGCTCCATAATAAAGTTCAAAATTATTCAGATAAGTGTTGTTTGACAGGATAAATATCTTGTCAACAAGATTTTTGATAAACTAAAACCTTCTTGTTGGTTCAACCTGCCATTATTATTTCTGTTAAAGCTATTGTCAATCGGTCGATCATTCATCATTGCAAAATATCAAAGAGGTTTTTATATGCTGCGCGCACAAGGCAGTGTTTAAAAAAGGATAGAAAAATGAAGCAAAACCTTATTCGATGACAAACGTCATTGTATTTATTTAAATGTTAGCATCACTGTTTGTTACACTTTTATGTTGGCATAATTGTTTCTTGCAATACTAGTGCAAGTGAAAACCAACTCTAAGGTGACGAACCTTTTCATTCCGTGACTGTACATGTATAAAACATGTTTTTAAGACACTTGTGATTTAAGTCACCGATGTACACATAAGATCTCACTGAAGAGTAAAGACCTCTCTCTCAATAATTATATTTCTAAAGCTAGAAGAAACAGGTGTAATCAACACGTTTACCGATAACGTGTTTGTGATCTCAAACACTTCACAAAATTACCAAACATCACCTAAATACTAATCCAAAATTTCCATACAAACTTTAAATAACCAATATTGAAGGTCAATTAACCTTCAGAAACTTAAACTAATACTAAAGCCTCCTGGTATTTAATTTAATCTAAAGTTTCCTTCAAAATACGAAGATATCTAATGTTGAATCTGGATCCAATATTGTTGAGTATCCAGAGGTAACCGCATGCAAACCTATCGTACTATCCCTATCGGAAGGCTATTTCTCAGTGGACCGAAGATTACAAATAGTACCTACAACTCGATGTAAACATACCGTTTATAAAACAGAATATTTCGTTTACTGGTATTTTGTATTGTTTACTTAGAACTTTATGACTGAGTAACATGGTATGGTTTTATTGAGATTGTTCTATAGAAACACAGATCAGAAAAGTTCAGTAATTTGACCTCAATTTAGTGTGTAAAACTGTTCGAAACAATTATAATAAAATTACTTCAACGTATTTTTGTCAAATTGTTACATTTCTTAACTCCTTTTTATGTAACCATATTAGAGTACGCATTTTCTTTTACTTCTAAATCTTTATCCCATGTCTAATTGGCGTCAGTTTTCAGTTTAAACAGATTCGAAGTCAGTATTTTACGTGAAGCGATTATATGAGTTCACCAGCATGTATAGTTTGCTATTTATCATTCGTCGCAGTATGTGTATTGAGATCATTTAGCCAACATGCGTAGTTAGCACACTACATTGAATATCTTGGGACCAAATTGGCAATAGTGGCTGTTAGATTTATTATCGGTACGCCTGAGTGATTCCGTTGGTGCCCTTTGGGACCATTTTGTAACGTGACTGAACATAATATTTAGCTAACTGTATTATTAGAGAGCCTAATAGTTTCATGGACTTTTATTGTTAATGTGGGTAATTGTCGTTGTTTGTTACGTATTAAACTAAATTCCTAATTAGTTATTTCCCTAATTATTCTCATAGTCATTAATTAACATCAGCTAATATATGTCCTGATCGAGGAGAGCACACTAGCCAAGTGCGGGTTGGTCTATTGCACACAAAATAGATTTTTGCAGATTTGTGCAGATTTTTCCTTGTAAATAATGAATTCGGAAATCGACTACACGTCAATGGCAGCGATCGAACAAGCGCTTTCTGATTCGAAGTCAAAGTTTTTAACCACTACGCCAAAATAAACTTGGTGCCCAATCTACAATTTTGCTTGTCAAATAATAAACCATATTCCAACTGAAACAATTAATGTAATATTAAAATGTAATACACGCGAGGTAGTTTAAACACCCACATTTCCCACTTTCAACTTCTCTTCACCCCTATTCTGAACTGTGAGTAAACAATGCAACGATTGTAATACGCAGAGTTGGGACAAAGCTTCGTGCATGACTTTATTAACTATTTCATACGAGGCCAGTTCACTATTATTTTGTTGCAAGCGAATATATCCATACTAATTTAAATGTTTTTAGAATTGGTTTTGTTTGTCAGTATGCAAAATCTTTGGTGCATTTCATAGTTGTCCAGTCATGGTAAAAAAATGTACTAAAATGTAATGTAAACAATTGAAAAACAATATCATTATTTCCTTTATTTTTTATCTGTTTGGAGTAGACACGCTAAGAAGAAGAATGTACTAAGAGAGTATGACTTACAAAGGAATCAATAAAAAAACTTTAGAAGTTTTTCCTACTGTGTCTGTGTACATTACTTTAGGATGTCAAAGTTAATACAAAGTAAAATATTAAATATAGTAGTGCCCCGCGGTTTCACCCCCGTAGTTCCCTTTCCCGTGAGAATACGGGGATAAAATATAGCCTATGTTACGCACTGATAAATTAGCTTTCCATTAGTGAAATAATTTTTAAAATCAGTTCAGTTGTTTTGGATCCTATTCGTTACAAACAAACAACCAAATCTTTCCTCTTTATTAATGTAGATAGATAAAAGGAATATTCACAAAATCAATAAAGTACCTACATAAATCAAAAAACGAATTTTATTATTAAACAAAAAATCTATAAAAATACCATCAAAATGTTAAACTTCTTAATTCTGGCTGTATGTTATAACGATTAAATGATTGAACGGATTTCGCGGAAGTTTTGTAATTACAATTGTAATTTCGATACTACGTCTTAGGAACAAATGCTTACTGAAAACTCATTTAATCGACAATTTATCTTACTAATATTACGATTATAAACGAGAAAGTTTGGATGGATGTTTGTTACTCTTTCACGCAAAAACTAGTGAACTGATTTAGATGAAATTTGGTTCGACCCTTGTACCTTAAAACAGTAAGATGAAGAGGAATAACATATAGGAACCTTTTTGTCCGAAAACTAAAATGGTAAAACCGCGTTGTACACGCATGGTGCTTTATATAAATTCTTCACATATAATCAAACAAAAACAAATATGTTTTCAAACTCAAACTCAAAATAATTTATTGCTTTCATGTGTATACACAGGTGTTAGGTACAAAGTATTAGTAGAATCAACATGAAGCCCGGTTTGGGCACTGCAACAATAATCTTAAAATCTAGTTGTTCACATTTATGTACAAACACAGTAGTAAGTACTTATAAAATCTACAAGAAAATTAGGTTCTACTACTTATAATTTTAGGACATACTTAACTTGTTAATTACAAAACAAAATAAAATATGAAACAAAACAATTAATAAAATTTACACAAAACAAAAAAATTAAAACAAGAAATTATAACAAGAAATTTATAAAACTTTATAAAACTAGAAATTTATTTGAATCGTGAAGTGGACTCAAAGAACTCTTGTAATGTGTAGAAAGCTTTGTTGACAAGAAATTCTTTGAGCTTATTTCACGACAAAAATACATTATGTAATATACAATTTATTGTTAAACATAATATACCTTTCAACAAAGACACTATATACTCAAAGGTTTATCTCTAAAAAAAAGTGGCGTAAAAAACAAATACATAATCTACGAGTATAACATCAGAATAAATATTTGCATTTGAATCGAGAAGCAAATACGTGCAGCTGACAAGTATCGGTTCGACCTATCAATCGATTCACTGGTACATTTACATTGAAATATTTTACACTGTCATTCTATATTAGGCAGATATTTTACACACAAGAATATGTTTTTCACTATTTATTACACACATAAATATGTTTACACTATTTTAAACTATCGCGATATGAATGGCACTAAATATTTGTTTTACGATAAGTCTTGCGTATCGTTATTAAAACATGAATATGCTTTTCACAAAAGTGAAAAAGCAGATTAAAACTATTTAATTTTACGTATGAATAGGAAAATAAATCCCTACTAATATTAAAAAAACTCTGTCTGTCTGTCTGTTACCTTTTCACGGCTAAACTACTGAACCGATTGACTTGAAACTTGGTACAGGGGTAGCTTATGGTCCGGGAAAGAACATAGGATTTCCTTTTTATCCCGAATTTTCCACGGGAACGGGAACTACGCGGGTGAAACCGCGGGGCGCTGCTAGTTTGTAATAAAAACAGGGGTTTCAATTCATAAAAAGTTTTCTTTTTATATTCATTAGTAAAAAAATATGTTTGCATCTTAAATGACGGAGGAGGAGTTATAATAACATACATGTTGATCTCAATCTCATACGTAGCATGTAAAGAAGATTACATACGTACAAACAATAGAAAGTGCTGTCGTAACTTCTGAGTTTTGTTTGTTTATCAATTAATTGTAGGTCTTCTGTAGTAAACTCTTTTGTAGAAAAGATATTCCGATTCATTTCCCATATTTTATTATAATAAAAACATCTTGTTTACCTAAATCATGGCAAGTGTCAATATTGAAGTATTTCGTACTCAAACATAATTTACAAGTTCCTATCGTTCCTTCAAGATGTTTACTAAACTCTTGAATCGGTGATGAAAATTTTGTTAACACAATAACAAATGGTTTATTCAAGTTGAAGCTTACTTAAGTCTGTATTTAAATAAAATTGTATAACGACTTTGTTTACTAGAAACTTCCTAGAATATTGTAAACATAAAATGTTGAATTATATTGTTTTCAAAATGAAGTTTTCCTTAATTAGATCTCTCCTGTGGGATTTGAGGGTCCTAACTCCGAAATTCTAATTTTAATATGAGTTTTAAACTAAGTGATATTCTAACTATCAAAGAAGGAAAACGTGATGATGCTGACTTAGTAACAGCCTTTTACACGGCAGTCCAGTTTTTTACAGGATCCCGTTTTCTGCAGGATCCCGTTTGATGGCGAATGTGTTTATATGTTAGCGTTCTCACGGAGATCCCGCATGAGGAATCCTACAAAGAACCGATCCTGTCGAATTGTGCAATTCGGTTTTGTCACTAGAAACTGGATCCGTAGTCCAGTAAAAAGCGGGATCCCATTTAATCACATATTTTTCAATAGCAGTTTTCATACGGCTTCCTGCATGCGGTTTTTCAGCTTTTCACTGAATCCTAAAAAACTAAACTGCCATGTAAACACAGCGTCCAGTTTAGCAGGATACCGTAAAAATCCGATCCTGCAAAACTGGGCGGCCGTGTAAAAGGGGTGTAACGGTTACCGTCTCCCGCATTGTAAGGATGAGTTACTTGTTCGTTCGATGCTTCCTCAGATCAAGATTCGATGTATCTAAAAGTATCACGAAATCGCGTTGAGGTCAGCATTTTATTGAGATTATTAAGTAGATTATAGCAATAATATTATTATATCCACATTCATAAAACTGTCCTAAAAATGAGCCCTTACTCTTTAAAAACACTTCTTCTTCTTCTTTGCGTGTCGACTCATATTTTTGAGGACCAGAACTAAAACTTAAACACTAGATTCTCATTCACATCAAAGAGTTCGAAATCAAGTTCAAGCCAAAGCAAATATCGTTTCATTTGAGCCAGGATGATACTGTAATTCCTTTGGTACATATCACCTAAACCTACCAAGTATAAGGTTGATACTGGCCAGTCACATCACGCATCTGTGACCATTTGTATGCTCTGTGGTTGGTTAGTAAGCGTTTGCATTGGTCATTTGTAGACACGGCTTATCAAGCATTATTTGCTTCCACTGACCTCATTCAATTCCCTAATGTGTTCTAAATACGAATCTGTATAAGTTTTTATTGAAATCCAGCCAGTACTTTGCATTGGGTATGTTTTTTTTTATTGGTATAACTTATCCATGCTCGCTCACTCTGTTATTTTTTTCTTCAACTGACTAGGTTTAACCCTTACAAATAAGTATTATAATTTATGTACACTTTCGCTAATTAATAACACATTATCTACCAATTTTATAAAACATCTAAAAAAATATCTAAAAAAAAACTCTTATAAGTGAAAGTAGTTGACCTACGTTTACCTTAACAAAATAATAGAATTTCAACCTCTATTTTAGATTTTGGTCTAAAATAAATCAATTTTGATTGGTTTTCGAGCCAATAATAGTTTGAAATTACACACACAGCTGTTATTTCGAAGCCAGACAAGATTTCGTTGTAAACTGCAATTGGAAGCTCTTATATTGTTATTGTTATCACAAATTGAACGATTTTGAACGAAAATTGGTATTCTGGATACTGAAGTCCTAAAACGGTACTTACGAAGACAATTATAGGTTCAAGAGCTTTTAAGATGATAAAATCTGGAATTGAAAGATATATAGAAATGCTCTAGGTGTGTGTAGGCTTATCATTTGGATATTTTAGATTTAAACCCTTTAGACATTATTTCATTGTTAACTTTATTAATAATATTGTGCGTAAAATGATTCTGTCATCAATCATTGCTAAAAGTTTTGTAATTTTTATTTTTTGATTTGATTATCGGGAAAAAATTTCTATTTTTTTTTTGTTATGGGCAGAAATTCAACAAGTTCAATCTTATATATAAAATTCTCATGTCACAATGTTCGTTCCCGTACTCCTCCGAAACGGCTTGACCGATGCTCATGAATTTTTGTGAGTATGTCCAGTAGGTCTGAGAATCAGCCAACATCTATTTTTCATCCCGAAATAAAAATAATACCATCTATACAATTCATCTAATTCAAAGATGAATGTTTGTAATTTATGTGTCAAGGTTTTTTATATAATGACGATATTTACACACAAAGACAAAAGAAAATCCTTATATACCCAGTGTAATAAAATTCTCATTATTATCTGTTTCGTGTGTTCCGCGTTGTTTCCTAATATGGTGTATTAATTAATATAAAAAATATTTTTCGTAAATTGATATGTAATTTGATGTTGATGACGTTAATTTTTTTTTTATTAAGCGAAAGTACATATATATTTTTCAATTTCTATTGTATCTTCCTTGCTTTGGAAACCACGTTAAAACCACCGGTTCCGGTCGTCATACTAACATCATCGACAGTGATTACGGGTAGTTAGAGCCCTTAAAAGTCTAACAAAATATAATAACACACAAAAATGACCCAAATTAGAAATGTCTTATTGCGAAATCCTACCCAATTACAAGTACTTACATAAATATGTACAAACATTTAACAGAGATAATATGTACAGTCAGCTTCAGATAAAAAGTATCCCCCTTGGTAATGCTCACTTTGGTTACGCTAGTACTCATTATTATACTGTGACTAGCAGCGCCCCGCGGTTTTACCCACGTAGTTCCCGTTCCCGTGAGAATTTCGGGATAAAAAGTATCTTGTGTTCTTCTCCGGACCATAAGCTATCCCTGTACCAAATTTCAAGTCAATCAGTTCAGTATTTTAGCCGTGAAAAGGTAACAGACAGACAGAGTTACTTCCGCATTTATAATATTAGTTAGGATTAGGATTTGGTATTGTAAACCAAGGGCGTTACCTTTTATTTAACGCTGATATTATGTCAATGCATTTATTAGATCAAACGTCATTAGATCAAAATTAAAAGCTTAACAAGTCAACAGAATACACGTAATTACAAACAATCATTGTTATGGCAATTTGGTTGACATTGTTACGGAAAATTTACCGGAAAATAAGATTTTAACTGAGGCTCCGCTCGTTGTAAATTTGGTTAACCCATGTGATAGCTCCTGTTAATAAGCAATTATGTATTGTTATAACGCCATTGTAGCGAGATAAAATATTACTGTCATTTTAAATTATTTTTTTATTATTCACTGGTTCAGTTATTTAAGTTATTCTTAGATTTTATCAAATATATTAAAATCTCGTGCTTTGGAAATAGGTAAAATCGCAAAGAGGATGTATATTCTAACTTAAGGATTTTTCAATAAAGATAGGTTTTTTGGAAGTTTTTGAATACATAATGATAGAACTTTTGTTACAAATTCCAACGGGATCGGGATTAACGCGAGTAAAACCGCCGGACACCCCCATGTTATAAATAAAATTGACTCAAACAAACATTACCCCTTGTACCGTTAACAAAAAACTAAGATTAATTCCGCGTCATAAACTTAAATTTCATTGTCAAAAGTAAAGAGTTATATAAAAAGTTTAATTCATATATTTAAATCAGATTGCAACCCTCACTGTTGGACGGTTGCACCCAATTTGTTCAGGAATTACGGTCGACAACAGAATACCGATAACCATCGCCATTTTTAATTCCATCGCGATCCAATCAACTGTTATATTGTGGTTAACAAATATATCAGCAATCATTTATTTTTAATTTGTGTATTTACATTTGCAAATTAAACATTGAATTTACGTAATGCTTGAGTTTTTGATGGGTGGTTTGGTTAGCGCTGGTTTTGTATTTGATCACGAGTTACGTACTCGTAAGTGGTCAATTTTTTCGCTTGCTAAGCTGTTGCCGATGATATAATGGTAAAAATGTATATTAACGTTTGCCATGTATGAGTCAATGCATAGGTCAAGTGATCCATGGTTCTCCTTTGTGATCACCGACACGCATCAAATAATTACAGCTATTCCTTTTCAATATGCTCATATTATTTGTGAGATTTTCAGTCTTGTAAAGATATTTAAAGACCGATACTTAGAAATAATAAAAATACAAAGTAAAATATTTATACGAAAATATTTGCTCTCAAATCTTCGATGTTTATCTAACAAGATACAGATGTAAATATATTCCTAACTCACGTATTACTTTATTTAAATTTGGTTCGTACTTTTTTCTATGTTTGTTTAATCAAATATTTCTATTGTTCAACTTTCCGCAAGTAATTTATTTGTAAGTATGATGGATTAACTTTCGTTGGACTTTAATTTTTTTCATCTTAACAATGTGAATAATGTATAGGTTTCTTTAACATCATAAAAATTGAAAAAAAGATTGATGAGATTGGAATAAATTATAACCTCTGCAATATGAAGGTAGACCTCTTGAGGTTACTACAGTTTCCTTCATAAATAACTAACGCAATATCGTGATTTTCGGCCAATCTTCTCTGCCAAACTTTTAATAGGTATGAATACTTTATTTTTATTTTCAATTTGTTATTGCTTACACAAAATTGTTTCGATAAAGCTTTCTTATAGATTGGACTCTCAACAATTTCGTTATATTCCCCCAAACATCCCAAGATATCCAATATAATTTGACCTACAATATTTGGACAAAGAAAACATTTTACTTGAACAACATCGTTTGGAACTGTACACATCAATTAGGATTTCTTGTTTAACTCAAATCGTCGTCTCCAATTAATATTGCAAAATATAATTTGACGGAAAATTTTGCCACAATCATTCTCGTGGGACAATTGATTACGTGCCCTAACATCCGTTCATCAATTGTAGAGAGATAAACGTCAAGCCGAGTTTGCAAATGACAAATGTTTGCTAATGACTCGCTCGTCGGAAACCGAATAATTTTGCGAATATTTTACTGACTGGCTATTACGGGCTGGCAATAATTATCGCCATTATAGCTGTAGGTGTCTTTAGGAAGCGTTGTTAAAATCGAAATACGTCTATAATCCAGTCATTGTCGCCTCGTCATTAGCACGTTCTTAGAAATCCAGGAGAGCTTTGTAAGGAAATTGATAGCAATTTTTCATGAGAAAAGTTATTACAAAATCTAATGTCAAATACAGGCGGTCATAACGATTTGTCATTTTGGATGAAGACATTACGGTACGGATCTGTTGTACCAATATTGGTTTAGGAATAAAAGTACCATTTCTTTCAACAGAGGCTATAATCCGCAGTTGAATGACAAGAGTAGTTAGACCCTTAACGTCGCCATTAAAAGGGTGCTTAACACCGTCCGGATTGCTGTGAATAATGGCAAAAGAATAGCTCGAGCACCGTTTTTAACGGTGGGTGAAAAGACTCGTAACTCCAGAGTCACTCAGAACTATAATGGGAGGCACGTGACCGAGCCGGGTGCCTCCCTTCATCGGTTCGGTATCGGATTCGGTTTCACTGTACATTCTACAATTATGGAGGCGGACATGTCTCTCGCATCTGTTTTAGACGTCCAATAACAAACATACGTAGTGCTACACTCATTTGTAGCTTTTGACTTTCTATTTAGATTACTAGGACAGTTATTTTTAATGACAATATTTTATGTTACAATGTCATATGCTTTTTAAAATGACGTAATAATCAATGGCTTTTATGACCCTAACCAAGTTTAGTGTCTGTTTCTAGGGTAACAGAAAATACGCACACGCTCTTTCATACTAATATCCACATTTGTAGATACATTATCGCGTGGAATTCGAATCCACAACCCAGTGTTCGGCAGTCCAACATGATAACCGTTGTACTTGAATCGTTCGGAATTCAAATAACGTACCAGAAAACAATGGAAAGATTAAATTTAATCAAACATTACACGCGAAATTGTATTCCTTTAACAACTTTGTGTTGTATCTAATTAATTTTAATCAGATTTATATCACGTACGGTTTGGAAAATCTTATTATTAAATCTTCGTAACTTTGTCTGGGCTAATTATGAACATTTTAGGAACTACCATAAATTATTATTTATTAAATGATATTGTGTACTATTATAAAATAATACGAAACCTACTTACATTGTTTTTATAAAAATCTATTTAAAAAAAATGATTTATTTGTATAGTAGTTCAATATTTTTGTGTGAAACTCAATCTCATAAACCAGAAAATTTTAAAAATACGGCTGATTTATTCATGGAATGGGAGGTCAAAACCGAAATTCTCTGAGTCGCCCTCAACACGATGGAGAAAAGACCTCAAAGTATTTGACAAAAATTTAAAAGATGACCTCCGGGATCGGGAAGATGATTTACCTCAGGAAAAAAGAAAGTAGTAAGGCTTTATTTTTGGAAAAGCCTTTGTCCAGCAGTAATAATACTGGTTAATTAAAAAAAGATGTAAAATCAATTACAAAATACAAATACAATTTGCCTTTTTTCGTTGAATTTTGAATGTGTTCGTACATGGAAGTACGAAAGCATTCAATTAAGAAAAGATTACATCAGATTTAATATTAAACATTTCATCCCTAAAATTAACTCGTATAAATGCGTAATCTAAACGGTTTAGGCGGTAGAATATTTATTTTCTATTGTTCGTCGAAACTCGGAAAGGTCATTATTCTAACATTGTCTAATAAATTTAGAATGGTTTCTGACATTTTTATAGAAAATATTTTTCCGCTAAACGATTTATCACGCGAAAGTTGACCAAAGGGTAGTCAACTATAGTAGGGATGCTAGTCACGTTTGTACCAAAGAAAAATGCATTTTTCATATTATCGGACGCTTTTCATAGAGTATTTATATCCATACCTACTGTAATACTGGATCGAGCGATCTAAGATCGTGATGGTTCTTTAGAGCTGAATTTATAATGGTTTGAATAGTCTGATAGATGGCTTTCAAGCAGAATTTTTATATTAAATTAAGTTCAATAAGCTTACACTGTTAACAATAAACTAGATATTAAACATGCGCGGTCTTATTTGCGTTACATTTTAAACCTAGTTTAACAAAACCTTAGACACTTGTCAGTCAAATCTGTCACTTTAGTCTTTTGACAGTATTCAAAATTGTACTTAGATCAGATTGTAACAGGTTTTTACAACTAAACAAGGTTTTTAGTACTAAACTAGACTAAAAATACAACGCAATTAAAGCAGGCGGTGTTTTCTATATTTCGTTAGACACATTACCAGACAAATTTACAATTACATATGAGTAAAGTCACTTAAAAATAATAATACTTTATACATTCTATTATGTAGGTTCATTTTAATGTAGATACTGCTTGAAATAAAACTTTTCTGGGTTAACTAACTCCTATCATTGGTAAAAATAATAAAAGATCACATCACTGGCCATAAAAACTGTACTACTATTGGAACTAATCAGTGGTACTATTGATCTTTCGTAGGAAAATAGTTCTCCCAAATATTATAAGAATTGTTTTCGGTAACAATCGCCTTTCACATTCGCCGAGGACTGTTTAGCCGATCCCCTGTGTTCATTTCAGGTAGCCAATTTATTTCATGGTCTATCTTTGTTTCCCCTTGAGTAAAATGAATGGGCCATAAAATTATTTAAGTATAACAGAAGATAATGTTCGTAGCAATTTATTGGAGCTGATGTTTTTTTGAGAATTGGTGTTTATATTTTCTTATAATATTGGTGAATATTTATAATAAAAAGGCGCTTTGTGAAGTCATATTCTTCTTTGATGAAGTCACTGTTTACCTGATAATTAGTTTTATTGTATTGCATTATGTTTATTTTATTAGTATTTTAATTATAATACGAGGCTTTCTCTACGAGACAAACTTTTAGTAAAATTAACAATTTTATGTTTAAAACTTTTAATTGTGATTTTAAACAAACAAATACAATTTTGAATAGTTTGAACATAAATGTTAAAGTATGAAGCCGTAAGAGCGTTGTCATCGTGCAATTACAAAGTTTCATAATACATTTTGAATTTAATGAAAATGGATGCAAATCAAACTTTTCACTCACAACTTTGTGACAATATTAAGCTTACATTTAATACTTGTGTTACCTATCAATCAATTTATAACTGTGTGACTGTGTTGACTTAAACAGCATTAAACGTTTTCGCCATAAAAAGAAAGCTTTGTGCAAATTGTAATATTTTTTTTGTATGACAAAAATGAATACATTCAGAAATTTTGGTACAACTGAATAACTATCATCCAAACATGAAAATGGTCACTTTTCCGTAGAAAATCTAATACTACGATAAAGCACAATGCAGGCTAAAATAATTCACATATTACTCTTAAACCACCACAATACCATTAGTAGTAGCGGTGAACTTACATAATCACATACATTACAATCATCTAAAAACCATGGATGGTAATCGACTATAATATGTATGTGTTTGAACTAATTAGAGATCCAAGCCGAAACATAATGCACACAAGATAGTTACAACCGGCGCGCCCGATGAAAGTCTGTAGCCCGCTCGCGTGAGAAACATTTATAAAGGAAGCTCATTTTATTATAACAGCGTACCATCGAATACTAATACTACCTTCAATAATGTTAGGTACCAAAATGATTTTCCACCTCCAAACGAATGTAAATAGTGATTCAAAACACGTCCGAGTATAGAGCCATACAGAGCGTCAATGTTCTCTCGTAGACAAGAAATTGCCCTCTTTACGGCCCCATGGCGAAGATTTTATGTCTTCCACTTACGAACATTGACTTCCGAGGTCGACAATTTCCTGTATTCTAAACGTGTTACCTCGCGAAGGACTCGAACGTGATGCCAAAGTGACGAAAATGATGTTTTATTCGGTAATTGACGCCCTTTTTCGCGCCGAGTATCGCAAGTAGCCAGACAGTAAAAAAAAATATTGAATTGTCCAATTTTATTTTCATTGTTATTTTTACAGCTTTGTTTTTATTTGGACGGAATGAGTTACAAATAAAACACGTGTATATAAATTTTCTTCAAGAGACATATCCCAAGTGGTTGAATTGCGAATAAATAATAAACTATTTGGTCAAAGCGTCGAGTTCCAATTTCGCTTATGACATTCATGACTAATATCAGTGGCATTATTTAAAGTATCGTCTGAAACCGAAGCGCGATAGAAACAATAGTTGGACCCTTTCCAATACAATGTCTGATACTGACGCCAAAATAAACGAGTACAAACCATTTGATCATGAATAATATTGCCGACTTCTTACAAGATGAGTGACGCGTCTAATCACTATAAAAGTTAACGTCAGTGTTAATGCACGCAATTAAGTCTTAATGTTAGGTTATCGGCGGCCTTAATAGGCTAGATAAAACCTTATTATCTGCGAACAGATATTCAATTATTGAAATGGTGACACAAACAAACATATAAAGAAATTGGTACAACAACTGTTTACTTTTAAAAAGTATTAGTACGTTCCGTACTTGAATTATAGAGCAGTAGAGTAAGTTCTTTAAAATAAATAAAATCACATCTTTTTTTTAGTGAAGAAGTGAAATCTTAAGCATTATCTACATGCTTCTTCATATTTAACAAATAGAACATCAACAATTGCTGTTACACAATTTAACTCATAATCAAATTGCACCAGAAAAGCTGCAACAATAGTATCGGAGTGTCACAAAGATGGAGAAATTCCGCATCCTTGCTTAAAATCGGGTCAAACTGGGTGCAGAGGTGAATTGAGGTGACCTCAGTTATTGCCGCCTTGCGGTCGCTTCCAACGTTATCCTCTTCCAAACGTCCACGGCTTTACACAGGATTCCAACTACTAAGGGATTCGTGTGAAACTGAGCTTTAAAGAAACCTTGTTTGCTTACTCTCCTTACGAAGTTACGAGCCCTTGATCATAAAATTGTGTGCACAAACACGACGCGTTATCCGATAAATTTTATACATTATAGGTAGGTTCGCTAATATCGTGTGTACGGAATTTTAGTACCTTTGTATCTGTCTCATGATTATAAAATGTAATTAAAAGGAATCCGGGGTTTGGCTAAAAGTAGAGTAATGTGTCAAATTAAGGGCCGTTGGTTCAATTCCCGTACGAAGTGAATGTGATAAATATGTTTCATAAATGATTATTTTGATTCTTATTTGTCAGAAAATTAGGTATATTCTCAAAGAAAAGGTGGCCTGCCCGATTCCTTTTTTTTCATTTCCACAGAAGTAAATACAATTTTAAATCCCATTATCTCAAAATAACATTTCACATTCAAAATTTGACGACCGCATTCACGTTTAGAAAACATTTATAAAGCACTAACGTAGTTTAAATAGATATGTAGTGAGTTTTTGAACTCACTTCTATATTTTCGTCTCTTTGAAATCCACAAATGAATTCAACGTTGGACGTTACTCACAGATGGGTACAGTTTTACTTTTATATTTAGAAGAGGTACAGCACTAGTACGATTCGATGTAGCCTTTTTAGATGCAAAACTTCTTTGGCGGTATTATCTTTGATAGTCTCTGGACTGATTTTATAGAATAAAAACGTGCTCTGTATTTTTAGGTATGGCCATGATTTTGTTCGTAGACTAATTTTAAATCTCAATAATACGAGTATTATAGATGTCTTATATTTTTTTTATGTTGTCCTCAGTCCAAGTTATTTGGGGATAAAAACCTCCTTAGTTTATTCTCATCATTAAATGACTCTTAGTTCATTTGTTGTTTTCATTTGAACACTAATTCATTTTTAATTATAGATGGTATGACTCTCGAAACTCTACCCATGCCTTTACATAGTCAAGAAATGATTAAAAAAGGTTAAAATCATAATTATCCGCGGGATTTTTATACACATTATGTACATTTAGATTCAACTGTGATATAAAACAATCTCCAAACTTTTAATGCTAACTGAATCGGAATCGTGACATATTCTTTTACCTCCATGCACAAACAGTAGTAGAAAAGTTATAACATAAATTCGTGTGCAAACTTTTATATTTTAAAAACATGAACGCGATACGAGATATCCATTAGATGACGTAATGTTCAAAACAAAAGACGAACTTTTAATGCGGGTGACGAAATAAAAAAGTTCTTTTATTTAAATTGTTTACAGTGTGAGTGTAGGATGTGGTGTATAAAATAAAATATATTAAATATACAATAAAGTTACAACCTTATTATTCTTAAAACCTATAAGCTATCAGTTATCTTTTTTTTGCCGGTTTTAGTCAGCCGTTTAACTTCTGAAAACATAGATATTAACACAATTTTTTTAAAGCTTAGATACATTTTGCAAAAAAATCTTCCTTGTAAATCCCTATACTTTGGACTCCAAAGTCTGTCAATCAGTAGCTAAAAGAATTTCATAAGCAATATAAAAGCAAAGAACTCTTAAAGAAAACTATACTTTAAATACTAAAGCCGACTATTCAAAGGAACGTAGTGACCTAAGGCTACTCAATTATAAGACACGTAATAAAAACTCTATGAAAGCGCGTCGTTTATTAAAATAACTGCAAAGAACATCGTCGCCTCAGGCTTGTTTACATTTTAATGTATACTTAAATATGAAATATGCGGTCAAACTGACTTTTAAGTTACTCTTCCACAACTGAAGCGAAGCAAGAAGGGAGGAGAGAAAATTAAAGTCAATCATCTCGAGCTATGCTTTCCACCTAGAGCTTGCTATTAGATATCAAATAATAACAAGCGTTTACCGTATCTTACTATAGTCATAGCTAGCTAAATACTCAAAACAGGTGTAGTAACTTACAGATAAATCTACTAAACAGACCTCGCATTAACTGTTGTGTATCCGTTGCAAAATTTAGTGACATTACTGTCTATAAACGAAAACATTTACGTAATTCCCTTGTCCCTAAATTCGTGTTTTGAAAATCTCTACCAATCTTAGTCATTTTTGCCACCATTTGTGCTAAGAGGAAAAATATCATTTTTCATCCAGTTTCAAATAAATCTCCATCTCATCGCTTCGCATCACCACTGGAAAAGCACCCTAAATCTTAGAAATAACTATTTTTCTTTATATCTTTATATAACTGAAAAAATATACTTAAACGAACTTAATAACTCAGTATGCCATGTATTTTCTAAATAAAATAAGTAAGATACATATGTCCCTAATAAAGTATCTTCACTTGTTGCTACAAAATAAGACCCTCCCACTGGCCACTTAACTAAAATATTCTACTTATTTGGAACTTCTTTTATTTTCTCAAGTGAGGAGAAAGAGGCAATCTATTTGGACGTGTTCTATTTTCGACTTCATAAAAGTGCGTACGGATTGCGCGAGCTTTGGTACGCGTAGTCAGGTTACGCGTGTCCGGAACGTCTTGTCCGTACTTGCAGCTATGCATACACTCTTGGGAAGCTGCAATAGGGTAGCTTCCTTTGTAGGCAAATTGAAATTCTAATTAGTTCGTCAGATAAATTTCTGAAAAATATTAGACACGTATTTTTTGTTTTATCAAATTAATAAAACTGACATAATTATAACGCATTCAAGTTAAGGAGTGGGGGCTTGTGACGTCAACTGTTGCTTAAAATTGCAGCAACCTGTGACGTTTCACGAATTTTCGATTCACTGTATCGTCTTAATTATTTGTTTACATGGAAAATAAAAAATACGTGTTCATTTTTTGGAAATCTATAAGACGGACTAATATTTTTTTTTTAGTCAACTACCCTATTGTACGGACAAGACGTTCTGGACACGCGTAACTTGACTACGCGTACCAATGCTCGCGCAATCCGTACGCACTTTTACATTTTATTACGAGCCTCTATTAATACCATTTGACTTTCTGCTGGCAAATAATTTTGTTTCCAGAATTTATTATGTGATACAAACAAACATTAACATACTAATTCCTTTGCAGAACGTTGGAATCTGTTTTGCCAAATATAGCTCCTGGAAAGTTTCCTTCAATTGGAAGGTTATTTACTTATTCATCCTCATTCCATACATATATAAATGCGTTAAGTAACTTTGTTTGTCAGCTATTTCTTGATGTCAAAAATACGGAATCTATTTTGATATAATTTGTAATGGCTGTTTTTTATACACGGTAAAAGAAAAGCTTTTATCTTAATATTATAATTATGGAGAAGTAAGCTAAAGTATTTTTGTGTCATCATCATCAACGTCCGTCAGATAGATTTCGAAAAAATAATAGACACGTATATTTTTGTTTCATCAAATTAATAAATCAAACACGCCCCAATTTTTATACAAAAAATATTTTATGTAATTAATAGTAGATACAAAAATTATAAGGTTTTATATACAGATGGTTCGGTTATGAATGGAAAGTCAGGTTGTTCAATAGTATTTT
This sequence comes from Timandra comae, assembly GCA_958496195.1. Lineage (NCBI taxonomy): Eukaryota > Metazoa > Arthropoda > Insecta > Lepidoptera > Geometridae > Timandra > Timandra comae. The sequence continues at coordinate 5,496,116 of OY292371.1, forward strand.
GTGAAAATAGCTACAGTTGTAGACTTTGGGACTTCTTTTCAATCTTTAGTTGTGAATCAATAGCTATACTTAAAGCGTTAGAATTAATACATTCTTCATCCAATTTAGAGAAATATATTAATTATACCGACTCCAAATCATGTCTAACTGCTATAAACAATCCAAGTAATCTAAACCCACTTATAATTGAAATCAAACAGCAAATACTCGACCTGTTACAACAAAATTATGAAATAGAAATTGTTTGGATCCCAAGTCATGTAGACATAGCTGGCAACGAAAGAGCGGACAGCGAAGCTAAATCTGCAACATCTAAAAATGAAATTTGTAAAACAATAAAATCAACCCCGACACAAGTACATAAAATATAAAATTAAAACTCTTTGGGATCATAACTGGAAAACAAATAACACATCGAAATTATTCTCTATTCGGAATTCTATTTTCGAAAAACCTCCTTTATCATTTTCTAGCAGGAAGGATCAAGTAGTTATCACCAGACTACGAATTGGACACACTAACTTAACCCATATCCATTTAATAACTAAAAATCCAGTAAACAAATGTATATGTGGACAAAATGTAACAGTTTCCCATATATTAGTTGATTGTTCTTGTGTGTAGTGTTTACACAAATGATAGACGTTCATGTAATTTACCCAATATCTTAAAGGACTGTTTAGATGATAATGGTTGTACACTTAGTTTTTAATTTTAGGAATTTATTGTTTGCATGAGAACAAGAATTGTTTGCATTGTAATTATATATGAGAAGACTTCTCGTGACCACGATCGGTGAAACCGGGTCGAAACGTCGAGGTAATTTTAATAATTATGTTATACGCGATTAAGACCTGTTAATCATGCAAACAATGAAAATAGTTGTAATAGAAAGGTGTGTTACAGATTGTTTTTACAACACCTACTTTAGGTTAGAACGGACGGGTTGTACAAACAGAGAGGTTTAATTAATTTATGCTTTCTTTGTTCAACACGTTACGTTGCTAATATCTACGAAGGTCGGGTTGAGCAAATATTATTTGTTTAAGGTGGACGTGATAACGAGGCTTGCTTAGTATTTGGTCTATGAATTCACTGTTTTATTGAACGGGTCTTGTTGGTCTAATAGGTCTAGGAGTCTAAGGGCCTATTTCATCATCTTCAAGTAACGTTCCTAGTAGCAACTCACAAGTTTTGTCCCTTGATATAAAGTAAGAAAGAGAAAAAACTAACTTTTCAACACACTTGCTCATAAAGGGGCTCTTATTTGTGCAAAAAGAGTTGAATAATGACACGGTTGAGTCACTAGTGAGTTATAGATTTTTTTTTAATTGTTTAGTTTTACAAAGTTTCGATACCAAAAAAAATCGTGTCCATACATTTTAAAAACAAACTTCAACTATGTTGCCTTACTTTTGTTAGGTCTATGGTCGATTCCATTCATTCATTCATTCATTCGATTTTTTTTTTTAATGAGTATATTCTTTTAATCTATGGCCGATCAACATTGTTGTTTTGGATGCGTGCGAATAGAAAAACTGTTAATTTATTAGCGAAAAATGATAATTTCTTCTGTTGAAAAACGTTGTATGGTACACGCGTGTATTGATGATTACTATCCTCGGCTATCTTCAGACCCTCGCCTGACGGCTCGGGCCTCAATAGCGCCTCGGAAATAATCACCAACTTACCTCGCTTGTACTATAAATAACTATTACTTAGTTAGTTACTTTACTTGAAGGTCGTGAAATAGCCTTAGTGATATCATAAATTGTTTGTGACCCGTTTTTTAATCTCGTTAATGTAGCCTACTATAGCTGACTTCAATATAAATTGAGGCAAAATTTTATTTTTCAAATCCGATTAGTAGTTCGAATTCGTATGTATGCGTTACTACGCATAAGATACTCTTAATACCGTAGATACAGACCATAAACTGCAGAAAGGTATAATTAATATCTATTAATATCTTTTTACGGGATATTTACACGCCCGCCGCGGGCGCATCGCACTTACTCCTGATGAAGGCCACCGAATGTGGCTGAAACTAGTCGAGGGATTCGACTTATAGGTACGTGTAAATACCCCTTAAAAAGATATTAATTATAAACAATGACGTACGTTTCGTTTAATAATAAAATTGCAGAAAGGTAGTCTATGTATATACAAGCATTCCACCTTATTAGGGGTCAGTTATTTTTATTAAACAGATAAAAGAGAAATAGACGATGATTATGTTATAAAACACATAACACACAAGTTTATAAATAGGCATTATTCAAAATTACATTCGACAGTTTCATAGGCTTCATTTTCAATTTTAAACTCCAATAAAATTAAATAGCGATCTTTAAACACTTAAACTTACTTTAAGTGTTACAAATCACCATAAACATGACTATTATCTTAAACATTTTATTACAAATCTTATAACCAAAGTACTGGAATTAAACAGCTAATGAAAAGTTACGAGATTCAGAATATTCTTATTCAAATGCGATTCAAAACCTTAATCGTTATTTAATGTACTCAATTATTTTGTTTGCATAAGATACTTTAGCGTCTGTTATTATGATACAAAATATATGAGACTGACTCGCTTAAAGCTTGTGCTTTTAATTTAATATTTAGTTGTTTCTTTTAATGAATGGATGTTTGTTACTCTTTCACGTAAAATTACTGAACCGTTTTAGATAAAGACAAATATTTCTTGTAACTAGTCAATTTGGGGAATTTATCGGGAGCAATAAGTGAACACAGCGGATTGTCAGAATAAACTGTTTTATTACTTTTTCTTACTACCTACGTTACCAACCCTACTTATTATAACATTATGCTACATACACTACAGTAACTAAGAGAAAACTAAGTACTAGCTAAAGAAGAGGATGTATGGAGAACTCCTCTGGTTCTTTTACTCTGAGAACTAAATAGTTAATTAGACAGTGTTGTGTGCTAGCCGGTTTAGATGTAGTTTAGTACATATGGTTTTTATAACTAAGAGTAAGTACTAGCTATAGAACATGATGTACTTATAGAGAACACCTCTGTTTTTGTACTCTTAGAACTAAACAGTTTACTGTCCTGTACATTTTTTACTCAAAGCACTAAACAATTTAGTACTGCCTTGTCTGTTGTCTGCAAGCGTTCGAACGCCGACAAAACCTGCAAACAGAATTCTTCTTAGCGAAATCTTTACACAAAAATGTTTCTTTAAAATAGCTCTGGAAGACGGTTCCCTATTTAGGGCATCCATCAACGTCAATGTACAGATAACTGGGAGCGAGTGATGTATAGACTGGTGAGAAAGGTCTGCGGTTTTACGTTAACCATTGTTATTTAGTATTTTAAAAACTTATTCAACTTGCCTTGTTGCCTTGGGACATATCGATCAGTAGTTAACATGTTCAATTGTCAAAGTATTAGTAACTTTGACACTGGTATTGGGTTTATTTATCAATTGAGACTAGTGCTGAGTACATACATCATCATCATCATCAGCTCATATAATGTCCCCACCGAGGGGCTCGAGCCTACCCTGAATTAGGGTGATTAGGCCTTAGTCAACCACGCTGGCCAAGTGCGGGTTGATCGACTTCACACACACTTGGAAAGAGTACATACATTATATCAAAAATGTTCGTTGAATTTGGGTGCATGCCTGGTGATGAAAACACATAATGGAAAACTCAAAGGTGGTGCCGGTGACCAACAGGACTACCAAACCATAAGTAGCAGTTTTGATACCGATGCAAGGTAAACCTTTGTAAAACATTCGCGTTATCCACATATGTTTCCCTAAACCTTGATTGAGAGGTCATGCCTTGTCGTAACACAGTTTCAACTAGAACGGACGGGAGGTATGATCTCGAAAATTGCATCAAGTATATTATTATTGTAGCAAATGAATTTTAATAAATGATTTAAATGATTTGATTTGAACTGAGTGAATATATAAATGGGTGTATTTACTAATAATAGATACAGCTAAAATTAAAACGTCTATTCGTCCTCTGTTTATTTACAAAAGTATATTTTTAAAACCTTTTTGGAATATAAGGTTCTTTGAACCCAAATCACTTCACAGCTTATTACAACAAAGACCCTTAAACGACATAACGTTATAATAGCTCTTCCTATAAGAAGGAATTAAATATTCTTTACAATGTTTTTATAAGAAAAATTCTTCATGCGAATTCTTACCACGAACAAAATAAATTCCCTTCGTGGGAAGCACTTGTGTGCCTAAAAATGTGAATAATAAAAGGTAAGAAATAAATATTATTTTTTGTGAAAGTATTCTCTGAAAAATAATGATCAAAAGATGACAACAGGCACTTACAATGCAGGAAATAAACGATTTAACCTGTAAATAAGGAGTCGACTTGAACAATACAAAGACGAATTGGGGATACACAAATGTGTCAGCGTTTTCTTTGTTCAATGTAATTTTTTCCTAAGAATACTTCAAACAATGGCGCCTGAATGCGAGGGAACTACGAGTACGTGCTAACCAACTAAATTACATTGAAAGCATCAATACATAAGACAAACGTATAGAATGCGAATTGTTCTTCACTTACTTACCAGTATATGAATAGTTCTTTATCCAACTACTGATGAAAGTATCTGGCAAAGAATAAACAAACATCGTATACTATTAAATTACATATTACTAAATAATATTTTAACAGGCAGATATTTGTACGGCGTCTTCAAGAAAACAGTATTTTGTTTCTTCTCTTTCTGTAAGCTTATTCAAGTAAAACTTCTAACCGATTGTAACTATTTTTTTTTATATAATCCGATACTTTTACCTCGAAATTTCTACGAGAGAAAACGAAAATATCAATTGATTGTTTACTAAATGAAGGAATATCAGAATATTACGTACATGCAAGTATTATTCTGAACCGCAAAATTAACAATGTGTGACATTCACCAAACCACATTCAGCTAGTTTGGCTTGGTCACTCTCAATATATGCGTTCTAGTTAGTTTCCTAGGAAATATACTCAAGATATAGATTATTGCCGTCTCTATTTTACCGTTCTGATTTTACCTACTAAAATATTCAAATTTCAACAAAATAACTTAGTAATAAGATAATAAAGTCTTTAGAAAAATGTTTGATTACTTTTATAAGAAATTTGAACAGATTTTGAGTACTTAATGGATCTCATAAACTGCTTATGCAACTTAGTTTAATCAAGTTTAAGGCTTTTAGTACGCCGAAACCACTTGGAAAATTAGCTCTGTAAGTGGATAAAAATTGAGGTTAATCTAAGTAGTATATATATATATGATTATGTAATTTAAACATTATTTATTTGTAGTAAATACTAGAATTAATTTATAAATGAATAATATTTTGTGTGTAAATGTCAACTAGAATCAAAATTAGCAAGTTTTGTGTTTACTATCTCAAGAAATAGGCGACGATAGTTACTTACTCAAGCGACATGTGTGCTCATTCAAAAACGCCGTGGAACAGATTAAACGAATAAGCATGTTATTAATTCAAGATGCTCTACAAAACAGCTTTTGAATTTCAAATTGTACAGCTCGTAGTTAACAACTTTGTCAGTTAAAATAAACGTAAACAGATAAAATAACATTCTAAAATTAAAATACAACATCTAAATACCGAAATCCCGACAAAGAAAAACAGAAGCGAGAACACGCGTGTTTCGACACAAAGTTATAAAATGTTAAATCAAGTTTGTTAGCAAAATTTTCAACTTTCAAGATTCCCCTAAGCCTTTCAAGCCTAAGATGTTATTGAAATTAAATATTACGCAAAATTTTCTTGAAGCTAAGCACGGAAAGGCGTCGAGTGAACACAGAAATTGAATTAACCAAATCCCTTTGACGAAGTTCGTGTTTGAAGGCAACTTGTTTAAACTGTGAAATTATTAGCGGTGGAACGGTGCTCTTTGGCGGCGGATAGTGTTGTTTACTTTATTAATGACCAACGTCAAATTATTCTTCGCGCTACTGTTTGATGGTCATTTTGTTGTCCTTTTTCAATCTTACTATTTTTTAAAAATCTTATTCCTAACCAGTTTTTATTATAACTTTGATAGAGCATGAATCAAAGTTGTATCATACTTATATTTTTAGTGATTTTAGTTCATAAAATGTTCTAAAGAGTTAAATTCTACTTGAATACGGCCGAGGTAAAACCAAAATGTAAAAGAAATCATCGCGGGTATTTACCTATTCTACAGAAATGTAACAACCTAATATACAATTCTGGTTAAGGCATTAAAATTAAGCAAGCGGATTAAATTAATGAATAATTAATATTGGTTATAACAAAACTAAATTATTTATTTATAAATAAGGCATCTGGCATAGACATCGAGTTCAGTGGGATAAGTTTCAGACAAGTTGAGATTATCGGGTGAATAAATCAGGGATGAACGTGGCCTACGAGATTTATTACTCGACGAGTGAGAAACGTGCGTGTTATACTATGTTTGGTTGAATACGAGCACAAGTTATACATTTTTTATGAAATAGTATCTTATTTTTGCATAAACATGTTCAAAATATACTGTCTTCTAAGACAAAATTACGAAGTAAAAATTTGGTTTGTAGGTTCTCGTATACTCTCTGTAATATGCAGCCACAAAAAATTGTGGGTTCATATAACTGCATCTTATTTTTGCATATAATTTTAAGTATATCACATACTTATACGAGATAAAATAACACAAAAAGGATGTTTGTGTGAATCCGAAACACAAGATCTCACAGTTTGGTAGATCATTATGTTTTTCTTTTTTTTATTAATAGTTACGTATTCTTAAAAGTCAGCCCTGAAATAAAGTAACTATAAAATAGAAAATAAAAAATGGAATAAGAATAAATATAACAATCGTGAAACATTCAAAGACTGTACCTGTGGTAGATGCAATTATACTTCGCAGACCCTTTCTCGACCACAAAGCATCTTTTTGAAGAACAAACCTAAAAATATAATGTTATTTTTTACAAATTCCTGACGTGTTAACAATTTTCTTTTTCACAAAAAGGCAGAACACACATAGGTATGTGGGTAAAATTATGAGAAAAAGCGGAAAACATTTTTAATTCGCGTAACAAAAGATGGAAATCTAAATTTACCTGGACACGAGCTATGAAAAAAATGTTGTTTCGACCAACTAACGTAGCCTGTAAAATTTTTGATATGCTATCCGACAGAGATGGTCGTTGGTATTCATAACAGGTGTTCTGTGTTTTCATTACGGATTAACTGATTTAGATTCGATGACATTTTATTATTAAACGATATTTTTTCCCGATTTTTATCAAGTTTTTTATTGGATACGGAAATATCACCAAAGAACAGAAATGGCTTATAGATTAGAAATCACTATTACAAACGTTTTCCACGCATTAGGCACGCGTAGTGATTACTTCTACTATTCCTATAAACTAAAATTACATTGTATTAAAATTAGAGAGTGGGAGGCGTACATATTCTGTTACGAGATCATGCAAAGTGATGTGATACTTCACTTCATATATATTTTAGCAGTTTTCAATCCCTATTCAACATTTTTCCTGTGTCTTTTTAATAAATTATTTAATAGAAGCTTACTACCAAGCTTACTTATAGCTATATTATAAAAGAACTGTGTAATCTGATGACAATTTGTAAACTTAATTATGTAAGAAACATTATTGTAGACAACGATCCACAGATGAGAGGGGACTCTCCTAACACAAGTTAATAATACTTAAAAGAAGTGTTCCCACACAACTTTGTATAATTTATGTGTGTTTTTTACAATTTTTTTTTTGTATATATATATATATATATTCTCTCCAAATAAAAACACCTAAACAATATGACCTTCATTTTTCTTTAGAACAATATAACTTCAGTATAGCATAAAATGTATTGTAAAACAAGGCATTCATCGCCGATAATTCCATTTAAATTGTGGAGTTAAGTCTCACCGTTTACACGGACTTGTACCAGGCCAGCATTGTCCATGAATTAACAATGAACTTGGTACCAAATTGGGACCGTTCGGACAAATTGCGTATACGTAAACCATCGGGAACATTCACTTTGACATTCTACTGTATTTGTTTGATCATCGGAATTCTTGTTATAAATTGTTTAAAACTATTGAATGGGCAACAATAGATGTGGTAATAATTAAGTGTAAATTTTGTTTTCCTGGTAATTTATTTATGTTATTTAATATTTTTTAGTTTTGTTGTATAATATTTTATTGTGACTTTCATAAATAAGTTTGATTAAAAAAAATGTTTTTAAAATATCTGTTCATATTGTAAATAAAGCTTGTTATGCCCCCATTATTAATCACATAATTTTGTCATCCATATCAATCATTTGTAAACAAAAGAAGGCACTCATAAAACCCACAAAAATCCTTTATAATTTAAATTACACGTTTTAAAATATTACATAAAATATATTCTATTTGAAATGTAACAAATGTTATAAACTAACGTTAGGTAGGTTGCGTAAATTCGATTCTAACTTCCACACATATGCTATGAAAGCCACCGCTGAGATTTTCTCCAAGAAAAATATTGCGAAAAGACAGACACGGGGATAGATAGACACGTAAATTGAATTTTAAATTTACAGTAGCAATTGTGGGGTAAACTTCCTGAATGGAGAAATTCCTAGTTTATTTTTATTTACTTTTCGGTTTACAAATACATATATCTCGTAACTCTTTCGTGTTACATCGAGTTACATGATCATAATGATAAGCTTTATTTGCATTACTATTATAAATGTTACTACTAAGTGGACATAGAGATTTTAGTAATATACATGCACTAATGAATAAAGTAATAGGTAGATACTCGTTATTTATTATGTTATGTATGGATTTGCCTGAACAACAGTAATTCTTGGGTTTGATTCCTGCATCGAGAATAATTCGTATTTTCCAAACAAGTTTTCAATTTCAAGTCAAATTTAGTTTGGGTTTAACTAAAACGCATTGTAAAAGCGTAGTGATTTCGTGAAATCCTATTCACCGAACTAATATCATGATAAAAGTCTTTATTCTGCAGTAGGATTATTACTTTGTGCCAAAAATTTAGCTGCTATTTTCGCTTCTAACTTAGGTTACTAATACCTTAAAATTTAAATCACCTAAACCGCTAAACCTTAACTTAGTTTCAATTTAAATAGTACCAAATTAAGTGAAGGCCTCAATTAATTATTCCGGAATAAAGTTTGTCACAAACCTTCTACTCCAAAGGGTGCAATTTTTTATTGAGATTTCGCTAACTTTTTTCATTAAATTCCCAAAAGTATTTGAAAAGTTTTACTGGTTTTTAATGCTAGGAAAAAATCTTTAGCAGTTTTTCACTCCAGTATTGTCGATCGGGGTTGGAGACCATCTTACTGCGCATTTTAATGATCGTAAATGCTTTACGACCTATTTAGATTAATCTTATTAAAATTAGTCCTTCAACGCTTCGAGCGATAACGCACGAATTGTTATAATATCGCACATACCAAAATGGGAAGTTCCTAAATAAATAGTAACATATAATTAAACACGTTTTCCCTTTCCTCTGAATTACGGCCACAATATTCAAGATTCACTTACGCAATTTCTGATTAGTGGCCGAATTTAAGCGTACATGATGTTGCGTGTTTCCATCCCATTAAGATAAGCTCGCCAAACGAGACGCGTGGCTTAGGATTAATGACGGGAAACAAAACAGTGTCTGCACCGGTGTTACATTTGAATGGCCTTTACAAAAAGTAGCTTTGTCGGAAATATATAACGGGAACAAATAACAGTAGCGAACGTTTCCAAAATGATAATAAAACGTTTACAAATTCACACAAATCATAAAGGGTGCTTACATTGATGTTTTTTGTGTACAATTGTGAATACATTTTGATATTCGGAACGATTGTTGCTCGAATATACCTTTATGTGTACCTGTTATAACTGCTACAATTACGGGTTTTGTTTACACTCAATATGAATAGGAATTTCTTCACTGAGAACAAAAGAAATCTAGAGCATGTTTTTGTGATGAAATCTTTAAGGGGTACGTTTAAATAGTAACTTGTATGCATCGTGCATTTTTCCATTATCATGTCCAATTATTTAGGTAATAAAGTTGTCATACTCTTGATACCTACCTATACCTAAGTCTGTATATTATTGAACAGCAGAAGAAAAAACTTAAAAAAATCAATTACTTATTCTAAAAAAAACATTCAGAAAAGTGATCTTCAGTAGAATCTCATAAGTCAACACTTTTACTCCAACAATTGAAAAGCAATACTAATTAAGGAGAACAACTAACATCACATCTGAGGCGCAAATAAAACCCAATAAACCATTCGTACTACTATACTAGCTCGAAACAAAACCGAGCGCAGTAAAAACGCTAGCACGGAAGTATCACTGGACCATTAAGACATACACTCAGGGCCTCAACTCTGTTAGCAATAATGCTGTGATAATACTAGTCAAATGTATATTTTATATCACCATCATATGGCCGATTTTTACATTTGTTGTATTCTCCTTACACACTGTATTCTAACGTTTATTTTACAGCTATTTTATTTAATTTTGACATGTACCTAACAGTGACACCATAGCCATTTATTAGCCAAATACCAAAATTCTGATACTCTCGTTATGGTATCTATATTTAATAAGACAATGTGTTGATATAGATCAACAGATTGTCAGATCAAATAATGTCAAATAGCAGACTTGATACCCTGAGCGAATTGTGCACAAAAAGCTTTAACGTTTTCTTTTCAATTAAAATGTAAATTCAAAGGAATAACTCAGAATAAGGAAGTTTTTATGTGCTCATTAACTGAGACCCTCTTTATAGGTTTGGCCCCGTGTAATCGCTGTATAAGCCTAATTGGTTATAGATGTATCGTTGCTTTATGATTGCAGTTTTGTGTTTGGGTTGTTTTTCATAAATATTTTTACTGTCGCGTGACTAAAAAACGTTGATGCCTAATGCTCCTGGAAGTCTAAAATGTAGTACGTTAATTATTCATCAAAGTATTAGTTTCACCGTTCATTTAAAGTAAGTAAATTAAAGTTTTATAAATTGCAACATTAAATTAGTTTATGTACATAAGTTATTCGATGATTAAAGCACAGGGCAAAAAGTAGCAATAGTAGAATTGTTCACATAAAACTTTCACATTTTTTTCTGTATTTTTCTTATACCGTCTGTAAAACATAGTATTTTATAAACACTATAAACATAAGGCAAAATAAAAAAGCGATAATCTTAACTCAATTAGATACGTAAAAAAGTTATTACTCTTGTCGTCTGCGCGAACCATGTAATTTGTTTACATAAACATTTAAATTAAAGGATTACACTAATAACAAAACAATAAACTGACGTAACAAAGTTAACATTGTATCTTTATTACTGAAACAATTTTGACAAGAGAGCTGTGACGTTTTAAACCTTAGAATGATTTAATTTTCTGCAAATATCCTTAGCGTAAACGTAAATATAAATTGAATTTGCTGTTTTCTCTCCCCAATGAATATTCCAACAGCAGATTCCGCTTATGTAAGATAATTCAAAATTATTAAATAAATATTCGTTACAAAATTACTTTTTGGAATTAGTTAAAAGTTACTTTATTTTATACTTGGACGTGACTAAATTTAAGAAAAATAAATTGAGACAAGCGCCAAACGAAAAAGTGTGAGCCAAAATCTTAATTATGATCATTGTACTCTGGCAGAGTAAAAAGTCGAGTTAAATTACGGTCATAAAAGTGTCGGTGAACTTTTTTATATTGAGTTTTCACATAAACATTTTTAATACACAAAACATAATTGCAAAGTTTTATCAAACAGAGTAAAATACGCTACATTGTTCCAACACTTATAAATGCTGTGAATATTTTGAATTATCACACCTAACAAAGCACTTATTTAAATTAAACATAACTTTTAAACATACCATTAAATTTCCACAGTTTTAAGCTGGAATCAGATAGAACTTCTATAAATTTTTCAACAAAATTCCTCCACAAAGTTTGCAACAAAAACGTGAAAAACTAAAAAATTTAAAACTTCACCAGACTGAAAATTTCCACAGGATCTAACACAAAAGTACAAATCGTTCCCAAATGGTATAAAACCTGACCGATATTATTGTTAAACTGGGCATGAAATATTATATACCCTGGTCGTTCATTCACCAACACGAAATCCGTCCATTTTATCTGGCTCTTGAGGTTTCCCTGACAAATGATATATCCGGAACAAGACCCTTGCGAAAGTATCCTTGGGTTTTCAACCACATTGATCTGACTTATACCGTCACACACACGAACGCAGTTTGTCAAAGTATGAAACGAGAACTGCTTAAACATTGACCTTTTATTCATATTTAATGGCAGCAATTTTTAAAAGTAATTCAAGTCATAGAAAGAAAAGTTATAGCAATTACGTTTTTCCTTTTAAAACAAATTGACGTTAAAACTTGGAGTAACTCTTTAGTTTAAGTATTTATAAATCTATTTTGTATCCATTGGAGACGTTAAATCATGTTCTAACAACATTTCAGCCAAGTCAAAGGGAAACTAACTTTTGTCAAAGAAAAAGGACTCGTGTCCCAGAACTTTACGTAAAAATCAAGTTCAGGTAAACTTAATAAGATTCACTAGTTTCAACTACCCAACTTTACAACGTTTTATCATTTAATTTTGCTTTTATTGCGGAGATATTGATAGCACAAATTGGTTCTTTTTACAAAACCTATCATTGCAAACATCTGTCCTCAAATTGATCATGAATCTTATATGAAAGTTGTCGAAAATGAAATATTTCAGTTCATAAAAAACAAATAGATAAAGGTTCGAACGATCACGAGTCGAAGAGAAATGAAATTCACAATTTGGGCACATTTCGGACATCAAATCTCAACTGGAATTCAAGAAAAATATTTGATTAGATTTACGAAACTTTTCAATTCGTTCCAAGTTGCGGCGACCGATGTATTAAACAAATGGCGATTACGTAAAAGTTTAATTGAAAATCCTCGAATCTGTGATGATAAAGGTTTTTATTATTCTCCAGGTAACGCATAAACTTTGTAGTCCGTAATTGAAAAGGGCAGTAAATTCAAAATTTTGTTACGGTTATACCAACATGGAAAAATTTACAAAGAAATGTTGTATTTTAATTTGACTCGTATTAAACAATTTGCAAAGATTTTAATGAATAACTGACGATTTTATGGCTTAGTACACACATTATTGAGTACATTCAGGATCAATAGTAGATTAACACGTTCAACCCGTTCTCTAACTACTGATATGATATGTCATATCAGTCAAAGCGATTGTTTCTTTGTTAATTGTGGTCGGTTTCATACAAGAATTGGTGGCGTGTCAGTATTTTACGCGAAGTCCTACCATCGGACCTCCAGACAATCGTCTTCTTGAGTACTAGGCCGATTTAGGTGAATTTTGGTATACTTAGATGTTCCATATAGCATTTTCATCTCAAAACTCCCATGGGATTGGGATTTACGAGTATTAAACGAGTATTAAATATAATGGACATATATAATTGCTTTCGGAAAGTCAAAAATACTAAATATGGCAAAAATCTCTTCTTTAACAAGGTTGTACTCTGGGTACTTTTTACTTGTCAAACTTTAACAGTGAATGATTTTGATCAACATTTAAATGAAAGGATCAAAATTTACTTTAAAATATCTCGGTGAGTCATCAACTAATGTTTTAAAAACTATATTTTTTTTAAATTATTAATCATTTTACTTGATGTCTTCCGTTTGGCATTAACCTATGCTTTAAAAACTTCAATTAGTAGAGGGTTAGTATTATTTCATTGAAGAAACCAGCTGTGAAACGAAAAAAAATGTATAACAAAGTCAGTAATGGATTTTCTGTAGCCAGACAGTGTTTTATCAGATCTTGACCGGATGCTTACTCAGGATTCTTAGAGTAGTTTGCACCGGATGACGGTATTTCCTTAGCCAACTGAATTCCTTTCACAGATCTTTTTTATTTCTTTTTATACGCAATAATTGGATTAGATTTATTCTACCTGAACTTTTTGTATGTACTTCTAAAGCGTTTAGGTAAAATTAGTTTAATTCATATTTGTGTTACTAGGTAGTAAATAAAATCTTGCAATTATGTCAATGTGTGTCGTTGATCTCAAGCTCAGGTATTGTTTTTTCTCCTCAATTTTTTTTATTGCCATTTAAGCCCTGCCCCTGGTAATGAGGAGAATATTATTTAGTGTTGAAAATAAGTATATAATATAAATAAAAAAATATTTATTTCCCTGTGTCCATGTGTAAGAAAATTTTGGAAAATTCACCAAAAAGATTTGACCCAGGGAGAGCCAGAGCAGAAAATACACTTAACTACTGATATAAAATTAACACGATTAATGAAATATGCGACACAGTTCTAATAGAACAAACGAAGACGCGACACAGGAAGCAAGAAGCTAAGTTTCACTAGCTTAAGTTTAGTTGAACGCTTAGTTATGCAGTGAACAACCGTCACTGCTAGGAGCAACTTGTGTTCAGTTTTCAAACTTATACACGTGTGACTTGAAACAACGCCCGCCTACTTTAATTCGTTTATACTGAGCCGCGGTTACGGATGGATAACTTTATTGTTACTCCATCTTGTCTTGTTCGACGTTTTAATTGCATTTACACAACTTCATTGTAGTTCGTTTGTCACTATTGTTGGATGGTAAATAACGACAGTTTGTTTGTAAATAGTTTTAACTGACTTCGTGAAAGGTTGTTCTTTGAATGTACATCTATATTTTACATGAGTGAAGGCGGTTCAGTGAAATATACGTTCGCTTCTCTTTTCCTTCCATTCAAGTTTGTACTATTTAATTGTAAATTTTGGTAGAAAACAAATCCCTAAAATATTTATTTAATATTTTTTAAAATTGTGTGTAAAATAATTTCTAATACCATATTTTACTCCTGTCAGAATTGCATTACTTCAAATAATATCTATTCAATTTCGAACATGATTACAAAACTTCAAACAATTGATCCATTAAGATAAGTTCAATAATAAAATATTGCCACACGTAGTAAAGACATAAAATTGATTTAAATTCTAAAGCATTCAGTGTGAGAAGATAATTCAAAACCACATGCGTGAAAACAAACTTTTCCTTTACGAATGATACCTATAAATATGATATGAAATTCCATTTCAGTTTTTATGAAACACGTCTTCTCAATTTATCTGTACATATAATAAAATTGAAACAGTGCGATGTCTGTACAATAGATATTGAATAATAAACTAATTTAGAGTCTTAATGGAACAAAAAACCCAAGAAAAAACTGAATGTATGTATGTTTGTACTCATATCATGCTAAAGTTACTGCACCTACTTAGACGAAATATGTAAGTACGTATGTACCTGAACAAGAATAGCACATTGGATACTTTTATCCAAAAAATCTACAGTAGGTAATAGTATTGATTACAAAATTATCTTTAAAATAGAAAACAATTAAATCATTCATTTAAAGATAAATGTATGTAGGGCTTGCAAACACACTTGTCAGTGTGGAGTTTTCTGCCAAAATTGGATAAGTTAGTTAGCGCACTAAACGTCCAATAACTGAACGACCGAGCACTGCTTCATAAAATAGTTAACAAATAGTCAAAGCAAAAAATATAACAGTATCTGCCAAAAGTGGTCAACAAACATTATTATGTACTCTATATAAATGTATTTTTATTTTATTCTCCTTTCCATAAAACAGCTATTTATTAGCTAAGTAGTAAAATCTATAACACATGATAAGAAAAAGGTACACATAACATAATCATTCACTACATCGTTTCATTATAGTAACTGACATAACGAAGTTCGAAAGTTGTATATAGGGTATCAGAAACTACGCACAGGCACACATATCTTAAAATACTTCCTTCTTCCTTTCGCAAATGGTTTTATATCAATAATAGTATAAAGAAACATAACATATCAATTAAGATCGTGTATGTTTCGCCGCAGGGAGTCGACAGTAGGTTAATAAACACAACTTCCAATATAGTTATTGATCCCATGCAATAAGAGAAGCCAACCAAACATTTTGCCACAACAGTTTGAAATACCAGATGTACAACTAAAAGGGGAATTAATATCTCCAATTTATCTTCGTGTACAGGTAACTAAAGAGTTATTTATAACTATCTATATTTCAAATAAGTATTATCGTTAAAAGTTTTATCAACTAGAAAAGTGGTGTCTATTTAATCCATTCGACAAATTTCGTGGCAGTAGTAAGATAAAATAAGACAATAAAAAGGTTGTATTTCTGCCAAGCCCCTGATTTTATTTTCTTGTTTGCCATTTCCCTTGAACCTGTAAGATTGTAAAATACCCGTGTAAGTGTTAGGATTTTCATTTTCCCTTTTTCATATCTCTTGGAGGCAGAATGTTTTGTACGTCACAACTAAATCCCGAGGTTCAACAAAATCATTTGTGTCACCAGGTTTTTCAGAATATCCATATAGAGAAGGCGTGCTGTGCAATATAAGGCCTCCTATAGCGCCAAGAATTATTTCATCTCCGCAGACAAACAAGGCTTCACGCGATATTGGACCCTGTGCCAATACAAATAAGACATACGTTCATAAAGTTTAATGTTTTCGCAGCAATGTTTAACAGGAACTGGGGTGTTCCGTGTGACACACGCAAATTGTAGTTGAAAATACCATAATCGTAAATAGCAAGTAAATTGGCTGTATTAAACGAACCATCACAATGCAATATGGAACAAATAGGAACATATAAAGTAACATTGAGGAACTTCATGGGATTCTATGTATTTATTATACTCTATTTCATGTAGGGAAATTGGACGACTGCTACAAGACCTAAGTTTATGCAAAAGGCATATTGGTACCCACATTCATAGATTTGATAGATGTTTTGGAAACATTTCGAGGAATATGTTCATGTATATTTCTACCAGTACAAATATTCGATACATATGAATTGAATAATTTAAGGTATAGCAGAAAATATTATTAAAAAAGAAAACTTTGTGTGCGAGAATGTCTCAATCTGGCATCTCGGAAAAAAAATGTACTTGCCAGATTTGGAATGGGCAAATTTTTCTTGCTAAAATATCGGGCTTTGTTTCTTTGTAATAAGCTTCTTGTTTCAAAAACTATTCATAGAAACGTGCCTTTTAAAATGCTAAATTAAATACCAATAAATTTTATCTGCCGAAGTGCTGAAAATTTTATTAAAAGTCTGTTATTGAATATTTGTCGGTCAACAGGGTTGTTAGCAATAAAGTCTGACCTTGCCTGTGTTATTGAAGTACCTATAACGTTAATTACGTCAATATAAATCTTAAGAAAAAAAAAGTTTCGTAAAATATTTCATTCCGTAAGTAGGTGGCGTATGTGAGTAATATAGGTTTTGTGATCGAGTCTGCGGTAAAGACGTCTCTGTTATTTTCTACACATTTTCATATTACAAACCAAGAAAACGCCATCTATTGGGCAAGTGTAGCGATGACTCCTCGCTGTTTAAAAGACAATAATGAGAAAGAAAATTACCATATTTATAAACATAGCTACGAATAATACAAATATCCTTTACCATGTCAAAAAATCTGCATCAAAATCTGTCTCTTCGTTTTAGAACTACTATGACATAGATAGACTGATACATAGACACAGACCTACAGAACTACTTAAATGGGCTTCTCTCTCGGAGCATACATCGGGGATTAAACAAAAGAAACTTAGCACTATTGTAGCACAAATTAAATTCAGTTAAGTGCCTACATCAATACATAAGACGTATATCTAATAGACAGTTACTGTTATAGTTCACGTGTTTGTGGTGCCTCCCTCATCAGAAAGTCCTGCTAACAGTAAGTGTAGATTTCCCTTGAGTTCGTAACACTGATAAAAGTACTTTCACAAGCAAAAACTTATGCCTCATGAGATATAAAGTTCTTCACAAATAGATTAGTAAGCAGACCTCTAGACTGTGACGATACTTATACAAGTATTTGAGTAATAATGCCATGTTTGATATGAGTTTTGATGGACATTAAAATGTTATTGTACTAACTAAAGTTATTTAATCTAGCCTCACGGTTGAACTAGCGTAATGAACTCTCTTTTAGGTTTTAAACCACTTTATATTAGAAACTAAACAGAAAAGAGTTGTTCACACAGAAACGAACAACATTTGTTTTATAGGAACATTTTACGAGTATGAGTATTAGCGTGCATTAGCTTAGTAATTAAAGTATTTATTTTTCTACCACTACCAATGAAACAATAGCCATTTCAATGGTGAGGTCAGAAGCGTGTAATCTTATATTACAAACATCCTTCTAAGAATTTAACACAACACACCAAAGAGAAAAACGCGAGTCGACACGAACAAACCTTGACGAATCAGCTTCTAATTAAAAGTTGTTTTCATTAGAATTTACTGAACAAATAAACGTCTCCAAATGTCACATAGAATCGCGTTTAAGTCAAACATGTCAAGTTACATTGTTATTACGTGTTGCGTGTCACCTGTCTCTGTATGGAGGAATGAGGAATCATGCGTCGTGTTAGACGTGTCATATATTATTTTTTTCGCAACAAAATTGGAGTTGGAGGAAAATGATATACAGCAATTACATTTTGATTTTATTATATTACCGGTGTATGTGTAATATAGGTATACTTTTAATAAATTAAATTTTGTTTAAACAAATATAGATTTTTTATGGGTGACTTAAAAATTTATGCTTTACAATTTTGGAAGTATCGAAAACTGTATTTGTAGGATAAATCAATCAAATCCCTTGTGATCACAGTCAGTGTAACGTACCGTTGAGGTAACAATTTAAATTCTTTTAAACGCGGTTATTTATAACAAATTCTTGCGATTGACATCTTAAATCCTAAAAAAATATTAATACAATCTCAATTACGATCATGGTCGAGACTTCCCAGTTATTAAACTCGGATACCAGTATTCGGAAAGTCTTGCAACATCACTACATAGTATAAAACAAAGTCGCTTTCTCTGTCCCTATGTCCTATGTCCCTATGTATGCTTAGATCTTTAAAACTACGCAACGGATTTTGATGCAGTTTATTTCAATAGATAGAGTAATTCAGTGGAAAGGTTTTTAGTATAATTTTATCCCCATATTCCTACGGGAACGGGAACTACGCGGGTGAAACCACGGGGCGCCGCTAGTAAAAGAATAAATTAAAAAAACCTTTTTAACAAGCTTTTTAGCTTTTGTTGCATTGTCATGGGACTTACACATGTATGCCAAACAGCTCAATCAAATAACCAGAAGTGGTCTAAAAATGGCTCTCAAGATTTGATTACAGACAACGGGACAGGTGAAACTAAATAAAAGCTTGTAAAAAGAACAGGAAGTAAGAATAGAACACAATTTTGCGTCAAAGTTTTTCGGCACTCGCGTATCCAAATAACATGCCTTATTAATTGGAAGCTTAAGATCAAAGCAATAAGTGTTAAAACAAAGAAGTAAAGTTTCTGTTATTGCCATTGGGATCGGAGAAAGACAAATACGATGAACGTCGATCCGTCGAGAACCTGTTCAAAGTAAATACGACCTATTTCGTACTACATTACAGTATTTATTCTAACTTACTTTCTTCTCAAATAAAGATTGGTTCATTGGTATCCATTGTGGTATTATTATAAAGGATTTTTTCTTAGAATTTACCAATTTTTGGTTCCTTTGTTAATATCAATCTATAGCTACAGATATTTTTCTTTAGTTTATATTAAATAACGTAAAAATCTAATATGTATTCGCTCGTATGTTTTCAACTACGATATAAGCCTGTTTACTTGCTTTTTCAAATTGTACTAGCTATGCCCCCCGGTTTGGCTCACGTAGTTCCCGTTTGCAATAAAATATCCCATGTCCTTTTCCTGGTTCTAAGTTACCTCCCCACCAATTTTCAGCCAAATCAATTCAGTCGTTCTTGAGTTATAAATAGTGTAACTAACACGACTTTCTTTTATATAATTAAACTAGCTGTGCCCCGCGGTTTCACACGCATATTTCCCGTTCCCGTGGGAATTTCGGGATGAAAAATAGATGTTGGCCGATTCTCAGACCTACTGAATATGCTCACAAAATTTCATGAGAATCGGTCAAGCCGTTTCGGAGGAGTACGGGAACAAACACGAGAATTTTATACAGGGTGTCCCGTTAGTAGTGGACCAACGGGATGTGGGGGATAGGGGAGACCTTTACCTACCAGAATCACCAAAATGTATTGTCCTAGGCCTCATAGTTTTGAAGTTATAACGTTTTTTAGTAAGTAGGTGAAATTACCGTACTATGTGCACATTTTTCGTAATTCTACAAATTCTATTACTTATTTTGATGTTATTTTTATTCAAGGGCGTTAAGAATACATAGGTTTTTCTAATTTAAATTATTTTTTAGTGTAGTTATCATTAACATTAAAATTAATCAACAAAACAAGTGCAATTGTTAAATTTCAAAATACTCTAAGTGGTATTTGAGCTGAGCTGGTGTAAAAAAAATGTATTGTAGCCTTGTGGCACTTTATTTTAAAAACATCTACATATCATAAGGATTACAAAAACGTATAACACTGTGGTTTCAAATGAGTAGTTTTTTATTTTAACTAATATCAACGTAAAAGGGAACTTTTGAGAGAAAACAAAAAATCATTGCTAATTATGGAAATTCGTTTATTACTCAATTTATTTTTACATTAAGGGTTCAAAATGCTTTTCTTTAGCTCTTGTGTATTAAAACATCTTCGTATAAAGTCTTTTTGTAAACTTTTTTGGGCTCTTTGATGTTTTTTTATCAATTCAGCAACATGATTGAAATTTTGTGATAACTCTCTTTTTATCAGAAATATTTGTCTCATAAACTGCTTCTTTGAGGAAACCCCATAGAAAATAATCCAAAGGATTCAAGTCGGGAGATCGTGGCCTATTTCATGGCCGATCACTGGCCATGAAATAGTACCTTCGCGTCCAAACCATCGATTTGGGAACGTCTCATTCAAAAATTCAGTCACTTACCGTGGATAGTGGGCAGGTTCACCTTCGTACTGCAACATTCGTACGTGCTTCTTAACTTAACGAAGATGTTGGTTATGCACAAGGCCTGAAACTGCGCGGAACCACATACTCTCGCGTACTTCTTAACTTTATTCGAAGATGTTGGTTATGCATAAGGCCTGAAACTGCGCGGGAGAGAATGTGGTTGCAGTACGAAGGTGAACCTGCCCACTATTCACGGTAAGTGACTGAATTTTTGAATGAGACGTTCCCAAATCGATGGTTTGGACGCGAAGGTACTATTTCATGGCCAGTGATCGGCCATGAAATAGGCCACGATCTCCCGACTTGAATCCTTTGGATTATTTTCTATGGGGTTTCCTCAAAGAAGCAGTTTATGAGACAAATATTTCTGATAAAAAGAGAGTTATCACAAAATTTCAATCATGTTGCTGAATTGATAAAAAAACATCAAAGAGCCCAAAAAAGTTTATAAAAAGACTTTATACGAAGATGTTTTAATACACAAGAGCTAAAGAAAAGCATTTTGAACCCTTAATGTAAAAATAAATTGAGTAATAAACGAATTTCCATAATTAGCAATGATTTTTTGTTTTCTCTCAAAAGTTCCCTTTCACGTTGATATTAGTTAAAATAAAAAACTACTCATTTGAAACCACAGTGTTATACGTTTTTGTAATCCTTATGATATGTAGATGTTTTTAAAATAAAGTGCCACAAGGCTACAATACATTTTTTTTACACCAGCTCAGCTCAAATACCACTTAGAGTATTTTGAAATTTAACAATTGCACTTGTTTTGTTGATTAATTTTAATGTTAATGATAACTACACTAAAAAATAATTTAAATTAGAAAAACCTATGTATTCTTAACGCCCTTGAATAAAAATAACATCAAAATAAGTAATAGAATTTGTAGAATTAAGAAAAATGTGCACATAGTACGATAATTTCACCTACTTACTAAAAAACGTTATAACTTCAAAACTATGAGGCCTAGGACAATACATTTTGGTGATTCTGGTAGGTAACGGTCTCCCCTATCCCCCACATCCCGTTGGTCCACTACTTACGGGACACCCTGTATATAAGATATACATAATTTTGGGATGTTTTGAAAATACCATTTCATACTCTCTATCCTCATGCTTTATTTTTTCGTTATAATTGTGGTGTATTGATTACAAATAGATTTAAATATTTAATCAACTTAACTATTGGAAGCACATTTCGCGGAATTGGTCTCGGAGGAATTCTATACAGAACGTTTGGGTTCACTTGTAATGACGATTCAAATAATAATAATATTTAGTTGGTATTACAGGAAAATCATCTTTAAATTAAATAGAGCAAGGAACATTATTCTAAAACAAAATAAGCTCAATACATTACTATTGATACCATATAACACTGGTAGGTTTTACAAAAATTTATGTATACATTTAAAAGAGCAAAGATTGAGAGCACTATTCTACAAAAAACCTTAATATTTGATTGTTGATATCATAATAACAGAATCCAATCTCAACAAAGTATAATACAGAGCTCTTGAAAAAAATATCCATAACAAAAACTTGGGTGGAATTCAAAACGATATGCTAACACCACTATAAACGAGAAAGGGAAAAAATTAACTTGCCGCAACTCGGAATCTCATTTGTCTAGGAAAAAAGTCTTACAAGCTTATCTAAGCCGAAAATAAAATGGAGATGAAACGCAAGGATATCGGAGGTGAAGTGAGCCGTACCGAATAACCGCTGAAATATTAGTGGCTTTTAACGGTGAATTGAGGAAACCCGTTAAAATAACTATCATAATCTTGGGTATTATTTTTGGTAAAAAAGTTTGGGATACTTTAGTGTCTTTTATTTACTGACTATATACATTTTTATTTTTGTTACCTTGTCTTTCTTCAACAGTGACATGTTTATATATAAGTATCGTAAAATGTGGTGACAGTAATCATACTATAAGTACTTATATTATTTTTAAACTAATTTCACGATGACTGATTTTCAAATATTAAAGTTGTGGGTGATTTTTCTCCATCTGCGTCTGTTCTACCCAATATCAAATTTGATAGTCGTGCATTAATCTCTATCACTTTAAGACTAATAAGACGGTATGGCGCAGTAACTTCAATATAATTTAAACTAATATCAAAGGTAACATTAACCTCACTTAGTTATATTGCGTTCATAAATTATATATTTTCTATAAAACGTTGGTTAGTAAAGTAGTAAAATCTACTTTAATGACTTTCTGAAGCTCACGCCGCAATATGAAATTGTATGATGAGAAAATTTATTGGAAATGCGTAAAACTTAATGCGTACGCAAACAAGAGGGGCGTTACGCGGCGAAATGAATTTTTTCATCCCCTTTATGTCTGCCATTACAATATTTTGTTTAGGTAATAATTTCCCTTTGTTTTTCTTGAAACATTTTCTTGGTGGCATATTTCGGGGTGTTTTACTCTTCCTTTAAATGCTCCAGTAATCATCACATAAACAAACTAAGAATGAGACGTTTCCGTGTTTCTAAAGTATTTAGTGTTAACAATAAATGCTTGATGCAACAGGTTTGTTGTGCAATTTTATAACAGCTGCTACCAACGAAGCGCAATTTTGATGGTTTCATTGTGATAATACTTGATATGAACCACATTTTTGTGGTAAAGCATAACGGGATTGTGATTTTATTTTACTCAAATAAGTTTTTCTTTGATATTATTAATAAGCAGCCAGCGACATGTAACAATGTTATGCATGATTTTAATTTCGATATCCATTTCAATAATAACAAATACAGTGTTTTAAAGGTAACATACAAAAATAACATACGTATAACTAGTAACTCCGTTTTACGATAAACACAATATGTAAACCATCTAGACTAGAAAGGCTGCTTACCCGTAACAACGACCGTGTCTCAGCGTTGAATAAACAATCAAACATCTCTTAAGCATTCATACTTGTCACAAGACAAAGCGGAAAGTCTAGAGCGGGAGCACCAGACAATCTACGAAAAGCATATTGCGTTATAAAAAATGATGACGGTTTTCTCGGGAGCAACCTCGTTTGCCGCTTATCGCCCTGAGGACTGATAAAGCAGAGACTATAAAAGGAAGCGACTCGACGAGAAATACTTAAGCTTATCTTATATTGACGAAGAAATACTTCATAATATTCAGACGGATGTCACATTGACTAGACTTTTGTTTATCGCAAAAAGCTTCAAGTTTTTATGTTCAATTTACCTTCGGTACGAAGATTCTCCGAGATTTACCTTAGATATTGTATGTAGTTTGTATGGGATATGGGAGGCATAAAAGCGTCAAACAAAAATAATATATTAGGAACATAAGCCTGTTACTGCTTCGAATATAACACTATGTTGTAGTACAATTACCTGCGTCGGGAGCGAGTGATGTTATTTTGAATATTTTCTTGCTCTGTATTTGTTCAGACAAATAAAAGGAATGTTTTTGTCGGCCTTCGGAGAGTATGAAATGAGTATATTTGCTCGATAACCACAAAGGAGGTCAGACATCTGTGTTTGGTCAGTGTTGTGGATTCATTGATTATAAAATAATGGAACGGACGATGTAATTAAATTAGATATAATTTTCTTATAAGTAACATAATATAAAATTATTGTTGTTATTAAAAATTTTGTGTATATTTATACAGTTCTATTATTTTACGGTGCCAAGTTATTCGTTTGAGTTATAGTAAATTCGTCACATAACTTCTCTTACACACATATAATTATGTCCATAGTTACTTAGTAATACATTTCACAGTACATTACACATGTACATACTTTATTTACACATCTACGTTTCAAATGAATCGCTTCAGTTATATTGGTCACCGCTAATTACTCCGGAGAGAAAGAGAAAGAAAGAATTATGAGTCACGATAACGATGTTGAAAATTAACACAATTAAACACCGTCTTGAGCCACCATTGTGTATTGTACCACCTATTTTCTTACTTTTCTTTATTAACAGCGGGTAGTTGGGTGTGCTTTTCAGTTTGAAAGTTAATTAAATAAACGGTTATAAATTGTTTTGAAATTTTGAGGGGTTAATTGTAAAGTATCGATTTTTTTCGCGCTCAGTATCTAGTGATAACTGCCCATTGTATTGAGATCTGTTCGGTTAAGCTACGTCTGGCACAATAGTGATGGATAATCGCTACGTAGTGACTTGTTAATTTCATGGGCGTTGGTTCCGTGGATAAAGATGGGTCGTCGCCTGATGTCGTATTAATATCGACAGTCTTTAAAAAGTTGGAGCCCTCAAAACACTACTGTCGATACCGTAGTGTCCCCAAAAATTCGAATTAGGTAGGTCTGACTGCGGTAAATAAGGTAAGGGTGTATATTTAAACTCGTAGGTGGGTACCTACGAGTTTAAATATACACCCTTAATAATTTTCTTGCCTAAAAATCAAATTACATTATTCTCAAACATGAGAAATACAAAATCCAAAATCAAAACACTAAACTACGATCTTCCGTCAAAGACTAATCCCATTAATTCGGGGTAAAACGAGGTAAAACAGATTGCCTGCAATCCTTGTCAACAGGCGGGTTTAAATTTAACAAATATTTACCTGTCTTTATGACGTGATCTTTCGATGTTGACTTAACATTTTACAGTATTATTTTTCTCTTAAGTTAACTCCAAAGTTTGACTAAGCGACTGAGCCACTAGCAATAGAAGATGGCAGTCTCTATAATACCACTTTATGCTTTCTCCAAAGTGCACTATCGCATAAAGTCGCATTTCTCTCGCGAGTACGTGCAACGTTTACGCGTTACCCTATTCTACTGTAGTGCACTTATCATGGATTCATTCTTAACTTATTATAACCACATTTTATTCTTTTAAAAGTTTTTGAAGTTGCAGAAAAATATTTTTAAGCGTTTTTATCCGTTGAACGTTAAGTTAAAACGATCGTTTAATCTATATTATAGTCTTTTACCGTGTTAAATCAAAAGCTTCTACACTTCTATTTAACTTATTTGTGTATATAAATATTTTAAGTATAAATAACGCCTAACTAAGTTGTTGTAACAAATGTTCGGTGCTTCATCATCGTATTAAATAATTACCATACTGGGGAAACTAAATCCATCACAGCTTTGATAAAGGATCCTTATTTTACTTGTTATTGTGTATGGAAATCCTTGGTATTAAAATTGAGAGTAATATAGAGAATTGTACGTAAATTACTATGAAAATATTACAAGGTCTAACAAATTTTTAGTATGAAGTGATACTTCTAGTGGAAAAGGAACCCTCGTGAATAATATAAAATAAAATAATGTTTATTGACATAATTATACAAAAAAAAAGAGAATAAAAACAGAAAAATTACAAAACTACATTATGACAAAAGGTATACCGCTCAGCTTGTGCTGCTCCAACAGTGGGCAGCGCTGGTTTTCAGCGGTAAATAATAAAAATTTAAATAATAAAGTCAGTCGCACCTATTAATTTTTATCTCTATCGAATCTGACTAGTTAATTACAAAACTACCAAACATTATATGTATTTGTTGGAGTTTTTAAATTTACCTTACATATTTACTTTACAAACAAGAAGCGCTCATGGCCCAGTGCTACCCGCGGATCACTTGTGATTTGTACGGTAAAGCAACGTCTGGCACCGTTATGACTGTGATGGGTCATTACTAAAAATGACTTTTAATTTCATGAGCGTTTCCGTGCTTCGGAGGGCACGTAAAGCCGTCTGTCCCGGCTGTCGTACTAACATCCTCGACAGTCGTTACGGGTAGTTAGGGCCGTCAAAATTTGGTTTAACCAAAAAATGTCGTATAGCCCTCTGGGTTGTGAAGGTCTGATGGCAGTCGCTTCACGTAAGATACTGACATTCCGCCAAATCTGGTTAAACTGAAAACCGGCCCCAAATAAACATGGGATAAAGGTTCGGAAAAAAAGAGATTTACTTTACAAACTTCAATTAATCGAGTTCAACGTTTCCAAAAAAAACCAGTAGATGATTCCAGACACAATTTTTAACGATGCAGTTTTAGTTTTTGTCAATATGAGTGTCACAAGCATTTTCCGCTATTCCTTAAAGTTTCAAAGTTTATTCACCACACCTACATTATAAATACTCTATTTCTACACCTATCTATACCGATAATATAGGTAATATCTATAAATAACAGAATAATTTAAACTTGTTAGTTTAGAATCGGGAGCAAAATCCATTACAAATTGGTAAACTTTAGTGATATAATACCTTGGGTACATCGATATTTGCGTTAAGCAAATAATTCAAACATAATTAGAACTTTAACTACCATCAGAACACTTTTATATGCATTTTCTAAAGTCATTTTAATAACTTATATTAGTAACTTAAAGTAAGTACCTATCTTACTGTTAAGACTTACTTTACTGTTTTATAATAGGTATTGAATATTGCATTTTAAAAATACACTTTTAAAATTCTAAGATCAAACAAATATTAAGTTCGGATATGTTTTTATTTATTTGAAAATGAATCGCAAAGCTAGGAGAAGGATTACATTTTATAGTTTTTCACATACTATCCAGAATACCAATTTTAAAAATAAATTTAAGTATTCAAAATACTCACCCCAGCTTAAAGAAACAACAATTTTACAGCTAGGATTTGGCGTACGTGTACATTTACGTTTACATAAGTACGTGTCCACAAAACGTAAACGTATTATTACCACAAAGCAACTATTATCACCAAACCAGTAGTTAAAAAATAATAACAATACAAATACCTATAAATTAACGATATCGGAAAAACAAATTGTTAGCTAAAGTGAACAAAAACGCGTTGTGTACGGTGTACGGTGACCTTTAGCTTTGTTCTTGCGGTCGCGATCAGACTTTGATCGTAATATTTTACCGGACTGGTTCCAACGGTTTTTGTTCCGCTCCGCTTGAGGCTTCTACGCTCCGGGGAATTTAATAATTCCTCAAATCCTGCAAGTGATGTTTCGGGATTTAGACTTAAGATAGTCCCTACCGACTTAAAGTTTGACGGGATACCGAATATTACAAATAATTTCTGTGGTGGTATTCCAATTGCAAATTCTTTGATTAAAAATAAGCAAAGGAAGTTTTACTTCTTGAGAAATTTCTTTGCCAATCTTTAAATATATTCGTGGAATATAAAAGAAAACTAGAACGTATGGTATATTGATACCGCGCTGTGTCCTGACAAGCGGAAATAAATCGCTGTCGGATAAACGCTCTAAGACGTACGAATTCTTCAAACTATATGAGCGTGAACCCAGGAACTTAAAAACTTAAACTTTTTTAAATATGGTGGTGGACAAATCAAATACTATTAGACTGAGGGCCTGTTTCACCATCTTCCGAGTAGCATTGTCAAATATAAAATAAGAAAGAGACGAAACTGACTTTACTTGGTGAGTACCTTTACTTGAAGATCGTGAAAAAGGCCCTGAGACAATTTGATATTTTTATAGCCGGCAGTCTGGTGACAATAAACTCAGGTTAAACACAGGCTAATAATAAGGTTGAGGTCACACATATAGTAATTATTACAATGATATACCATCATTTGACTTACTATAATAAGTAAAGCATAATTAATATTAGCTTACTGTTTTCCCTGTAAATAAAAATACGAGGATCTAAAACAAAGTTTTTATGTCGAGTAACTAATGATCTCGTAAACAAGACAGATCGAATAAGATTTATTACGTTTTTGGTCTTGACATTGCTCTTTGAACGTTAATCGATAGGTGTCGAGAGGTGAGACGAGTTTTTAGGCATATTACAAAATATTCTGACCTTTTTCTGCTTTTAAAAAGTCTTTTAGTCTTAGAAAAAACATGTTAGAAGTCTAAAAGGGTGTTTAATTTACTTGTAATGAAGGCTTTTTACAAGCATATTGCTTTCTAATCTGTGTTAATTAAAATGAGTTACCTAAAAGAAAGTTATGTGATAATTTCACGTAATTTAAATACTTATTCTGCACTATGAGACTGCACCAAATTGGATAATTCATTTTTTGGAGTTGATTATCAGGATAAGGTTTTAAATATTAATGAAAATTTTGAAAAAAAACTCGAGGAATTTGTACTAATACGAAACCGGGACAAACCGCTTGTACTTGCATAAGTTCGTTTATTTTTTGTAAAATTAAAAGTATTTTACGTCCTTTTTCATATTAAAAAGGAAAACATTTTTCGTCATAAAAAAAATTGCTGAACTTTACGTGTTATTACTAAAGTTCTTTTTACGATTCTTTCTGACCTTAGGCAATAAAGTTAAAGCGAAACTTGAGATGTCTATAACGTTGAAGTGCAAATGATGACCAAATTATATCGTCGGCAGACCGAGGAAA
The DNA here is from genome assembly GCA_958496195.1 of Timandra comae. NCBI lineage: Eukaryota > Metazoa > Arthropoda > Insecta > Lepidoptera > Geometridae > Timandra > Timandra comae. The sequence goes on from OY292371.1 coordinate 5,525,645, forward strand.
GGATGTAAGTATTGATGTCTGTCTGAAAGTCAATTTCGACTGTGACTCACCAGTTTTATTTGCTCTTGAAATACTTATGGTATTATATTCCATTGTTTATGTTTATTCTGTTGTTATGTAATGTAGTATAATTCTGTTGTATTATCTTTTAGTTCTTGAAGAAGAACTCGTATGAGTGTTTTTAGGTTATACACTTTTAAGACCTTGGAAAATTTTGGATATAAAGGGTCAGGTGCGTGTCTGTGCAATTTGTAATTCTGATTCAACTTCTTCTAAATAATTTTCGTAATTTTTTTTAATACCTTTTTAATTCAAATTAGTAGTTCCAAACATAAGTACATAGAAATAAAAACATTTTTATTTATAATTGTGGAATATTTTCCCATTATTACGGGTTTATTGTGAAACTGAAACAACTACTTAACTTGATTTCATATTACTTTTGTTAATTAAAATTTTCGGTCTAGTTTTGCACGGGACTCGTATCTGAAATCCTAGTTTGAGATAATTGGTAGGTAGGGTCGATTACTATAATATGATAATAATTATACTGATTTAATTAAAATAAGTTTTTCATAAATTAATATAAGTTTATACTCGTAGTGCAAGTTGGCGATAATTTGTAAGTACATCATTTTAGATAGAGTACATAACTTTAAATAGTATAGTATTGTCATCTGCCGGAAACTTTACAAAATGAATAATTTCAAAAATTTCATTTCCCTATATTTACGAATTCATTTCGTAATTATGAATTACAATTCCAAACACAAATACCAAAAAATCTACAGAAACATTACTTACATTCAAATCAAATAACAATTTCTATTTGTCATAGTAAAATGAACTTTAATAACGGAGTATAAAGTTATAAGTATAAGTGGTCCATTCCATAATTTAATGTAGAATCACTGAAACGTGCTAATGCGACTTGGTAAAGGTTTTTGTTATAAAACTAGGTGATCCTGTGACTGCGTATAAAAGGGATTATACTTATAACGGGAGTGTGCACGTTAGATTAACTTGGATTTCTTTATTTATATGTGGTTTTTGTTGTATAAAGATTTCTTGACATATAGTAGTAGTACTGTTATAATGGAATCACTTAAAACAGTACTTATTGCTGCTATTTTTAAAGAATATATATATTTAATGATTTCTTTGATTAACACGAACACTACACATTGAAATAAAACACTTAAACGGTTTTATTTCGTGGTGGTTATAAAATAATAATAATATATATAAAATATATATACTTATATATTTTTACGTTTTTTCGTGTTTTTTTCTTTTAACTATGATCCGAAAATAAATGTATAGCGAGCTGTTTTACTTCATTAGTTTTAGTTTGGGTTCATTGTGCGTGTTACAATATTTTTAAGTTGTATCAATCGTTAGACTTTTGATCTTACTATCCGTAATAACTGTCAAAATTTAGACTAAAATTGTTGTGGGATGATTTTTACGTAAAATAAACATCAAACATATACTTGTATATGTATGTTTTAAAACCTGCCTTTTTACAGCCATTAGCCTGATAAAACAAATCACTTTCACGAAAATATCGGCACAAATTGCGCCACAATAATTTACGTTTCACATTGACGTGTAACCTGTTTACCTAACCTCGTTTAATTAAGCTAACGTACTGTTAAGCCAATCACATTCGGGATTTCATTTTCCACAATAAAGTTCAAATTTGATTTACTACGAAGTCAAAATCACTATTATTTAATTAGACAGTCATTAACACTTGCATTTAAAATGTATTTAAATTATACTTTAGGAAATGATTAAAGTAATGTAAGGAGGAATAACGCTCAAGCGTTAGACAAGCACTTTAAACGACATGGTTTGAAATCCCTAACACGTCTGTGGCAAGCGTGAGGATTGGTTAAAAGTGCGCAGAAGAGGATATACCTACTCATACTTATTCAATACATTAAGGTGTACACTTTTCATAGACACCATCATTCCCCAGACCCGATAAACACATTATTTCCTCCACATAATGACCACAAACGGCCTGTTCTCAGTTACTCGAATGACCAACTTCGATACATAATTTAAAGCGAATGAGGGCATTCTGTCAGTTGCAGTATCGTACTCATTTGTCAACAGTTGTATAGCAGGTTAGATAGAAAGGTCATTTGCATGCGTCCCAACGAAACGTGGACAGTGGACACTCGCGTGGGAAGCATTGCAATTTGTTGCAGTACTATCACAGTCAGCAGTCACTGTGAGTGTAGTATAGTTTGGTTATAATCTTTGCTCATTTTGTAAGTATGATTTACTCGGTATTAACTTTATCATCATCATCATGTCATGTGATTTAAAATCTACAGATGATCATATAGACCTCCCCTATCGAGATCGACAACAATCCATCACACGCATTCTTTATTTAACGAATCCAATCTTCATTTAATGTCCTACTTACTATTTGATGACTTTAAATAATCGAGAAGTTTGAATAAAATCGTTGACAAAACGTAACTATGAAACAACAACTGTTAAGTAATTAAGCACTATAAAATAACTATATCAAACAATATTTTATATGTTTACTTTTGAAAAACGACACACAACAAAAGGTAATCACGTAAAAGCCATTAGAATTAAAACAACGCATTATTTTTACACACACGTATCGGAAAACAAATGAAGGTAACAAATTGGAGCCAGAAATTAAATTGCAAAACTACGTGATTGATAGGTTTGTTTGACTCATTCGGAACAATACGATTGGGATACGTAAATCTGTTTTGAAATGCCGCTTTTTAATTCGGTTTTAAATGAATACTTTATCTACATAGGTATAAGGATCAAAATATATTCAAAAACTAAAACGATATGTTGAACGAAAACGTTTCAAACGTAACACTACGTGTAAACCTTTTTAAATCAATTTTTCTGTCCCTTGAATAAATTACTTGGCTCAATATCATCTTGTAAAAGGATTCACCAAAAGGATCCCTTGTGAAAACTTCTAACGTTGCTTTTAAACTGTTTATTTGATAGTGATTTTAGTTCATACCTTGTTGGCGAAAAGGAAATTGGCTGTAATTCTGATGTTTCAAACTTAACTTACTTTCTACACTTAAAAAGATAAGTCTCCTTAAGTTACGTTTACCAACACTTTTGGATTCATTCCAGGGCCCAAATAACATGCATAAATACCAGACATTGGTTGTTTAATTTTTTAATATTAAGTTGTAGGTTCATTCAAGAATTCTCAATGAAATCAGTCACTTTTTAACCCCCGACGCAAAAGGAGGGGTGTTATAAGTTTGATGTGTCTGTGTGTGTATGTGTATCTGTCTGCCTGTGGCAACATAGCTCCCGAACGGATGAACCAATTTCAATGTAGTTTCTGTATTAAAAGGGACTTACGTGTGAGTGTTCTTAGACATGTTTGATGAAAATCGGTTAACCCGTTTAAAAGTTATGGGGGTTTGAAAGTAATTGTGTTGGGGTTTTTTTAATTTATTTATAGCAACTGACTCTTGACTACGATATTATACTATGCACACACCAGGCTGAGATACAAAATGGACTTAAATATTGAACTTGAATGCGTATCCAACCCTTAGTTAAACCCAGCATAATCTTACTTCCACATCGCTTGTCCAAGGTAATTACTAAGGAAGGATCATCATATTGTCTTAATAGTTTTCCACTGTTGAACCTGTGTTTTCTCCTTTGATCTCCAAAAGGATCGACTCAACGGGTAGCCATCGGTTTGACAAAGGTAGTCATTGATTAAACTTACCTTAAGGTGGCTATTGACGAGTCATTATACTGATCAGTTGAACTAGCGTCCATCCAAAAATGGTCGTCAATCACCGGAGCGATTCCGTAGTGGAGAAATCTAGGCCTAAAACTTTTGGAGTCTCAGTTTTATGTCTGGACTGATCAGTTCAACTGTCTTGTCAGTGGCCACCTTTAGATGTATCAGAATTGTTGCCAATACGTAGCCGATAACTACTTAATCAGTAAATCTGTGAACGTCCATCAATGACAATTAAATTTGTATTGGAATGTTTGTTAAGCGCAGTTGTTCACACAATGTTGCATCATTATCATTACCAATGCATTTCTGTTATCGCATTCGAATTTAATTATAATTAATGATTAAGCTACGCTTAGTGCGGACTGTATTTTGATGGGTGGTCATTAATTGGTGAAATTTTACAGAAAAAATAATGTTGTTAGTAAGTTTATTTGTTTCTTTTATAACCATTACAATAGTAATGTATTCGGACATTCGAAACTGTAACAAAAACTCATTCAACTCTACCATTGCACGAGAAAGCAATACGTTAACATTTAAAATTGAAAATTAATGAATAAACTTTTGTGTATGACGAAAATAATTTATTTCATGCAGTAAATTAATGAACAACATGTTCAACCAGCGTTTATTACAATTGAGTAACGCGGCGCGCGGTGGGAGTCGCGCTGTTTGTCCCCTAAAGTTCACGTTTTCGCCATCTGTTGAATAAAATAAAGCAATTTATGATGTGAGATTTATAATTTCGCATGAATTATGTAATTTGAGTAGTGTCCGAGAGCGTTCAATTGTATAATATAAAACGGATTTGTCTCTGTTTTCCGTTGTGTTATTTTCGTCGGTGCCGTACTCTATTGAATTTACATACACCCGTCGCTATCCAGCCAGTCACTTCATGCATATGTATGGCCTTATGCAAACTGCAACTTTGCCTTTCATTGAATAAAAATATTTGAAATGTGACGACACTTCGTCAGAAGCTTTGATTCACAGTATTTTTAACTATTGTTTGAGTTGTGTGTATCGCAATCAAGGTTTTTTGCTTTTTTCCTTATATCCGTATCTTATTTTGTGGTCAAAATAACAAAATGTTCCTCATTGCTATAATGTAGACGTTAATTCTCCTACTCAATATTATAATTAGTAATGCGAACTTTTACTCAAGTACAAAAACACAACTATGCCTATTTGGATTAAAGTACTCTAACTACTTAGTCGTAAACTGATTCTAAACATATTTGATTACATTTGCTTATATCGTTTTATTCCATTGCCTTCAAAACATTTATTAAATCCAAATACAAGTATAACAGAACTCAAACAGAATATTTATTAATTCAAATGTTATCCTGTAATTAAAGTTTGAATAGAATCATCTCTAAGATAACTAACTCGAGTCGGCAAATATTTTCGTACAAGTTCCCTTGAGAACTCAGTTAGTTCTAATCTGGGGGCACGGCAGTGCCCCCCGCCAAGTCGAGCGCGAAGCAAACACTGCCGTACCATCCTTTACAGGAACCCTTTCGCCGCATTTTCAGGCCCCTATTTGACAACCTCTGGATAAGCCCAGAACGCTGAAATTTTCGTCATCCAGTAAACTATACAATCACATACTTAAAATAAAATTTCAAGTCTGTAGGTCATTTAGTTCCGAAGTTAAGCGAAAGCAAAGTTTCGCATTTTAGACAGACACTCACTCACTCACTCACTCACTCACTCATGATCATCAAAATAGAACTAGTACTTCCCATAAACCTAGAGAGCTGAAATTTGGTACAGAGTTAGGGTTTAATGGCCACATAAAGGGAAAACTATAAAAACTAGGATAATCGAACGGGAACGGGAATTATACGGGAACGGGAGTGGGAATTGTAACTCAAGAACGGCTGAACTGATTTGGCTGAAAATTGGTGAGGACGTAGCTTAGAACCAGGAAAAGGACATAGGATACCTTTGATCTCGAAATTCCCACGGGATTGGGATCGGGAATTTTAAAATCAAGAACGGCTGAATTGATTTGGCTGAAAATTGGTGAAGAGGTAGCTTAAAACCAGGAAAAGAACATAGAATACTTTTAATCCCGAAATTCCTACGGGATTGGGAACGGGAATTTATAACTCAAGAACGGCTGAATTGATTTGGCTGAAAATTGGTGGAGAGGTAGCTTAGAAACAGGAGAAGCACATAGAATACTTTTCATCCCGAAATTCCCACGGAAACGCGAACGGGAACTACGCGGTTGAAACCGCGGGGCGTTTAATAATAAAATACTACTCCTAAAAAGAAAAAAATTGTGTCAAATAAGAAAATCTAATAAAATAAATCAATATAAACACGTTTCAACAAAAATAAATGAAATCCCACCAAAAACATTCTGTAAAAAACTAGCCAAGTCTCGATGGAGCTGCTTGTTTATCTCTAAAAAGTAATGATATCTAGACAAACTCGTGCCAAGTTTAAGGTTCCTTACTGCGATTTCTTTATTATTATAGTTAATGTTGTGTGACTTGGCCGTTGAACATTGTTTAAACGTAATGTTGTAACATTATTAAAACATGCAGCTTTATCAAGCCTACACAATTGACTGGATATTGAATCAACGTTTTCCAAGTAGCAATTTTCTATCGTCAATGCGTAGCGGTTCTAGCGACAGATTTGTACCCTTGTGTACATGTGTACCCTTCAACGGCTAAGTCACACAACATTAACTATAATAATAAAGAAATCGCAGTAAGGAACCTTACACTTGGCACGAGTTTGTCTAGATATCATTACTTTTTAGAGATAAACAAGCAGCTCCATCGAGACTTGGCTAGTTTTTTACAGAATGTTTTTGGTGGGATCTTAATTTACAGTTTGACCGTACCACTTTGTTCTACGTTACAAGTCGCAACTTCTTCTAGAAACCTAGTCTCGCGCTTGCAGGTGAATTGAACAACTTGGTTTAATAAAATACTATTGTCATTGAATCTGGCTTACCTTGATTTAAATTTCGATCGTTTTATCTATCCAATCTTCTTTCTTGATTCATATTGGAGAGAGTTTTATTCAGTTGTTATATTTAACTTCTGTAGTTAAAAATTCTCTATATTCATACTAATATTGTTAAAGCAAAAGTTGGTTCATATAACAAAAGCATTCACCACATAGTACATCATCTCATTATAGTAACTGATCCCTAACTAAGCTCGAAACTTGTATCTAGGGTATCAGAAACTATGCACACACACATTCACACACACACCCAGACCGAGACAATCATTTGTGATCCACACAAATATTCACCCCGCACGGGAATCGAACCCGCAACCTTACGGATGGCAGTCCGGCATGGCGACCACTCTGCCATCGAGGTCGTCAATATGTAAGTGTGATTCACGCCGATAAAACCATAGCATATCAAAATAATCTCTCAAAATCAGTAACTTTAAAGAGCTTCGTCCTGAAGTGGGATCTAGTAGACCAATATTTTATACTTTTACGGTCATATATTTTTTTCATATATTATTAATTTGATTTAATTAAGTACTATCTAGAATCATTTTAAAACCACAACCGAGCAATCAGAGAGCCTTAATTCTGAATAATAAATATACGTAGAATATCAATGTAACGCATTTATACATAATAGACCTTAAATGTCCTCCATAAATATCATTTTAGTATATCAAAAAACGGTAATAAAGTACTTATGTTTTAATTAATTGAAATAGTATCGCAGTGGCCACGGTGCAAGAGACAGTTTTTAATTAATTTAGAAACGTTATACTTGGTTCAAACTTTAGTGAGCAACCAAACATTATGAGGTTGAAGTTACTTTCTCAACGTTCTTTACCTACTTTGTAATATGAACTTAAATGTTCAATAAGTATTAATAATGTAATGTGTGATATTTTTTGTTTGGTCTTTGTAAGTCGATACTGTTTAGCTTACTAAAAATGTATAGATATTTTTTTAACCTCAGCTGGGTTTGGACCCGGAACCCCGTCGAACCTAGAAGAACTAAGTTACCGAAGCTACAGTTATTGATTATACAGTTATTGAAAATCTTGAACGCTAGAATGGTATTACGATAGCCATCATCTGTTCATGATCTTCTCTTTTATTTATCATAGCAGCGTCCCGCGGTTTTAACCCCGTAGTTCACGTTCTCGTGCGAATACGGGGTTAAAATATAAAACATAAATAGCCTATAGCTTCCTCAATAAATGGACTATCTAACACGATGAATGAATGAATTTTTCAAATTGGACCAGTAGTTCCTGAGATTAGCGCGTTCAACCAAACAAACAAACAAACTCTTCAGCTTTATATATTAGTATAGATATAGTTTTGTTACCATAGTCCTATACATTTTTAATCAGTATATGGCTTAGTTAGTTTATAACTAAAGATAATGATTAGAGTAACTTGATCCTTATAGAGACTGCGTTTATACTTAGCTGTGCCTCAAAGTTTAACCAATGTGGTTTTATTAATCTTGCAAGTTGGGATAATAAGCTATCTATATCCTTGACTACGTGTATGCAAAATTTTATGATAAATAGAAAAGGTTAAGATGAAAAAGCGTAACAAACAAATCAACTTATGTACGTATTTTAAATATTACTTAGAATAAGCAATCTCCCAAAATTGTGGATAATAATTTATTACCTACAATTTTGGGAGAATTTAATTTAGTAATTTTCAAATTCTGATTTTAAAAGAAGCCAAAGGGGATTTCGGTGGAATGTCCATATTATTATATACGTTTCGTAGCGTTGACGTCATTTCAATCTATCATTCCAATCACTGAATAATACAGATTGAAAATCGAAGCACACTAAATTATTCTTAAGATGTAAAGTAGAGACTAAGTTACAAATAATAAAAACGGAATAAAAATACAAGCATTTATATCAAAGTATGAAAACCAATTTACAAATGAGAAAAATATTTTCACATCAGTTTGTATATCTTCAAATATTAAAAGATACAATTCCAATAGGTAACTTAGTAATACATTTAATGAGATTGCTCCTGAAAGTTAACAATATTATGTGACAAAATAAGAAATTGTGTTGTAAAGCTTTATTACTTAGATCTCACGTTATATTTTTATCCGTAATTGCTTAGTTACCAGTTTTTTTTTTCAATAAGTAATGCGAGTTTTATGTGGCTTTGTTAAAATAAAATCTTCAGACTGTTTAATCCTCTCGATTCCTTTAAAGTCCCTTTATTATTTTAATTATTTGTTTCCTGTCTCAGATTATTTAAACTGTAACTTACATATAGTAACCATAAATATCAGAAAACTTTACCAAAGCAGACACTATTTCCTTGTAGTACTTAAGGAGATCGAGTGACGTAGACGTAGGGTATTTTTCTGAATCAAACGAAACACGAAACATGTTTCATGACCTGAGGCATAAGCAGTCATATCCTTGCGATTACACCTACTCTTCACTGTGCTTAAATCGTCAGTGAGAGAGGCTATTACCCTTATTGGAATCAAACCGATATAGATTAATTACGTATATAAAACTACGCATTTACCTACGTAAATACACCTACACACAGTAGTTAATAAATTTCACAGTTAGTGTAGCTGAACAAACTCAAAGTTCGGTCAAAGGGATTCGGCTAATTTGATTTCTGTGTTCGTCGGCCGCAAGAGACGTGTACCGAGCCGGTCCATCGGACGCACCGCACGCATTTGCAAAACAACTTACCTACTCCACTATAATACTTCGATATAACTTCGCAGACCACTTAATTTAATAATTCTAAGAGCTTAAATACCAAGAGTAATGGTTTTCATTTAGTTACTTGTATCTTATGCTTCTCTACTACAATTTGTTCTTGTATTTTGCACTCGTATTATTTGTTTCAGTTAAAGTGCAATTGTTTTTGGTTAATTTAATTTAATTGTCTGAGTATTGTTGAGCTAAAGAGGACTGTTTATTTACTTTTATATCACCCAAAAAAACTTTTCATAATCACCACTAAGCACATCCTAACTAATATTATAAATGCGAAAGTAACTCTGTCTGTCTGTCTATCTGTTACCTTTTCACGGCTAAACTATTAAATCGATTGACTTGAAATTTGGTACAGGGGTAGCTTATGGTCCGGGAAAGAACATAGGATACTTTTAATCCCGAAATTCCCACGGGAACAGGAACTACGCGGGTGAAACCGCGGGGCACAGCTAGTATCACTATATAATAAGGATTTTATTATAGGTCATAATCTTTTCAAACAAAAACTGCATTTTTTAAACAACGCGTGCCAGTGCAAGCGTTGTTTAAAAAATGCAGTTTTTAAAACCACCTAATAAAATAATTTGAACTGTCACAAGTACGAGTATTGAAACGAATCCTAAGGTACCATAGTATCAAACACTTTTTCAAACACGTTCCAATACCGTATCTCGAATATTGGTATGCAACAGAATTTGCATCGTATTTTACAGTTGTCAATTTATAGTACACGGGTGGAGATCTAATTCAGTTGAGTGCTCTTTTGAAATGTAACTTAATTTTTAGACGTACTCGGTGTGAATTTAGTTGGCAATTCTAAGGAGTTTTACAGGGAAATAGACGTACACCTAATAGTAAATTTTGTTTGTAATGGCGTTGAGATTTCTTTTTGGAGGTATTAGTATATAAATTTATCCAATTCAGAATCTTACCTGTTGATAATGTTATGTATAAGTATGTACATCATTTCAATTTATTTGATTCAAAATATCCTAAATTTTAACCAAACATATGAAATTCACACAATATATCCTAAAATATCTTCACACGTTAATACTAACTTACAAATCACCAGTTAATTTAGTGCAGTAATTTGCTGAGATTCTCACACATAACTGTGATCACAATTTAGGAAATTCAAGCTCATTTGCAGCACAATATCGTAACTCGTAAGATACATAACCCTGTATGATATTACAGCACGTTGCATACATTAGTTATTGCAATCGATATACCTTACCTGTAGCGTGGGCAGCTAACTCAGAAACTATGCACTAATCTGCACGATGCTCGGACTAAAACATAATCGCTCTAAGAACGGCCAAATGTGCCTTAGATGCTATTAATACAGCATCGGTACATTAAAAAGGAGCACACTATAAACAGCTCTACAAAAATAGTGGTTGGAGTTCACACAGAAACCATTAGTATTTCTTTTAAAGTAATAATATTTCTTCTAATTTGTTACAACCAGACTATTTTTGACAAAACAATATTATATAATCTCTTTATAGTTTTGGTTGCGTAGTACCCCTTCCTCACAATTTATCAAATTTCCGGGGTAAACCCGTAACTTCAGAAGGTAATAATAAGGTATCAACTGAAATTTGAGGTATTTATGGATACCACACCCAATACATTGTTTACCCAACAAAACATCATAACATAACATACTGTAAACTATAGCCCGCAGTTTTACCCACGCACGGATATTTCCTTCTGTCAATCTAAGGTCGACTTTTTAGTTTTACTAGATTTAGCAGCATAGTAGTGTTTAACATAGATACAGATAAAGTATTTTGCGTGGAGCAACTGCCATCAAGGCTTTACAACCCAGAAATCCATACAGCGTTTTAAAGAAAAACAAAACTGTAACTATCCATATGGAATGAAGATAATGTTAGCACGGATAATAAATAACTATACCTATGATATACTTAATACATCTGTAAAAACTAGAGTCAGTAGTTGTAATATACACTTCATCATCACCTTTAACAAGTCATTATAAAATTGAAATAAAGTATGTTCTGTAATAAACTGTAAATACAGTCTGGTGAAATATTTCTAATTCAAAAACTAATATTAAAGTGAATAAAACACCGCATTGTAGCAATGAGATAATATAATGTAACCACTGTTAATAGGACTCTCTGCAAACTGTTGTTTTGCCACTCCAGCAATTTGTTTTAATGCGGTTCAAGGATAATGAGAGGGGAACTAAATGTTCCTTGCACTCTGCTCTTTTTATTACATTCTAGTTGACTTCCGTGGTTTTGTTCGTAGTGATGCCAGTATATTCTTTTCATAGTGTAATCTTGATTCGAATCTAATAGCGTTTTTGGCCTAAAAAGATTTGGAAATCTTCCTCTACTTATCCTAAACATAATGATGCTGAAATAATAAATTCATAACATTCAAGCATCACTCTATGTTGTAACAGCGATGATATTTATGTTCTAGAAAAGTCATGACTTTGGTAATTTACTTTCGGACCTAAATGGGTTACCAGATGGTAAGTACAATCGTCAGTGGACGCCTGCACCTTGACTTACAAGCGCTTTGCTGGCTTTTAAAGTATAAACTAAAAAGACATACAAACGTACCCGTTACATACTATCATCCGTAGATATCTCACAGAGCTCCAAGTAAAAGCTATTCTGTATAGTATAACCCCATTAGTCATAGTTAAAAAACCTGTTTTAACGGAGCTTCAGTGATATACGACCTTAAAAATACCTACAGCTAAAATTCTTGAAAATCTGGTCTTTGAATATAAATAATGATGCAGTTGTGTTTATATTTTTCAAACAAATTAGTGTAAAAATAAAATTTACTTATCTATATTCTAATATAAATCAGCATTTTAATGCTTGCCTATCCTTATGGTTTTCTAGTAACTTAATGACTAGATAGTGCTCGTCAAAAGGCGAACAATTATTAGTTATAATACGTATTTTCTCACCGATCATGGAGTCAGTTTAAAACTTCCGTCAAGAGAAAGAGATGCCTACTTCTCTTTTCCATGTATTTTTAAGTTTGTTCATTATTATAGTAACAACCGTATTATGACAGTCTATTATAAATTTGATTTTCATCAAAGTTTTCATTTCATACATTACAATTATAATCCGTTTCACTACACATAATTCTCTGAAATAAAAAGAAATTGTAAAGCTCCTGATTAAAATAGATTTCAAATAACATCGTTTCCCGAACACTTAGCGCGCTGGCTTTACCTCGCGGATGAATATTTTCTCATGTTTTCGACGCTAAAATGTCGACTCAAAATATGAGATACTTTTTAAGCTTTACATGCTGAAGTTCTTTACTGGAATTATAATATGTTTACTTTACTTTACTGCTGCATATAAGTATAACTTTTATAAACTTTGATAACATTTTCTTGATGCATGTGATACATATAAGTATTTGGATTACTTAAAAAAAAAAATTCTTTATTATGACGTTTTCGACAAACGAGCACACGAATCAACAGATGGTATATTACCAGCGTCCAAGCGGATAGGGACACCCACAATGTAATATCTCAGAAGATATTACATTCTTATAAAAGTTATCTTCATAAGTTTTATAAGATTTCCGTCTCAACAAAATCGAACCACTTATAAACAATTGATCTTGTAAGCTATTAAACTGATAAACTTTTGACCTCGTGGTGTTGAACTAATGAATGTTGAACTCGCGTACCAATCTGGCCACTGACCCGTAGTCCAACAGCTTTGTTCAACGCGTTGTACCACGGGAAAGAAATTGTACCCGTGGTACAACGAAAATTTTTGTAGAAAGAAAGAAAGAAAACATTTATTCAGACACAAGAGAAAAAAAAACGAACTAGTTGTACCACAGGGAAAATTTTGTATAAACGTCACACCACAAATTAACCCACCCGAAACCAACCAGAAATGATGAAGGACACTACAATATTTACGAATAGTACACGTATACAGGTAGTGAAGTTCCGAAGCGAACAATCCATCGTGTGTGCACTTACTGGTCGGTCGAGGGGCTCATGGCTTTATGAATAAACCATCGACCGAATGTGGATCTCGTGTCAAGTGACGACGTGTTGACGGACGGGGCTACCATCAGTGAAACTATCGGCCTTATCTATACTAATATTATAAAGAGGAAAGATTTGTTTGTTTGTTTGTAATGAATAGGCTCCGAAACTACTGGACCGATTTAAAAAAATCTTTCACTAATGGAAAGCTAATTTATCAGTGCGTGACATAGGCTATATTTTATCCCCGTAATTCCACGGGAACGGGAACTACGCGGGTGAAACCGCGGGGAGCTACTAGTTATACCTATATAACAATACTCTGGGCACTCGTTACTTTATTGACGTTAGTGTAACAGAGGTTTGCTGAAGGAGTGATGTCAAGGTCGAATTGTTTGCTTAGCAATAACAGAACATTGACGTTATTAATAGAGAAAGTGTGTGACAATAGTTTAAGTTTAATTCATGTAAGTAGAAATAACGAAAAATTGAGAGGAATATTAATCGCAATGTATCTTTTCAATGTTTCACGCTGTATGCATTAATCGTAATCTTACTTATACAGCTAAATTGTTTTTATAAAAAAAAGAACAATATTTATCTTCGCTAATTACATGTGTTTATCAGTATATGGACATCACTAGACATAGTTTAATAGACGTATTTGCTGTATTTTCCACTTTGCGTTCTAGCACTATTTCTATCTTTTCTATAACAATCAACGAGAAATCTTCGACTTTACCCATTCCGATAGTTCCCGCAATCATATCAAACTGCTCACATTTCCCATTCCAATTGTGAACGGGTTGGTTACGGGCTGACATTTTGTGTTGGGAAAACAACTTGCGAATCCATTTTCTTTTGGTGAATTTTCAATAGGTATATCCTTTTTCGGTCCACTTAACATGGATGCTTCATAGTTATACTTGTATTATAATATAAAGTTAAGCATTTAGTTGTAGTTTCTGACGACCTCGATGGCAGAGTAGTCACCATGCCGGACTGGTAAGGTTGCGGGTTCGATTCCCGCGCGGGACGAATATTTGTGTGAACCACAAATGTTTGTGGGTGAATGAATGTGTGCGTAGTTTCTGATACCCTAGATACAAGTTTCGAACTTAGTTAGGGGTCCGTTACTATAATGAGATGGTGAAGTGAATGATTATGTTATTATGTTTTACCCTAGATACATGTAATAAATTAAAGGTCAGTTGCTAGAAGAATTCATTATTCTTTGAAAGAATAAAAAAATCAAGGTTAAAAACACGGGCTACAGCTAGTTATTTAATGGAATACACATTTAAATGGTTTATTTTAAAAATAACTAAAGTTATGAAGAACATTTTTCTCTTTACCAAAGAGTGGTTTAAAACCCACGATTGTATACTTAAACTATTGATCCAATAAATAAACCCGTTATAATATCAATGAAATCACTATATTCAATTTGTTCTCACCGACTTTGCTCTCAAATCGAGTGTAGATACAATAAAAGCTTTTTGCAACTGCAGTTAAATCTTCCTTTGGCGCGGAAAAGCAATTAATTAAACTCGTTTGTATAAGAAGTATCTCCACCGTTGATTTTAGTGAAAAATTTACACGTTTCAACACCTCAATTTTAATGGAGTTTTATTAAGAAGTCATAAATAGAAAGTGTGTATTGTTAGTTGAAAAATAATAAATAGAGCAGTATTGTTATGTGTATGTGGGCAATTTCTTTGATCAAGAATTGATCGCTGTAATTCAGGCTTTATGATAACCTACATCAAAAAAGTCAAAAGTCATTTATTCAATTAAGGCCTCAATGAGGCACTTATGAATCTACCACCGATTCTGAATTACATCAGCCGAGAGGAATCGGCAAGAAACTCGGGCTGGTATTTGTTTTAAAACAAAAATATAACCAAATGTCAAATAAAATATAAAAAATCTATAAATATTAATATTTATCATACATAATTAATTATGTATGGACGTTCAGTATTCCGAGCTCTAGCTCGAGTAGAGGAAAACCTCACACAACCATGAGCTGATGATGATGATGAATTAGATGCGTAAAATATATGCAAATAATAAATAACATTGTGAAACAATGCTATTATAAAAATAAAGAAAATATGCTTTTTACTACAAAACATTTTATCTTGAATACTATTTTACAGTCCCAGTATTTTTGTACTGTTGTTTCTATTGCCAACGCTTGTACTTGTTTATAATTCATATGTCATATTATTTTGGCTTTGTTTCAGAACTGAATGTTCATATGCAGTGTGATGTGAACTAAAGTAATATCGTTTAGTATTTAAAAAGCTTTAAATTATAATAGAATATGTTGATAAAATTTGCTAAAAATAGCGTAGGTCAATGAACTTTTTTCAACCTTCTGCATTCGCGTGTTTTTTTCTCCTACTGACCTTTGCTGTTCTCTAACCACTTGTAAGTAAATAGGGTCTTTTAATAACAGTTATATTTTAAATGGTAACCTACTGCCGGATGTCACAACAAACATTATCATTGCATAAAACAACAATAAAGTCTTTAAATATTTTTCCTGTGTTTACCTATGTTTTATCTGCGTAATTTCCGCATTCTTTGATCTCGAGGGAATTTGGAATAAAAGTATTATGTGTACATTATATGGCATCAAACACAGAGCATGGAACGTCAGTCGTAGCGGCAAGGGTTATGAAGCCAGAGGGCGAGATTCTTTGGTCTTTGGTAACAAAAGTTACCAACCGTTATAGACATGTAGGTAGAGGGCTCTATCTAATATCGTATATTATAATATCTAGGTCTGATTCCGATAAGACAAAATTTCCATGTAAATGAGAAGAATTTTGTCGAGTCTACGTAAGAAAAATTTCATGTCTGTTTTAGACACGAAAAAATCTAGTATTCACATGAAAATTTTATCTGAATCAGACAAACTTACTTTACGCTGTCTGATAAGAGGATATAAAATTAATCACCAAAAATTTTCTTACTATACATTTTTTGAAGAAAATTATTAAATCAACAAGAAACTCTAAGCAAAGGATTTTACATGAACGAAAGCAAGTTGCAAAAGGCGGGTAGTCTCATCTCAAAGCCCGTCATTTCGTATCAGAGAGGAAGCTTATTTAGCACCTTAAATTAAAGCATTCAGCAATGCCGAAGTGGATTTTATGTACAGTCACAGTAGGAAAACCTTCGTCAGTTTGCAAATTTATTCCTTTGTATGTCGTTATCTCTTAGCACTTTTTGAAACTAAACACTAAGCAACCGCATACAAAATGATACAGAGATAGTTTGACAACTAGGTTCAAAATGGTGTGAAATTGTGACATTTTGGCTACGTCTAGCAGTATGTCATGTCATGTCTCAATCAATAAAACAGATTATCACTCATACTGAACAAACGAAAATAGAACTTAAGGTGACGAATCTTTTCTTACCACGACTGTACGTACAGTGTACACTTGCAATTTACTAGGTTCGTATGTTGACGCCAGAACATTTCCCAAACGCCGTATTTAACATTTGTATAACTTTATTAACAGTGTTTGTTTACTTTAGCTCCCAGTTTTGATCATTTCATTGTAACATTAACAATTATGTATTCAAATCTTTTTAGATTTTATTTGGACAGTTTTCGTTCTGTCATACGAAATATTAATGTAATGACATATATTTGCATACACGATTAGTTACAATAAATGTGCATAACTAAATGACGTTATCTGAAATCTAAAATGGCGGACACTTAAAGATGGCGTCTTTCCTTTCTTTATGCAATCAGAGAACAAATTTAAAATATCAAATTCAATTTTTTTTATGACTTTTGATTATACATAAGACCTTTGTTCCATAAATACCATATTGTACTATTACCATGCTGAAAAGAATGATATATGAATATGAATATCTTACTAAATATCAAACATAGACCGTACAAGAGAATCAATTAGTAAAACATAATCATAAACACCATGTTTCAAGTTATCTAGTGCACTACCAATAACGTAAATTGAACGTCAACACTTGCAAACTGTGATGTTAAACAGTTCACGATTAGTTACTGCTTGTATGAGTACTAGATATCGAGATAAGTTTTGTTCGAAATAATATTTGAATACCGAATGTTTGTTTTAATTATTATTTGTGTACGAATTAGTTTGAATTATAAGGCAGGCTTGATTGAGACATATATGAGCTGATGATGATGATGACTTTGAATTAATAAATATAAAGTGGTTTAATGACCATGTCTGATATGCCGATGGTTACGGGTTCGATTCTCGTCCAAGACTATTGGACAGTCTTTTTTAGTAGTCGTTCTATCTATGCTGCTCTTCTAGTAATGAGCTATTGTATCAACTTTTAAAAAGTATTTATTAAATTTAAGGTCTACCAAAGTTATATACGAGTGAGTATAAGCGATGAAAATTTGATGTTAAGAAACCCCACCATGCCCAGTCACAGTTAACTTAAATCATATTAATAACCGTTCATTAAAATACTCGAGATATCGGGTCTGTTTTCATAACGTAAAAATGTTTCCCCCGATGTTGCGAGTCGTTTATAAAACATATAAATAATATTTATTTGCATGCATCGGTCGGTGAAACAGTAACATTCCCCACATACCAACAATTTCCATGACTTATTTGCATTTATAACGCATGATTGCCTCTGTCCTGAACATAAAAAATACGTACCATATGAGCTCATTCATTTTATTATACACCCGAAACTAATATTTCGTCCAAGAATATATTGGCCAGTATTATTTCCAAATTAAAACTGTACCTTTTTCGTTAAAAGGAAGCGAAAAAAAGGGATGCGGATTCTTGTGTAGGTAATTGGTTTTCGACACAAATACGCAATAAGTTACCCATGAAACTTTATGTGAGCGCCGTGAGACGAATACTGTCAGATTGGGGCGTGAGCCTTGATGCGCCCAGTAAGTGCTATCACCACCCTTTGAATAACTAAACCCTACACTACAACTTCCAATTTTCCTCCAGAGAAAATCTCTTACATTTTAAATAATAAATGAGACGAGTATTATTCAGCAGAATGCACCTTATTTGGGATAGACCTATTTGCTAGGTCGCAGCCTCGGGACAAAGATGAGAGAGTTTAGCAAATAGGATTTAAATTTTTAATGTTTGATATGCTGATGACAACCTCTTTGAGCGTTTGGACTAAACAAGTTCAATTTCAAGAGTACCTACAAGGTATTGTTAAATTCTGATGTAATATTGACTAAAAGCATACATCTTTGGTAAAATACAGATCACAATGATTTTGAATTTTTATATAAGTACTTATCTCAACTTTCACTTTTCACACAACTCAAGTTTTCTCAGAATTCTACTCTAAGAATCGCTACGAAAAGCATTTTATCGTAGAAGCTACGAAAACGTAGCAGCTGCTACGATAAATTTCCGTAGCAGTCGCTACGGTTACCATCATTTGTAGTCGTAGTTTAAGAAAACAAAAAACACGAGTTGTATTCATTTGTAACAATTTACGTCTTTCAAGTTAACATGTATACAATTTGTGTAAATTAATGCAGGCATCTCTCGACTTGAATGTAATGCGCTTAGTACTAGTTGACAACGCTTAGTTACCGAGTGTTACCGAAAGTTGCCGAGGGCTGCCGAGGTTTCTCAACTCCTCACACGCCAGCCAATTTATTACATTGTACATGAATTCGTTACAACTTTGCAGCTTGATTGTAATCTCATAGTAACTGTAAGTACATTTTTGGTATTAAAAGTCTTTGGTAATTGTAATTTTACACAAAAGTATATTTTTTACAGAATTATAAAATTAGTTGTGTATCTCAGTGTTACTCATTTTTTCTTTTATAGTACAGTTATTATACTAAAGTATTTTACAATTAACGAAATAAGTATTTTTATAATATTAAAGGAAAAAAAAACAATGTTTTATTAACCAAACCCTCTCCAAATAATTTAATTTCGAACGGATTAAAAGCAGATTTAAATTTGTTAAAGTACTTAAGCCAGATTTTCTTGAGGTCAGCGCGAAACAAATTTGGTTGACCTCGTTCTATAAATTAGAAGTAAGTAGTACTTTCAATAATTTCAAAACAACTTTACTGCTAACAAAAATATTGAAATAAGTAGTAGCGCCCCGCGGTTTCACCCGTGTAGTGTAGTTCCCGTTCCCGTGGGAATACAGGGATAAAATATAGCCTATTTTACTCAGGTGAACGTAGCTTTGTAATGGTGAAAGAATTTTTGAAATCGGTTCAGTAGTTTGGAAGCCTATTCGTTACAAACAAACAAGTCTTTCCTCTTTATAATATTAGTGTAGATTAATAAACTTTAAAAGATATTTTGCTGTATTTAAATAACATTTTTCAAATAAGTGAATTGTTAAATTGCGAGATTACTTAAAGTGTTGTATACATTTAAAATAACTGAGATTTTTTGATGAAATATTTAGTTTTTTGTTCGTATAACGTTCTAATAAATACTTTAACTCGATATCCGAGAATTTTTCATAACAACGCCAAAGCATGCTAGTAGTTTCGAAGTAGATATTGTCTTTTTTGGTACTTTTTTCTTTTAATCTGTGTTTTTCGATAAAGATAAATAGATATTTTTTTTACATGTGTACAATTATTAGGTGTTAATTACTACATACTTAAACAAAAGTTGTTTTAATATTAATTGTTAAATGGTCTTAAAATCGGTACTAAATTATTAAATTCACTAAATAAATACACAATTAAGTGAACACTTACTGAACATAATATTTAATGGTATTTTCAGTTAAGATTTTTTGTAGTAATATCAAAATGAAATTTAATTTAACTTAAACTCGCTAGACTATAAATATAAAAAATATAAAATAACCATAATTTCAAATTGATCACTTTGAGAGGTCAATAATTTACGAATTATTATATCATGTGTCAACCTCGATGGCATAGTAGTCACCATGCCGGACTGCCATCCGTAAGGTTGGGGTTCAATTCCCGTGCGGGGTGAATATTTGTGTGAACTACAAATGTCTGTCTCGGACTGGGTATGTGTGTGAATGAGTGTGTGCGTAGTTTAGTAGATACCCAAGATACAAGTTTCGAACTTAGTTAGGGGTCAGTTACTATAATGAGATGATGTAGTGAATGATTATGTTATGAGTGAATGTTATGTTATTTACTATTCTAAACTTAGTAGGAATATCTTTCCTGTTTGTTAGAAATTACTACTTATAAAGTGCATGAAAGCGTCTCTTTTTATTCAGATGAAAAAATACACCAAAATGTTTCTATCTGCACAATAAATACACATACAATTGTAAAATATCTATGAACGTGTATAAAATAAATTAACAAATAAACAGAATCTGAATTTACAAAATTATTTCCACGTTATTAAATAAAACAATAATAAACTAATCTATAATATAAAAATGAATCGCAAAATGTGTTGGTAAGCGCATAAATCAACAACGCCTGGATCAATTTGGCCAATTCTTTTTTTGTTGTGTTTGTTATTGTCAGGAGAAGGTTCTTATGTAAAAAAAAAACTGGAAAATCAACGGGAAAATTGGACCCGTGCGAAGCCGGGGCGGACCGCTAGTCTGTAATAATTGAATAACATCATTAATAATTTTATTTGGCAGACTGCCAATGAACTCTATGATATCGGATCAAAAACTTTGCAAACAAATAGTTCAATATTCAACTGAAAGTTATTTGCAATAATCGACATATTTTTACATAATAGTTTATGTCTGTTAAAACCCAATCTATGAATAATAATCTAATACTGATCTTTACTAAATAATAGTATAGAGCTAAAAAGCTTAGTTTTTTGTTTGTATAAAATTATATCCATACTACTTCATCTTAAACGGTCATAGCTACGATCAAATACCATGAAACCATTTACTATCCAAGTTAGAATCACTACATAGTATAAAACAAAGTCGCTGTCCCTGTATATCTGTCCCTATGTATGAAACTTGAAATTTTGATGCGATTTTCTTTAAAAGATTTATTTATTTATTTTATTTTTTATTTATTTATTGAATGCAAAAAATTATAACACCATTACAGAAATATATCCAATTCGATGCTATAACTATATTACAAATACAATCATTTTAACAACATACTTATATCTATATTAATGTTAAATAGAATTATTATTATTTTCTATACAAAATAATGCTGCTTCTGTGAATTTCGACTGGCTGCAGGCAAATATATCTATATTGCGGGCTATAATATTAATATACTTAATAGCTCGCGTCAATGCGGCATATTGTACCATATTAGTCCTGGCTGTGGGCACGACCAGCAACGGAGGAGGTCGTCGCACGAACACGTACTCATTGGGGACCCTCAGAATTAGAGTTTCTAGTATTTCAGGGTGATATATCCTCCCGCAAAATACATTCCATATATATTTAACAAGAGTAAGGTCTCTCCTCACTTCCAATCTACTATACCCTACCATACCAATAACAAATAAGCTAGGGTACATTAAGGGGTAAAATGGATAAACGCCATATTGTTTTTTATAAAGAAACCGTGTAAATTTGTTTTGAATTTTTTCCACCATTAATTTATATTTTGTTTCATGGGGATTCCATATTATCGCATTCGTTTCTAACCGACTGCGTACGAGAGCATTATATAAAATCTTAACAGCCTGAATGTTTTGAAAATCTTTACACTGTCTCAAAATAAAGCCTAAGTTTTTAAATGATTGTTTACAAATTTTTACTATATGTTGCTTAAATGTTAGTTCAGGAACCATTTGCACTCCCAAGTCTCTGACATTTAATACGCGCTTCATTTCAACCGCGTCCACCTCATAACGAAAACTTATCGGAGTACGCGTGCGACCGAAACTCATTACGCAACACTTATTGAGGTTAAAATATAACTTATTTGTTTTACTCCACAGTACTACTCGATCAATATCGTCCTGTAATCTTTGACAATCCGAGATACTATCTATTGCTAAAAAAAGTTTAAGATCGTCCGCAAACAATAAACATTTTGCATTAGTAACAACATCCGATATATCGTTAATCATTATCAAAAACTGTAATGGACCGAGATTACTGCCTTGGCTAACACCGGAATACGTATAGTAGGGCTGCGACTCGTAGCCTGCATACTCAACGTACTGCCTGCGATAACTTAGGTAGTTTGCAAAAAAGTTTAGTAGGCTTTGAGTGAAACCCAACGCTGCAAACTTAGTTAATAAGACATCGTTGTCCACAACATCAAACGCCTTTTGAAAATCAAAATATGCAGTATCTACTTGCCTACCAGAATCTATTTTTGGAACAAGGTAATTCATAAAAGACATCAAATTGGTGCCCGTACTACGACCCGGAAGAAAACCATGTTGCACATCAGAAAACTGTGAACGTAGTTGGGAATAAATACACGTGTGAATAACTGATTCAAACACCTTCGCAAACGTAGATAGTACTGCCACTGGTCTGTACTCCTTGACATCATCACCAGGTCCTCCCTTCGGTACTGGAATCACCCTTGTGATTTTCCACTCATGTGGATAGTAGGCAGCCTTCAGGCACAAATTAAAAATATATAAAAGAGGTGATTCAAACACCGACCTGCAGTCTTTGACTAAGTAAGGAGGAATACCATCCGGTCCTATAGATTTCTTAGGCTTGAGCCGAGCCAGTGCGCTGCGCAGCTGCGGCTGGGTCACCTGCTGGACGTGGACCCGCGTCGCGCTTGCCGTCCCGGAACCAATTCCTACGCACTGCGCCGCCGCCGCCGCCGCCGCCTGACGTTCCGCCTTAAGCGGGTTTAATAAGGGTCTATCCTTACGGTACACGGATTTAAAATATGATGCAAAAAGCTCTGCACAATCCTGTTCCTTAACCTCCAGCCCCCCGGATTTAATTTTATTTTTAGTTACATTTGAGTTTTTACTTTTAACGAAATTCCAAAAGCATTTAGGATCCTCTTTTATATTAGATTGTACTTTAAATTGGTAATTATTATAATCGATATTAATTTTACATTTGACTATTTGGCGATAAAAAGAAAACATGTCATATTCTGCTTTAGACCCAGTTATTTTAAATAATTTATGATATTTCCATTTCTTTTTAATGTTCATTATTAAATCTTTTGTATACCAAGTTGGATACACAAACTTCGTGTTGTGTTTTCTTGTTTTACGTATCCTATGTGGTACTAAACTACTAATTGCACAATTAATTTTATTATAAAAATATGATAACGCACAACTAGCGTCTTGAATACGATAAAGCGAGCTCCAGTCAAGAGTACCCAATACGTTATATAATTCAAAAAAATCACATTTCGCAAAATTCCACTTAGGTTTACAGTTAATTACATTATCATTATTGTTATTATAAATAACAGATGACCGCCGCCGCCGTGGCTGTTCCCCCGAGCCCGACACTGATATGTTAACGGTCAATGGTGGATGGTGTGCATCAATACCTACTAACGGCTCATTAGACAGATACACCTCCACATTATTCGCCGGTAACTTTGTTAAAACCAAATCAAGAATACGATTATTTAAGTTACATACCTCATTAACCTGTCGAAATTCACAGAACGCCAAAACATACTCAAAATAGTTTTGTATTTCCACTGTCGTCGAAGGCATATTAAAATCACCTATCACTAACACATTTTGATGCTTAATGCACTCATTTTCCAATAACTGAAATAATTTCATGTATTCATTTACATTACACTTGGGTGGAATATAAACAACACAACAGAAAAATGAATAATCCTTGCTAATGACATTCGCACAAACTATTTCGTATAAGGTCGTGTCTACATTAGTGATATTAACGCGTTTCAATTTTACTGTCGACGACGACGCCGCCGCTAGAAGAACTCCTCCTTGCTTACGGCCATCCGCACGATCACAGCGTAATACAGTGAAATTAGATGGAAATAATTCACCATCCTTAATAGAATCATTCAGACCTGTTTCTGTTAATGCTAAGAGGTCACAGGCAGATGCGAGGATATTCAGATAAAAATCCGTTGTTTTTGTTCGTAGTCCCCGAACATTCTGGTAATATAAACTTAAACATTTTGTATTACGCATTTGTTGATTTCTGGGTGTTTCGAAACCAAATCCATTCATTAAATTGGCTATAAAGCGGCCAACATTCGCAATTATTTATCAATTCGAACTTTGATTCCTGTACACCGATCATGAAAGATGAATAATCTCGCTTTGTCTTAGGAATAAGTTTTTCTACTCTAATATCTTTATTCCCACATATTTTCTCAACGTGGTCAAAAATAGATTGTTCAGTCGTATTAGGATGAAGAGACCAAACATGTAAGAACTTTTTCTTTTCTATCGCTTGTATTCCAGCAATCAGCGTACTTCCACCCCTTTGAACCGGTTTCGGTTGAAGTTTTTTCGCATTTCTCTTTTTGCCTACTACTTTCCATTCCTCCATGTCTGCAGAAAATGGTTGGTCAGCGGTTTGGTTTTCTGATGCCACTTCAATTATTGGTTCAGATCGCTCGCTCTTACGCAATGTAGACGCATCCTTAGCCTTAGCCGATCGCTCTTTTGCCCGACGTCCGCGCGCTGACAGCGACACTATTGGTTCCTCAGGCGATGCAGCCGTCTCCGTCGCACTAATTGCCGTATGCACCACGCTGGTTGTTTCGCTCCCTTCCTCCGCAATACATCTCGTCGCTAATACGTTGTCAATTTTTGTAGACATCACTTCAATTACCCGCTTTTGTTCAATTATTGACACAAAATATTTTTCAATCAGCTGTTGTTGATCTTCAATTTTCTTAGATTGTGTCTCAATTAGGACGGTTTGAGCCGCCACTTTTGCCGTAAGTGTTGACATCTTCTTTGACAAATCAACTAACGCGGTTTCTACGCTAAATTTGGACATTTTTCCAATTTACGCAATAAAAACACGGACGTACTTCTTGCGTGTCTCGCACTCGGGGGGGGGGGAAGATAGATTCAAGAGAAATTTTTTTTGGTATAATTTTATCTCCGCATTCTTACGGGAGCGGGAACTACACGGGTGAAACCGCGAAGCGTTGCTAGTTTGAAATAATTTGTATTTAAAAACTATTTCACCTTTCGTATCAAATTAATTAAATTCTCACATGAACATTAAGCTTTTCAGAAGTTGAAAACTAATTTGCCCATCCATTTTCATTAGGAACTAGCTGTGCCCCGCGGTTTCTCTCGCGTGGTTCCCGTTCCCGTTCCCGTGGGAATTTCGGGATAAAAAGTATCCTATGTCCTTTTCCTGGTTCATAACTACCTCTCCACCAATTTTCAGCCAAATCGGTCCAGCCGTTCTTGAGTTATAAGTGGCGTAACTAACACGACTTTCTTTTATATATATAGATTTACTTGTTGTGAAATACGAGCTAGATTTTAATGGAGTGACCGATTCTATTGCGAGTCCTACATTGTCTCAATACATCTATGTTCTAGAGTGTTCTAGACTATTCCAGAGAATCGAAGAGGTTCGCTGTAACGATGTCTTTAATCAGTTAAGGTAAAAGTTTCTCTGGAACTAGATTTTATTTGAAACATAAAAATGTGAGGATATAAACTGCCAGAACGAAATTAAGTTTGAAAACTTAGTTTTGTTAGAATTATTTTCGCTTTATCACCGAAAATAAGTTAGATGAAGTTATATTTTTTGTTTTGGACTGTCTTTTATATTGCTGAATAGAGAGTCCGTTGAGATCTGTTCAGTCTCGTCAGCTCATACAACATCCCCACCGAGGGGCTCGAGCCTACACGGAATTCTTCAGATCTTAGTCAAACACGCTGACCAAGTGCGAATCGGTCGATTTCGTACACAAATTTAGCTTTTTTGTGGAATTTAGTTTTAGTTTAAAATGTATCGGAAAATTGTGAGTAGTCTCATTACCTTTAAACAGGAACTTATTAAAAGATTGAATAATATTATGGAAACATAATTATAGTAATAATAAGCTGTGATATTTTGTGGGTAATAATTTCATAGACTTTTATCCAGAAATATATCCTTCTCACTGTACTAATATCATTGATGAGATAGTGATGATATCATAAATTACATATTTGCCCTACCGCGGCGCACAGATAAAATATACTATAAATTATTATAGAAAATAATTGGTTTTTAGTAATGATTACATATGATTAAAATAATTTCAACATCCGGTATAGAATTTGTTTGATTACATAGAGTATAACTTTGAAAAAGTCAACTAGGTACGTGAAATAAATAAACAAATTTCCACGCGGACGAAGTCGCTGGCATCAGCTAGTATACTATAAAATATAACCGACACACATTATTGAAACAGTAAATACCCGCATCTTGTCGAAAGGCTGTATTGTATATAGAATTCGCAATCCCAACAGCACAAAGGAAACACAGAGCGTTAATTTTGTTAATGAACTGCAGTATACGACACGTTGGTAACGAAACGGGCGCCATTACAGTCGCCCACTTCCGTTTTATTATCAACCAACTCATAATTCACTCTCTCATGTTAATATTACAAAGGGATTACCACATTTTTCATATTCATTTTTGGTATTTTGTTTTTTTAATTATTTGTTATCTTTGATCAAGTTAACAAGGATTATTTGTTATCTCTATGTAGAAATGAATCCCTATTTCCCTTGGTCACGGCATCACGTGTGAACGACTGAGTCGATTGACTTGAAATTTGGTACAAGGGTAGCTTATGATCTGGGAAAGGACATAGGTTAGGTTTTATCCCGAAATTCGCATGGAAACTATGCGGATAAAACCGCGGGACACATCTAGTACAAAATACAAATATGGACTTTGACAGCCTTAAACCAGTGTAATATTATCGAGCTTTAAGAAACTAAAGTTACATTCGGTGATTACATTTTTCTATTATTTTCTGTTACCTCTTTTATCTTCTCTTCTCTATCTTCATAATAATGAAAAAAGTGTTGAAAATCATATTGATGGTTCATTTATTTGGGTCCCAAATTGCTGGTTTTTATTATTTATTTTCTGTTTGCAAGTATTACATACATTACAAATCACCATAGTAACTTTAAATCTCTAATTTATGACTAAAATAAAAGACTATCACAAAAATAATATGCGATTTGTAACAACAATATGCATAAGTAATCCATTTTAAAAGTGTCATCTTAAAATCTTTGTAAACATCGCTTCGGAGATCTGGATTTAAAAATGTTCTAGATAAAAGATGAGTTTATTCCCTAGACTGAAACAGTGTGTCATTCACAAGTTTATGCGACGCACCTCCCCGGGGCGGTGCCATTGAAACTTGTTATTTTATAAAATTGCGCCACTTTACACTTTTGCAAGTTTCGAAACACAGAAAAGGGTATAAACTTTGTATCTGAACATTCGCGTAAAAACTGGAAGTACCAATACGATACAACTTTATGTTTCTTCACAAAATACTGGTACATTTTTTTATTTTTTACATAGTATTTTCACGGTAGAGAAATAAACTTTTGCTCTGTAGTGTAATCAAAGAAATCTATAGATCTGATAGATACTTTAGAAGTCGCAATAGCAAACATACTTTCGTTATCAGTTTATGCAATTCAAAGTATGATTGCTAATTGCTTGTGAATATTTGCGTGAACCACAAATGTTTATCTCGGTCTGAGTGTGTGTGTGAATGAGTGTGTGCGTAGTTTCTGTCACCCTAGATACAAGCTTCGAGCTAAGTTAGGGATCAATAACTATAATGAGAAGATATGGTGAATGATTATGTTATGTTAATAAAACACAAATCTAAATCGCGTACAAAATGAATAATGATTGCATATCATTATTAATTCAGTACATAGTAATAGCTGCAAATGAAATCCTTTACCATATATTTAAAAATCCTCCATTTGCGTAATTACAGATTAAATTATAAAACATACTCTATCTCCTGTCTATGCAACATGGTCAATCTTTGGATAATTAAGCTAAGCATCAACCAACTAGACATGTACGATAGTTTTTGTACCGGTTAATGGGATTCTAATTTCCCACAGCAATTTAGTTGACGTAACAGCTTGCTGTCAGTAAAAAGGGATCATATATTTAGCATATCAAAAGTTAAAATCTAGTTCACCAAAAAAGGAGTAGTTCGAAAAAGTACCCTAATTTGAGTCTGAAATGCAGTCATTTGGATTAAATGTTTATAGCGATTCTTATCCTTAGGTGTTCTTAAAATTATATATAAAAAAATATCATCTCAGTTGGGTTTTGAACACAGTACGATGCTGAATCGTATCACCGCTCTAAGCCACAGCAGACACACATTATTTTTGCTCTGGTGTCATATTGTGAGTATACAAATGTTATGTTTAATGGAATTCTTGCATCACGCCATTGCATCCGTGCGAGTGGGACGCATTATAATTTACGCAGGTGCGACAGAGATAGATGGCTACAGGTCAACGTACAAAATTCTCTGTGAATTACGACCGGGCTTTAGTAGTGACCTGCTTCAAAGAATTCGGTAACGAGGAAACTATATACATATATTAGTTTTACTCAAAAACGATACTTGCAGAAAAGACAAACCATAAAGGCTAGTCTAAAACTAATGTCCCATTTACAATTCCTCATTATTATACCGTACGCAGCACTATCTTTTAACTAATGGGCAACAGAAGTCATTAAAGTATCATAAACATACGTATGTGCAACAGAACTTACTTGTAGCGTAGGAAAGTAAACAGCGCACGAAAGCGTTTTGCATTTCAAGAACTTTATCAATAAATATAAATGAGTTGTTGAGGACATAAGCGGTTATAACAACATAGAATAAGGGTGGGAATACACATGCCTTAAACTTGTACACAAGCACCTAGTGTCACCTATTGTCATATGTATACATCAATACACTAACCTACATGTGTGTGTCTGGCGCAGTAGCATACAACTGTGTTTCCTCTGGTTCTGACCGAAAATGCAGAGAAGTCACACCGTGGCATTTTAGTCACTTCTAAACTGCCACAAACTTATCAGATCCGGTAATGAAGTACCATGAACTTATCGGATACGGTGGTTTAGTGCCACGAATTTATCTGACCAGATAAAGCCACAAACTTATCTAAGGTAGAGCGAAGGGAAGTTTAGGAAGAGAACGGAAGATAGTGGAACAGACATTTAAACTGTCATGAATCACTACCATAGGAAAATTGATTGTTTGCGTCATAAATTAACCAGGTTGATTGCTTTGTCCACTTCGTCTGTTTTGACTTGCAAATCGTTCGTTTCATGAAATATCCATTAATTGAGGATCAAAATGACCTTTACAAGACCAAGTGACATCGATATGATTTTTTGTGTAATTTTATATTTACTTACATGAAATTCAATCTAGTTGTTGAAATAAAGTTGGGATAAAATATCGCATAATGCAATAAATTAGTGGATGAGGGATTTTTCAGCTATGGAAAGTTAATAGATATTCTCAAGCATATTAGTTGTTACCCGAGGTTTCAAAGGTAATCTCTACACTGCTTTCATACCTGAGAATAATTTATTAATTTCTTTTTACTTCAGGATTCCATAATAGTGGTATTTTTCTTTCAAAATCTGCAACATAGAGATATCGACCTTTTACAATATTCCTAATGTATTTATGGCCATTAGTATGGATTTAAACATAAGTCCAGGAAATATGTAGGTAAGTATAAAATATGTTGGTTGGGCGAAAGGCATTCCGTGAACCATCCTCACATAGCTTGCGCATGCCGCGTCGCCTGTGACCGGCATATCATTGCGAGGCTCAGTTACTATGAGCTATGACGCGCCCTACTTTCTACTACTAGAATACTGCCTTTGGATAATATTTTAAAATATTGCTTGGAAGAGATTGTTATTAGCAACAAACCTATATCATTTGAAAAAATAGTATTTCAAATATTGCTCATGTAATAGAGGATAGATTCATAATTTGCAATAATCCATTCCAAAAAAAAAAATTCAACAGTTTCGGTTCCCGCTATTTTTTCTCCTATACACCGGCAGTACTGGCAACCCTCTGGTTCCGATGCTTTTAGGAATCACTTTTTACCATCCAAAAAGTTTGGTCTCAAAGCACTACACCACTAAACTTTCAAACATTGCAATATACTACAGGTATGTTCCAATTGGAACTTAAACAAGATAAAAAATACAGTTCAAAAATATCAGTACAATGTTCTCCATATGAACCATTGAGGGTAAGTCTCGAAACAAAGTTTCAAAGTCAAAGTCAAAGTCAAAAATTCTTTATTCAGTTAAGACCTCAATGAGGCACTTATGAACGTCAGAATTGATTCTACCACCGATTCGGAATTACATCAGCCGAGAAGAATCGGCAAGAAACTCGGGCTGGTATTTTTTTTTAAATAAAATTAAATACAAATGTCACTTATAACTAATGTCAACAATAAAAAACATGTCAAAAGGTATATAAAAAAAAAATCTATAAATATAGAAGTAAAATAATGATATAGGTCAAAAACTAAAAATAGCATACTGAGGTTGCGTGTGCAGAAATTTAATGCCAAACCTCCCGGTCATTAATGTAGTCAGTAACCTTATAGTATGCTTTGCTTATAAGAATGTTTTTAACGTGTGATCGGAACCTTCCATCAGTGAGCCCAGTCACTTCCCGGGGGATTTTATTATAAAATTGAATACATCTATAGATGAAGGACTTTTTAGTCCTAGCTAACCTACATCCTGAGATGGCGATTTTATGCCTATTCCTAGTATTAAAATTATGAAAATCGCCATTAACTTTAAAATTAATACGATGTTTCCGGGCATACAATATATTTTCAAAAATGTACAAAGAAGGAACAGTAAGAATCTGAAATGTTTTAAAACGTTCCCTTAATGACTCTTGCGACCCCAAATTATAAATAGCCCGAATTGCTCGTTTTTGTAATATAAATACTGAATCTAAATCCGCGGCACACCCCCACAGTAAAATGCCATAAGACAAAATACTGTGAAAGTAAGCAAAATAAACAATTCTTGCCGTTCCTACATCTGTTAGTTCCCTAATTTTACGAACAGCATACGCAGCAGAACTCAGCCTCCCTGAAAGACCGTCAATGTGGGATCCCCATTGTAACTTAGAATCTAACACTATTCCTAGAAACTTGGTACTACTTTCTATTTTAAGTTTCGTTCCTTCCAAAAAAACATTGGATTCAATGGCTCGGACATTGGGTAGCGAAAATTTAATACACTTAGTTTTAGACGCATTGAGGAGCAAATTATTGGCAGAAAACCAGTCCGAAACTAGAGCCAAACACCTATTTACTTCTACCAAATCCTTATCCTTCCTATTCACTTTAAATAACAAAGAAGTATCATCTGCGAATAAAACCATATTACATAGGTCATCCATCATATAAGGGAGGTCGTTAATATACGACAAGAACAGGAATGGACCTAAAATTGAGCCCTGCGGCACGCCCATTTCTAGCAATGATCCCTTTGATAAAACATCGTTGATCTTAACCTTCTGTTGCCGACCTCCTAGATACGATTTGACAAGACCTAGAGCAGGACCCCGAATACCATAACAGTCAAGTTTAGAAAGCAGCGTCGAGTGATCAACGCAGTCGAAAGCTTTCGAAAGGTCGCAAAATACACCTAGAGCATCATGTGAATCTTCCCATGCGTCAAAGATGTGAGTCAAAAGTTTAGTCCCAGCGTCCGTAGTCGACTTGCCCTTCGTAAAACCAAACTGATTTTTATGTAGTATATTGTGGTCACTAAAGTGAGAAAGTAACTGGTCTAGTATGATCTTTTCGAAAATCTTGCTAAGAGCAGGAAGAACAGAAACCGGCCTATAATTATTGGGATCCTCCTTACAACCTGACTTAAAAATAGGAGTAATTCGACTCTGCTTCATCACATCAGGGAAAATACTATGATCTAGACACAGGTTCAATAACGCTGTGAGGTGAGGAGCTATGGTCTCAATAACAGAATTCAGTAACTTAACTGACATACCCCATAAATCTTCTGTGGACTTCATGTTAAGTGATCGAAAGGTTTTTATAACCTGAACTATGGAAACAGGCTTAAAAGTAAAACTGGGAATACTTTCTCTGAAGTTATTCCTAAGAAGTATCTCGGCTCTAGCCGTAGAAGACGTAAGGTTTTTAGTGGTTTCCTTAGGAATATTACTAAAGAAGTCTTCAAAATGATTAGCTACAGAGATTGGGTCCGTAATGGAAGAATGCTTAGTTTTCAATGTGAATGTAGTATCCCTCGGAGTAGTCCTACCAGTCGCTTTGTTGACGGTTTTCCAAACAGCTTTGATTTTATCATTAGATTGACGAATAAACCTACTAGTATGTTTGGCCTTAGCCAAAAGACAAACCCTTTTAAAAACCTTGGAATAGTTCCTAACATACTCATGGAAGGTTTCATCGCTGGTACACGACTTTCTAAAATACAGTTCAAACAAAACATCCCTGCTTTTCCTAATACCCTTAGTAGCCCAATCACTAAAACAAGACTTACCGCTTACCACAATATTTTTCCGAGGACAAATTTGATTAATGTTGCTGCTTATGACTGAAAAAATATGAGTACAAATATCATGCGGGTTATTTGAAGAGAACTGACTACAACCTAGGTCCAAATCTATCTGAAAGTCTAACTTTTGTAACCTATACTCAGAGAGAGGTCGATGATTAATAATAAAAGGCTTAGGTGTTAGTATTTTATTAATTTTAATATGTAAACCTAGATGATCTGACCTAACACCGCTGATACAACCCTTGTCGAGAATATTACAATTTGAAAATATGTTGTCAATGCATGTCTTCGTACAATAAGTGACTCGGGTAGGCTCACTGAAACAGAAGGTCAAACCAAACGATTCAAACAAGGAAACTAAATTTAACTTATCCGAAGAATCAACTAATAAATCTATATTAAAGTCCCCACATACTATAAGTGACTTTTTACTACTAGATAATTTACTCAACATCCCCTCCATGTTACACAAAAAAGCTAAAAAGTTAGATGAAGGAGGCCGATAAACACAAACTAAAACATAACCATCAATTTCTGCACAAGCTATCTCACAAGTGCGTTCAATAGAGCATTTTGTTATATCGACCCTTTCTTTAAATTTAATATTATTCTTTAACAAAATCAAACACCCACCCCCTTCCGCGGATACTCTATTGAAAGCACTAGCTATCTTAAAATTATTAACATTAAATTGCATCCTATCTGCCTTTAACCAAGTTTCACAAAAGCATAATATGTCAAAATTAAATTTATCTAATAACAATTCAATGTCAAGTACTTTGCCAGAGAAGCGATTAATATTCTGATAATAAAAAGATAAACTACTAAGTGCAAACTGCTTCTCTTTTGTCACATCTAACAGTTTAAAGACACAGTATTATCGTTAGTACATGTACTAACTACTGTGCGGTCAGTAGAAAATGTTATACTATTTATAACACTATCAATACAATAAGCTACTAGAGTAGCAATCAAATGTCTACATTTCCTTGGAACATGTAAAGTGTCCTGTGTCAACTTACAACTATTAATAAATTTATTATTATCAAAGTATAATAATTTGTCACTATGACGGCATGTCAAATTATACATAATATTGTTTAATGAGTAAATGTGCTTATTTTCTAGTTCTGTAAGAGAACTAGAATAAGGAAAAGCACCTAACATTATCTTACTAACTTTCAACCCCAAAAGTTTATCTACGCTGTCCACCATCTCCTTCCTACTAACACCTATGCTATTTCCCACCATAATAATAACTATGGATGAGCTACTTAACTTACTATGCAAAACCTTATCTATTATATGTTTATAGGATGCATTGGGCATGCAATAATTTACCACTTTACAATTTAACTTAAAAGACAATAAGGATCCAAAATCAAGGCCCAATTGATCTGAATAAACATAAACAGGTGAGGTCTGAATATCCAGCTGCGGCATGTGCTGAGCAGAGTTGGTTGAGGGCGTGGGATCAACACATACTCTCGCGTTAGGGGGAGGTTTATTAACATAATTATCAACTTTACTACTACTCAAAACAAACAACTGCTCGGTGTTGTGCTTAACAAGATCAATCAACTCCCCCGCAGTGGTCATTTGCATATGCAAATCTTGTTGAGCCACTGTATAGCTGTTAAATATGGTTTTTATCAGATTTTCTTTCTGATAAAGCTCCTCACGCAGCAACTGTATATCCCTATCATAGGATTGTGAACATAACTCTAAGTCTGAAACACTATTACTTAATTGGCTAGATAACACTAAGTTTTCCCTAATGAGCACTGAGTTTTTGCTAAAGTACCTATGTTTCTTATTTAGTCTATTACACTTCCTAATGAATTTCTTGATCTTCAGATATTTCTTGATCTTCCTGTGACTTTTAAAGATGATGTTCTGGTTGGAGGTTTCATTTGTTAAGTCAATAGTGACCATATCGCTTGATTCTTGTTGTGTCACTAATTTATCAAATAACCTGTGTGTGTC
Organism: Timandra comae; assembly: GCA_958496195.1. NCBI lineage: Eukaryota > Metazoa > Arthropoda > Insecta > Lepidoptera > Geometridae > Timandra > Timandra comae. The sequence continues at coordinate 5,560,761 of OY292371.1, forward strand.
CGCTGACTGTTGACATGATTTTTCTGTTTCTAGCTTAGTAATGATGGAGTTGGCTTGTCTCAAGTCAGATTCTAATATACTAACTCTGTTCAGAGTTTTTTCATGCACTTCTCCACATTCACTGAATGATACCAACAATTCTTGCAATTTGTTGCACTTTTCTTCCAGTTCAGTGTATTTGTTACTTAATTCAGCTAGTTCAGTCTTCAGTTGTGAGTTTTTCTTGATGATGCATATAAACTCCTCCTCGTTGTCATCCCTTTCCTTGAGTAGTTGCTCGTTGAGCATTTTACAGGACTGAAGTTCTTGAAGTGTAGCTTTCAGTTTGTCCTCAGTGTTACGGGCAGCATTTCTGCGTGTAGTCATAGCCATCGCTTATTCTGAAAGTGTTATAAATTTACAGTACAGTAAGTAATAATTAAAGGATGTCAATTTAGTTTCAGCTAGGTATTTATTAACTGTGTTTTTTTGTTTAAATAGTAGTGTATATGGTTAAGTTATTATGTGTACTGTTGTCTGAGGCTAGATAGCGTTTGTCGTCTGTTTTACTTCCACTTATTGTCAAGTAGACAGAGACTTGCCGGTGCCTAATGTGTGAATATGGACGGAGCTCGTTTAGACGAGCAATGTTAAAGTTGTGTGGTGAATTGTAATTTAAAATAGTAATGTATGTTGTAGTGTATTGTTGTCTGAGGCTAGATAGCGTTAGTCGTCTGTTTTACTTCCACTTGTTGTCAAGTAAACAGAGACTTGCCGGTGCCTAGTGTGTGAATATGGACGGGGCTCGTTTAGACGAGCAGAGTTATAGTTATGTGATGATTGAGTGTGATGAATTGTTTACAATAATGAGAAGAAGGAACACAATACTCCCCGGGTTTATCCAATACGTGCAGCATTCAATCCAAAATTTCAAATCCAATACGTGAATACTCAATACAGTATGACCGTTACAAGTGAGTCACACTTTGTCGCTTGAAATTCCCAAGAAAATACAAGTTTTTGGTCTTGAATTCACAATTTATATCACTGCACTTATTGTAGTTATTAAATTATGAAAAAATACTACTAATTCATGGTTTAATTACAACAAAAATAATAAAATATAATTTAAAATAAGGAGCTACAAATTTTGACAACTTTCTCGTGGGGTTGCCAGTTTCAATAACTGGATTCATCCTATTCATTTGCCTTTGTCTGCCTGTATTTCAAGAATCCAATAAAGTGCCTTGTTTCGTTTTCATAGTCCACATGGTAGTTAGCTATCGTCCAAAACCGAATATTGAAGTGTAGAAAGGTTAGTGAAGTATTCAATCATTTTATTACATGCTTTTGTTCTACCGCCAATATACGAATATACTCGTGAGCATGTTTTTTTTTCTGACAACAATCAACATAACATAATCATTCACTATATCATCTCATTATAGTAACTGACCCCTAACTAAGTTCGAAACTTGTATCTAGGGTATCAGAAACTACGCCACATACTCATTCACACACCCACCCAGACCGAGATAAAATATATATACCAACTATTCGGTTATTGTCATATTATGGTAAGTATTGCTCACCGCTCATGCCTGCCACGTAGAAGACTCACGTTGTTGGCCTATAAGCCGTAACAATACGAGAAGAGGAAGAACTACTTCATGCCAATAATACGTACACATACATATGTGAGAGTAATAGAAATATGTATGAAGTAAATTAAAAATGTTAGAACGTTGAAATGTTTAAACACTATAACGTTCATAACATGATTATGTGGATAAACAGTTCAATAGATCATTTTACGAAATTTCCATAATCAGAATTAAGACGAGAAAATATCAGAACAAATTCTAATCAAACTGTGACACTAAATTATCATGAACATAAACCATTACAAACCAAGCACCTTAACACCAAACGTCAACATCACCGTATAATATACGAATCCATACGTATAATTGAAAGTAATTACCAGGGCCACATAATACAATAGGAAGTAATCCTTCCGATTCATAATAGAGCCACAAAGCTACCACCAAACGACATTCCCGATCGCCGCTAGCTGAACCGGAGTGAGAGGTTACAATTGGCACATGTCCAATACTGATTGGATTCGGCCCAAGTCACACTAACTGCTCCTTATTTGAAGGACACTGTTGGCGGACTTTTACATTTTACAATAATTGAATTATGTTGTTCAATTACATGATAATTAAGGATGATCACTGGGTCAAACACGTGTGATTCATGTAATAAAGACATAATTTGATGAAAAAAACTTGATTTCAACAAAATACATTGTGTATTTTGTTTCATCAAATAAACAAAAAACTCAAGTTAATGCGCACCAAAGTTCGAGCTTGGGAGCTAGGTAATTATGCGACACAACTAGAAATAAAATTTACCAAGATGACACTTACATTTTACAAATATACTTAATGGAATTATACTGTGTTACCTACAGTTGTATAAGTATAATTCGTCAGTGTAAAGTATAAGTTCTCGACTGTGTCCAACTTTAGAGCAAGAGTTAAGTGTTTCTTAAAACATACTTTTCAAAAAAGTAAAGTTTGTGTGCATGTATCTTCAGTTTGTCACACTTACCACTCTTTAACTTTATTTTGAACTTTATTCTTATTAATGACACTAGCAGCGCCCCGCGGATTTACCCGTGTAGTTTTTAATTTACCCCCATTTTCTCCCCCTAGGGGGCGAATTTCCAAAAACCTCTCTTAGTGGTAGCCTACTCCCCCCAACAAACACACGTGCCAAGTAGTTTCGGCTGTGCGTTGTCTGTCAGTCGGTACATCACTCAGTAACGGATGCCACGCCCACTTGGTAAAAATATTCTTTACATGTTTGTTCTTCACGCTCAAACGACTGAATGGATTTACTATCTGCTCAGAATATTCTGTAATATGAGACTAAACTGATTGGCAAACATTTTTAAATTTGCGTTATTCATAGCAACAAAAATGGTCTCTTAAACTTTAACACTAAAACAAGGTAAAAATATGTTGGATACACATTGCTATACAATTAGTTACATATTCATATGAATAAAGATTTATTGAATTATCTGTACGTCGAAATACTTCTAACCCAAAATACTTTCAAAATATACCTAGTATTCATCGAGTAAGATATGAGAGTATGTTCATGTATTAAATAACTAGGAACAGCTAATCCAAAGAGATATGTATCGTACAGGAACCAACTCCTCAGTATGCGTTAAGCTTCTTGATATAAGACATCATTTCCATCCACATGTTATACGTGAGAACCTACTGATCTCCGATAACGTATTCGAGACGCGTACTAGGCATCATATAAAACTTATGTACTTATATCGATACATTTATATCTGAGGCGTTTTGAAGACCCTTACTTATAAGTGTTTTAAAAATTTATAGCAAAGAATATACATGCGTACGTACTTTATGGTTTTGGGGAAGTATAAAGCAAGGGATGTTTTCCGATGTTAGTACTTCGATTCTAATACGATTGCAACGAAAATAACTTCGTTTAATATAAAGATATATAATTCGATTAGATATTTTACTGGAAACTGGTTTGTAATTCTACATAGGAAATTAACACTTTACTATAATAATGCCTTTCATTTGTGATCTTTGAGAAGCATTCATCGAAAGCGATGATTGCGTTTATACTTCCCCATTATTGTACTGATATAATCGGTAAACGATAGGCCTTTATTTTGCTGTGGAATCTTACGGACCAATGATTAAAATCAAAGAAATCGTGAGAATAAGTTGAAATAAAAATAACTTCTCATTTGACTAAAGAACGTAAAAAAGAAGATGAAAACAAATTGCTTTCAGAAAGTACTTATATTTAATTGTTTATTTCTAAGAATATTACTTTGAGAACAGAATGTTAAAATGCAAAAGAAATACAATCTAGAAATGAAATACGTCAGTTACAAATAATATTCAACTCGTTGTAATATTAGTGAGGTTTGTTATTGTTACAATTTATTTTTATGTTTTGATTTAACACTAAAACATCTACAACAAAGAATTATAATAAACTAGCGGCGCCCCGCGGTTTCACCCGCGTATTTCCCGTTCCCGTGGGAATATGGGGATAAAATTATGCTAAAACCTGTCTATTGAATCACTCTATCTATTAAAATAAACCGCATCAAAATCCGTTGCGTAGTTTTAAAGATCTAAGCATACATAGGGACATAGGGACAGAGAAAGCGACTTTGTTTTATACTATGTAGTGACTAATGCAGCACTTCGGGGTCAGCCTACACTGCCATATAAGAACTCGCCTATTAAGACTGTAGGTGCTGAGGAGATAGAGAGATGTATCTTACTCTAGTTACTAGCTGTGCCGCGGTTTTACTCGCGTAAATCCCAATCCCGGGTGAATTTCTGGATAAAAAGTTCTATGTAAACAAGTCGAAGGTTCACGTGGCATGAATTATGGCAAACTGTGAATCATGGATATCTACTAAATTAAGAGAGTCACAAATGGGTAAAGAGGTGGAGGAAAGAAAAGGGAGAGGAACATAAACATTTAATTTTTTTTTTTAACTTCAGTTAGATATTGCATAAATAAATATGTGTATCCACTGCCGTACAAACCATATTTTGTTCTGTTTTTTTAAACAAAAACAAAGCTTTTTCGTATGAACTGAATAAATATTAGGGACATATATTTTAGGTCATACGGAAGTATTCAGATAAAAAAAGTTATTAAAACAACATCACCCAAATAATAATTCAGTTTAATTTCCTAACACTGTGTGTTTATACCGCCACAGACCATTTAACTCTAAGTACCCATGTAAGGGCTATAATTAAGAACTTTTGTCCATAAACCACGTATATTCTAAATGAGATCATATACAGTTGGAAATAAGGTTGGAAATGTAATGCTTGTTTCGTGTCTAACTCCTAGCTGTAATACTCCAACTGAATCGTGTGGGTTGCAGTTACAGTTTCATAAGTTATGATTAATTTATTGCTTCAATGAAACATAAAGCGCTAAATTACATAACTGCATTATACACGAGCATTCGAACACAGCCTTTGACTCTTTGCCAAATATCCGAGTTTGTCTGTTTGTAATTACAATAATTTTAAACTTGCAATCTACTTTTAACTTTTCATTACTCACAGCCTACGAAACTTTTGGCTTAATGTCAAGAAGTTTTTATAAATATTACGAAAAAATACATTTAGGGTGTTTTCCACCCGAAATACACGCTATACGAGTACTTCTGATATGTTTCAAAATTAAAATTGTTAAATTATCGTTACTTTAGGCAGTCAAGATGCATCTGCGCCTGCATGTCAAACCACATCAGGTTCAAAACCTAATAACCTTGTTGTAACAACCTTGTTGTTTCTTATAATATGACAGTAGTATTTAGTTAAAGTATACACAAACGTACTTTAATATGTGACCGATGACGTGATTGATCTTTGTTCCCATTGGTTCAGTTAACTGAACTAATGAGACGTTTTTTTCTCTTGTTCAATCAATTAACCTAGTGGGAATATTTATCTCGTCTGTTCAGTAGACTTAGTAATACGACTAGGTATGTGTTTTGTAGTACAAACAAAACTTATAAAATGTAATATTTTTAATTAATAGCGCGAATATAGTAAAAGTCAGACAAAACAGTGGATTCGTGGCTTTACATTTTAAATTTTGAAACTGGTTAAAAAAATTGTAATACATTCTTCATATTGTGTTTTAGTGTAATTGAACTTAGTTGAACTGTTTTGTTAAACATCATTGTTGTATAAACGATGTTTTGAATAATGCATGCAATACAAGCTATGTTGTACTAGTAACGTATTGTTTTAAATGAGTTTAAATTAAATGGTCAATCATTTTAAATCGGGCAATATAAATATTTATATTGTCAACAATGTTTATCCTGGTGTATGAATGAATCTTTGCATAGTCTCTAAGACCATTTAATTCTATTAGAACATTCAATTTCTTTTTTATACTTTTACAATAATGAAGATTTCCATTTTTGTTTGTATAATTAATTAACACAAAAATACATGGACCGTATAAAAAAATCACTAATGGAAAGCTACACTATCACTTAGCAACTTCAAAGGAAAGACGCGGCACAGCAAAAAATCTAAGTAATAGTAGAAAACAGTAAAACATAGAGTCAAACGTTTTCTTTAAGTACGACCGTAAGATAGCAACTATCAGAGTGAGTTACAACTTGGAATTAGTTTCGCCAAACCCGAACAGAAGTTAGATGATACTCGAGTTAGTAATTCACATAAAAAACGCCCATTCAGTACGTAGTTACAAGTAAAAATATTTCTAAAACATCAAGAGTAATTTCCACAAGTACGGGAATAATGGGAAATACAAAATACTCGTACTGTAGCCAAAAAATCGAAGCCTACTCTCGTTTCTCACACTGATTTACGTTCTTAAAGCAACTCTTGAAATCTCAAGAGCAGCCCCGTCTAAAGTTAACTTCAATATATTGTTATATCTCACGAATTTATCAACAAAATGGAAACTTTCAACAATATTTCTTTTCCAATTGTGGTTTAATAGAAAAGTAAATATAGATTGTGTAAATGGACTTTGGGATGTGCCGACTAATCAAAATATATACTTATAAAAGAAAGTCGTGTTAGTTACATTATTTATAACTCAGAACGGCTGAACTGATTTGGCTAAGAGCTTAGAATCAGGAAATGGATGCTTTACATCCCGAAATTCCCGCGGGAACGGTTACTGCGCGAGTGAACCGCGGGGCACAAGTTGGATATAAAAGTACTCGTATCTCTATAGGTACAGTTGAATAGATAATCCTACTAATATTATAAAGGCGAAAGTTTGTATGTATGGATGTTTGTTACTCTTTCACGCAAAAACTACTGAATGGATTTTAATGAAACTTTACAATAATCTTGCTTATACATCAGAATAACATATAGGATACTTTTTATCCCAAAATTCCCACGGGAACGGGAACTTCGCGGGTGAAGCCGCGGGGCGCTGCTAGTTATCAATATAGCTTTAGGAATTTGACGATTATGAGTGCCTAGTTTTCATCTAAGACTTCCATCGCATGGTTAATAGCTATAACGTGTTTTGAATTTAAAACACTAACCACGTCTTCTCGTAATATCTTAATTGCTCAATGTCATTTTTTATAATTGAAAAAGATTCCAGAAGAATTTCGGGATCAAAATTATTTTATACTAGCAGCGCCCCCGGTTTCACTCGCGTAGTTCCCATTCCCGTGGGAATACAGAAATAAAATATAGCTTTTGTTACTCAGGGTGAATGTAGCTTTCTAATGATGAAAGAATTTTTGAAAAATGAGAAGTTTCTGAGCATATTCGTTACAAACAAACAAACAATATTTTCCTCTTTATAATATTAGTATATAAATTTTTTGTTGATACATGTTTATGTAAAATTTAGTCATGATTAACATAACATAACATAACATAACATAACATAATCATTCACTACATCATCTCATTATAGTAGCTGACCCCTAACTAAGCTCGAAGCTTGTATCTAGGGTATCAGAAACTACGCACACACTCATTCACACACACACCCAGACCGAGACAAACATTTGTATTAGTAGAGTATGTAGTTAAAACTTTAATGCGCAACTAACAAACAAACAAACGAATCCACTTTCATATTTACTTAAAAGTAATAATAAGGATAGTTATAAAACATTACATACTTACATTGAACACATCCCTACTATCCCTACTTCCCTACTAATATTATAAATGCGAAAGTAACTCTGTCTATCTGTCTGTTACCTTTTCACGGCTAAACTACTGAACCGATAGACTTGAAATTTGGTACAGGGGTAGCTTATGTTCCGGGGAAGAAGATAGGCTATGTTTTATCCCGAAATTCTTACAGGAACGGGAACTACGCGGGTGAAACCGTGGGGCACAGCTAGTCTAAAATAAACAGTATGTCTGTATTTTACTTTGACTCAAGTAATTCTATCTTCAGCATACATTTAGTAAACATTTATTCTGTGGTAATTTGGCACTTTATCATTTTATTTAGCAATTGTTGTAAATAAAAATACGAGTTTATTATGTCTTGAAGATAAACTCTGAATATTAGGATCATAACTTTATTAGTAGCTTAAGTATTAAAGATGGAACGTAATCATAAGCTTCAATATAGCAATGTTTTTTTATTTTATATGCTGACTAATATTATAAATACGAAAGTTTGTAACATACAAACTTTGTGACCTTGGATATTTATTACTCTTTCACGCAAAAACTACTGAACCGATTTAGACAAAATCTGGTACAGATGTTCCTTATAACTAGAAATAACACATAGAATTTGAAGAGAGAAAGAACTTTTTATCCCGAAATTCCCTCAAGTTTGGGATTTACGCGAGTAAAATCGCGGGGCGAAGCTAGTCCCTGAATAAAATGTTTTTTTAGCTAGATATATTTTTATCATTAAACCTATTCGGCTCTTGAAAAATTTCTTAAAGGCTTATACCACTAGATATACACCCTTATTTTGAAATTGCGATACCTTATCTCACAGCTAATGTAAATGACGGGTGACAATATAATAGTGAAGTTAGTTTTTTTCTTTTGCTTTTATTTAAAAAGTTATGATAAGTCAAAGATTTTCAAAATCCCGCCGAATTTTATTGTTATTCTACACCGAACGCTGCGATACACAGCTGAGCGCGGTCATCGACCCGAGCCGTCACAGAATACTTGATAGCTAGTGTGCCGTCTGGTAATACGACATTTATTTTGTATTTTTTAAAGATAAGTAATCGACTATCATTTTTGATATTTTATTGGATATATGGATTCAGTTACTGCTACAGATATTCTGATTTTAATAAGTCCCATATTTTCAAAATAGGGGTGTATAATCCAGTTTACTAACTAAAACATAAATTAGAACTCACTTATCCCCTCGGGCTTCCCTAAATCAATAATAATATTAAAATGAAACATTATTATAAAATTTAAATAGAAATTCCTACAATCCCTAACAGTTTTATAATAACAAATTCGTTGGGTTAATCTTTTTGTAATCAGTTGAGCCGTTTCAGAGCCTATTCGATACAAAGTTTTAGAAATATTAAACTCTAAACACGATTTATTATTAGGCATCTTGAAAATAGCAATTTTCAATTATATTGTAGAGTTTATATTGGAATCTTTAATTCTTTATTGAAAATTGAATGTTTCTTTTTATTGTTTTAATTATTAAAACAATAAAAGTAATGTAACATGAAATTCAACATCAAAAGTAGCTTAGCATATTTAAAGATAAACCATAACCTATTTAATTAAGTACTCCAAAAACAAATTATACCTAGATTTCCATACTACTCGTATGTCTATCATGCGATTTTCAGTTACTTTATTGTAATGCAAAAAATATAAATATTTCGCTTGTGAAAAGTCATGTAAACGTTGTAAAAAAAATAAGCTAATTTGATGCTTACTGTGCGTAGCGTAGCTATGCATGGAAAACTACATTATTAATTCGTCTTTATTTGAAAAATAATAATATTCGTATTTTCAATTAACCATTTACACGAAAGCAAACATTTTTTTTTTATTTGGAACGGTTGTACCTTTACGAAATAAACTGTTTCGAGATTAAAAGGTTTCGCGGTTTCCACATCACGCACCTACCCCCAAGAGAGTCGTGAACCATGGCCATAACATTTTCTTATCAAGCGAACGCAGATACCGACATCAAACTGGAAGCCTTCAATATAAGAGTAAGTACGGAATAATTATGTACAAGCAAACATGAATTTTATGTACGGTTGTAATAAAATCAAGAATTATTTTATGGACCACGCACAGCCTGATATAAACCCCTGAACTGGGAGTCTAGACGTATGGGATTTTGTACAGAAGTTACAAACATTATTCAATTACTATATCGTTGTATTATAGTAACTGATCTGAAAAATGACAACCTCCTAAGGTTTAAAGAATTCCACATAAAGTATTAACATCATGAATCACACAAATATAGACAATCGAACCTCACATGGCAATCGAACCCGCAACCCTTCGTTTGGTAGTTGGACATAGTTGTCAATTCTTCCATTTAACAAACAAAGCCTACATTAAATATGTGATGCCATGTCTTTTTCTTTGAGGCATGCTTCATATTTCTATTGCTGTCTTTCCGACTCTACAGGTTTATTAAAGTGACCGTGTTCCGTGATTGTAGCAGTTACCAATAAATATCCTGGCCTGGTCAATTGTAGAAGTCTTTTAATTACAACAAGATAACTTTGATGTTGCCGATACGAAAAGAAACCCTATTAAGTAAACAACTAATAATAGTAGTTTAGTAAGTACATAAAACCCTGTACACGGACAAATGAACCGGTGACTGATACAACAAAGGTTGTTCAAGCGCAAACTATAAATATTCGTTAAAATATATCCCCAGTATTTTACGAGTCTGATCTTAAAATAAAACTCAGTTTCTTAACCTTACATAATCCGGTACCAAACCATGGCGAAGGGTCGATTTCACACGCGATAAACCTGCAAAAGGATTTTTGTTCGGCCTTTGGTTACCATGTCCTCTACAAAATCGTAAATCTGAAATACGATAACTCTGATTTGATACGTTTTATAGAAGGAGTTTAACAACACTCCTCCAAATGAAAACATTTTGGGATCGGCGTACACTGTTATGGAGATTGCGGTTTTTAATTTCATTTTTTTAAGTATTTTTCTCTATCTTGTTTTTCGACTGAATCAAACCACTTCTTTTAAGAAGAAATACCAATAATAAAGTGGTACATATTTATATTCTAGTTTCAATTGATATCAAGATTTCAAATTTAAATACACTCCTTCAAACTTTAATAAAAAGCCTAAAAATGTAATAAAACCACTGTGTAAATTACTAAATATTTAATTTAAACTAATTAATCAAGCCTACAACATTAGCTGTACACAAACACAATCTTAAATTGAAACTAAAACATTGTTTTAAAATACTTAATTAAAAAAAGTTTGTTCTCTTAAACCCAATAAAAAATTAACAACATAAGTTTGTACGTGCTTAGACGCGTAACCAACGAGATTAGATGGTACAGTTTATTGAATAAATTGTTCTTCTTTAATTGAATTTAGTTATTAATTGAAACAAACACAAAACTTACTAACGAATGTTGACATAAAATGATAATGGAATAATGAAATTGAAACAAACAATAAGATACTATTTCGGGAGACATTCGTTTTATATCGGATTAGCCAGTGGGCTGTAGTTTTAACCTCATTTGACATCGCATTAATTTTAGGATATATTTTGTATTTAATTTATGTTAAACAATAGTTATTTATGGTACAAGCGAGGTAAGTTGGTGATTAATTCCGAGGCGCTATTGAGGCCCGAGCCGTCAGGTGAGGGTCTGAAGATAGCCGAGGATAGTAATCATCAATACACGCGTGTACCATACAACGTTTTTCAACACATTTGCGAAGAAATTATCATTTTTCGCTAATAAATAAACAGTTTTTCTATTCGCGCGCATCCAACACATCAATGGTGATCGCCAAAGACTAAAAGAATATACTTATTAAAAAAAAATCGAATGAATGAATGAATGGAATCGACCATAGACCTACCAAAAGTAAGGCAACATAGTTGAAGTTTGTTTTTAAAATGTATGGAAACCATTTTTTTGGTGTCGAAACTTTTTAAAAACAAAGCAATTTAAAAAAACAATCTATACCTCACTAGTTAATTAAACGTGTCATTATTCAACTGTTTTTGCACAAATAAGAGCCCCTTTATGAGCAAGTGTGTTGAAAAAATATTTATTATATTCAGATTCACTATGGATAAAGCAACAGCACAAAGCAATATATTCCGGGAAGCTCCACAGTCCACGTACCACAACTATCTTAGTTTCTCCTTACATTTTACTCCAAGACGCATTCCTTGCTAAAACTACTAGACTACAACTAGCCGAGCTCAAATACATTGCTTACGGTATAAGCGTAGTAATAAAATATTGGTGACTAAGGGTCTATTTCACCATCTTCAAGTAACGTTCCGAGTACTTACTCACATGTTTTGTACTTGTCACTTGATATAAAGTAAGAAAAAGACAAAACTAACTTTACTTGGTGAGTAATTTGTTTTTTTTTTGGTCGTGAAATAGGCCTTAAGTATAATTTAACTACTACAAATTCATTTATTTACTGCAATGTATCCACCCGCTTAAAACAATAGTCTCTACATGTACTCGTTGTAACGACCAATCGTAGATAGCAGTGGACAGCGCTAACTTGAATGTCCAGACAGTTTGGGTTCTTGTCACTATGGTATGTAGGAAAAATATGCCCTAGTCAATGTGTGCTTCAGGAGATTTGAGTGTTCGACCCATTGTGTAGTAGTCATTTAAGCTCTGGGCGAAAATCAAATGTAGTCAAATTGTGTTCTGGACAGTCCAAGACCAACACGTATTTAGCATAGTTACATGTCCACTGTTATCTACATGTTCGATTCATACTCAAGAAAATTTTCAATTTTGGTTTAAAAGTATTATTTGATTTACTAAACTGAAGTACTAAGACAAATAGTATTGGATTATTATTCAAACTTAATATTCAATTTATATCCTTGTTTAAACCCGAATCCCTAAAATTACTTCTAAAAATAAGTACCAACTAACTTCACAACTAACAAAGTGAACATAATGTAAATAAAACAATATGGTGCTTGAAAACAGAATTACATTTTCAACCAACTAGATTTTGTAGAACACAAAAATTTAAAAATTTTCATTTCAGTTTTTGCTTTTAATTTTGTTACTGTGAGAAAATTCTCGTGTAGATTTATTTACTCTCATTGTGGTTGAAAGAAAAAACATATGTATACGGAAGGATAACGTTTGTACTTTTTGTGACATAGGGGACGGACAAGAGACAAGTTTTCCACTAGTATGGTCACCGGTCACAGTATAGTTTTATAAGTGGGCTCGTTTAGTGAAGAGTGTACACTATACAATGTACAATGTACAATTGTACATATCAGTCAGCCCTAAGGTCTTGGGTTAAATTCCTCTTCCGGGTCAAGCAATACATGTATGGTGGTTGAGCATACAAACAAGGTTTGGGTTTTGGATCATCAATTTTTAATTCGCATTAGAAATAACTATATTTAAAATACTTATTCTAAAATATTTTAATACAACTTACATTGCTGCCATTGGATGACCTCGATGGCAGACTGGTCACCATGCCGGACTGCCATCCGTAAGGTTGCGAGTTCGATTCCCGCGCGGGGTGAATATTTGTGTGAACTACAAATATTTGTCTCTGCCTGGGTGTGTGTGTAAATGAGTGTGTGCGTAGTTTCTGATACGCTAAATACAAATTTCGAACTTAGTTAGGGGTCAGTTACTAATAATGAGATGATGTAGTGAATGATTATGTTATGTTATATCACTGTTTTACAAAATATTCAAACCACGTTCCTTGAAAACAATATTAACAACACCGAAGACTATTAAATACCTCCAGTTTACCATCACAATACCCAAGAGGACTGCCCGGGACTAATATTCGACTCATAAAAGGCAGCCACGCATGAACTCGCCAATTATGGGACTAACTACCAACATCTGGATATCCTAATGGGATATAACGTGCGTCGCAAAATATTGGTGAAGTTTAGTATGTATAGTTGGCATCAACGTTGTACAAAATATAGTTGCTGGGCCGTGTTTTACCCGCGTAAATCTAGAGATTTTGGGGTACTAAGTATTCTGTGTGTTAATTTAGGCTATAAGGAACATAAATCAAATTTAATTTAAATAGGTTTAGTAGTTTTAATGTGAAAAGTAACAAACACTCATCCATCCTCAAAAACTTTCACATTTGTAATATTAGTAAGACAAGGTAAGACAGGATTCAAATAATAAAACTATTTTATGATTCATATAGCAAAAAAATGGTGGTTGATTATTGCATTTCTAATTTGTGAGTTTTTTGTGAGTTTATTCGAAAATGAGTTTTTTTTCCTTTATGTTAAAAAGTATGAATATAATGTATCTGTTAACCCATTTCTGATGCTAACTGTACAGTAATAAAATAGATATATGACCCGTAAATGCACGCTCCGATACTCAATGTAAACAGAGTTATCAAACTTGGAAGAGGAAATATTCAACGGCACGTATTCCATCTTAACTTGTATTACACAATTATTATATGAATACTTCATCTATATTTAAAATATAATCTATCTTATATATATAAAAATCAATTGCTGTTCGTTAACTCGAGTACGGCTGAACGGATATATCTTATCTTGGTCTTTAAATGTTCGTGAAGGTCTAGGAAAGGTTTAAAAGGTGAGAAAAAATCGAATAATTGCCGGGAACACGGGAACGGGTACAACGCGGGTGAAGCCGTGGGGCACAGCTAGTACTAATATAAAGCTGAAGGTTTGTATGTTTGGTTAAACGCGCTAATCTCAGGAACTACTGGTCCTTACGGTGTTAGATAGTCCATTTATCGAGGAAGGCTACATGCTATATCTTATCCCCGTATTCCCACGGAAACGGGAACTACGGGGGTAAAACCGCGGGGCGCTGCTAGTTTTACAATAAAATTATTTCAACATTATATAATCATATAGCAGCTGACTAGATTAGTAATTACTGTCTGCAAAAAGTACGCATTCATTCACTCATACACACCCAGACTGAGATAAGCATTTGTGGATGACACCTCGCGCCACAGAATAAAGAAATAGAGGGTAACCCAAACATATACCTTGCGCACAATTTGAATCCGCTATTCTTTGTTTAGCACTTCGACATGGTGACCTCTGTAGGAAGGATTTTTTGAATAAACAGTATTCCATGGTTATATGTATTATGAGCAACGTCTGTACCAAATTTCATGTAACTCGGTCCAGTAGTTTCGGACCCTATTAATTACAGTCAAACATAAAAGAAATCAAATATTTCCTTTTAGTAACATCAGTAAGTATTTATAGAAGCTATGTAACAAAAGACATTTCCTAAAATGATGTCCCACGATATTGAGGAAACATTTCCTCGCAAATAAAACAATGAATAACATTTAAATGTAAACAAAAGGGGAATTCTTCCTGTTAACTTCCCGCCCTGTTTAAGTTTTCTGCTTGTTTCCCGTTTTAATTGAGGTTTTTTAATTTGACAAGCATTCTATCTTGTTTAGTTACAAAGAATTTAATTTAACAAATTCTTGTTTTTACAATGCAGTTTTACAGTGCAGTTTAAAACTCTTCAGTCTTCTTTTTACTTCAACTATTTAAATTCAATAAGTGATTAAAAGAACTCATCTTTAAGTAAAGTTCTATCACAATTCTATAAGCTGCTAATTCCGAAAATCGATCTACATGTGTCTCATGCTAATTCAGAAGAATAAACTGCGAGTAAAATCATTAATAGATCTACACAGAAAATCCTAAAATAACTTTGAATACAAAGCTACATCTACTTATAAATTACTTTAAGAATGAAATAATAAAAAGAAAAACTTTACAGCAAAGTCGATATCCGTAAACACTGAATCAACCACTGATTCGGAAATTACATCAGCCAAGAGGTATCGGAAAGAAACTCTGGTATTTTCTTTTCCTTTTTAATAATAATCGGTATTGGTCATACAGAATATTACGGCAGCTAGGGCTCTGGCCTGGTATAAGTTGCTTTCTAGTTTTATACTGCTTTGTTCTTTCGTAAATCTATGTGTAATGAAAAAGTTTAAATTAAGAACACCTACGTAAATAGATATGATAAAATTCAACAGAATGTCAAACAGACAAAAAAAACATTTCTAAAATATTCAGTTAGTATAACGTAGTAACTATTTAATAATCTATCATCATGTTCAAATTTCGTAGAATTAATCCCACTAATTACTACAACTGTAGTTCAAATGTAGTTCCGTAGATTACTATCAATGTATGAAAGCGATATTCGTATGCCAATAGTCAGTGGCCCGGTTGCATTGAATAACCGAGCTCCCTGTTCTACCAAAGCTTAACCTAGCAAGTCCCCAGTGGACGCAGGCGAATAGAACCCTGATGTTAGTGATTGTAGCCATTTATGCAATACCCAGCCTCTATGAGCTATAAACAGACTAACTATACGTAAGTGTTATGTTGAATTCTAATGTATATAGATATATAGTTTATGTACCCACATACAAAAATTAAAACGTTGTCTCGATGTAAATAGGTTGGCAAAAATATTTTTTCATAGAAACCAGTTTGTTTGAATTTGCTTCCAGTTTCCATCGAAATAGGCAAGTAAATAAATGTTTGGCACATATACGAGCACCGAATTTTATATAAAATTACGATGTGAATTATAGTTTGATTTTGGTTAATAAATTTTGAGTAGGTCTAAACTTAGGTACGGCTCGTCAATACCCCTGACGAGACCCTGTCAAAGTAAGATAATAGATGGACTTGCGGTGAGGCCGCTCAATCTAACATCTAGGTAGTTAATACTCCATTAACGCCACAGAGTCCCCCAGAGTCCTCGCTCCTCGGCCCCGACACGAAACTCATTTGTTTACAACAATGTGCTTTTGTTTACCTAACATTATTCACAAACATAGGTTAGGTTACTTAGCAAAAGTTAAACAAGATTACTCGTAAAATTACAGAATAATGAGTTCAATGTTAATGGATAATCTAGATAAATAATGGGGCACTTAATGCCACCATCGTTCTGTTTTTCTTTCAGATTATAAGGACTTGCCGTTGGGAAAATCTACATTCAGTGAGAGGTCTCGTTGTAATGGTCTTGAAAAGGCCAATAAAAACTTTATTTTTAAATCTCCGAGCGTTGTTAGAATTTATAAAATTTCTTGTTTTTTATTTTTTAGGTATCTGCTGGTATCGTATTTTAGATTTTAGAATAAATACTAAACATTAAATTCTTTTCAATCTTTACTGTCGTCTTAGTGTTTTATAAATCCATTATCTTTTTTTATATTTAACTTTATATATAACAGTATTACAATTTAATGTTTACTACATTTTTCATTAGTGAAAATTGTGTGAAAATCTGTACAATTTCAGTACAAGTAGGTATTAATAAACTCAGTTAGAAATAAAAATTACCTCGCATAACATAATACATGAACCCTAGAAATCCGCCATTTTTACAACCACATAAAAAAATATTTGATAGTTACTTCTGATTAATATTATATTGATACATGTACTTGATACAATAGTTATTTATGGTACAAGCGAGGTAAGTTGGTGATTACTTCCGAGGCGCTATTGAGGCCCGAGCCGTCAGGCGAGGGTCTGAAGATAGCCGAGGATAGTAATCATCAATACACGCGTGTACCATACAACGTTTTTCAACACATTTGCGAAGAAATTATAATTTTTCGCTTATAAATAAACAGTTTTACTATTCGCGCGCATCCAACACAACAATGGTGATCAGCCAAAGACTAAAAGAATATACTTATTAAAAAAAAAACGAATGAATGAATGAATGGAATCGACCATAGACCTACCAAAAGTAAGCAAACATAGTTGAAATTTGTTTTTAAAATGTATGGAAACGATTTTTTTTGGTATCGAAACTTTTTTAAAACTAAACAATTTTAAAAAAATATCTATAACTCACTAGTGAATCAAGCGTGTCATTATCCAACTGTTTTTGCACAAATAAGAGCCCCTTTATGAGCAAGTGTGTTGAAAAAACATTTAACAAACCATAAAAATATTTTACGAATCCTAAACAACTACAGTTAATCATTAACTAATCATAGAATTTAATAATAATATAATAATAATAAATTCTTTATTAGCCACTTATTTTACAAACAATATACATTTGTGAAAAATAAGTAATAAGTGTAAGGGCACAGCTAAAAATAAATGTAATTATAAAACTATATAAAAATATTAATTATAAGAACAATATTAAATTTACGATCAAATGACGAAGTTAAACAGATTACGTTGTATAACTGTCACTTATGGTCATCTAACATCCGACGTCAGATACAATTGACCCTATTACGTCACCCATTGATGCCATGTGCTGGAGATTTATTCATTTAGCCGTGGTGTTAGTGACAACGTATATTGCTCCATCATTTATCATTGAAAGTGGATTTTAATTGTTTTGGACTATTGTATTGATATTTTGTATAAGAGTTGTAAATATTCAGGATACTTGTTTTTGTATGCATTTAGATTTTTCTATCAGCTTTTCAAAATTTTAGTGGCGAAAAAATCATTTATTTGACGTAGATTTTTTTGTTATGACCAAAGATAATGCGTTTTATATAATACTTATACGGAAGTGATTAATCATTGCCTGTTATTTATGTGTACATATTGATATGATTTCAATTTGTTCGCAAAAAAATATTGCGTTTTGCTCAAGTAGAGCAGAAAAATATTTTTTTCCATACAGAAAACAACTGTTATTCTATTGTGTGACTCATATTCTATTCTCCAACAACCTTTACGTGTATTAAAACGTTTCAGAACGAGCATTAGAATAAAACGGCGCCAGCACAGCATCAAAGTCTGGCGCAATCAACACCGCGCCATCCCAATCCTCCATTACCCGGTTCAATCCAATGATGTTTCATAAAACTATAGATAGGTGTACAGACTCTGAAATGGCAACATAAAATGGAGGCAATAGGCAACTTTCGGCTTATTTACTCACACACCAAACCGCGTGACGTTACGTTTCCTTTAAAGTTTCATACATTCCTACACAAACCGAGATAAACAAATGTGGATCACACAAATATTTACCACGTAGAGGAATTGAACTGTGCCATTTGTGTTGACGCATCTCAAGTGTTAGTATCTCACCAAAAAACTTAAAAATTCACCGTATATTTGGAATGGTTCTACAGTATCGATGTTGCATGACACGTCTATATCATAATACGTCATCGGTTACTCCATTGAAGCACAAAGATAACCTAACCAACCTAACCTACATACTCAAACACGTGGTGGAAGTAATAGCCACAGATATTGGTACAGAGAACAAATAAAATATTACAACAAAAGTAAACTTGTATATACCTCGCCGCGCCGAGAAATACTAGTTTTTATAGTTGAAACAATAAGCTTGGAAGGTAACTATTACGAGTATAACTATACACAACGAATATTATGTATATTGAGATAATAATTGCTTGTTTCTGTTGTGTTCCAGACTGTCCTTTTTAATTTGCCAAAATATTTAAAAATCGCAATCTTTGCATCTTTACCTTATCTAAATATACTTACTTAATATATAACTCAAAGGTGACTGACTGACAAAGTGATCTATAAACGCACAGCCCAAACCACTGGATGGATCGGGATGAAATTTGACATGCAGGTAGATTCCCACGGGATTGGGATATACTTGGGTGAAAACGCGGTGCACAACTAGTATAAAAATAAAGAACTTACAAGAAAATTAGTTAAATATCAGTTCAGAACGCGCTTTTACTGAAATAACTTAGAGTATATGCCAAATCTTAATATATCAAAGAATTGGAACTTCAAAACAATAAAGCTAATTCTTCGAAAGATCGTTAACAATTAACTAAGCTACTAACACTGACACAAGCCGTGTAACAACACGTTAGCAGTTTATCTGTTTGTAATCCATAATCCACAGCGTAAGCCAAACAGATACAAACACAGCTAACTTAACAAATTAACTGACAACACAAACTAAACTTCAAAAGTATATTATTAGAAAGTCAACAAATGTTTAAACAAGCTTCTGATAGATAACTCACAGAATTCAATAAAATATTACTCTTAATAGAACGGAAATTGAACACAAAAGTCCATTATCACAAATATAATTTACGTCGGACTTGACTTTAAGAAATCAATAGCTTTAAGCCGATTTCCTTTAGATAATAA
This sequence comes from Timandra comae, assembly GCA_958496195.1. NCBI lineage: Eukaryota > Metazoa > Arthropoda > Insecta > Lepidoptera > Geometridae > Timandra > Timandra comae. The sequence goes on from OY292371.1 coordinate 5,580,714, forward strand.
ATCATTTATAGGATTTACGAGCATTATTTTATTTTAGGAAACTTAACGCTTGTTACAACGCTGTTATAACTTGTTCAATATATTAACAGTGAATAATCCTATATTTTTTCATTGAACATCCTAACTAGGTTCTTCCAGAATCTTCTAACTAAGGTATCTTATAAATCAAAAACTTCGCACTCATACACGAGTACTCAGAAAACCAGTGTAGATTACACAAATACGTATTAACACATGATAATCAATCCTGCAACCTTTTGTTTGGTAGTAAATTGGTATGCTAGTAGATATGGACCAGTCTACCACTAAAAAAGAAAATAAACAAAGTTTTTTACTCCAATTTCCGAAGTTAAACCACATAGCCAACAGCATTATCTGGACAAATGCTTTTTAACACTTTATTTTCGTATTAAAAAGTATAAACAAGAAATGTTTCACGTGCATAGTATAACAATGTATTTACCGCGGTATATTTGCAGTCTGGCTTGTTGCCAATGTTTGTGAGAAGTTCTTCTCTCCACACCACGAGTCTTGTAACGTGGATACCGATAAAGTTTCACAAAACTCCTTGCCTTTGTACTTGTGACTCTACCCTCTATTTCCAAGTTTCACCGAAGTTACAAATAAGAAAGGTTTTACAAAAAAATATATATTTCAAACACATTTTACAAGAGTTAAGTTGCCAGTTAGAAGTAATTTGTTCGTGTAGCCTTTTCATATTATAAGTTAGGTGTTTGAATATAAAATGAAAAATAAATTCTGTTTGGATAACAGCTCATAGGTTTCCAGAGCAGAAGTATACCTAACTAAGTTTTCTATAGCAAAAGTTTTTGAGACATATTGATTAAAGTTGCGTACATATACTTAATTTGGCAAAAGGTGTTAATTCAACTCTACATGAAATGTCAAAAAATAAAGTTTACTTCTTAGGCTGTTGAACGAAAACGAGCTAGTTGTATTATTATACATAACATCTCCTTACCCTAAACAAATATGTAACCAATCCAATAATGTTATCCGCAACGAATATATTTATCAAACCAGCTATTGTGGCAATAAAATAAAAGTTCATTTCGGTATGTGGTGTAGTAACATTTTTATATTATACCTAGTTGGAACATCAGACGCGTTACGCCTTGTCGATTTTCTGTTTACTGTCCCCGTAGGGCTATAAACAGCAGTACAGGGAAATCGGCGGGGAAGTGTGAGATATAAAATATATTGAATCGCCAAACGTATGTAGAGTGCTTTTGGTATGGTGATACATATACACCCTTATTTTGAAATTGCGATACCTTATCTCACAGCTAATGTAAACGACGGGTGACAATATAATAGTGAAGTTAGTTTTTTTCTTTTGCTTTTATTTAAAAAGTTATGATAAGTCAAAGATTTTCAAAATCCCGCCGAATTTTATTGTTATTCTACACCGAACGCTGCGATACACAGCTGAGCGCGGTCATCGACCCGAGCCGTCACAGAATACTTGATAGCTAGTGTGCCGTCTGGTAATACGACATTTATTTGGTATTTTTTAAAGATAAGTAATCGACTATCATTTTTGATATTTTTATTGGATATATGGATTCAGTTACTGCTACAGATATTCTGATTTTAATAAGTCCCATATTTTCAAAATAGGGGTGTATAGATACAGCATCATACAATGTGTTTCGAAATTTTGGTTGTTTCAATTTTACTTTTATAAATTTTCTTTTTTATGGAAAATACCAATCCAGTGGGAATTTGGGATAATAAGTATTTTTACTTTTATTCGTGGTTATAGGATATATCTTTGTAAACTTAACCTAACTCAGTCCAGTAGTTTCAAAGCCGATTAATTAATTTCAAACAGAGAATTATTAGCAAGAATCGAGATATTACTTACTTATATATCATTCCAAAAGTTAGTTATAAGACTACAAAACACAAGTACCAAAATACCAAAAACTGTACCAAAACGTAGTCTATTTCCCCAAATAAATGGTTCGATTCGCAATAGCACACGTAACGTATCAGCTTTATAAAAGTCCCGCGGGAGACTCCTAAACAAGTGTAACGGAAGTGTCCAAACTCCAGCAAAACCTATGGGAATTCCCCAATAAATAGATTATAATACCGCAACAAAGAAAAAAGAAAATTGTAACATAATTTCTTGAATGAATAAATACCTGTTACTGTTCAATAATAGTCCGATGATCGTGACAAGCAAGTAATACAAAGTTGTTAAAGAATTAATCAAATTTCATTTGGGACATCTTTTCAACGGCAGAATTTCGCATCGAGATTTTAATAGCATCGTCACGGAAATAATGGAAGGAATGAATATTAATATTAGAATTGAATAGCAGTCTTTGCATTGCAAAGAGATTTACTACCTTCAAATGAATGACTCACGTAATCCGTATTATGGACGGGAACTAAGTATTTCTAACCTTTGAGTTGGTACAAAATACAATTATAGGTAACTAGTTGGGTTTCGCGGATTTACTGCTCTTTTTATCAGTGAAAACTTTATCAAATTTCATTATTTGGCTAGAGGAAGTTAATGGAAACGACTTTGCATTGTAATATAAATACAGATTAACATAAGTAATACTTATATGGGTAAGTATGATGTTAATCTGTATTTATTGCCAAGAATATAAACAAAATTTTGCGAAGTCCTATACCTACTAACTGCAAACGAGCAGGGCAATTTTGGCCATAGAAACAATATTTTGTGTGCGTTCCTGAGAGGTTTTAGCCTATGATCATCGCCATTTAGCACATTTGAACCGTATTTGCCGGCAACCATATGTAAATAGGTAGATTACTCGGGAACGCTGAAGCAGCAGAGCGGACACTAGAGTACGTGGTGAATTTGCAAATATAATGAAGTCATATTCGATTCAACTATCCTTTCAAAAACTAATGCTCTTTTGTAAGCTGATAATGTGCATTCAAATGTTTATTTCTGTGGATAGGGTTTTGTGATTATCTATGTATACTAACTGTAGGCAATCAACATGTCTTTTTAGGCTGATTGACTATAAGCCTTTCCTTTTGGGAGCCTTAAATACTGTGGGCGGGCACTAATAACATATTTTTAAATCCCACCCAAAAAAATGGTGATAATTGAGATTTGAAATCAACCATTTTTAAAGACACCTAGAAAAGAAATCAGTTTATATAGATTTCTATAAGAGAAACTACTAAATACCTCTCTAAGAGAGAGTTACGAAAACTGCTATGCATTAGTTTCGTTAGAAGTTAAAAAAACATGTTTCATATTTGTTTGTGTGTACTCGTATGTTGACAGTTTCCCGCAAATAGACCACTCCAATTTGGGTATTTTCTGCGTTATATTTTTAGGTTGGGCTTCGAGGGCTGTAAATACTTGTGTGATATTAAGTTTTCATAGATTTTAATTGCAAAATATGATTTAATCGAATACCAATCGCACAAAGCCTGAGCGAAAAGCGAGTTTTAAACAAAGTATTGATAATTTAATCCTCATAATAAATTGTGTTGTAAACGCTATAAAATTAATCATTATAAATGCGCTGTCGTTTGTAATTTGCGATTATCGATAATTAGCTGTATTTTAGAGTTTCATCCGCGATGATAATATGGCGTAAAAAATATGATGAAATAAAATATATAAGTATTTAGAAGCTATTATAATAAATGAAGGCCGTATGAATAACTTTGATTTTTATACAAGAAAGCTGCAGACCACAGCAACCATTTGATACAAACAAAACTTACCTCAATTAGACCCGACTTTTCTATATTCACACACGCCAATTAGCGTTCATACATAATAAACAAGATGGCTGAACAACTGGCAGTGAGAAATGGGCTGAATAAATCCTAATTCAGTGCATTACATTATACGGCATGGTCTAAACCACTTCATGATAATCCTGATTTATGATGAGCTAGTTTTGTCGCACGTGTTTTCATTGTACACACATTCATATTGTATTTTGTTGTTTAATTTGAGTTCTCATTAATGTCAACATAAACCGAATTTTACTCTACACGCGTGTGTTTAAAACTTGTTCAATTATTGTTGAATCTATGTCATATTTTCAGCCACATATGTATAAGGTAAGTAACTGTGGTATCTTATAATATGATTCCGTCTAATTGCGGAAAATTGGGTTCGTTTCGTAACAAGCATTACTTAAATACGGACGTAGGGGCCACTGATCCCTTTTTTGATCAAGAAGGTTTAAAATTAAATATTTCAATGGCCAACTATTATAGTACACAGAAATAACAGAAACTATCTTTGGATTCTCCCAGAAATACAATAAAGGGAGTCTACAACCGCCATTTCATAGAATCTCTGCGGTGTAGATGTCTCCATCCATTTGTTAATAAGTAGTTCATTTCGAGAGACTTTGAGGTAACTTCGGAGTTCTTAGTCTTGATACAAAGACAGCTTACAGCTTATTAAATCCTGAACTTTAACTTCGTAATCTTTGGGAAATATTAACATTACGACTGTTTTGTATTTTAGTTTCATATTTCTAATCCTTGGCTTAACAAAAGTCAGTAATGTTTGAGTAGTCTGTTAATATACCCATATAAACCTGACCGCACACCGAAGCAGCAAATGTTAATGGCAAGAAATGTGGCGAGAAACAAATATTGCCCCCATACATTTACCTAGATAGTAAGCACACCGAAGACACATTTGCTTCTCGACAAATGTATGGGGAAAACTGTAGACAGTACGGTACGCAAATTTTGCTGTCTGAAAACATTTGTTGCTCCGGTGTACGGCCGAGTTAATAGAACTTATTCCTTTTTAAAAATCATGCGCTGGACAAGAGAGTTATTTCAAGGTGACGATTGAAGAATGAAAAATGAAAAAAAATGAAAAAATATTTATTTAACATTAAAAGTTATACACACATTTAGTTTACCAGCGGTCCTCACACTAGACGAGTCTGTATCGTGAGGTACCAGAACAAGGTTAACAATTTGGATTGGGGCTCAGTTGAACAAACAATAATAAAAATATTGAAAAAAAAGAAATTAATTTCACATTATCTTATATCTAGTATATAATCAACTTTTTTGTATTAAAATATATATATATATATATGTATTTTGTGTAATTTTTTATAATAGTACATAGCAATTAATAATAAATAGCATAAATATCAATACGTAAATATAACAAATGTATAAATATAAGTAAAAAATAAAATAAAAGTATATAAGTACATATGATTAGTAAACCTAATATTATGTTTTGTGTTCAACTGACAGACATTAGAAGTGCTTCGGTTTTGTCATAGTTTAATGATAGGAGCCAGTTAGTGACTGTAGATTCGACATCCCTCACACTCGTTCGTTGCCTTATATCACACTGTTTACAGATACGGTTATAAATTATAGTTTCGACGAAAGGGGTAAACTTTTTTGCAAATTTGGTGTTTACTTTGGGGAGGTTAATAAAATATGTCCTCTTGTTAGCTTTTTGACCTGGTGGCATGTCTTTTGCATTCTTGTGAGCAATTAAAGTGGCGTTACGGATAAAGATCTGTCTAACGGTCAGTACTTTGCATTCTTTATACAAAGTATCTGTTGGATATCTGTAGGGTTTCCTTAGCATTACTTTGAGCACTGACCGTTGAGCCCTCTCTACCTTAATCATAGTGGTTTTGTTTGCACTGCCCCAACAATCAATACAGTAGGACAACAAAGACTGGCACAGCGCAAAGTATACAGATTTAAGTATGTCTAGCGAGGCAGAGCTTCTAAGGAGTCTCATAATATTGATGATGTTTCGTATCCTTCCAGTTAATGTCGAAATATGTGGTCCAAAGTTAATATTTTGGTCTACCAGTACTCCTAGATATTTAACTGTGTCTACTCTTGATATGCTTTCACAGTCACAGCCGCCCAGAGCCATATTTTTACAAGTGTGGACTTGAAGTTTTTTTAGAGAGAGGGGTGGGGCTGTGTGTTTAGTTTTATGAAAGCATACAAAGTTGGTCTTTTGAGCATTTAGTGTGAGGAGATTACGTTGTAGCCACTGAGATACCTCGGCAATACCAGTCTCCGCTGCCACCACAACACTTTGCCAGGTTTTATCTTCAAATAAAATGACAGTATCATCAGCATAGGATATGATTTTCGCCCCAGGGAGTCTAATATCGTGGATATCGTTTAGGTAAAGTAAAAACAATGAAGGTCCTAAGATACTGCCCTGTGGAACGCCAAAACTGACGTTTTGCACTGAACTAATATGTTTGTCCACCTTAACTCGCTGCTTTCTATCTCTGAGATAGCTTTCGAACCAGTTATATGCTTGTCCTCTAAAGCCTAGACTTTCAAGCTTTTTCAGGAGAACAGTCACTGAAACGGTGTCGAAAGCTTTGGCTAAATCGAGAAATACTCCAACGCAGCAAAGTCCACTGTCGAGGCAAGAAGAAATTCTACTAATCAATAAGGTTGTGGCATGGTTAGTGGATTTTCCCTGACGGAAACCAAATTGGTTTGGGGACAATATTAAGTGTTTTTCAATAAATGCCACAACCCTTTTGTTCATAATCTTCTCAAGTAGTTTGGAGAAGGCACACAATAAAGAAATTGGCCGATAGTTATTTGGCGAGTATTTGTCTCCGCTTTTGAAAACTGGACAGACGCAAGCAGTTTTCCAGGTATCAGGGAAGACTCCGCTACTAAAACTCAAGTTAAAAATAGTCGTAAGGGGGGCAGCAATATAGTCCTTAATTTGTTTCAATAAAGTATTAGTAAGACCATCGATTCCTGGTGCCTTGCCATCTTTGAGATGTGAGATCTGTGCGTTAACTTCTGCAGGATCAGTGGGTTCTATGAAAAATGTCGTGGGCACGTGTTTTATTCGTGTTTGAGTGGCTAAATATTGTTCGCTTTGATTTAGTCTAAGCAGTGTATCGTTAGCCAGTCTCTGTCCTACTGAAGTAAAATGACTATTACATGTATCCAGTGAATGAACGGGGTCTGTAGTGTTTGGGATGTTAAGCAGATGAGATGCCGTATTGGAGGTTTGTGGAATCTGGCAGATGTTTTTGATAGTCCTCCACATTTTTTTTGGATTTCTCTGACTTTCCTTTAGCTCTTTTTGTTCGTATTGTGTTTTTAAATTACGTAAAATTTTGGAGCAAAAGTTACGGTAACGCTTGTATGTTGTTTGTACTATACTATCATTAGGATTCTTCTTCGCTTTAAGGTGTAACCTATCACGATGCCTCATGCATCGAATGAGGCCAGGAGTTATCCACGGTTTTAGATTAAACTTAGTACGGCTTACAATTGATGTAGTCGTATGCCTGTTAATAATTGCTGTTATTTTTTCCATGAAAAAACTTACAGCTATATTAACGTTGCCACTGTTGTCAATGTCACTCCAATTCAATTGGCTAAGGTCCGACTTAATGAGATCGTAATTTCTTTTGACTACTTCACGTTTTGTATTGCTTCTTTTTATTATATTAAGTGATAGACCAGCAATTGTTATATCATGGTCTGTTATATCCGTTTTACATACAGCGCCAATAACCGGTTTATTCGTTTTCACAAAAATATGGTCTAAGCATGCATTGTTCCTGGTGGTTAGTGTTATTGCAGGTAGAAGCCCATATTCTGCATTGAGGCACAGGTATTTCGTGTTAATTCCAAGTGCTTCATTTGGAAGTATGTTTATGTTGATGTCACCAGCAACAATAACATTTGGCCTGTTTTTATATATCTCGAAGTAACATTCCAAATCAACTATAAACACATCCAATTTACGGAATGATGGAGACCGATAGATTGCAAATATTGTAATAACTTGTGGAATTTCGATTATAAGACAATCAGATTGTCGAAAGTTAGGTTCAAAGACTGTCGTGGTCCATACGTCTCGTATATAAACAACTACTCCACCATTCTGATTAATGTTTTTATTGGTCCTAAATGCGTTGTATCCGGGTAGTAGAGGTATAATCGAGGCCTCGTCGATTCGGCATTCGGTCAGGACTATAGCATCTATGTTTATTTGTAAACGTTTAAGGGCCACTCGAAGAGAATCAAAGTTTTTAGATATACTTCTAATATTTAGATTTAATACAGTAAAATTAAATTCATTGCTTATTATTGACTTACACTCTTCAATCTCGTTTATGTCATGGCATTTTATAGTGATTGCATCTAAATTATCTACGTTAATGTTAACCATTATCAAAAGTTATAGACTGATAGTGTAGACTTCTAACAGTGTGTGGAACCATGACATTTAGGTATATTACTGATTTTTTATTTTTGTGTGATAGGTTTGTGTAGTAGTGATTATTACTGCAATGTGGTTTGTTGCTTAAGGTTATGTCCAAGAAAACTTTGATGTAATAGGCTATGTTTAAATTATTTAGGTAGTGAGTTTTATGAAATATTATAGATATGATATTATATAGTATATAGATAAATAGATAGATGATAAATATAATGTATAATGCAAATACGATATCAATGATTACAATTATATTGTTAATAAATGCGCAGGAAACAGAAATGAAAAGATGGTCGCTAACACGTGGCCCGATTTTCTTCAGTAACGCGAAAAAGGTCCAGTTGGCATCTAATTTGTTGCGCAGGTGCTCCTTCGCGTTTGCGGACATATATGTTCCCCTGACTGCACCAACAATGAACAAAACCTTTTTGTTTAGAGGTTTGCCGAGCTTCATGAAATAGCTTACGGTTTTCAGAAGTCAAGCGCTCGTTAAAGTATATCTTTATGCTCGGTCCTGGAATATCCATATCAGTAGTAGACAGGTTTCTTCTGGTTTTTGAAGCTTTGATCATCGAGTCACGCTTGGAGCGACGTAGTAGACGAACTACAATAGGTCGAGGGAGACGGAGACCATCGGATTGTTCTGGTAATTTAGCTCCTTTTTTATGTCGAGGACCTACGCGGGTCACCCAGTCTATTTCGTTTTCCTGAAGATCAACGCCGATTTTTTTTGCAGCAACGAGAACAGTGTGCATTAAGTTTTCATTAGCAGCTTCAGGAATTCCCGCAATTTCGAGTTCATTTCTAAGATGATTCTGAGCTTGTGTATTTAGTTCATTTTTAAGCATGCTCACTGTTGCTTCAAGTGTTACAACTTCTTGATCTCTGGCCTCGAGTTTGTGCAAACGCTGTTCAGCTGACGCTGCAGAAACCCCCAACTCATCTAGTCGCTCATGGCATTTTGTTAAAGATAATGTAGCTATTTCTAATTTATCCTTAAGTGATGATAATTCCAGGGTTAGGCGTCGAATTTCAGAAGTTAATTCGCTTACTTCTGACTCAGCTGGTTCAGCTTTATTGGATGCCGTAGACGAAGTTGAGTCAGTTTTTTTTCGAACTGTGACGTTGAGTGAGTGATAACTTGATCGGATAGGGGTAAGGCTGTTGTCTCCCACCGCTTTGTTTAGCATACAGCATGCAGGGCATTTCCAGTTGTCTGTAGATTCGTTTTCAGATGTGACCCCCGCACATAGTTCACAATAATATTTACTACAGATTGGAATGCAACATTTGTGGTATGAATCCTTTTTTTTTTATAGTAGTGGGGCAACCATCACACTGCATTTTTGAAAATAATTTCCTCTCTGTTGCAACTTAATGTCCTCTCTGATGCAACTAGTAATAGGCAAGTTAAGTGATGAGTCTGTAGTTTTATACTCTATGACTAACTTGTAGGCAATTTCACGTCAATGTCAAAGTGAGAGTGTGACAGGCCGTTATCACCCGAATGCACTTCAGTCAACCGCGATATTCGCTTGCACTTACTTGTCGCTGTATTCTCGCCGGTTCCACGCGTGCAATGACTTCACAAATTATTTTATCAGCTAAACTTATTATTTCCCATGTAAATATGCCCGTTTTTTAGTTAATATATTCCCTTTGATACTGTGATATATGGTATGTAACAATTATTCCGTTTTAGTTGAGATTTGCACAGTATTACGTTTCTTTTTCACAGAGATTAACACAAAGGTAGGTACAGGTTCAACCGAGCGTCAAAGATGACGAATCAGTCGAACTGATCAGTCCGGACATAAACCTGTGCGTCACTCCAAAAGTTTTAGGCCAACTAGATTTCCCTACTGGAATCTGGAATCGCTCCGGTGATTGACAACCGTTTTTGGATGGTCGGTTCAACTGTTCACTTTTAGATTTGGTTGAGTTCGAAGATACACAAAATTAGTTTCCATATAAATACTACCTGTGATATGCGGTTTTACCCGCGTAAATCCTATTACCCTAAGATTTTCATAGAATACCGTTCTGCTGTTAGTAATTGAAACTATCGCCTTTATTTCATAAATATTAGATAAGTTAACATCATTATCGAAGTATCAAAAGACTGATCCATCCCAATTAAACATCTAGTTCAGTAATGCAATCGCCACATGAGAAACTCTTGCTTCGAAACTTTATCGATCAAAACATTATCTATTGGACGATAGCAAATAAATAGGTCAACATACTATTAACTGTTCAATGTGTTTATGATCACTACGTAGTATAAAACTAAGTCTTCCTCGTTTGCCTATTAGTTCGCTATAAATCTACTAACTACGACTCTACTAATAGTTTTAACACGCAAAGCCGAATAGCACCAAGAACTGAACGCGAACCCTTAGGTAGGCATATGACACTTACCTATAATAAATCATAGAAAGAAACCTATATCGCACTAGAATAGTTATTTATGGTTCAAGCGAGGTAAGTTGGTGATTACTTCCGAGGCGCTATTGAGGCCCGAGCCGTCAGGCGAGGGTCTGAAGATAGCCGACGATAGTAATCATCAATACACGCGTGTACCATACAACGTTTTTCAACACATTTGCGAAGAAATTATCATTTTTCGCTAATAAGTAAACAGTTTTTCTATTCGCGCGCATCCAACACAACAATGGTGATCGGTCATAGATTAAAAGAATATACTCATTAAAAAAAAAACGAATGAATGAATGAATGGAATCGACCATAGACCTACCAAAAGTAAGGCAACATAGTTGAAGTTTGTTTTTTAAATGTATGGACACGATTTTTTTTGGTATCGTTTTTTTTTTAAAACTAAACAATTTAAAAAAATAATCTATAACTCACTAGTGAATGAAGCGGGTCACATTATTCAACTGTTTTTGCACAAATAAGAGCCCCTTTATGAGAAAGTGTGTTGAAAAGTTATTTACCTTAAATTAATTAACATACAACATGATCACCTAATAAAAAAAATACTACAATATCACCTCGTGGGCCAAAAAACATAAGATTTATGGATCACTTCGGGTCCGCATAATTCATAAACATCTGTCGAGGCAATAAAGCTTTAACGATGGCAAGATTTCCCGCCCCCGGAGCCTTGTTTCACTTGGGACGTACCCTATCCCCGTTATTAATATAATCCTTTACCCGTCCCGGACAGTATCTATCGACCTTAATTTCACGAAATTTTCTAATCGTAAGCACTTAATTGTAGGTAAGTCATTTGGGAACCTTAAAAAGCTCGGCCAATATTGTACCTAGCTAAATAGATTACATGAAATGGTTGTCTTAAAGGCCTATTACAAGCACTTAAATGGTTACGCCTAGCTGTGGTTCAGTAACTATATCAAATAAAAAAAATATATATATATATATATTATTTATATATATTTTAGAAAGAAAAGTTTTTTGTATCCAATTTTGTTTGTAAGTATATTTTTTAATCATAAAATCATACTAGTTATCATATTTTAACAAAACCTTATCAAATATTGTAACAAAACGTGGCCCAAAACTTTGTACCAAATATTTTTATCTAGCTTTTCTTACAAGAAATTCAGTGGCTTTTCCAGATTATACCCTAGTTTACTGAGAAGCTTACCAAGGTTAGTGCGATGTAGTGCCTACTTTAAGAAGGACGGGAGTCACCTGTGTTTTACGACAAATATAAAAAAGCCTTCCACTCTACTAGTACAATATATTTACGATCTGCACTTACATTTTTGTATCGGATACACTTAATATAAAATCCTTATTCTTTATTACCGTCCGAAGTAGTGGCATCGCAATCATTATGGAGGATATTTCGGGAAATTGGATGGAAATATTGATAGAGTATTAATAGAGGGAGCAAGATTGAGGTGTCTTGTCTAAGATAATGGCTTAGTAATAAGGAAGATGAAGTTAACCGCTGGATGCCGCCGGTCACAGATGAATTATGATTGGAGACGTTTAGATGTTAAGTACAATAGATCAATCGTCGCTTCTAGAATATCGATTGGGTTGGTATTGTTTGTAGTTGCTTTTGGTATATTAAGATGAATTACCTAATTTTAATAAAATATATAGGTACCTATTATTTAGGATATGTACTGATCCGGAATTTCTTAATTTCTTACAATTGTGTGTTAAAAAGGCATGAAATGAAGGATTTCTTGTAAACGAGTTGTGTTTTAAATTAGAACACGCACCGTTTTTGCAAAATTTCAAATTATATTTTCTCCCTCTTTTTTCATACAAAATTTCAAAAACACCCTTTCGTTGTAGATTTTTTTTTAGTAAAAAGTTTTTATTATGATTTCAAAATAAGGAACCTTTAATTTAATAAGTTTCGTCAACAAACATAATATTCAAAGAGAGTAAAAAACCTCTGACCATTCTTCAGTTAATGAATATTAACTGTTGTAATACCATTTTAACGACATAATACCCTCTCACGTGTGCTCTCGTTAATTTTAATGCACTCATACACAAATATACATGTTCTATATAAAATAGTATTAAATGGAATGAGACTCATTCTAACAAGGCTGCTTTCATGACACTCTTTGTGATTAATAGAAGAACCCAACCATTAATTAATTTAATTTACAACACTGCAATAACCTTTTTATGGCGGGTATGTAGCGTATACTGGATATGTAGTAGGACTTTAAATTAGGCACGTCATAATTACACCTAATGTAATAAAGGCGAAGGTTCTGTGTGTGTGTATGATTTTTACTGCTTTATATTTCAACGGCTGAACGGATTTTAATGAATTTAGGTACCGATGTTTCTTGTAACCAGGAATAGCATATTGTATCTTATTTATCCCGAAATTTAAAAGGAATTTCACGAGAAATTTTCGAGTAAAACATGCATGGCATCGCACGGTAAGACTACTTACAGAGGATATTTTCTACAATGAAGAGGAAGTATTAAAATGTTGATAATGATTTCTTTACATCATTATTCGTATAGTTTTAACGATACCAATGAAACATTCCCTACTAATCCATCCGTCATAAACATGCCTACACAATTTATTACAAAAGGATTAAGCGCTCAATAAACCACACACAATTAATACGATAAACCCGCAAGATTTCACTATGAAAATAAACTGTAGTGCAGATGTTCGAAAATCGTTGGTTTCACCCCGGAACGTGAAGAGATAGGGAACAATAACAGGCGAATATTATCAGCTGCGGGCGCGCTCATAACGCCGTTTATGTCTTTATCGGATAGGGTTCAGCTCGTAAATTCTACTCACAAATGTTGTTTCTTTTACATAGAACGTTCTATGTACTCTCGGTTTTGGAGGACGATATTCTAAAAATAATCTGGTTTGTTGGTTCGTTTATTTACACGCGGTATTGGCTTGTGGCGTTGGTTGTGTGGTCTGTTATATTGTAGCCGATAAGGGACTTAAAAAACGTGAAATTTTGATAACAAAAATAAATTTAATGACTTCCATCCGCGACGCACGCTACACCCACGGTCCACGGCCACGCAGCTCAGCTGAGCTGCGTGGCCTTATGATATACATTCGTGACTGACTCGGCTATAGCTCAACGTAGCTACGTTAGCCGTATAGCCGAGTCAGCTACGAATCTATCAATGACGTTATTTTCGTGCGTAGCGTGTGCGTGTACTTCGGTGGATTTTACGTCATCATTTTCATAGAAAGCGAAGCTGAGTACACGTGCGTAGCGTGTGCGTGTACTTCCGTGGGTTTGAGCCTTTATTAGCGAAGACTACCAGTAATATAGTATGAATATTTATGCGGTTGCGTAGTGTCTACTCTAGATACAGTTAATAACCCTAGATGGATGTTAATTTATGATGATATATGAATTATCGATTAGGTTATGTTATATTTTAATAGTGATTCAGTTAATAAGTTTTCTGTAAAACGTATTAGAAAAGTTAATTGTATAATTTTGCTCACAATAATGGTTATTTACATAACACTGTCGTAAACAATCAAATAACAAGCTCTTACGTACAACAATACATTCCGAAAACAGCACTTAAGCATTCACAATGTTTAAATTACTTGAATTGTTCGAGGGAATTAAGGGCACGATTCAAACTATCATCACACGATATCAGAAGTGCTTAATGTAGGTAAATTACTTTATATTTAAATACAAAAGCGTTGGAAGAGCAACTGAAGTGTTCTAATCGGGAAACCTTAGCTAGTACTTCGACGTAACGGCCTCTTCAGCGGAATAAAGCCGTGGAAAACACAATCATGGGACATTTGGAGCGTAAATAAGGTTCTGAGGTGATGAAACGTTTTCCGATAATGGGTCCATTAAAAGGCCTCACTATACACAAAATACACCTAACTTAATTTTAATGCCTCATCTATTTTTGATAGAAACATAATCAATTTCGTAGTTGTGGAAACAAACAAAAAGCAAGCTCAATAAATTAATTTGCATAAACAAAATATCGCCCACAAAAGATCTTAGTATTAAAGTATTTAAACGATTTATTTAAAAACTCACTGGTATATAAATAAGTAGGCGTTTGCATCAAAACAATATAAACGGGCCAAAATGTTTATGGGAGTATTAAGACAAATAGTACTGAACTCGGCATGAAGAACAAAGCTTTATAAAGGCTAAGAAAGAAAATTTACCTGAGAAACTTTTGCTCCCGCAGGTCGGTAATAAGTAACACCACAGGAGACCATAAATTCCGCAAAGAAACCACGTTTATACTCGATACTCTGAACATTAATACAGATTTTCTTAGATTATTGTAACTTACTTTCAAAAGCTGCGTGAAAATTCACCTTTTTGGTTTTAGCTGAAAAATTTTCGGTATCCGCGCAAAGAATTCAGATAATCTGGGTTTCGGGTCAAAGTTTGTTTCTGAACGGGTTGAATAAATGTATCACAGATCACTTTCATTATGATTTATTATTTCAAAGTGTTTCTCAAATGATATTTTTAGACACATCTAATAGTTTAGGTATTAGTACCTCAGGTATAGCATAAGTAATATAGTAAAGTATTAAGAAGGTTTTACCAAAATAAATCATTTAACAATGATTCCTATACGTTTTTTACAATAAATTATGTACTTAAATGCGATTAACGTTACATAGATAAACGAATACTAATAGATTTCGAGATATTTCGATCAAGTTTAGATAAACTAATTCACGTTCACAATCCAATAACATACACACTATAATTTATGTTTCAATTATCATTTTAGTAAACGGCTTACTGTTTGTTTATTCTGTTGCTGATTTAAGATTATTGTTATTAGTGAACATGATTGCTATGATATTAGTTATACTATAATTAATACTAATTACCGGTTTTCCAACGTACTAGGTTTGACGCACACGAGTGGTAGCGTAAAAGTATCGAACGCATTATGGTATCGTATACTAATACGATACCATAATGCGTTCGATACTATATACAGATACGATATAGTGTTATAGTATCATACGCATAATCGTAACATTACCAGTCTTATGATTGAGTTTTCATGCATGCATCAAGTAAGTGAATCATTTAAAAGCTCTTTTATGTTTTAATTAATTAATGATGGAAAGCTTTTCTTCAATCTTGTATTTTTTTTGTTTTAACGCAGTAAAAAGTGACGATTTATTTCCATAATATGAAAAATAATTCGCGAGAAATTTGGGTTCGAAATTTATATTTTTCTCGTTTTACATACTCCATTACAGTCCAACTATCTAGATACGGTAATTCCCGTACGATTTGCAGTCTACATAACGCCTACGATACGATTACGCTACGGTTCTTGTGCCAAGTCCCTTAGCGAAACGTTTCGATTAAAGTAACTCATGTCACCCACCTACACAATGTTTATTTGAATTTGTATTTATGTAAAAGTATACCTATTGTTCTAAATTAATCAGCTCCAGATTAGTTACATTCGTTGTATGTAAACTAAATCGCTAACCCACTAATTATAAAATCAATCTTGTCATTCAAATTTACTTCGGTTTGGATTTGTATCCCTAAATCAAATACTATTTGACGACCATCTAGAGCACACGAAAAATATAGTGAATTTAAAAAATAAATATGGCGGAAGATAAAGTTAAAACTGGACCGTCGTTAGGTGAAATATTTCTGATAATCGAGAAAAGTTTCGGATTTAAAAACGATATTAAATGGACGAGTTGTATAGCAATAATATTATATCACATCGTTGGAATGTATTGGTGTTATTACTATGCTCTCCCTGTGAAATGGCAAACTGTTGTTTTTGGTAAGTTTTAAAAGTATTTATAATACCTAATATTTATTAATTTGTAATAGCGTAATGTTATACGAAAGCATGTCATCATTGCGTATGGCATTAATCCTGCGAGGATCAGATTTGAATGTCCAGGTTATGAAATGTAAGTATTCTCTATTTGGTTTCTATCTGCAATTGTGCATGCATATAAAACTTATTGAAAAATCCTTAATTTACTTTATGAAGACCAATTATAACAATCGTGGATATGTCAAAAATGTTGATCTTATCCATCAAGAAGATCCAGCTTCGGGTCAAAGACCCTCTCTCACAGATTAATATGTTAGTACAGTGAACATGAATAGGCGTAACCAAGCACATATCCTCCTGCATTTGACATCTATTAACTATCCTAATGGCAGAGTAATCACCATACCGCACTTCCAGCCAAAGGGATGCAGGTTCGATTCCCGTGAAAAGTAATTTAAACCCTAAATGCTAATCTTGACGTGTGTATGATGTAGTTTATGGTTTCCGATACTCTAGATTCATGTAACAAACTTAGGGATCCCTTGATATATGAAGAGTTTGGGCCAAATCTGCATAAATATTGCCGGTCCCCTGAATGAGTTTACGTAAGTATTTAGTAATGTAACTTTAAAATTTATTTCCCAGCTGTAATAATGTACGTCGCTACTGGGTTCGGTATAACTGGTGGAGCGCACCGACTTTGGACCCATCGATCTTACAAAGCTAAATATCCTCTACAGCTATTTTTGCTGTTTTGTTTCGCAAGTGCTGGACAGGTGAGCTCTATTAAATGTTTATTATTTCTTAAGGCCTATTTCACCATCTTCAAGATCCGAGTCGCTACTCACATGTTTTGTTTTTGTCACTTGATAAAGTAAGAAAGAGACAAAACTAACTTTACTTGTTGAGTATCTCTACTTGAAGGTCGTGAAATAGGCCCTAAGTCTATGATAATGATAATGACGTATTGTATAGTAAGTATAATGTAAAATGTAGTTTTCATAACTATAGTGAAAAATAACATTAAAATTATGATAATTTACGGGATCATCAGCATCAGCTCATATAAGTTCCCACCAAGGCACTCAAGCCTTCCCTGAATTGGAGCGATCGGGCTTTAATCAACCTCACTGGCCAATTGCGGGTTGGTCGACTTCACACATAAGCTTAGAATTTCTTGCAGGTATGTGTAGGTTTCCTCGCGATGTTTTCCTTCACCTTAAGAAATCTACTACGTTTTCATATTTATTTACAAAATCTTTGGAATTATTTACGAAGAATTTTTTTTTCAACAGAATTCCCTGACTCAATGGGTTCGAGATCATAGAGTTCACCATAAATACAGCGATACGGATGCAGACCCTCACAATGCGAACCGGGGTTTATTTTTTTCCCACATCGGTTGGCTGATGTTGAAAAAGAACAATGAAGTTATACTTAGAGGCAAACAAATGGATATGAGTGATATTGAAAACGATCCTCTCCTTCAGAAATTCAATAAGTACGTACAAAATGTTTTTGGTGTTGGTTTTTGTAAAGATTATTTATTTTTGGAAGTTTTTATTTAACTTGAAGCTTGTATCGGTTAAATCAAAATTTTGTAAGTAACTGAATTTTAAAGCAGTTATCCTCTACCGGTTAGGCTGAAATTTTGTATGCTCATTTAGATGGATGCAGTTCATGGTAGCTATGTGACGTCATCCTGCAGTCAATATGGTGGGTTTTCAAAGATGGCGGATAAGTTAAATTTTTATGCACCCACTAGTGAAGAGTGTCAATTAAAGTTAGATTTTAAAACGCTTTTTGTAATATAGTGATTAATTTTTCTTTTCTTCTCCGTATAGGCACTTCAATTTACTAAAGTTGGTATTCTGCTACATTTTGCCCACAACACTCGGAATAGTTCTATGGAACGAGGAATGGAAGTGTGCGGTCGCATGGCAATGCTTCATTAGATTCTTGGGAATGTTCCACAGTGAACTTACTGTTAACAGTCTTGCACACGCCTACGGATATCGACCTTATAATAAGTAAGCGTAAAGTTTTAATTTGCATTTCTTTTACTTCATTACCTTGTATTTAAATGACGTATTGTTAAAAATCACTTGTACTTCTTTAATATTCATTAGATTTCGTAACATACTTTATAGTATTTAGAATTCATGATAGACAATCCCCCATTGTTTTATTTCCTTTCAATGTTTGTATTAGTAAGTAATTAAAAAGTATTCTAAATATTGATGTGTAATGTTTCAGAGACATAATACCTGCTGAGAACCGTTTCGTGGCAATTTGCACTTTGGGAGAAGGCTGGCACAACTACCATCACGCATTCCCTTACGACTACAAAGCGGCTGAACATTACGATTTCCTAAATTTCGGCACAAAATTCATACAATTCTTCAAGAAAATCGGATGGGCCTACGATCTCAAAGAAGCTACCCCGGAAATGATAAACTCAATAGCAAAGAGATTAGGTGACGGAACTCCTGTACACTTCCCTGTTCCTGACACGATAAAAGAGAACGAAAGATGTTGCGGTTAAAAATAAGTCTATTAATACGAGTAGTAAATAAATAAATACTTTGAGATAGAGACAGTAATAAAAGTTGTAAGTCATTTTAATTATAATGTAAGTATTTAAAGCTAAGCTGTACCTTTAAAATAAACAAGTTTCCTATTAAATAATCGTTTGTTCTTGCTAAAACAGCATAAGTAAGTGAGCATTTTTATCCTAAATAAACAAGTAAGTTTTATCCTTATTAGTTACGACACAAATCAATGATCTGATCTGGTGACATATAATAATCTGGATCAGGTTGAGGTCCCACACGACTTCGCATTTCATGCAGCGTGTGACAAACTGTACCAAAAGCGGGACCACGCAATTTTATTTCACTTTCACTTGCCAACCAACCATATCTCCAGTTCGAAGTTTCCATAAAATTATACTTATTATCAGGATCTATCTTATTTCTAACTTTTAAATACTCCTTCCTACTTTCTCGGAGTAAATCTTTTAGTTCTTTCTTTACTGGTTTCATCACGGGCAGTATTGGAGTTTGTTCATCTTTAGCTTTAATTACTATTTGAGGATCTTTCCGTACTTGCATTCTGTGCCGACCTGCAACGATATGATCCCTTGTAGTAGTAGCTAAACCAGCTTTCATTGTTGCTTTATTTATTTCGTCGATTGTATTGTTTGTAGGTTCACGATGAAACGTAGCAGCCTTTAATATGTTCTCTTCGTGAAGGCTTATCCATTTCATACGTTTAATTTTTTCTTTCTCATAGCTCTCTACCAGAAATTTTATTACTTCTGGTCGTGTTACATCAATCAACGGCATGTTTGTTACTTAAGTTTACAAAATAATGGGTTTTCTCTTCGAATTATTATAATAATATTTCAACCAACACATAGCCAATATAGAGCACAGAACGTCAGTAGTGGACAGTGGATTTATCAGAAACCAGAGAGAATCTCTGTCGTGATTCTTCTTCTGGGATGGGCGCGAACAAAGAATCCCTCCACGGAGCGAAATTTGTTACTCTATGACCAACAGAAGAGCAAAGAAGTTTTATTTAAATATTAAATAAACGATCTTTGAGAATGAAAATATCAAGTAATTAGTTCACTGTTTCTTCAATCAACAATTATATTATTTATAGACAATAATACTTTTACAAATAAATTATATCAATTAATAACTTAATTCAATAATTATTATCAACTTTTGAGATACATTTGTTTATGTTGTACTCAACTTGTCCTGCATATAACGTAACGCGATTATGTATTGCCATACGTATTTTATTAAAACCAGAGAGAAACAGTATCGTGATCCTTATTCTATGAGTAAAACCATTTTTCTCAAGACAAGAGCAAGACAACGATTTGTGGTAAGAAAAATTCAAACACGGTCTAACATGCCAAAATCGTGTTTGACTGAAGAGTGGTCTAGAGAGTGTTTAAACATCGATTTATGGTAAGACGGATTGCATTTTGGTCACTTTATCGCGCGTGGAGCCGAAATCGGAGGAAAAGCAAAACAAAGAAAGACTCTATAATTTGTCTTTATATTATTATAATTTTATATTATGTCGCAACCGCCTGTATAATTGAATAAAAAGTGTATGCTGCTCGTGCAGAATAGACCACAAAGCTGCGTCAGCTGCACCTTTACCTTACCGCTCTTTCTGGTGACAAAAACGAATACAAATATTGATTGTTTTATATATATACATTACAGAGAGAAAACGATTGAGCTTGCGGGATTTCCTTTACGAACGGATGTAGCTAATAATCCGCGATAGTGTGTGGCTATAAGTAAGTGTATATAATACGAAAAATATAGCAAAGAAGTTAAAAAAATCCCAATAATTCCTCTATGCAAACATACCTCTTTATAAATTTGTATGACGTTCTATACATTAAATCAAGGAGTATATAATCGCTGCGTTTATTACGTTTTCTTGAATAGATGATTTTTTATTCATAGCAAATGTTTACGAGTATTTTATTAATGTTCTTGTAATTTTTTCTTTTAATTTTGTAAACTGAATATTTTACAATGCCGCTTATTGATATAACTAACCCTGATGTTATAAAGTTCCTCGTCGAGAATTATGACAAGCAAGCACGGCTTCGGATGAAATGGAACCGTCTAAATAAACACAAATTGCAAGAAGCTGCTACTCTTAATCGTGCAGAGAAAGGTTATGTTGAATTAGATGTCGTTGAGCATACTATGAAAGAAGGGATGGCTACCATCACAAGAGATCACATAGTAGCAGGTCGTAACAGGAAATTAAGACCCATTCGCGATGGAGTCTTTATACCAGGAATCGCCGATTTATGGAAAGGGCATTCTATAGCTGACGTAGGGCTAGGCGACCCAGAAGAAGACCCTAGACTTGTTCGACCAGATACAGACCTCACTATAGATCCGAAGATGCGACCGATTGATCCAGAACAAAGGGAAATCATTTATAAAGATATACCCACTTACGGAAGAAAAGTTTATTTGAAAGTGAGGAGTAAAATGAAGCCTGAGGAAAAATATTACTTCAGAGAATGCGGCGGATGGGAGTATGGTTGGAGATTGAAGGACAGTTTCTTCAGCCGTAATGCTACTAAATTTGGCCGTGTTTGGAAGTTTGCTCGCGGCGTTAAGAGCCGCACTGGTCCCCATCCAGATCCAGATTATTACGCTAGTCCAGATCTCCCTGGTCCTTCCAAATGTTCTTAGAGTTTTTTTTCCAAATATTGTTACTAAATCTATTCTTTAAGATTTTTGCAATTTTATTCTATTTATCCTTTAGGTATATCCTTTACCTATATGCTATTTAAATAGTGATCCTTTTGTTTCAAGAGTTAACAGATATCAACACTAACTGCTAGTTATAATTAGGGTTGCGGGTTAGGGTTGTAGTTTCTGATACCCTAATTACAGGTAAAATAATGGCTCAGTTGCTATAAAAGATTATAAAGTGGCCAGTGGACTAGGTACTTAATTTATTATTAGAACAGAACCCAATCTAATAATAACTACACAATTGTATTTACAAAATTTATTATTAGCAAAAGTATTTACGGAGAAAAAACAGTCCTTTATTTGAGTTGTAATTAACTAAACGGATCTATAATTAGTTACTTGTTTTTTTAGTAATATATAAAGGTCAGAGGATAAAGTATTTGTGAAGGCAGCTCACGTACTGGCAAACATTGTCTAATGGCCACGTTGTTGGGTCGAAAACTTTTATCATCTACCCAAATCCGTAGGTAGCCGTTTAAACTTTTATTTTAGTCTTAAGCGATGTTGGCACACAGTGCGTGAACCATTTTACCGCAGAGCAATTATATTCACGTTTGAAATTTTACTTAATATTTAACTTTTTGTTGTAAAGCTGGGTTTGAGTGAAAAAGTGTTGAAAGGATACCTAATCTTGCTTTCAACAAATGTTTATGGGATGCTAGAAAGGTCAGGGACGATTTTAGATTTTTGAAGAAACCCCTTTAGGGAAATAAGATGCAAATAAACCCTGATATTGAAACTTATTCATGATAAAAGGGTGTGAATTGTCTAGAAATAATTTTGGTCAAATAAGTATAAGCTAAAAGTGCCGCAATTCACTTCTAAGCTGAAAGGCTTACTCATAAATCAAGTTAAAATCTCTTGCGTCGTCGTCGCAACGGTGAAGTCGCATTATATAAAAGTTCGTAACGATGGAAGTTCGTTCTTAAATCCGTTCTTCGCTTCGGTTCAGATCCTAGATGGTGATGAATTTAGATTTCATAGTACCTAGTCACGTAGAGACGATAAAGTAAAAGAGAATATCGTTTTATGTTGCTCGGAGCCTTCCGATAGTTATATGATAGGTGGATATATCCGTGGTAGAATCTCATTATAGAGATAGTATGTAGTATGTACGTACATACATACGACCATCCAGTGCGAAGGTAATCTTACTAATGAATTACATCACATCACAGATTAGTAATATGTACATTATGTTGCTGTTCCCCCAACCGGAAACTTTCCAAACGGAAACTTCTCCAACCTGTTACTTCCTCAAACGGAAACTTCCCCAACTGGAATCTTCCCCAATCGGAAACTTCACTAACCGGAATCTTTGCCAACTGTAAACTTCATTAACCGGAATCTTTGCCAACTGGAAACTTCACTAACCGGAATCTTTGCCAACTAGAAACTTCAGTAACCGGAATCTTTGCCAACTGGAAACTTCTCCATCCGGATAATTTCCCAATTGGAAGCTATCTGAGTAGATATAATGTTATGTTGTTTTACATTCTTTCATTCATTCATATTATCTTTCTTAAAATAATGTCTAAGCTCGCTGATTTTACACACCTTGTGGCGACATCTACCACGCCACATAGGAACATCGCGCAAGAGAAATTTACCGAGCGATTGACCTTATAAACGAGAAACCTACAACTGTAGGGCAGCTGCCCACCAGACATAACACCCGCCTGGTCGGAGGATCCTTCCTTTTCAATAGGCATTGCACCCATCCCCATAGCCTAACAACCCCGCTTCATGATCAGTCAAGCGCTACTGATTTGTCTGAGCAAAGAGGTGCATTTGCACTCAATATCTATTCTGATAAATAAATAAGGTAACCTTAAGAGATAAATTGTCTAAAGTAATAACACAACAAATGTTGAACACATATTTATTATTGTTACACATAGACATTCAGAGTTGATAAAGTACAATATATTTACAAACACACATCATCATACTATTTGTGAAACTTATATAAAACTTACAACTAAATTTTTTGTTGATTAAACTAAGTATATCTATATAAAATTAACTTGAAACATATTTAATAGACCATTGATATAATGGATATTAACCTTGGACAACGATTCGACCAGCTTTTAAGTCTCGCTTTGGTAAGTCGAATTATGCATTCTACGTTCTTATTGTATACATACCTCGATTTTTTAAAGTACGCAACATGCTTTTGCGGTTTTTATCAAAAGATAGACCGATTCAAGAGGAAGGTTTATACGTAAAATAAAATTAATCTGGGATGACACCGTAATACAGCCAGTAATCAACAAAAAAATACTTTATACTTTACCTAAATCAACATACAATTTCAAGTAACTATTCTAAACTCTTAACCTTATCACATTTTCCCTGTCACACTTTATGTTTCCTCTTCGCTGAAGGTTTCTCAAAGACCTGTTTCATCCCTCCTCTAAAGTTGGCGAGTCTCGGCGCGGATCCCTCACTGCTCCACGCGGAATCGAACTCGGTAGTGTCTTGGTCTACTAAGTGAGTGTATTTGGTACGGCCAGAGCGACCGAACTTCTTTACTTGCATTACCTGTAGATAAGTAGTTGGTTGTTAATAGTTGCTTGGTCTCCCAGGTGTAGGTAGATCGGTCGGTAGGTAGGTAGGTGAGTAGGTAGGACGTTAAATAGTTCGGTAGGTAAGTAGGTAAAGGTACTAAATATCTTTAAGAGTGGTTTCTTATCAGAATAACTATGATTTACCAAGTTTTTTACGGGAATGTATAGAAAGCCACTCTTAATATCTTAGTTGTTAAAAGATGATTTAAGAAAAAAGTTGTTGTCATATGAGCTCAAGCTGTGTTTTTAAATGGTTAGAAATATATAGTACAGGCAATTAATTATATTAACACAGTAGAAAATTATTAATAATACCTTTGGTAAAACAGTCTTGTCAAAGTGGTCATCCAATGTGGCTCCAGAGAAGTCTTGCTTGAAAACTTCATCCTCCTTATCCAGATAGAAAGCACCTCTGGGAGAAAACAAAAAAGTCGGTAAGTGTATTTAAAAAAATAAGGCCTTCAAATGTAAGAATGAAGGTTTGTATGGATAAAAGGACGAATACCTGCTACTCTTTCACGTAAAATCAGTATTTTTATGTGAAGGAGTAGATTAAAGCAACACATTTTCTAACTAATCACAAAATTCCCACGCGATTACAATTATCGCGAGGCACTAGAACTAATTGAAACAACTAAAACTAAAACCAAAAATAACATACCTGTGATAATACTTCTGTAAGAACTTGTATTTTCCTTTAACTGATTTATTTGTGACCACTTTAGGATTGACGCGGAGCTCAACACGTCTCTCCTCTTCAGTCATGTTTCTCATTCTTTCTAGTATTAGTAGCTCTTTCTCGACTCTGAAAAAGAAAGAAAAAATATTAAGTTTTGTTAGATGCCCTAATTGTCGCTTAAAGCCAAAAAACAAGGTTCGCGAGGAAAGGACTGAACATCAATTTGCGGCTGAGCACCGCTTTTCATTGTATAGGCTTGACTGTAGAATCTGGTGCCTCTTAAAGATGTTGACCTAGCCATTGCTCATCATACTTTATAGAATAATTATCAAAACCTATACTAATAGTAATAGGGAACTTGAAGGTTTGGAAGTCGTTTATGTAAAAAATACTGCATACTTTATTATGTTTCATTGTGTGAGACAGAATATTTAAGTTAAGGGTTACTTACGCTTCTCTCTCCTCCTTATCACGCTTGATACGTTTCATTTCACGCAGCTTCCACGCCTCGTATTCGAGCTCGTCATTTTCATCGTCAGTGCACACGTCATTTATGTTACCTTCTTTGAAGTCACTCTGAAATGATAGGAATACAAAAGCTCCATATGATATGAATACTTACTTTGTATTAAACCAAACCTCTTTGATTTTTGTCTTGTACGAAACGTTAGTAAAGCAATCGCAACATTGAAATTTTAACATTTTAGAAACAGTATTTTTTTCTCAGAATTCTCATGACATTTTAATAGTGTACTTTATTCGAAAAATATCAGAAGGCATTCTAATAATCATTTCATTAGTCATTCATTACAAAAGGGAAAACTACATAATTTTCTTAACTAATTTTAACTGTAGCAGAGAAAACATATTAAAAGAAATTCACACTACCTGTGCACTCTTCTGTTCAGATCGTATAGTTTCTTCCACAAGTTTGAGCGCCTCTCTCCTTCTTTCTTCCTTCTCTTTACGAGCTTCAGATTCCTCTTTCTTCTGCTGTTTCAGTTTGCGTTCCCTTTCAGCGACTGTCATTCGCTCTGATGCTCTTACGAACACAGGTTTTACTCTGGGACCTAGAAGATAATGATAAAATGTTTGAATAGGTGTACAATTATAAACGTAATCGTATTAGTAATATCAATAATTTGTAAGTTTTCATAATTTGGGGTTTAAATTAAATGAATATATTTTTAAGTGAATGCAGTGTATAGCTATAATAGGTATTAGGTATACAAATTTAAATTTTAAGTAAGGAATTTTTGTGATTTATTTAAATGCTTTGATTTGTGTCCTGTTGCTGTGCCTTTAAATAAATAAAAAATAAAATTTAGAGTAAACTAACATAGGTGAATCACATTTTGAGTAAAGTGAATTTTCAAATAGGAATGGTAGACCAAATTCTATGATATTAGAATTGCTAAAAGTACCCATATAGTGTTCCATTAGTGACAGAATTGTCTGGTCAAAATCAATTTTAGAGATTTGATTAGTTTCAGAGAGTAGTAGGACCTTTCCATTAGTGAAAGAATTGTCCAAAATTAATCCAGAAATTAGAGACTTTCAAAGATTAGCCAGGACAAAAAGACAGACAGTCTTTATTCGTATAGATTAAATTACCTGTATCTTCTTCACTGTCAGTATATTCTGTATCTGATGATCCACTGTCTTCTTTATCACCATCTAACATGTCCTCATCATCATCTCTGCCCATCACCTCTTTCTCTGCCTCTCTGAAAGTCAATAAAGCCTTTAATTTTAGACATATGTTGCAATCATATTCAAATTTTATAAATTGGTTTGCAACAACTTGCCAATCATTACTATCAGTTTGGAAAATGTAGTTAGCCAAATGATAAATTAATTAGGTATATTATTTACACTGAAGGTCTTGAAACTTAAAGTAAACTATAGAAAATCAAGAGGATCTACAGAAAAATCAACTCAAATTTTCTTCTACTAATATTGTCAGCGATAGCAAGGTTTGAGCTCTATAATGCAATCTTACATTAGTCCATCGGCCATATTTAAATTTTCTAAAATAAAGGAACTGAGCTAATTACCTTGCAGCCAGTTTAGCTCTAAGAACCTGACGCCTCCTTTCAATCTCCTCTTCATCCAGTTCATCCTCACTCTCTGAACTGTCCTTGGCTTCCTCATCATTGGATCCTGATTCTGGCTCTGGCTCAGCATCTATGATCTCTGGCTTGTGTTCTGCTCGGCGTGAGGGAGAATGTTCTACTTGACGCAAACGGCGGAGACGGGGGTCGTCAACCTATGAAATTAAATTTATTAAAGCTGAAGCTAGTTGAAGTGAATTTATTATAATCTATTCCAAAGTTGTGACAAAATTATGACAATAAATGCAAATTTTTACAAATATATTTATCTAATACTAATATATAAAGCTGAAGAGTTTGTATGGTTGAACGCGCTATTCTCAGGAACTACTGGTCCGATTTGAAAAAAATCTTTTGGTATTAGATTGCCCATTTATCGAGGAAGGCTATAGGCTCTATATTTTATCCCCATAGTCCCACAGAACCGGGAACGACGGGGATAAAACCGCGGGGCGCTGCTAGTGTATTACAAAAACACTCCTATGAACCAGTTCCATTTATTGCTATATTGTTGTTGCCACTCTATTTATAAGTTATGAGTTGAAAATATTAACCTCTTTTTCAGAATCACTAGGTTCCTCTTCTTTACGAGTAATAATTTGAGGTAATGTCTGCTGTCTGCGTTCAGGCCTCTGTTGCTCTATAAAGTCTTCATTATCTGAATCTTCTGAAGATGACACCCCTTGTGCGTAATCTGGCTTCTTTCCTGATATGTATCGCTGGACCTTCACCTTTTGCATAGATATTTCACCTGTAATTGAAAATTATAACATGTTTTCATCAAATTTCGATGTGACCTTTTAAAAAAAAATATCTTAGAACAACTGTATTGATCGCATATTTGCCTCGTATGATGATAGTATATTCAAAGAGAAGAAGTTTATTAAAATAAGAGATATTTTGTACCTTTTTCATTGCGAATAGGCACAGCACCTGCTGTGCTCTGTATGCCAATAGGTTGAGCAGGCAAGACATTCATTTTCACTACAAAACTGGTAACGTCAACGTAACTGTATAACTAATTGATACGCCTATTTAGAGATCATAAATAGTCTCAGTAATCACCAACACACCAAAAGTAATTCGTAAATTATAACAAATCACAACACAAACGCACAGAATGAACGAAAACAGCACGACATTTGGAAATTTTGGAATGACTGACAGTGATGTAACAAAAATTTTGATTGACATAGACAAGAATGTTATCTTGTAAATACTTGACATTGGCAGAGTTACGGCAACACAGATGGTAAAGGTTGAATCCACTAATTGAATTGCGAAATATCTAATATCCATTCAAACGCGCCAAGTAAAAAACATAAGTAAGTACAATCCATAATCTGTGAATTTGATTGGACGATAACGGGGAAGTTGAGGTTATATTATATTCCGAGCAGAATAGTAAAACTTGAAATTAGTGTCACATGAAATTAATGTCAATGTCAAAGTTGTGTCATGTTCTAATGTCAGGCATGTCTTGCTGTCGCGTATCTTTCTGTCAAATCAAACAGAATAGAGAAAAATGGCGGTGGCACTGTCACCAGATCAGGAGTTGGTGAGTTATTTTTGAGTTTTAATTGGTTTTTACAGGTTTTTTATCAAAATATTCCTATCTAAATGCTATAATATACAGCCCACTATGATAATATCAGATTTTTTGGCTCAAATAAAACGTTTTATCTGTCCTAGATATATGTTTAAAATGCGTCGCGTACATGTCATCAGTGTTTGTTTTGATTTCTTCATTGAAGTGTTGTTTGTGAATGAAATGTTTTCATTTTTATGACACGCTACGATATAAGTAATTTATATCTAGTGTAAAATAAATACTTAGATATACTGTAATCCATTGAGCGATTCATAATAAAAGATAAATAAACCAAGTCTGTTGTGTAGCCCCTCCTATTTCCGTTGATATACTTACCTACGTCTAAACACATAAGCCTGGATATACGTAATTAGAACCATATTTTCGAGGTTAACATAAATCTTCCTCTTAAACTCAGTGTAAAACTGATTTTATAACCATTCACATACAGTTTGTCACAAAGACAATAAAAGAGTACAGTTCTTATAAGTATTACATTCAATTGGTATTTCCGTAAAATCGTCGCATTATTTTATTACACCATATTAAATTTCATAACTTAATAAGGGGAAATCAATGTTGCTGAGCTTTAAGTGTGATTGATAGAGAGGTCCACAGACGTTTGAAATATGTGGAATTGAGATAAAAGGTTTATACTTTTCTTACATAAGTACATATTTATAATACAGTAATTGTTTATTTTTATAGTATAAGTGATACTGACAGTGCTAAGACAATAGCATGCCAAATACCTAAAGAAAATATTTCATATAAATATAAAGGAATGCTTGCTTGCATGACGGTTGCCATGCCATTAACTTGTCTGTGATAGTCCAGTACGGCTTAACAAGTATAAAAAAAATATTCAATATTAAGCTATAAAAAACCTAGCTATGACTAGCTAGTATTGCATCATACATTCAATATGCTATTCATACACATTTTCCTCAAACAAAAATATAAAATTATAATTACCAAATATATCAGCATTTTATGTACCAATACATGTGAAAAACATACTAAATAAATAACCTACGTACTAATGAAAGTGGTTACAAAAACATACTCAATATAATCTAGGTACTTACATCCTACAATTTTTATTATTAACTTGTACCG
This sequence comes from Timandra comae, assembly GCA_958496195.1. Classification (NCBI taxonomy): domain Eukaryota; kingdom Metazoa; phylum Arthropoda; class Insecta; order Lepidoptera; family Geometridae; genus Timandra; species Timandra comae. The sequence goes on from OY292371.1 coordinate 5,610,639, forward strand.
TCTTGCTCTACAAAGGTTTCCCGTCACCTTTAATTGGCCCCTAATTTGTGCCGTTTCGACAATCAATAATTTGTCACATTGCCAAGTATGAGCCTGGCCAGTAGATGAATTTTAATTGATGTGAACCTTCACAATAGCAATTATTATCCAAATAGCATATTTCCTCAAATTAATGATTTTTAAAATTTTTCATTATTTTCTATGATGAAGTACATAACTTCATGGTTCATTTCCATTATATTATGATGCATTATTTAAGGATATCCTTATTGATGTATTATATCACTGGTCTTGTAATTATTATTTTTTTGCTACATGACTCTGCAAAGGTCCTTGGTGTTAATTTTTTTCTTTTAATTACTCAATTAATAGCTGTGCAGTGCGCGTTATGGTATGTTTCACTCATATTGTTATTATAGCCTATTCATTTTTTGTCCCCTCGTCAATAACTAAAAATAACATAAAGCAGAAATATTTTTTCAAATTAGGTACTTAGATCTTTCGTATTTTGATTTGATTCTTGAAATAAGGATATTATTTATATGTACTACTAATAGATTATAGATACAATAACATAATGTAATTTTAGAACTTATCTAAAACTAGCGGCGCCCCGCGGTTTCACCCTCGTAGTTCCCGTTCCGTAGAAATATGGGGATAAAATTATGCTAAAAATCTTCCCACTGAATCACTATTAAAACAAACCGCATCAAAATCCGTTGCGTAGTTTTAAAGATTTAAGCATACATAGGGATATAGGGACAGAGAAAGCGATTTTGTTTTTTATACTAATGTAGTGATTACAAAAACTGATATAACCATCACTCCCAAAGATGCTTTGCAGACCATAAAATTTAGGTAGGTATGTAATCCTTTACATTACAACATAGGAAAATCAGTCAATGCGAAGTAAATTAGCCAGTCTGACATTGTGGCCACTGATCCTCCGTCAACAAGGACGATACGAAATAGGAGATCAGTCCAGAAACTATTATACTCACTATTCACAAAATGTAATATGAGTATTTTTACACAGTTGTTAGTAAACTCTTGACAATGTATTTACGGAGGCATATCCGTTGACCGTAATAGACCAGAGTCGTCGTTTCGCGTCTTGATTCCAGGTTTCCTGGTACTTCCCTTACACCATGTTTTGATGTCATTGACTTTAGGCTTTTGTTCACTGTCATTTTACTTGTTTTAAAAGGCTTATGAAGTATAGTATTATTGGTACACATTATCCGTGTTTCTAAACTACATATATGGGTAGGCTACTAATAGTTACTGATTTACATATACTACATATATGTAAATTAGTAACTACTATAGGGCTTTATTTAATACTGATTTTCGTACAGGATAAGTTACCTATTTACGGGTAAACCGCAAACGCAGTTAGGTTATTCGTTTCTTTGTCCGTCACGGTTGTCGTACTAACATCATCGACAGTCTAATGGGTAGTAAGAGCCCTTAAAAGTGATACAGTTGGTTTGACCAAATATATCGGAGCACACACATTGCGAAGGTTTCGTTGCGAAAAATGCGGCGTAATTAAGTACTAATACAAAACAAGTATTATGGCTTCTTCCGAACCTTCCGTATAATAATAATTAATAGACAAGCAACTGTTACTAACTGACTGACTGATCAACACACAGCTTAAGACACTGAACAGATTGCGCTGAAACAATAATAATATTTTTATTGTAATCGTTTTATATTTTAACTTGTCGTGACTTGTGTTATGGTATAGGGTCACTAGTAACTTGCCTATCTTTAACGTAACAGTAGTCCGTTGAGCTCGACTTGGTACGATCGTGCGTGCCATTGTTCGCCAAACCGATTGAAATGTTATATCGAATACACAATATATTTTATTGCTGTTTGTAGAACAGTGATTGATTGTATTCTTACTAAAAACAGTGAAAGTTAGTGTGTGATTCGGTTTTAAATTGTTTTTCAAGCGATTATCCTTAATGAGAAGTGTTTTGTTTTACCGTGTACGCAAAACAAGGGGGTAATAATTTTAACGGGTGTTTCAGTCTGTCTGTTGCATTGTAACTTCTAAAGGAATATACTGATTTTGATTTAATTTTTTGTATTAAAGGTGACATGATCGAAAGTTTTCTTATATGCCAAGAAGAAATTGTAGAGGTTTCTTTAAATTAATTGTATAGTTCATTGTTTTTTTTTTCGTGTTTATTGGACACTTATTTATTTCTTTGATGTTCATGTTTGTTTTCATTATTGTTATTTTCTTTTGTATAAAAGACCAATCAATAAACTTACTTATATAATGTTCGCCCATAAGATCCGACCTCTCAGTTTTTTACTAATATGTATAACTTTAATACCAGTTTTAATAATGTTGGGATTACGTATTTTGCAAGTTACTCTAAGAGAATTATTGGTCATAGGACTACTTATCTGAATTAATGCTTACGAACAACTTTCGTATCCCTTACATGTAAGTTTTGTGGTCCGATATTAAAAGGGCTAAGTACACCCATATACATTTGCGACCTCTTTGTGAAACCGCAGAGTTTTCATCGTCTTTTTTGTTCGTAATGCGAATTTTGTTGGAACATGTTGTGATAGTACAGATTTAGGTCCGGGCTCGTGTTGAAAATGTTGGAATAGTAGCGCGTGCTTGTTCATACAAATAGCACAATGGGTTGAGAAGCGCACACCCGGCGCGCGGTTAGTCCCGCTTCGCCGGAAACACTTCCCGGAAGAATTAACCCGCCCGCGTCCCGCATGCTTATTTGCATCTATATACATATGCAACGATCGTGGACCCTCCACCTCACGACACATCTTTTGACAGTACATTAGCGTACATTTTTCAAACTTCTCATCTCTGTTTGTTTGTAAATTCCTCAATCGATTTTGATAAACAAAAATTGTTTATCAGGGTATAAGGGTATAATCGGTTGTGATCTCTATTCTGCTAATGTGACGCAGACGTGGTGATAAAATTGTCGAAATTAATTTTCCAAATTGTTCACACAGTAACAGTGACGCAATAAATTAGTTTGATTAGGGTACGTTGTTGTCCCTTGTCCCTTGGATGTCAGGTGTTAAGGTAGTAATCGCACGTTTAATCGTTATTTAGGATTCAGTTGGAATCGCCACCTGTGTGCCTCAGTTCGATTCAATTACAACGATGAAAGTGTGACGAAATTGTGAAATCAAAGTGCTTTAATATTTAGAATTATACCGCACGTACCAATTTACTAAACACGGTCAACCGCATCCATGGAGTACAATTTGAAACTGGAGATTGTGTTCTTTAGGAAACTGCTGAAGATTTTTCGGGTACCTACGTATATTCGTTATTATTTCTCCACTATGTCTATATTTTTAATTTCATACTATGCCAGGGACTTCAGCATCCCACTACGTACTAAACTAATCCTCCTAATTGCATCCCCGAAAAATCTAAATAACTTAAGTACCTATTCTGTAGAACTAACATTGGTATACTTAGGTGCTGTAGTTTTGTATAGTACACATAATTTCTTTTTATATGTTAACGTTTGCTCGTCACTCGCGGTTTTGCTTACCCTTCGTCTATACTCCTTGAGGTAGATTTTAGCTAAATCCTTTCTTAGCGAAACCCTTTGAGGAATATTACCTTTCAAGTCTCTAAGCTTTGTAGTTCTTGGCATTTCATGTTTAGGGCTGACTTTAATGAAATATTGGACTGAGTACTTCTTTTATATTTATTTATTTAACCTTACTTACCATAATACAACCTGTTTCAATGTTTCTGTCTATACTTATATTGTGAATAGAAAAGATTTGTATGTTGCTTTGTCTATAATAAACTTGAAAACTACTGGATTTAGCTAATCAGTCTAGTCCGGTTCTGGCAAACACATTACCATTGAGTAACTTTTGGAAAACCTTCCTTAGCGGATGTTACGCCATAATAACTATCTGCGTGCCAAATTCTGACGCTCTGTTCAGTAGTTTCAACTGTGTGACGATATAGATCAGCCAGTCACTAACGGTTACCATATTATACAGATATCACATAAATTAGTCCAACAGATGTTACCAGTACATGTCATATCCATCGGCACATACTTTCTGAATATGAGATTACGTCGCCAAAACAAGTATTTGAAGAAATTGAAAAAATATTGATAAATGACGATGGATATGCGTGTCTATAGACAAACAGTGTGGTATAAAGTTGCCAGTTGCTTTGCTTCAATTCTATTTGGCATTATTACTTATTTGTAACAAAAACCATTCACGTTCCACAATAATGAAATTATGACATCAAAATAAACATCCTTCAATACTACCGTGTCATATTCGTCGTGTAATAGCCTCATTCAATTGCAAATTAATTCAATTATAAGCAGCTAATAATACACTGTACTAATATGCCGCAATTTCTATTACACTGTTCTGTAAGAGTTATCGAACAAAAAATGCTAATTAAATTATTTTGTAATCATTAATTATGCTTCGATGTTGATTTTAATTATAGATTCAGAAGAATTTTGTAAAAGTAATGAAATATCAGAATTATTAATATTTATTATGTTTATCGCGGAGTTTAATTTAGCTAGGCAATGTGCTAGGGACCAAAATATACTAGTGAACTGGCTAATATTAGCCGTTTCACATTCACGTGTCTTCGAGCCATAACCTTTATGAAGTGTAGGAAATAAGGTGCAGTTCAGTAATAACTTTACTTAGTAAAATAGCAGATTAATAAAATAGTTTCTTCACTGATAGGTGCATAATCCTATTACAGGTACACACAAAAGTAAAAACCCGTAAGATCCCTCTAAAAGCCCTTTTTTCACTGATGATATTAGGCAGAAAAGTATACGTAATCACCGCTCAATGACGTAATAATGATTAAATAAACAAATATGAATTACATTTACAGGCGACCAAGACGTTTCTAGAAGCGTTGAATGAATCTGGAGCGACATGCGTGTCCCGTGCGACTGCTATAAAGTTCCTGTTGGCGCGCAAATTCGATGTGGCGCGAGCACACGCCCTCTGGCGACAGCACGAGGCAACCCGGAGACGTGAAGGTCTCACAAAGTTCAAACCGTTTGAAGATCCACTCAAATCTGAACTAGAAACTGGAAAATTTACTATATTGGTAAGTTGATCTTAGTGGATGTCGTAAAGTCAAGTTCCAGAAAGGAAAATTTTGAATATTGGAAATAAAAGTTGTAAATAGAGGATTTAGGAAGACACATGTAATGTTGATTTACTTATCCCTAGAGAATACTGGTATTATGTTAACCTATGTTACTATGGAACTCTAAGACGTACATAATAATACGCCGCTCCTTTTCGACGAAAAGGAAAGTGATAAACATACTTTCACCATATTTTTTTAATATAGTATATGGATTAGTTAGATAAACCACTAATTAAAGGATTCATTCCGTAAAAACCTGAAAAATAAGGCCTGATTTATCAAGCTAAGACTGTACTTTTCACCAATAATTCATAAGAAATTCCTTCTAGAAATCACTTCCATAAAATATTAGCGTGCATTAGAAAACGTAAGGAAATGAACAGATTGCAAATAAATACTTAATGCCATTCACTAATTCTGTTAACAATGCAACCGTTTGTGAACTAATTTTTATTGAGTGTTCAATAAAACCGTTTTTTATACAACATTCGCGGTTTTGTGGTTTTGAATAAGTGGGAACGGGCGTTTTAATTTACAAATGTATTCCACAATTGTTATTGTTGTGGATATATAAACTGTTTTGTGTTGGTAATGTCTGTTTTATTTATTTAAACTTAATAAGGGTCCAGGGAGTTTTTGGCGTGTGATCGATCGCTTTACAAGTAAATGAGAAAGGCCTATGTTTACGTCAAATCGCTGTTTTTAACTTACTTCACTTAAAAAGGAGGAAGTTCTATGTTCGCCTACACGAAATTGCAATCCCATTTAGAACATTTTTTGTAAGGGTACAAGATCGAAATGGTCCCATTGTTACCAAGTCAGGATCTGACGAGGAAATCCTTTGTAAATTGAGGAAATTCTTATCTATTATTCGTGTATAAAGTTTATTAATTCATGTAAGACTTCACTTTAGTTAAATATAATTATTTTATGTTTCTTGCAGTCTACGAGAGACGCGACGGGTGCCGCCATTGCTGTGTTCACGGCGAACAAACACTTCCCAAGTGAGACTACGCATCAGATTACATTACAGGTGATTATCATGGATTTAGTTTGAACTTAAAAAAAGCAATACATAAGCTGCCAAGTGTAGCTAACTAAAACAAAGCAGTAGACAATACGGCCTAAATAGAAGCACGCAGTTTTGGTATTTGCGCACTAAAAGGCTGTTCATTGTTCCTCTAATAATAATAATAATAATAAGCCCCCCAAAATCCAGCCATACGTCCGGGTCGAACATCTGACCCACGTGGGGGGCGGACACGTGAAATTCCAATAACCAACACGGCTAACATGGCTCTGGTAACCCTTTTAAAATATGGAGAATAATAATAGAAGATATAGTTTACGGCCGCTTCCCGGGGGTCGCCGGGGCACACCTGGAGCCGGTGCTGGGTGTCACAGCATGCGAACCACCGGTGGCAGTGAGTTGAGCAGGCGGGCTCCTGCCGCGGAACAAGTCACAGCCGACATCATCACTCATCCCAGTTCATCATTGTCATCATCACCCCATAGGCTCATACCATCACCCAGCTCATCTTATCATCCATTCGAAATTCAAAATCTTTCACCATCATCATCATTAACGTCAGTAGATGTTGTATCAGAGGCAGACGCCGTCAATCTGATACCCACTACTAATACGACGCGCGCCAGAAAGAAATGGACTGAAGATATGAATATGTTCATATGGCGCACCTACCTCATAATCACCAAATTAGGCACTAACACTCGTGGATATTTAGACACTCTTCATCAGCACTTTACCGAAAAATTCCCCCAAATGACAGCATCCAAACAAAGAATCGGTGATCAACGCCGAGCAATAGTCAATAATAAATTACTTCCTCAAACAACACTTGATGCAATACAAAATGAAGTATCTGTTTTACTCAATCAAAACTTACCATTACCGGAATACACAATAACACCAACATCAGGCGGAAGAATGAGATGGTCTCAAGATGTTAATGAAGCTATAATACGCGTATACTATGAAGTTACTGAGTTAGAAACGAACCTGACAGCACATCGACAAAAACTAAGGGACCGATTTATCGAGCTATATCCACACTTAGAAAACATTACCGAACAGAGAATATCAGACCAAAGAAGAGTGATAATAAACAACAGAATGATCACACAGGAAAGAATTGAACAGATACGACGGGAAGTAGAAATACAACTCTCACGAGATAATAATAGATTAACAAATAATACCTTACTTCAAAATCCACAAACTAATACAGCAGCAGATATATCTATAGATGAATATTTCGATTCATTAGAAACGCAGGTAGATTCAAATATCCCCACTGAAGTAGACAATAATTTACAAAATGAGCAAAATTTACCTACTATATTAAGTGAAGAACAAATACAAATGCAATTCGAAACAACCATCAATAAATTTAGTAATTCTGATCCTACTTCTAGACCCTATATACCTAAACAAAAATCATCACGAAAGTTTGCCACTATTGTTGATTGCATAAATAAAAATATACTACCCAAATATTTTACTTCGGAACAAGATTTCTTAACAATCCAAACGATAATTTATTCTGCTGCGTATACAGCTGCAATATGTAATGGCTCTAAAATTACTGAACACAATTTAAACACAGTCAACACAGAGAAGCCTAAACCCTATTGGAAAAAACGTCTTGAAAACAGAATACAAAAACTAAGACTTGAGATAGGACGGTTAACACAATATATACAAGGCAATAGAAATAGAATTATTGTAAAAACTGTAGACGTTATAAAACATAAATATAGAATACACGCACAACATGAAGATTCAAATACGGAACTAGAACATTACCTAGACACCCTAAAACAAAAATTAAATGCAAAAGCTAGTAGACTTAAAAGATACTCCATTTGTACTGATAGGAAAACTGAAAACTCAACATTTGTTAACAATGAAAGACTTTTTTACAGAAAACTAACTACTGACAGAAACCCAGCTAACACTCACAACAACCAATCACCCACACCTGAAGCGTTAAGAGAATATTGGGCCGGTATTTGGGAAAACTCTGTTGAACATAATCCGAATGCGCAGTGGATCAATAATAACAACACCACTAACTTTCCAGAAATGTGTTTCGAAAGTATCCCCATCGAAATTTTCACTAAAGTCATCAAACGCATTCACAACTGGAAAACACCCGGTACAGATCATATTCACAACTTTTGGTACAAAAAATTAACAAACGCACATCCATTCCTATACAATCATCTCAACACATTCATTCAATCACCACATATAATTCCGGAATATATAACTCATGGACTGACATACATGCTACCTAAAGACACACACGCTCAAGATCCCACCAAATATAGGCCTATAACTTGTTTACAAACTATTTATAAAATACTAACAGCCTGTGTAAGTGAGTTAATATATAAACATTTGTCACAAAATAATTTGATTGCGGAAGAGCAGAAAGGATGTCGTAAACACAGTCAAGGTTGTAAAGAACAACTAACAATAGATGCAATAGTTATGAACGAAGCTTTTAGAATGAAACAGAATGTCTCCACTATGTTTATCGATTACCGCAAAGCATTTGACTCTGTACCTCACAGTTGGCTATTACACGTCCTTAATCACCATAAAATACACCCTACACTCATAACATTCCTGAACTCTACCATGCAACACTGGCAAACTGTTATAAAATTGAAACAAGGGTCTACATTCATAACTACTGAACCGATAAATATTAAAAGAGGCATTTTTCAAGGAGATTCGCTAAGCCCGCTATGGTTTTGTATGGCCCTCAATCCTTTATCCGACCTACTGAACAATGTCAATTCTGGATATAATTTACTTGAAGGTACTCGAACACTTTCACACTTAATGTATTTAGACGATATTAAATTATTTTCAACATGCAACACTAAACTTTTTGAACTAGCAGACATAACACAAGAGTTTTCACGAGATATTCAAATGCAATTTGGTATTGATAAATGTAAAATATTGACAGTAGTAAAAGGTAAAATCGAAAACAATAGTTATACTTTAGAAAACGGAGAACAAATAGATCCAATAGATGAAAATAGTACATACAAATATTTAGGTTTTAATCAATCTCGACGAATATTACAAAAGGAAGCAAAACTTGAACTTACTAAGAAATTTAAATATCGTCTCAACATTATACTTAAAACGCATCTAAACTCACGAAATACCATAAAAGCAATAAACACTTTTGCAGTACCCATTCTTACTTATTCATTTGGAATAATAAACTGGTCACGAACAGATCTCAAAAACCTTCAACGTATTGTTAATACTCATCTCACTAAACACCGTAAAAATCATCCTAAAGCATGCATCGAAAGACTCACACTACCACGTCAAGAAGGAGGAAGAGGGATTATTGATATTCATAATTTACACAACAAACAGATAACGAACCTACGTAATTATTTCCACAATAAATCAGATCACTCCGAACTTCACAGACAAGTATCAGCAATGGACAGAAAACTTACACCGCTAAATTTACATGATAGAGATTCACAATTAAATGAACAAATCACAGAAATACAACAGAAAATAGCTAGATGGGCTGAAAAGTCTCTACATGGAAGACACAGATCTGACCTTAGTCAAACATACGTCGATAAGGATAAGTCGAACGAATGGCTTCGGAGAGGTGAATTGTTTCCGGAAACAGAGGGTTTTATGCTCGCTATACAGGACCAAATTATCGCTACACGGAACTATTCTAAATTTATAATTAAAGATCCCAATTTAACAACAGACTTATGTAGACATTGTAATTCCGCTTCAGAAACTATACAGCATATCACAGGAGCATGTCGATCCTTAGTACAGACTGACTACAAACACCGCCATGATCAAGTAGCTTCAATAGTCCATCAACATCTAGCTTACACACATAAATTCATACAAAAGAAGATAGCTTATTACAAATACAAACCACAAACTGTTTTGGAGAATAGAACCATTAAAATATACTGGGATAGAACTATCATAACAGACAAAACCATACACCACAATAGACCTGACATTACCATTCATGATAAATCCACCAAAGCCGCCTATCTGATAGATATCGCCGTCCCCAACACACACAACATTCAGTCCACCATATCAGACAAACTCGCTAAATACCAAGACCTGGCAATAGAGTTAAAAAGACAATGGGCGGTAAGCACTATTCACATAGTCCCAATAGTCATTTCTTCGACTGGTATTATACCTAAAAGTTTAACACAAAGCCTAGAAACATTGCAGATACCATCATATTTAACATACACCTTACAAAAAGCCACCATACTTAATACCTGCCGTATCACACGTAAATTTTTAACATCATCGTCAATAACATCCACGTTTACCATAGTATAACTATAAACACCTGTTTACGCTTGGCCATGGCCCGCGTACTCAGAGTATTAATACCCCTTTTACAGGGAGAAGATTTAAAAATCTTAAACTAAAATAATAATAATAATAAAGTCTTTATTTGCATAAAACATGGTTAGGTTACAGATGTTGAAAATTAAAAAAAAAGTACATTCATGTTTTGCCAATTTAAGTACTGGCATGCAAACGTGATACCTAATTAGGTTACATTACATTCCAAGGTCATAAAAGCATATCATATATTAATGTTAACTATCTAAGCACTTATTCCAAACATTATTACAATTCATAAATACATACTTAATATTCAAACAGATTTTATAGTGTCAATTTTTATTGCAAATACAAATACATTTTTTAGAAGTCAATTGGTGAATAATTCTTTCCAGTCATAAAAATTTTTAGAACAAAGCCATTTATACAGTTTCTTTTTAAATATTTCAATACTATTGCTACTTTTTATATCTGTAGGTATTTTGTTGTAAAAAAAGGGGATCAAGGTATAATGTTGCCCATAGGATAAAATGTCATGGGTAAAATGCTAAATCGATTTTGTTAAAAAATAGGTCTAACAACCAAAAACGATGTTTTTTTCCAAGAAAACTAATTATTGATCTTGTCGTGGTAGTTTGAACGGAAATATCGCGATCTCGAGTGCTCTTGAGCTTGGTTGAAGCCAAAGCTTATTGATGTTACAGAATTAACTATCAAGTTTATAATACATACTACTATAATTGAAGATAGAAAGTACCTATTCACATTATATACTTACTACTACGTGTGAAAATAGGGAAAATGTTTAATTCATGCAACCTGTGTCGATTCTCGTTTGAAATGATTTACATACATGACACCAAGCGCGGCGTTAAGTTGGCTCACTCGATTTGCATGTGCCTCGTGATGTTGGTATTGCCTTGCCTTGCATGTTTTTATTTGACGTGATGCGGGATTACCTTGCAAATGTGGGATGGCTTGTGATTTATTTCCCTGACGTCGTTGTTAACTGAAGGTTGTATGGGAAATATCCTATTAATATTATTGTATGGTTTATGGAAGTTTGTTGCCCACGCTAAAACTATTGCGCCAAGTAATTTACTAAATGACACAGTGGGCACTGCATTTCTAACCAGGGTTGCGCGTTCGCTTTCCTTTGGCGGAAAGTTTATGTATGACCCACAAGTGATCTCGGTCTGGGTGTCTGTCGCGTGCCAAGTCGCGAGGCACAGCTTTGTATGATCAAATACATTACTTTGATTTGATAATATTGCATAAGAAATGTGTATCATCCAAAAACATAAGAAAGTATAATAACAAGACAATTAGTTCACAAAAACAGGAAACGTATTGCCATTGTCAACCATATAAAATTCAACGTTTTTCCGGTACACAAGATATTTTTACAACTGCATTGTGAATTGTTGTCGATGGCGAACAATGGAGAATTTGTGACCGATCGTAAATGGTGAAAGTTTATTATGGTTTATCGAATTTTTAGTAGGTCGACTTCGGCCGAGGGGCGTAAAGTTTCAAATTAATTTGTCAAGGTCATGTCATTTCGCCACGGATGGAATATTAACTAAGGGAGTAATGAGTTTCGGTACACAACGCTGCTTTTATGATGCATAACAGTTATGATTGACGTTAAAAAAATTTGATAATAAATTGCTCAGTGAACTGTTTTTGCTTGTTAATCTGTTGTAGAAGGGTTGGTAATCTTTCACTTTATAATGTAATCAGCGATTAAGTTATATTACGGGTGATTCTCGTTTTTTGCCTATTCTAAGTATGTTTCGGGGGTAAAAATCTTTATGCTTAGTATGTCCTTGGTCTAAGAAACATCTGTACCAATTTCATCAAAGTTTAGTGCAATAGTTTTTGGGTGGAAGAGTTATCAATATTCAGCTAGTCTAATTAACTTTTGCGTTTATAATATTGAATTTTTTACGAATAACAAATGTAAGATCATTGGAAAATTAACTCTCATATTACGTAACATTGTCTGATGTATTTTCTTCAAATTCAAATGTTTTTTTGACATTATAATCATTTGAAAGATACTTATACACAACAAGGTTACACAACACCAAAAAACCATAAATTCGCTGAAAACGTTTTATGTAGTCTTGGTAAAAGATAATTTCGGGTTTTCCGCCATCTTATTTTTGTTATTTGGACTAAGACCGTTTTCCTGTTTAATCTAATACATATTAATAAATTAGTGACGGTGAAGGAAAACGTCTTAAGGAAACCTGCACAATACATCATCTGCAACGAAATTCTAAGGTTGTGTGTGAAGTGGACCAAACCGCACTTGGCTAGTTGACTAAGGCCTAATCGATCTAATTCAGGGTAGGCTCGAGCCCCTCGGTGGGGGCGTATAGGTATGATCTGATCTGATGATGATGATGAACTACTAACTAATTTGGTAGTTGTGCCTAGCTCGTCAAAAACATTTGCCGCATTGAATATCTCTTTTATGTAACTACTAGCTTTTGCCCGCGACTTTGTCCGCGTGGAATAATGACTTCCGGCAGAATTTGGGTTTTTCTCCCTTTTCTCCCCCTTGGGGGTAGAATTAATCAAAATTCTTAGCTTATGCCTACGGCTACGTCATAACATCTACCTGCATGCCGAATTTCAGCCCGATCCGTCCAAACCACTGGACAGTCAGTCACCTTTGAGTTATATATTTAGATAATATTTTTATTTGTCAACAGGGAGTAGTTTACCAGCTAGACGTCGCGCTCCAATCTCTAGACACGCAGCGAGCTGGCCTCGTGTTCATATACGACATGACTGATTCCAAGTACACCAACTTTGATTATCAGCTGTCCAAGAAAATACTTACTATGCTCAAGGTATGTTCCTGTTTATAGTATTTTATTGATAACAAACTGCGGCTCGAGATTTATCTCTAAACGATGACTATCTTAAACAGATCAATAACAAGTGAAAGTATTTATTGTCTTAGAAGAACAACTTAATTAAAGCCCGGTCGTAATTCACAGAGAATTTTGTACGTTGACCTGTAGCTATCTATCTCTATCACACCTATACAAATTATAATGCGTCCCGCTTGCTATTGCATCTGTGCGAGCGGGATGCATTATAATTTACGCCTTAGCAAATACACTTGTAAAACTTTGACGCATGTCAATGTCAATCTTGACATAGTACAGTGTCAATGTCAAATTTGACAACACCATGTTATTGAGAAATGTGGAAGTTGATCTAACCTACTTTAATTCGTTTATCTTTAATGCAACTAGTTATCCAGATCTACGTGACATGTATAGAAAATGCTCAGAAAATGATTTTAGAGTGGACATTTTTCGAAGATTATCTTTCTCCTTCTCCTAGAAGAAGAGGCTACAATTCTGTTTTTGTATAATAAAATAAACACGATATTCTTTTAGTTATTTGTCGAGGAGTGTACTAAGTTGATGATATGCACTAAACTGACATCAGGTTATCTGAAATTGAATTTATAGATCCGCGAGTCGCAGTTTGTGTTATCTATAAATACTTGTTGTTGACAATTTTAGCTATATGTAGTAACTAATAATGCTAATATATTTAATTAGATACTCTACCTATCTTGAAGACTAAGAACATTTAGATTATTTGATTCGGTTTATGTCCATATCGTACGTTTTTAATTAATAATAAAATGTCTTAAAGAAGTTAAACTTAAAAGAAAAATACTTAAAATTAATAATAAAAATAAGTTTGAAGCTAGGTAATCTTCAGGTGTACACTTTTTAAACTTTCGAGAGAGATTTCATAGTTTATTGAAACACGCTTTTGACCACAGGTCGGTGTAACTTTAACATTATTTTGTGTTTTTTTTGCACAGTATCAAATTATTTCTTCTAATCTCTTTCGATGATAAAAAATACGCAAGGAAAAGAGGTTTTAAAACGGTACAATTGTATAGAAGTTGGCGTCTTAGGTAAAGATTATGATATAACAATAATTGATATGTAGACTGTTTACGAAATTGAATAAAAAGTTTTCTTAATTTTTTTCCTTTTATTTCCTATTGGTTGGCTAATGTACTACAGGATTAGATATAAAAAAATCAGCGTTATTGATTTTAATGCCGTAAGCGGGCGTGATTTATATTAAACCGTAAGAATTGTTTCTCAGATTATAAATATTTTAACCATTTATAAGTAAATAAACAACTATAAAATTCAAGCCGCCTTTTATTTATAGAAAGTTGTTTTATTTAAAGAAATCGTTATAAACATTTATTATTCTAAAGCACAATGAAAACGTTAACAATATGGGTTATGGGTTGACATAGTTACGAGCCTACGTAGTAAAGACGAGATTATTGTTGCTTAAGTCTCCTTATCGATGTACATACAATGGTGGGCCTATCTTAGAATTGCTTATTTCGGTGTGGTTAGCACATATTGTTGTGTCTACTTCATAAATTGTAATATAATTCGGTTTCAATTATTAATACAACTAAATCTATTATTAGACTGTGTTGAAGTTAATAATAGCATCAAACACGTTTACATTAATTGAAATTCACTTTGTTTCCAATTGTTATAGTATAGGTACGTTTTATTTATGTATTGTTTGATCGGATTCGTCAAGTTTCGCATCAAATTTCGTAGCGAGAGTTTACCGTAGCGGTGTGGGCGGATTGCGGGCCGTAGCCGGCTCGTAGCGCCCGCCCGCCCCGCCGAGCCTGACCTGACGTCAGTCGAGCTCGCGACGCTCTCGCTATCGCACGCGTCTACCGCGACGCACACACATTGTTCGAATTGCTCGCTTATCGACGATAATACATTATACTATTACGTTTAGTAGTGATAATAATACAGTACGTTGTACTACCCTTAGAAGCCGGTTGTAAAGTGTTGAGTGCACCGCGACAGTTAATTAGTGTCCGCAAACAGGTGGCGATTGTATATCGGCGCTATAATCGGTTGTTGTTGGCGCGTTGAGTTGCGGTTTCGATGTCCGAACTGTGTTCGACACGAGCCGTGCTGGAAGTGCATCCGATCGTGTGATCGTCGTTAGTACACTACACACTGGATCGATAGGAACAGCTGAGTCGAACCGAAGACGCTGCCCGCATTGCTTATCTAAGGTACGCTGAAAGTACTGTCCGATTGACCTACATATTATACGAACGAACGCACACCACATTCATTAAGTAACAACCGACATTTAGTTGTATTATAAACACTGCGCAGATTGATATCATTAGGTTACACCTGATTTAGATACGTTTCATTTGTTATTGTTTTTCCATTCGTTCGTTAATTGGCAATGAAATGCATTAACCGTAAAATTTCGTTTTAATTTGTTTACCTCATAAATCATTAGCAATTTAAATACGTAAGGCCAATTTAATTACAATTTCACACATATCATTGTTATCCGATAGATTAACTAAGTAGAATTTATTAGTTCCATTAGTACGCCTTTAATTTATTGGTTGGTATGTTGATAGTGTTTCCTTGTGATTAAATTAAACGTATAAATACCTGTTTGACCTTAATAAACAACAACTGAACGTTTATTTGTTTAGTTTCGTCTTAATGTTGTCTCAAATAAACAAATTGTTCAACTGTCTGAACTAAACCGCCAATTTAAATAAACTGAAACTTAAAAGCCAGACTTACATATATAATTAAAACTGCATTGAAATTCAGGCGTTAGAAAACCACACATAGACAATTTAAATTTATGCCACTCCTCACTACGCGCTTGAAAAAAAGGTTTTAATTCTTGATACAATTAAGCTAACAAGTACTTATGCGGTAAATGTGGTATATGAGAATATTTCATTAACATTTGAATAACAAGTTACGTGTTATGATACCGACTCGCAAATTACAAATACGTTTCAAGTATAATTATGAGTATTTAGTGGTATTTCAAAGTATTAGGTAACGGGTTACACGTTTATAGCTAACTAGTAGCGCTCCGCTGTTTCACCCGCGTAGTCCCGTTCCCGTAGGAATACGGGGATAAAATGCCACGCACTGATAAATTAGCTTTCCATTAATGAAATAATTTTTGAAATCGATTCAGTAGTTTCAGAGCCTGTTCATTACAAACAAACAAACAAATCTTCCCTCTTCATAATATTAGGTATACCTATTTGTGTAAATGGGGTGTTTGGAAGCATTCAGTTTCAGATGTTTTCGCGAACATAATAGTGAAACTCTTCCCATTATATTAACCCTAAAGGTTTTTGTGTAGGTTGTTTTCGAACCCTAATGAGACGAGAGTTAGCTCGTTATCGAAACCTCTTGATGAACTTGAATTGGAACAAACAGAAAATTGTTTATTGTTGTATGAAATCGAACTATTTTTAAAAAGGAACATCTAGTACTTAATACATATGCAAAAAAATTTCAATTTTTATAAGACAAAAGATCAAGTAGGTACAACTTTATATTCTGCGCAATATGAATTCCAATAAATTGCTTTGGTAATTATGATGATGACCTTGCTGTACTAATATCATCAGTGTGAGAGACACCTTGTCCTGGAGTGGGGTCTTACAGGCCTTACTTTTACTTTTTAAAAGCATTACAATACAACGGACAATGCTATTTCAAGAATTTCTAGCAATGAAAGTGAAAACACCCAAGTAAAGTTGTAAAACGTTCGTGGCCACATTTTGGCTAATAACATTGTTACGATTATTGGGAATGTTATGAGCGGTGGCGGGTTAATTGATTGTATTATTGAGGTATTCGACTCACACGAAATATAGCTATCTTGTTAGTTAACCGAAGGAATTAATTTGTGGGCAAACTGACATGAATACAGTTTGTACCAATAATTCTGTGAGATTATGTACAGGCAGTTATGGAACGTTTATTGAAAATTAAGGGCCTATTTCATCATCTTCAAGTAAAGTTCCGTGTTCTTACTCACAAGTTTTGTTTTTGTCACATGATGTAAAGTAAGAAAGAGACAAAACTTACTTTACTTGGTGAGTAACTTTACTTGAAGATCGTGAAATAGGCCCTAAGTGTCATATCTAAATAGGAACCAATATCCGGACTTCACATTGCTGTCTAGTACCACACTAAGCGAGCTTTTACTTACTAGCAACAGATAAATATATTATGTACTTAGTTCTAACGCTATTTTACATTACTTTTAAAGGTCTCATAGATAATGCCATACCAAATAGAGTCATAAACTATCGCAACAACTAAGTATATTGTTAGCTATCAATTTACACGTATATTGTCATCAAGGGGAGCGGTGCCGATGTCGGATGTACACGTCACCGGTTGCGACATTCTCCGGGCAATGTTAATTGGATAATAATTATTTTGAAAACCCCTAATGTAGTAAATGGTATTCTATTGGGTTCATAATAGTGGATATGTGGCATTGCGTTGATATCTTCACTACATAATTGTATAAAACAAAGTCGCTTCCCGCTGTCCGTCCCTCTGCATGCTTAGATCTCTAAAACTACGTGACGGATTTTGAAGCGGTTTTCATTAATAGATAGAAATGGGTCGAATTTTCGTTGGGATAGAAAAAACTTGTCCTGTCTATAACAGATACAATATTGTATTTTACTACAAAGAATTACCTAGTTTGGCGCAGTCGTTCTAAAGTTATGCGCGTAATTTTTCATCAACGCTTTTGTCTAGTCGGCGTAGTCGTAGTCGTTGTAATCTTTGCATTTCCGTAAAAACACTTAGTCATCAAGGAATTCAAGCATGCATGGTCTATGTTTTCTCCTGAATTTCGTTAAAATACTTGTCATTCCTCTACAGGGCAGAAGTCTCTCATCTCACTGATGATAAAGTAAACAAATTGTAATTGTATTTTTCTTATAATATCTTAAATTGAATTCTATAAACCAAAATCCTTAACTTGTTGTTATAAAATCGACTCGAAACGAGCAGAGCATAAAAATGTTATAGAAAGAGAAACCAAATTCACTTGTATCGTAAATAAAATTTACCGAATATCATTTACATTTTGATTTTCCTTTCGACGAAACGTCTTATTATGAAACATAACCTACGAAACGTTACAAAATCTGTCTCATTTTTTAGTATCAGGTAAATATGTCGATAACTAGATAATGTTATCTTTTAATATACGCATGTTACAAGACTTGTGCCTACGCACTGGATCGATGGAATTTCAATCAAAATATCGCGTTGTTAAAATTACGATCGTCGTATTGAAAACAACTTTGATATAAGTGGTATCGTGGAGGCCGTTGGTGGGCGAACCGAGTCTTCAAGAGCAAGGTCATCATGTGACGACGCGCCTCAATAAGGCCCGCTCGCCGGAATCTCTTTACAACTTTATAAGGACATTTCTGTTATGACATGAATCAGATTTTGTTAACAAGAAACCCTTTAACTGTTGTTTTTCATCCAAGTAAACAAACAACGTATTCCAATAATTGCGCACTCTAGTGCAAATTTAGTTATTATTTCTTCGTAATCTACGCAGTTGTTAAATTTATGTCTAAGGAAAATTATATAAAAACAATTTATCTAAATGCCTGGGGCTTAGTTTTGGTAAATTAATAACATTTCTTAGAAATTGTTGTTGGTTACTCCATCGGGAGGTGTGCCCATTTCGTTATTATATTAATCAATCACTAAGTATATTCGATTATCAATTTTCGATGAATCGATTTTACTATAATGATCGAAGGTTATTTCATTCACTATTTATTATGTACGTAAAGGAAATGTGTGGTATGTGCGATGTTATTACGATGGTGATCTCGTCTGATCTTCACCTTGAAGTCACGTGTTGCCGGCGCGAGCGCTGACTCATTCGGCTACCGGCACTGCGCTGCACACCATCCTTTCCTAACAATTTTACTGCGCAGTTATCTCACATGGTACGGAATTATTAGAATTTTTTTGCATCACTCTGACGTTTCGCTCCTCATTAATTGTTATGTTTACTTTGCTTTGATAATTTTAAACAAAAAACTTCGTTGTTTTTTATCAGAGGAAGGAAGATTTAATTTAATCTCGAGAATGGCCTTTGTATTGTTACTCAAGAAGATGGTCCTTGGATACAGTGTAGTGACCTATTGCGGTCGGTCGTTAACTATAATTTAATCCGATTTCGAGAGTCAATTAAGTGATTACGAAATCGATAAAGTTGTTTTCAGTTTGACGCGTTGATCTAGTTAGTGAAGTTGATTATTAGTTAGGCGTCCAGTTTTCAATTAGGCGGTTGGTTGACGAAGTAGGTTGGATGGAGGTACCGGCGCTGGTGGTGCCGGGATGATTAATATCCGCTGGGGAAGGTCGCCGACGGCAGGTAGTGACGTCATCTCCGCTTGTACTCTACTTCCGTAATGTAGCGGACTTAATTGCAAACCTTGGTGTCACAGAAACACCTACATATAATAAAACCGCTTTGTTGTCTCGTAAAAAAACAATGAGTTTTACAAGTAGAGCATAGTTACGGCGCATAGGTATTAACTCTACATTAAAAGTATTAAGTTTGTGTTGGTCCTAGTTAATTTTAATAACTACTGTACGTGTCTTCACCAATAAAACAATGGAATAACTAATAAGGCTAATTTACGATCAAGCGAAGTTGGCACAAAGGCTTTATTATTTGATTTATTCGAGAAGTTTCAAAGAAATATTTCATTTATCTCATCTAGTCTCGTTTGAAATTGCTCTTGTTTAACTTATATTTATATAGGAATGTTTTGACTATCAGTAAATTATGACATCACATTGAATCAATAAAAGATAAAGTTTATATTTACTTTGTAAACGATACATATTTATCGATAACTTGTAACGATACCTTTGTTTACAAAGTGGTCTAGTTTGAACGTATAAAATGTCACACATAAATATAACGATACAATCAAATATGGTTCGTGAATATCTTATTAGTGCATATTATAATATTCTTGTGTCTTCACTTGGTCTACACCTACACTAATATTATACAGATAAAATATTTTTCTTGTTTGTAATGAATAATTTTCTGATGCCTCCATCCATACCCAAACGAGTATTTTTATGCTGTGTCCCGCGAAACTTCCCTTTTTCAATCTCGTAAGAATTTCGGGTTATAAAGTGTTACTGGTTAGTACTTTTTACATACTTAGGAGCGTAACATCTGTACCAAATTTCACATAAATCGATCCAATAGTTATTGTATCCTTTCACACAAATAGTTATAGTTTACGGCACTTAAAAAATATCTCAAGTAAAAACTTTAAATCACCATGAAACATAGGCAAGTTTTACCCCGATTTTTATCCGGACATTTTAAACTGCTGCATGCAGTACATAATATACATAGTTACTTATGACAATAAACAGGATTGGCCCATATATCGAGTGCAGTTTTGTTCTCGGTCGGTTGGCATGCGCTTTTCATCGTTCGACCGGCATAATGAGATCAGCGTACATAGTCATCTCTATGATTATGCAAGCGGGTCCTCTATTTACCCTACTTTGTATGTCATGCTTGCTGTTTGATTTTTTGTATAAGCGACGGTTGAAGTATTATTTTGAAGTGTATAGTGTAGCGCGGATTTATTTTATGTTTTGTATCGATAGATCACAGAAGGATTCTGTATTTAGTATGTAATGAAATGCTATTGAATCATATCCTTATTATTGGTCATGTTTGAAAAGAGAGCAAAAAGAGTTAATTACCTAGTTAATAGATATATTTAAATAAAACCCTCATGTGCTTCATTTACTTGAGATTTATCCATCTACCTTCACTTTGCATATTACGTATCTTCTGATTTTGAAGCATCAATCTTTTAAAAGTTAACCTACAAATAGTTACGCGAGATAGATAACACGTTACAAAAACAATGTTTGCATTCAGCCGGCGTCCGTGTACGGTGCGGAATATTTGCGGAAGTCAAATACCGGCCAACTTCCGCTGCTCTTGTAACAATAGTTCAAGATATTCGATCGACTATTTCTATTTGGAGACTCTGTATGGCAACGTGTAGTAGTAAAATCACTTCCTCTCCCAGTTTGGTTTCGTTGGTAATGTTGTTTGTGACTAATAACGGTATTAATTACGTCCTGCAGTTTTGCTCAAGTCCTTCCGACTTTGTTTCGATTCTTAAGAATCTTGATTTTTAAACGTAGAATATTTATTTGGAGTAGAAGTATACTATTGCATTGTAATCCCAAGAAGCCAATGCAGAAGCAAATGTTCTCTATATCACTGATAAATATAAAGTGCAGTAAACAGGAATTGGCGTAATAACTGCGCTTGTGTGTTGGTGATTTATTACAAACATACTAAACTTCGACCCAGATATTGAAACCGGGACCTCATTTGGCAGCCCGATGCTGTAGAGCGCCAAAGCTTTAATTTGGAATAAAAAGTTCAAGAAAAACAAGTTCAAGTATTCCATATAGTGTTCAATATTCTATACTATTCTTGGTTTTAGGAACATCTGTTTAAAATTTCAACTCAATTGTTCTAGAACTTTATGTTTGAAAGAGTTGCAAACAGGCTCACAAGCGAACTGTTTTCATCTGTGATCTCGATCGTCGATATATCAGAAATTCGATGTTTTGGTTAATGATGATAAATATAAAAAAACTGTATCCTCCACTTTCACGTTAATAATCTGAGTAAAATAAAATACTAAAGTACAATTTATTTATTAAATGCGAGTTGGTATCGGGGTGTCTACCACCTGGCGTATGTCTGTTGATCGAATGACAGCTGCACGAGGGCTAATGGCTCGCTTTTTTTCGATATCAATACCGTCTACGTTCGCAGTGTGTACTGCAATCTCGCATAGGGTTGGGTTCGAATCTACTTTTATTGTATTGCGGGGTGTGTCACGTGGTTTTATCCCGCATTAGATTACTCGTTAATATAATTACAGTCATAGTTTAGGAACTATAATTAATTTATAGGTACCTTATTTTGTTTTAAACATTGTTGAAGTAGAAAATTTACTTATTGATTAATATTATACATACAAAACCTCACTTGAATCACTCTACCTATTGATGAAAACAAAGTTTACTTAAATGTTTTTAAGCCTCCATACATTCCCACACAGAGGAACAGACAACATGGGAATTGGGAAGGTACCTTGTTATACTGTGTAAAGATTCTACTCTACCTTTTACTTTATTGTTTATACAGATTGTTTACAATATAAATTGGGAAGAGTTTTCCTTGTGTGATAAAATCATAAACTCGTAGGTATAAGTTAAGGTATAGAGTGGAACGCTTAATAGGAAACGGAGGGAAGTGATGTTTAGCTATATTTTGTTACAGAAATGGTAGGGAAAAGGCTGAACCTAATAATTATATGTAGACTAATATAAAATAATATAGGACTTACATGATATATTTAAATCTATATTCCTCTAGCTGTAATGGGTAAAATTACTATAAAGTTTTACTCGTAAAATCTGATCATCTGGGAATATCTACATAAAAACCTATACCTAGTAAGTACTTGTCTGTGCCAAATCCGTTCACCCATTTTCTTAGTTCAATAACAAATAAACCAAAAAGGCAATTACATAAACTATGTATAATTTATTGATAAGGATCATCAACATATGAAATATAAGTACAAATGCTTTTCTGATACATACGCCAATCACAGATAACCACAAAAGTTTTAGTACAAAATGGTAGGAACATTGCAATTTATTAAGGAGGATATAGATTTGTCGACGTGTTATGAATCGTGTTAAATTGATCCCACCAAAAACATTCTGTAAAAAACTAGCCAAGTCTCGATGGAGCTGCTTGTTTATCTCTAAAAAGTAATGAAATCTAGACAAACTCGTACCAAGTCTAAGGTTCCTTACTGCGATTTCTTTATTATTATAGTTAATGTTGTGTGATTTGGCCGTTGAAGGGTACACATGTACACAAGGATACAAAACTAGGTGCTCCATGACACTATTGCACCAATCTGTCGCCAGAACCGCTACCCATTGACGATAGAAAATTGTCACTTGAAAAACGTTGATTCAATATCCAGTCAATTGTAGGCTTGATAAAGCTGCGTATTTTAATAATGTTATAACATTACGTGTAAACAAAATTGACTTGTACCCACTACTATTAATGTTTTAAACAATGTTCAACGGCCAAGTCACACAACATTATCTATAATAATAAAGAAATCGCAGTAAGGAACCTTAGACTTGGTACGAGTTTGTCTAGATTTCATTACTTTTTAGAGATAAACAAGCAGCTCCATCGAGACTTGGCTAGTTTTTTACAGAATGTTTTTGGTGGGATTTCATTTATTTTTGTTGAAACGTGTTAATATTGATTTATTTTATTAGATTTTCTGATTTGACACATTTTTTTTCTTTTTAGGAGTAGTATTTTATTATTAAGCGCCCTGCGGTTTCACCCGCGTAGTTCCCGTTCGCGTTTCCGTGGGAATTTCGGGATAAAAAGTATCCTATATGCTTCTCCTGGTTTTAAGCTACCTCCCCACAAACTGTTAGTCAAATCAGTTCAGCTGTTTTAGAATTATCATTCCCGATCCCATTCCCGTGGGAATTTCGGGATTAAAGGTATTCTTTGTGCTTTCCTGGTTCTAAGCTACCTCCCCACCAATTTTCAGCCAAATCAATTCAGCCATTCATGAGTTATAAATTCCCGTTCCCATTCCCGTGGGAATTTCGAGATTAAAAGTATCTTATGTCCCTCTCCTGGTTCTAAGCTACCTCCCCACCAATTTTCAGCCAAATCAGTTCAGCCGTTCTTGAGTTATAAATTCCCGTTCCCATTCCCGTGGGAATTTCGGGATTAAAAGTATTCTATGTTCTTTTCCTGGTTCTAAGCTACTCCTCCACCAATTTTCAGCCAAATCAGTTTAGCCGTTCTTGAGTTATACATTCCCGTTCCCAATCCCGTGGGAATTACGGGATTAAAGGTATCCTATGTCCTTTTCCTGGTTCTAAGCTACCTCCCCACAAATTTTCAGCCAAATCAGGTCAGCCGTACTTGAGTTACAATTCCCGTTCCCGTTCCCGTATAGTTCCCGTTCCCGTTCGATTATCCTAGTTTTTATAGTTTTCCCTTTATGTGGCCATTAAACCCTAACTCTGTACCAAATTTTAGCTCTCTAGGTTTATGGGAAGTACTAGTTCTATTTTGATGATCATGAGTGAGTGAGTGAGTGAGTGAGTGAGTGAGTGAGTGAGTGTCTTAAATACGAAACTTTGCTTTCGCTTAACTTCGGAACTAAATGACCTACAGACTTGAAATTTTATTTTAAGTATGTGATTGTATAGCTTACTGGATGACGAAAATTTCAGCGTTCTGGGCTTATCCAGAGGTTGTCAAATAGGGGCCTGAAAATGCGGCGAAATGGTTCCTGTAAAGGATGGTACGGCAGTGTTTGCTTCGCGCTCGACTTGGCGGGGGGCACTGCCGTGCCCCCAGATTTATAGCTAAATCCGTAGGAGTGCTCAGTTCCGTGTTCCGTTCGAACGAGCACGTTTGTTGTCGTATGCAGTGCACTGTGCTCTGTAGTCAGTTGGAGTCGGTTCGGTTCGGTGCACGGCAACGTCACTCCAGCCTGACCTACATCACAAACAAGCGCTCCTCTCTGGGACATCGCCAACCCTATCCAACTCGCAAATACCCAACAACTATACATTAAAAATAATAACAGTTATTCGTTCCGTGAAAAATCGCTCGCAACTAGGTCGGGAATACAATTCAAGAGACTATTCTGCGGTGATACGAACATAAACTGTCCCCGGCAATTAACATGCTTTCGTATGTACAATAATTGTCCCATTTTCTCAGTAAGGTCAGAAACTTTAATAATAGCCGAGATGTTCACATTTAGAAATACCAGAACAATTTATGCAGAGTAATTTAAAGTTGTTGTTACAGAGCTATTTGTCTTTGAAATTTTGCTCGTGATAGATTCTACTGAATGCTTTATTTATGTTTTAAGTTTCAACGTTTGTTTAAGCAATAAATAACAGTGAGATCTTTGTTAATCTATACTTATATTACTAAGGAGTAGAGTTTTGATTTATGAAAGTTAGAATCACTAATAGTAGATAACTAAGCGTTACTATTTCCTCCAAAACAATTGTATTTTGAGCATTAGATAAAACCAAACATTTGTTCAAATAGTATGTAAATTTGTTATCAAATTGATAAAAGTTTGAGACAAGATGATAAATGATTTGTCATTGAAAACCAAACATTACAAATATGACTAATTTCTAGTGTAAACTGATACTTATTTAATAGAAAAAATCCATTCCAGACTGATAGAACATTTTCCCCAAAAAATATCAAAATATTTAATCAGATAGAATGATAACAAATGAGTTTTGTAACTGAGTGACTCATTTTAGCGCGACAGTAATATTATTATACCGAAATACTTTTATCTCGGTTGAATTTTCCCGTATTAGATTCATTTATTATTACTAACTTTGTTAAATGTACATTAGGCATTTATATTTAGTTTCATTTTATTAAAATAGTACAATTTACAGGCTATGTTGGACTATTGTATCCATATTTAATTGTAATATACAATATCGACACTGCGGGCAAAACACAAAACGCTTTGAGCTTTGTAACGTTTACATCCAACCTTTGTGACTATCCAACTATTAAGTAATTTGGTTAAAATGCTTTTTTGAAACCACTGGGTTCGCTTTTACATTCGGTGATTATTTTCGAAAATAACGTTGTTGTAACATACTGTACGTACATCATATGCACAAAGGTATTCGAACTTAACACGGTTGCGATAATCAATACTTTAGCGGAACAAAAAGGGACAACAGATGACAATATGGCAGTAATTTTATTCCGTGATGTCATTATTCGGTACTACGTTGTGGTTGAACGATGTTTGTGGGTACACACCACACATGGTTACGTATTATGCGGTAATGTATGTAGGTAAATGATTACGATTATAAATACACCCGTACGATATGCAGTAATTGTCTTCGAAGGTTTAGCCTTCACTGCATCCACGGCTGGTTGCCATGGCTCGCTGCCCGCAACCATAATATTACTATTGACGATATAATTACGTCTGTTCATGTCACATAGTTTTGTTGCTGCGCCCATTCATCGTTCATATATCTATTGTATGCTAATTCAAAGATAAATTAGAGCTCTATATTTACCTACCACTAAATATGCATCTATTTATATGATCGATCAAAGAACAATGTAGTGCTAACTAAATTTACATTATAGTCTACTTAATGTAACGTTTACAAAAACAAATTGAGATTGAAACTTCTTAGTATCCAGAATTTCATTTCGTGATGTTTACATTTTATATTCTACAGCAATATTCATTTTATATGCCTTTGATATTTACGGTTTCTAGGAATCTCGAGTGAAATGTAATTTTAAAATGTCATTTATGCAAAGGTCAACGGGCATACACGTGCCACGAGTCAGCCAGTATGTAATGCAGAAATTGAGTTACCTACGTAGGTATATCCGCTCGTTCGGTACACGACCGATATAAACTAGCCAATTGATTGAGAATTTTAAAGGTCACTCAGGGAGTGTTTACGCCCACATTATTTTTACACATGCTGAGATCATAAGCATAAAAAGAAATGTAGTCTCTACTGCTTTGATTTATGGATTAATATTATTTAACATTCAAACAGTGTTTGTTGAGTGCCTTAGATTGTTTTGGTCTGGTAACAACGTATGTATCTATATCTAGACAACTGTCTAGGAGCTGTCTTTTGAGTAGCAGATGATGATCAGTGTTATTTACATCTGGCGCAATGCCAAAAACCCACGTCGCGGACCGCACGACACATCAACTCGCTTGCGAAACCATTCCATCAACAGTAGATACTTACTCAACACACCTCCCTGTCTGCCTGCTTCCAATATTCTAATTTGTTATTCTAAATTTGCTCTTTTTGCGTAAGTTTGACGATACAAATGGCAAAAGTCCAAGGAATCGCCAAACAAAACGTTTCACTTTATATTCGTAAGTGTGTAGTTTCCGTTTTGGTAGTTATTTTTTATGTTACACTTTTAATGCTTCTAAAAAAGGTTCTATTCCCGCGTGGGATATGATATGACCACCAAACGTAAGTGTGTGTGATGATTATACAGCCATCGATTATAATGTGATAAGCTCTATGTATATTATTTGATTCTTATAAGAATGCAGTCCGTCCTTGGCTTCACCGACACGTCAATTCTTTACCTTGCACGGTATAGTTCGTTTCAAGAACCGTTTCTCATTTACAGCATGAATACGGTCAATTTTCTTCGTTGCAATAGAAAAGGACAGCTCCTTTGAGTCTTTGGCAGGTCTCAAAGCGAACTAGTGGTTCTGTGTACATAGTATAAAGGCTCTGTCTGTACATTACTCTAGCTAAAAGCGTTTCAGATTTACTCGTTGATAGATACCTAACTTATCAACGTATAGTATTAGTGTATCAATTTGTTCCTACATACCACTCAGGTAGCGCATCTAGAGCAAAATTTTGGGGCTGGATTTTATTCACAGGATGAGCTCTGAATTTTGCGATGTAAGATTAAATATCCAGATTGTTTCATGAATATTAGACAATCATACTTTTTTTGTGAAAACATTAGATAGAAAATAAACACCCAGACGAAAAAAACAGATATGTTCAGTTCATGCATACAAATGTGTCTTTAGCGGGTACCGAATCTGTAATTATTGGCATAGCAGGCAGATTCACTACCAACTACACTTGGTCATCAATCTACTCAAGTCAGTAGTAACTTCTAGAAATAAATAATTTAGCTTTGGGAGATCATAACTCCCAATTACCCTTCCCCAAAACTCGCGCTTGGTACGGCTAGTGATGTTACCTATGAAATGTTAATGTAATTTTCGATGTCACACACTTGCTTTTTATTATTGCGTGAGTGGATTTGGTAAAATATCAACCGGTAGCCGTGGCAACAGTTATTTATAAGGGGTAGGTACACACACACGCTGATAAACGATTCACGTCTCATCAACTGGGGTCGATATGTTATTTTGTATTCTGTTATAAAAAAAGCAATATTTCACTATAGTCGTTTACATGAAAAAGGTAAGACGGATACCGTACGAGGAATCTAATATATTTTCATTCTGGTACTTTTCGAGTGATGTAGGTTTGCTTCTAAACATGGGTTCTGGGTGATTACAAATGTACTAATACCTATAAAATTCAGGTATCGTGGGGCTTACTGACTATTATTTATTTACTTTTTATATTCATCTTACCAATACACCAATGTAATACCCGCTATTGTGTATTAAAGAAAAAAGAAAGAATTTTACTGTCTGCATCTTGAGGCATATTCAGTTTTGTCAGCATTAATATTGTAACGAGGTAGTTTCTTTGAACGCGCTAATATCAGGAACTCCTTCCTTATCTGATTATTTTATTCGACTGTAAAAACATAACATAATGGAAACAAAACCTCTATAGTATACAAAATTTTCTTTACACGATGACCTATATTTTAAACTGTTCTCTTTCAAAGACGTTGTTCAACTCCCATATACAGCACAGTAACATGGATGTCAAACTAGTTTAGATTTTCTTTGAAATGGGCAAGCTATGTGGTACACACGAACGTCTATACGTGTTTCTCTGAATATCGACAGGGAAAGCCTTTCTAGTAACTATATGTTACTTGTTGGTCTAGTTTTTGAAGTAGCACAGTTTTTGTAAACAACCAGTCTTTAGAACTGGGAGAGAAACAGGTTTACTATCTGTAACTTTTGAAAGAGAATACTTAAACAATTTTCCTATAATGTAAGGTTGTTCAGAAAATTGAATAAAAATTTCGGTTTGTGGGTCTGTGGTTCTTATACAAAATGAACAATGTCAACATTTGTTGTTGATTCTGAATATTGCTTTTATTAATATGATTCTTATTTATTCTTTTACTTTTCACATTTGTATATTATTTTCGCACAATACTTAATCTCCTACAGGCAAAGCCTGGCGTGGGCATCTTGCTGTGCTGAAACACAAAGAACAGCTTATTGAATAAATAAAATTTATAGGTATATTAGTAGGACCAAGGGTTAAGTATTTGGTAACGAATTCTTATTGTAGATAATGTGACTCCGAAAATATATCCACACCCACAAAAAATTGGTTTCCCTCTAGGGCCTCTAGGCAATAGATTTCTCCGAATACATTTATAGAAATTGAACTGTCTCTTGAGAAATGAACGTAGTATTTAGGGGACATAATGGCTTCGGAATTATTTTTTGTATTATTAAATTAGATGGTATATTATTCATATGTTCTTGTCATTATTTATTTTCTGGAATGGTCTGGTTGAATATAATTGTTTATTAATAGTCTATTCCCTTCTCGTAATATCTACAATATCGGAGAAAAAGACCTCTATAAAGAGACCTTTCAAACCAATACCTCTTTATTCCTGAAGTTAAGCTTTCATTACTCTCTCTAAAGCCAATACATTTTATTAGTATGTAGTTGAGGTTATTCAGTTAAAACATAACATTGTTAGTAGTTTATTTATTTTGTATACAATAAATTAGCATGCTTCAAATGGGTTTAAGTGAAGTGTGATGCCAGAGAGTTGTGACAAAGAGGTTTATCTTGGCCTGGCCACAACTCGTGCCCTACTTCCTTCTGAATGCCTCACTCAAGTTGACATTTCATTGTTAAACTTTAACCCGACGACGCTGTCTCTTCCACCAGATAAAATAACAAATAACGCTCTAATTAATTATCAAAATAATGCCAAGTTTAAACGATGTTAAGGGTTTATTGACAACGTTTTAAAGGCCTAATGTCGACGGATTTTCTCATAAGTTTAGAGAAATTCAAGCAAAATTACTTTGAAGTTCTGTATACAGATTCAGTAAAATTACTGGAATGAAAGATATACAGTATTGACCTTCATATACATGATACATGTAAAGGTTAATACCGCATGTTTCGTTTTTAGATGGTGATGTTTAATCAGGACCGAGCCTGAATTATACGAGAATAATTTGATAAAATGTAATAAAATTTTCGTTCAAACTTTTAATTACATTCATTACGGAGATGAGTCGCATTTTTGCACAATATGTTATGAAAGGGCTTTTAAATTGAGATTAATTTTGGGGTTAAAATAATTTAAAACTGAAATGAGCTGACGTCATAATATATATTAATGCCTATGAATAAGATAAATGACGTTATTAAATAACCGCTAAATGATTTCCGATCGAGTCGTTTATCAA
Organism: Timandra comae; assembly: GCA_958496195.1. NCBI lineage: Eukaryota > Metazoa > Arthropoda > Insecta > Lepidoptera > Geometridae > Timandra > Timandra comae. The sequence goes on from OY292371.1 coordinate 5,641,473, forward strand.
ACGCTGTTTGTTTGGTAAAACTAATATTATGTGTTATTTATTAATCGTGATCGACGAAGTTCGTGTCTGTGAACTTCGCTAAGGGACTGACGTCATTGGACCCCGTATCGTCTAGACGGGAGACTATAAGGAAGAATACGGACAATGCACTGCTCAAAAGAAATAATAATCGGTGTTGTATATTTGTATTTTTGATATGAATGAAATGATGAAATTATGTTAAGTTTTTACCAACTTAAAAATTAAACAACCTTTGTTTTGAATCCCAACCAATTTACTTAAAAAAATCTATGGTATAGTATAGACCGAATTGAATATAAATTATTTCACTGTAAACTAGCTCTTCCAACATATTTATTTTATATTTATATTGTTTTTACTATCCTGTATAAGATTCAGCAGCTTACTAGCAGAATGAAAGTAAAAATATCTTTTAGACAATAAGTATTTTTGAAAAACCTTAAAGGAAAATCGAGAAAATCTTTGGTAAAAATTAATATGTTTATCGATTGGGCTGACAAAATATAAATGTTAAGGGCTATATCCCTTTGAACGTGTAGCTTTTACGAATCTGCGTATTGAGCTGAGGGGGCTTAGTGGCAGGTATAATAATTTCATGACCCGAAGGGAGCTTAATACGGGGAGCAACGACCTCTCACCCTTAGTTTTCTTAGCGTTTCTGAACCTCTGCACAGGGCTCCCCAATTTGGCTGTCCTTGAAATCTTCATATTAACGTCTCTTCAATACGAATAGTCAAATTAAGTCTCTTACTTTGTTTACTTGTAACTTGCAAGTTAGATTTAAAGTATACTAGCAGTGCCCCGCGGTTTCACCCGCGTAGTTCCCGTTCCTGTAGGAATTTCAGGATAAAACATAGCCTATGTTCTTTCACGGATCATAAGCTACCCCTGTACAAAAATTCAAGTCAATCAGTTCAGTAGTTTAGCCGTGAAAAGGTAACAGACAGACAGAGTTACTTTCGCATTTATAATATTAGTAGGGATTGATTAACAAGGACCCTTTAAGAGCACAACATCTAGATGTCTGATCTTGATAAAAATAACGTCATGATATTATATAAGTACCAACTAAGCAACATATATTTCAGAAATTGCCAATCATTTCAATACTAATTTTAATAATCAAGTATGAAAGGTATATTATGTAGGACCCGTGTTCTCTTCAGCTATTTTTATTTTCTATAAATATCCTACTCCATAAAATGAAATATGAATTAGAAAATTGCCCATAACCTACGCAGTACTAAAATATAACTTCATTTATAGAATTAAATGTGGGCGGTCGTCCATATACACATACCTATTGGTCGTCTATATATAGTTAAAAGTAATATCGTCTCGTTATAAATAGAATTCCTTTATATATATTTCTGTTACATAATCAGCAGAAAAGATTTAATAAATGAAAGGTTTTTTGTAAGGAATCTTTGGTGTCGGAATTGCGAGCGAAATAACAATTTCAAAAGAATGTTTTAGTAAGAAGGTATTCGTAACTCTCAGTGAAAAGAGTGGAAAGTTAAAACATTGACAGTGATATAGGGCTTCTGTTAACCTTAGATTTTCGTGTTATGCTTTTTAAAAGAAGACCTCATTACACCCTCGAGCGCTTATACACCACCCTAACTGGGAATATTTATAAGGTTAACTGTAGTCACGTACTATTACACCTATTTAATATATAATCACTTAAAACACTGGATCACAGAACACGTAATCGTTCAACAGAATTTATGTTTACATGGTGAATTTACTAAGGGAACGTGGTAAACCAACTCGAAAACCATAGGGAATAGCGAGAAATGATCAAAGAGCTCTCGCGGCTGTGTTAATATAAAAAATGTAATGATACAGTTCAAGATTTTATCGCAATCGTCCTCGAGACTCCTTTAAGAACTCAAGCAATTCCTTGTAATTTCAGATTTGGTCTACGCCCACTATAAAGTCGTATAAAATTTCCCTCGGTCACGGTCAAATACGACATTAAATTTTTTAACGTCTCGAGTATTATCAAATGGCAGACCAGACCACTGAGCTAATGGTTTTGGTAACATTCAGTTAAGTGCTGAGTTATGTGCGAAACCGTAATGTTTTGTGCCGTTTATTATAGGGCCTTAGTTTCATGACCGTCGAATAGCGTCATTTACTAAAGCGCCAGAGTAATACCCCTTATGTCGTGCGTCATCCAAGTCCAATAATCCGTCTGTCTGTTTGTATAATAGCAAAAACCATTTATACTATACGCTTAGTAGCCATTGTTCTCATATAGATTGTTTGTTGTCCTTGCATTAATACTATTTACATCTGTTTTTATCTAGAAATAGCAATTTGTTACACTATTTATTACTCTTCTACGTCGTTGGTAGTATGATATTAATGTAGTTTATAAATATGTATCGTTTAAACAAATATATACACCAGTTCCAGAAACAGTTCTGATAATTCTATTTCTGTTGTCTTGGGAATAGCTATTCCTGTGCCGTGGCACGTTTTATTTTCGACTTGGCGCAAATTACACAATAGGACGTTCATATTTGTTCCGTAAAGTGAATGTATTCAAAATTGTTTTTTTCCCCAATCTTTTTTCTCTACCATTTTTGTATTGTAGTGTTAAATATTTATCGTAATGGTTGATAAATTGCCTTTGCTCGAATATTACGTGTTAAATTGGTAGCTATTTTTGAATAAATTTACTATTTATCTCTCGTATTATGTTTGGTATTTGTACAGTAGACACCAATACATTTCTCTTTATATTTTGCTACAATTATTTGTATTGTTTTCAGGGTGGTTATCCGGCTAAATTGAAGAAGGTGCTAATAGTGACTGCACCGTTGTGGTTCAACGCACCGTTTCAAATCCTGCGGTTGTTTGTGCGGGAGAAGTTGCGCGAACGCGTGCATACTGTGAACGCGCCACAGTTAAGTTTGCACGTGCCTCACGCGAGTCTGCCCAAACAGTTGGGTGGGGAGTACCATTTAGACCACGCTGCATGGTAAATATACATACACGTTTCTTTTAGTAAGTAAGTGATGATGATGATGTATTCCTAGATCGTATAGTATCAGTGGACTTTTCGGAAGAAGTCAATGGAATGCCATTCGGAAGGTACTGGTGCAATCTCCACCACAAACAACTTTTGTTTATGCATGTTAAAAGTTATCTCTTATTTAAAGCTCTAACGAAAGAAAACATTGTGAAAGTCCCTTCAAACCAAGGGAACCAAGGCTCCGGCCCCTCGGTATGGACATACCTATATGAGCTGATAATGATGATATATTTTCTATGCCGTTTTTGGCGACGTCGCGGCGACTGTCTTAGTTATGGGTTAATCGTTCGATATGGCCTCACATGACTCACTTACTCAATTTTCTCTTTCTTTCGTTTCAATTATAAGTACAAAAGTTCCTTAGATTGTGGCTTTGCAGCTATAAAACTGTAGAATCGCAGACTTCTAGTGAGCTTTACGACCTTTCCAGAACATAATATCAATAGTTCTTTGTTCAATTCATAACACAATTTTATCAAACTAAGTATACTACACTGCACTGCGCTATCACCTTGGGATATCGATTTCAAGTTTTATATGCCCAGTCATTTCTTCAACTAAGTATATTAGACTTTCGCACTGAAACTTGCAGTTTCAATTATAAAATGGCTCTTCGAAGTTGTATAGCAAACTGTGTAGTATGAACAATCTCTTTGTTTGGTGATTGCTCACTGGAGGATATTGAAAACCGATTTTATCACAACGTAATTGTGATTAATTACGTCTTCCTATCTTCATGTAGCAACAGACAATTTACTTGTTTTATTATCTAAAGATATCTTTAACTACACATGCACTAATTCATACACAAAACCAGACCAACAAACATTTGAAGATCTAACAAACACCTTACACGGGATTCAAACCCGCAAACTTTTGCTTGGCAGTCCAGCACGGTGATCACTATGTCTTAATAGGATTGAATATAGTTCCGAATGTAAACTTCCAAACTTACAGATTATAATGGAAGAGAAACATTCAAAGCAACTGAGATATGTACGAACTACGAAGTCTTGTCAATGAAAGTTTATATGTATATCGAAACTTGGCTGACGTAACAACTAATAAAATGGAAAGCGTTGCGTAGTTTAATAAGTAAGGATAGGCGTATGAATGATGTTTGTGTATACAACCGCGCAAGGAGAAATTTTCATTATCGCGTAGGCGTTTCACTTTAGTCGCGGATAGCATTGAAATAACAAACAATTTCGAGTGTTTGATATTAGAAGGATTGATTACAGAAACTTCTAATGTATAAAAAATATTGCTGTTCGTTACTCGCGTTAAAAATATCGCAGATCAGAGGACCCAGAATATATAGGTCTGATTGCGGAAAAAACACCTACTTACATATCATACTCTCGCTGAAACTGTAAAAGAAATGAATTTATTCAAATTTTCATTTTCTATTTTGAATATATTTGATTTATCTTAGAGAACGGGAATAACGAAAGCAAAATTATGCACAACTGGTATATTAATATGATTTTATTTGCGAACATTTGACTACTTACATAAAATGTTAAAATCTAACGAAATCAACTTTTGTAGGTACATACTATATTATGTATTCCGTGGCTCGAGAGTACCTAATATACAAGTGAAATGTTCTCAACGGAATTATGTAAAAATACGTAAAATATTCACAATCATATAATGTCTGCCTTTTATATGACGAGGGAGTGTAACGAAGGCAGACGGTCTTTTGGATACATACTATGAAATGTTCTATAGTGACATTTCCTCCGAATAGTCCCGATGTTATAATAAAAATAGCCATTGTGGAATATTGAACTCGTAATTCCATATCGGCTTTAGTTGTTGAAATCATGATGCGCTTTATCCAGCTTTGTACGAATAAATGTATTACAATATTATTAATCATGCATATCCTCTTTCCATAAGTGAATGAAGTATTTTGTTATTATCCTGAAATATTTGCTAAAATTACAATGAAATTATAATACGGCAAATTATATTATCATTTTCATGTTATTACATATCATGTTAGCGATAGCAGAATGATCAATTAGAAAGGAATGACTTTTTTAAATTTTGTCTACTTATTTAATAGTTCTGTTTAAAAAGAAAAATCTTTTCATAAAATATGCCTCCTTATATCCACTAGGCAGAAGCTCTATCGAAAACATCAATTACAAAGATAATTTTTTAACAATGTAGGACGTAATTATTACATCAAATTCTAACACGCTATCTCCATTACATTGTACATAAATAAAAACTATTGATTAAAATAAATAGCAAGTTAAAAAAATGACATAGAACTCGGCTGGACGTAGACGTGACTCGAAAACGAATACCTTTTCGGACACTCAAATTACACGATTGCAATTCGAACAGGACATTCCTCTATCGATCGATCCGAATCGTCTATTTATATTAAGTACAAACTTAATATAAATAGAAACTAAATAGTACGTTCTGTTTTAGTTTAAAATTATAGATGTGTTCTACGTGTGGTAGGGAAATTGAGATGAAAAGTATCGTAGACTAGCCGTGCCCCAGGGTTTAACACGCTTTAGCTCCGCTTCCTTTGTAGTGTTATAATAATATACCTTATATTCTTCTTAGGCGAAAAGGATATACGAATATAATGCTGAAAGAATTTTAGAATAGGACCCCGTAGTTCCTGAGATTAGCGCGTTCAAGCAAACACACTCTTCAGCTTTATTCTTCTTCTTGTTCGTGTCGATTAACAAGACTTTTTAACAATTAATTTCAGATATTAGAGTACCAATAAGAGGCCACAATTCAGCTTTATAATAATAGTATAGATAACGCAATTTTGGTTATGGAACTTGTAAACGTTTGATGGCAGTCGCACCACGTATAATGCTGTCATTTCGCCAAATCTGGTTAAACTAGAACTCGACCCCATTTACATATAGGACAAAGGTTATGGTGACAAGCAAGAAGGGCAATATGTAATACAGCTTTGTTAAATCAAAAACATTCATAGACAGATTGTAGTTTTAAAAATTAATAAATAATATAATAATAATAGTGTTAGTTTAATTAAAGAGTTTGTTTTTATTTAAGTTGAACAAATACTGAGTAAAGATTTTTATATTCTATTCTATAAAATTTAAGTAGGGCAAGGGACGTACTCTCACTAATGATATTAGTACCGGAGGAATTTTCCTTCCAGGTATTTTGATCTCTGACCTTTCCTTGAAAAGTAAACAACGCGGACAAAAAATATAGTTATATCAAGTTTTAAAATTTGTATAGTATTTTCGTATTATCTTGTAACTGGGAAATTTTACGCAATTAGATCTCTCAATTTACGTTCTTTGTGCGTATTGCGATATTTTTGGCGAAAACAACTGTTAGACTTTTGAATGCTCTAACTGCCTGAAACGATTGCTAATGATATCAGTACGGCAACCGTACCGAAGCACGGAAATTCAAATGAAATTAAAAGCCACTTTGGTAGTCCCTATGATTCAACTCATCATTTTGTTTCAGGTTAGAACACTGCAAAAATTGCTACACAAACAACTTACAGAACTCTAAACTAGATGGAGTTAGTGACGAATATGTGATCAGCAATCACATACCGCCGGCAAAACCACAAAATGGTAAGCAATTCAGTATACACACACATTTTCGTTTGATACTGTATAACCATACAAAATGTATGTTATTGGCGGCTCCGTTCGGCCGGAATCCATTAAAATATTGTGCTATGTAAATTGTGTATGTGTCAAGCGAATATTTTAACATAAATCGAATACATTGTATATTTAGTTTGGTTGATTTGTAGGTATAATAGAACGCGAGGGTGACATGAGTAGCGAGCACGCCACGAGACTCGCAGACAACGGCGCAGACATGCATATTACTTGCGATCCCAGCCCATTGAGGTAACTTTTACTCTATTACGCAATAAAGAGGGTTATTTTTTAATTATTTAACTGTGTAATACTGGCAGTTCTTGTAAAAAATTTGGGGTTAAATATTCCATTTGTTTTATGCAAAATTTCATGAGTATTGGTTGAGTAGTAGTAATACAGAGTTACTAATTTTTGATCATCGTCGGTTGACAGTAGTTAGTGTTAGTTAAAACTTTAGTATGGAATGAGAAATGATGGTGAAATTCAATGGTTTTTATAAATATCTTCAATTTTATAAAATCATTTTAAAATCTACTTCCATTAAAATATAAAACAATTGAAATACAATATCAATATACCTAGTGATTACAAGAATTGTTCAGTAAACAGTACATTTGTATATTAAATGGCAACTTGTTGATGATTCAGAGATGTCGGTCTCCGCACTGAACCATCGATGTGGAAAGATTGAAATCACACAACCGTGAATTTTATCCTTACAATAACATAATATGAGATTTTTTGTAAGGATTGAACGCGTATCTTTAATTGTTGCTTTAAAATATTAAATACTATATTTAACTCTGAAAAATTTACTAAAATGTGCGCTTATAATTTTAAAAAATAAGTTAGTCGAGTAGTGAAAAAGATAACGCTCTAAAAAGTATGAAACAAGAATATATTCAAAGTGAAGTTCTGAGGATAACCGTGATCGTTCCAAATATAAATGTGTGTATGTTGTTTATGAAGTTGTTCCTTAAATAAAGGAACCATTATTTAGTGTATTTGTGAAAAAAAATGGAAAGAATATTGGTTTCTCAAAACTTGTACGATACAGCTTTAATTTTCATAATAATCAACCCTGAGACTCTTGAGTATTGTCGCTATAAGTGTAAATTTTAATTATCCATACTCCTTTGAAAAATGTTCCCTGTATTGACCTTCATTATAAGAAGGTGAAGTATGTACTTATGTCTATGTATGTATGTACTCTTAAAAGGGCAGTTTTCCGCAATTATACTCTCCTAATTCGGATCCTTTTTGCGTTCTGCGAATAATTTTGGTTATACTCCTGTGACGACATTGAATCGAGGTAATAATTCAGCGAGTTTATTCAATTCTCTTACGTGTATAAAATGTTTTGCAGGCATTCACACGGATATAATGGAGATATGAAGAGTAGGCATTTAAATTCAGGAGATGAAGACGACTTAGATATAAGCAGTGAGTATCATTCACTTAACTAATTTATATTGATGTTTATATGATCACTAGCTATGCCCCGCGGTTTCACCCGCGTAGTTCCCGATCCCGTGGGAATTTCGGGATAAAACGTAGCCTATGTTCTTTCTCGGACCATAAGCTACCAAATTTCAAGTCAATTGGTTCAGTAGTTTAGCCGTGAAAAGGTAACAGACAGACAGACAGAGTTACTTTCGCATTTATAATATTAGTTAGGATATAGAAAGGTATTTACGTCTTTTTAATATTTTTGTTGTGATTCATCCTACTTCTTCTTCTTAGCGTGTCGACTCATATTTTTGAGGACCAGAACTCGACCACTGATATGGCACTATCAGTGGCCATGTAAAGGTCCTCGCGTGTGCAGGTGTAGGGACACGCACGGCAAGTTACGAGATGGACCATTGTTTGATTCATCCTACTAATATTATAAATGCGAAAGTTTGTAGTTTGTGAGTTTGGATGTTTGTTACTCTTTCACGCATAAACTATTGCATTGATTTAGATTAAATTTGGTACAGGTGTTCCTTACAACTAGGAATAACACATAGGATACTTTACTTACCCGAATTCCCATGGGATGGATTCACGCGGGTAAAACCGCGGGCGCAGCTAGTGGTTTTATGTTTTATCTTTTAAGTATTTTAGTTCAAAATATTCTCTTATGGTAATCTTTTACATAGTATAAATAAGTCATTTCCGGCCATCTATCGCTCTGTATGTATAATTGGAGCTGATATTTTTTAACTAGGCAATGCCTGACGCTATTTTCGTGAATCGATTTACGAGTATTAGAGAGGAAATTTTATAAACTGATTATTTTATTTTTATAAATGTTGTATAGCCCTCTGGGTTGTGAAGGTCTGATGGCAGTCGCCTCACCTAAAATACTGACATTCCGCCAATCTGGTTAAACTGAAAACCGACCCCAAATAGACATGGGATAAAGGTTCGGAAAATACAAAATAGTACTCGTACAAGTGCAAGCCTATTCGAAGTAGATTAATGGAAACCTATATTATACTATTTAGTAACAAATGCTTTGATTTACTCCAATTTTCTTTGGAAACACGGATAAAAACAATATGTATTAAAAAACATAACAAATTGTACTATATCAACCGAACAAGTTTTATGAAATAGGTAAGAATTAATATAACTCATTAAGTTCGACCTCATTACGGCACCAAAAAATTTGAATTAATTAAACGTCATTATTTGACATACGTCATGTATGTTATCAGTAATTGTTGTTTACAAAGTGTTTGGTCGGCCAAAATTGTAAATTAAATATGAAAAGCAATTTAAAAAATTCTGGTATGGATATTAATTAATTAAATTATTATGATTAAAAACTAAAAATTAAATATGGGTCAGCAATGCGGGTATCGTAAGACACGATCTCGGTCCTTAGGTATGTTATATTAGTTTTAGAATTCAATAATTAAAAATATGAGTCGACACGCAAAGAAGAAGGAGAATTTAATAAGATTATTTACCTATAATTTGGCAAAATGAGAGGTTATTTCTTCTCACTCACTGTAGCTAAACTAGACGACGACGATGGCAGAGTGGTCACCATGCCGGACTGCCATCCGTAAGGTTGCGGGTTCGATTCCCGTGCGTGGTGAATATTTGTGCGAACCACAAATGTTTGTCTCGGTCTGGGTGTGTGTGTGAATGAGTGTGTGCATAGTTTCTGATACCCTAGATACAAGCTTCGAGCTTAGTTAGGGGTCAGTTACTATAATGAGATGATGTAGTGAATGATTATGTTATGTTAAACTTATTTAGCATCAGTGAGAGGAGAGAGACCTTATGTCCAACTGTAAGCCTTTATGTCTCAATGACCTCATGTAAATAACATAACATAACATAATAATTCACAACATCATCTCATTATAGTAACTGACCCCTAACTAAGCTCGAAGCTTGTATCTAGGGTATCAGAAACTACGCACACACTCATTCACACACACAAATGATGTCACAAATCAATGGTTTACGCTTAAAATAAAAACGCTCGCTATGTCTTGTGTAAATAATATAAACTTTTCTTTTGACAAGAAAAAGGAAAAGAATACAAACATGAAAGTTTGTGAGGATTTATGTACGGATGAATGCTTGTTGCTTTTCCACGTAAAAACAACTGTTTCGGTATTTTGGTAAAGTTCGCATTAATAGTTGATTCTCACAAAAAAATATGTTAGTATTCATTCATTTTTTTAACGTTCTAGGAGTAAATTATTAATATATATTTTACTGCCTAAGATTATAGAGTATTTTGCTTATTGAAAAGTCATGAATTGTTGGAATATTTGAATGTGTTATTCTACCTTTGATACTGTCTTTATTACCGACTAGCAGCGCCCCGCGGTTTCACCCGCGTAAATATAATATAGCCTATGACACTCCGGGATAATGTGGCTTTCCAATAGTGAAAGAATTTTTGAAATCGGACCAGAAGTTTCGGAGCCTATTCGTTACAAACAAACATACAAACAAACAATCAAATCTTTCCTCTTTATATTAGTTTAGATAATATTCTTTAAATAATAACCTTTTTAACACGGGATATTTTTAACCCGAAAATCATACAAGATAAGATAGATTTACGTAGATTAAACCAATACAAGTACTTTAAAAAACCGAGATGATAAGAAACCCAATATAATGTTGTTGTGCATAGCTTTGCTGTAGATATCTTGTACCGTGTACCAATAAACATTCAGTACGGTAATGGCATTGTTTGCAAGCGCACCTATTGCCAATCGACGAAACGTTATCGCGTTTGTAATGCTACTGTTTTGGATGTATGTGTGGTTATGTGAGTTGTTTCTTAGAATCTGTTTGAGTTTTAAGTACTATTTATCCTTTACTAATATTATAAATATGAAAGTTTGAAGATAAATAGATAGATGGATGGACTTTTGTTATTCTTTCATTTAAAAAGAACTGAACAGATTTAGATGAAATTTGGTACAGTTATTACTTGAACCTGGAATGGCACATAAGGTACTTTTATTTACGAAATTCTTTTGGGATTAAAACTGGGTAAAACTGCGGGGCGCTGCTAGTATATTTTAGAGATATTTTAACGTCTTGACTCAAAAATAGGAGTTGTTTGTAGTTTGTTTTAATACCTTAGATCAGCGTTTCTCAAAGTGTGCTCCGCGGAACCCTAGGGTTCCGCGACACTCCTGTAAGGGTTCCGCAAGAATTTAGAAAAAAAAAAAACTTTTGTAAAATTCACTTAAAAAGTAAAATATCAAAAGCTGTTAATTTTTTCCATTAAACAAGTTTATTATTAAAAAAATTCATTCATAAATATTCAAATAAAATCATAAAAATAAAACAATATTATAACAAAAAATCCGAAATAGGGTTCCATCAAGTATATCGCTTTCCAAAAGGGTTTCGTTACCAAAAAAGATTGAGAACCGCTGCCTTAGATATACAGGTAATAAACCTAGTTAGGAGTCGGTGTCTGTAATACCATAATATAGGTGATTGATTTTATTGTTAGTTCATATGATATTCATTTATTTAATTTTGATATACTTATACATATTTATTAAGTCATTAATGTATACAAACGAAATTTAATGAGAGATAGGGATGGATTAAACATTTAAATTACAGCATAATTGAAATCGCTTCTATACGATAACATTCGATAAATTCATGAAATTTTCACGAGCCTATATGAGCAAAATGTTCGTGTACATTACATAAATTAGTACTGTTTATAACTAGCGATAACATTAATTATATGATTATAGATTTATAGATTGAAATGGGTTTCCCGTTTCAATCATTAGAAATATCAAATGCGTATATGTTAATTAGGTACATTTGTTTCCAAAATAATATACAACTAGACAATGTTAGTTGTTAAAATTAGTTCATTTTTTAATTTTACTTGGGTGTACTCTATGCTTTATCCAATGCAAGTTTGGGATCGTGTAAACACTTTACCGCGGCACCTATCCAAACCTAACATCCGCACTCATTGAAACACCAAGTATTGATTTCTTGAGTATTTTACAGATTAAGTAATCACAAAATGTCTCTGAATTCGACTCTAAGATGAATATGTACCTTTTAAATTCTCTAAAATTTCTTATAGATAGCGTCATCATTGCATTAATGTATGTCTTTATATTCTGTTCTTACCCTATCAACCTCATCGTAATAATAAACTGTTGATAGCGTTCTCATTGTACTAATCAAATGTATGTATGTGCGATTGTGCGTGTATATTCTGTTCTTATTCCATAGACTTCTACGTAATAGCCATCATAATTAACAAACTGTATGTACGTGTGTCCAGCCCGCGGCACGTGGTCATCGGGCGAGGCGTCGCCCGGGCTGTCGGACGAGGAGTGCGGCGGCGGCGGCGCGGCGGGCGCGGGCGAGGCGCCGGCCGCGCTGCTGGCGCGCGTCAGGTCGCTCGGCCGCCGCGGGCTCGTGAACGAGTACGACGAGATACGCGCCAAGCCGCCACAGGGCACCTTCCATAATGCTGAGTTAGTATATCTAGAGATTAAGATTGAATGGATCGATCGATCGGTAGAATGGTTGATGTCGATTGATCTACGATCGATACCTTCGACGGATGATCATCAATTGATGCCATTGATTGTAAGCATTTTAAGGTAATAGTGGATCGATCGTCAATCGATCATCCATCGAAGTCGAATGATCCACTATAAATATACATATAACATCGATTGTCAATAGATCGATGTCAAGGATTGTAAAAAGCAGTCAAATGATCCAGGATCGATGCCATTGTCTTGTAATCGATACCATCGACTGCGAATCGATTGTTTAGTATTACACTTTAATTTATACATACAATTTATTAATTGTCGGCCACCTTGAATGACTAGGCTATGTTTCATAAAATACAACGTGTTCGTTATAAATAACAATACATTAATTAGGATTTAAATGAAAGTTTCTTAGTCTTACCCCTTTACTAAGAATTAATTAGTTAACAATTTGTTGTTTTACCTAAAACAAAAGTTATCTTTAATATTTCAAAGTATTATAATACTGCTTAATATTACCTATTTTAGAAGAAACCTAACCCTAAACCCTTGAGGCGTAAAATCCAATGAACCAAAAGTAAAATGAAATTTTTATTACAAAGTATTTTTAAACAAGAGCTTGGCATCTTTTTAACTAAAATAATTGAAACAGAATAAAATATGAAATATTATGTTGTTGAAAAATATTAATTTACTGTTGCTTTATAAATATTTAGTAGAAAGATCTCTGTTCCATTTCATGTTTCAGCAAGACCTTATTTAAGGGTGAGGTGTTGTCCTAATTGGCATTTAGTCGTATGATGGCACGATTACTATCATACCCATCGTACGATAGCAATTAGGACACAGCATGAATCTGTATGTTTGAATTTCAATGCACGATGAAAACACATACTGCGTTATTTGCGTTGCATTTTTAGTCTGGTTTAGCACTAAACCAGGTTTTACAATCAATTTTTAATACTGTCAAAATGACAGATTCGACTGACAGGTGTCAAATGCTTACCAGGTTTTGTTAAACCAGACTAAAAATGTAACGCAAATAAGACCGATAGTGTCATCGTAAGATCATTGCCAGTGGCGTAGCTAAGGGCGGGCGCCCCGGGTGTCACACGAGCCCGATGATAGACATCAGTTATAGTTCCAACCTAATATAAAAAACCGCTGAGATTCGTACTTGCCTAGTACTAGTAGTTTTTCTTAGGCGAGATTTTTACGGCGCATTATTTTAATTTAACAGTTTTCATTGAGTTGGGGGTGACAAATATTCCGCCCCAGGTGCCCACCCATGCTAGCTACGCCACTGATCATTGCCAATTACGACGACTCCTGAGGCCTTAACAGTGAAATATTACAGTCTGATACTTTACTAATAATATCATTTTACTTCCAGATTGCCAAGCAACATAGCTAAGAACAGATACAAGGACGTGTTGTGTTACGACCACTCGCGCGTTCGCCTCTCACAGACGGACCCCGACGACCCGACCACAGACTACATCAACGCCAACTACGTAGACGGATACAAACAGAAAAATGCATATATTTGTACACAGGGTGAGTACAACTTTACTTAAGTTTATTTAAAATTTCTATTTCCGAGATAAATATATGTATGTATACTCCCCGAAAGGTAAACTTCCTAAAGGTGAAATATATTTTCAAATTTATCTAGCAGTTTCGGAGCCTGTTTATTATACACAAACAATCCAGTTTTTCTTTAAAAAACCTAAATAAATGTTTCCATATTCTCAAAGCAATTACTTGATTAGTGATAGAAAATAATGCAATGTATATTTGTTACGCTTTCACGTCTCAACTAAACGTCATTAAATAGTCGACTAGCACAAAGTTAAGTACTTACAAATAGGACATATCAAAGTACAACAGTCAAGGATAAATTATTACGAAATTCTAACTATGAATTAACTCAAAAATTACGAACATCAATGATGTATTAGAATTTGTTGATCATATAAATTAAATAGTAGCATTTAGGTCGTTCGAACTTCGCTCAATGTTAACCGCAAAACGGCGAGAGACTAAAGTTTACCCTCAAAATTATTACATAATATTTGTATTTGCGGTTTTAACTTTATCCGGCTTACCTAGTTCAATAAAAGGCGATTATTGATATTTATACACCCTTATTTTGAAATTGCGATACCTTATCTCACAGCTAATGTAAACGACGGGTGACAATATAATAGTGAAGTTAGTTTTTTTCTTTTGCTTTTATTTAAAAAGTTATGATAAGTCAAAGATTTTCAAAATCCCGCCGAATTTTATTGTTATTCTACACCGAACGCTGCGATACACAGCTGAGCGCGGTCATCGACCCGAGCCGTCACAGAATACTTGATAGCTAGTGTGCCGTCTGGTAATACGACATTTATTTTGTATTTTTTAAAGATAAGTAATCGACTATCATTTTTGATATTTTTATTGGATATATGGATTCAGTTACTGCTACAGATATTCTGATTTTAATAAGTCCCATAGGTTCAAAATAGGGTGTATAACTTAAAATTGTATGTTAAATTACCTTTCCGGCGTCTGTATGTACGTTTAGATCATTTCGATTTCGCAACGATTTTATCAATAACTAGCGTCGCCCCGCGGTTTCACCCGCGTAGTTCCCGTTCCCTTAGGAATATGGGGATAAAATTATGCTAAAAACCTTCCAACTGAATCACTATCTATTAAAACAAACCGCATCAAAATCCGTTGCTTAGTTTTAAAGATCTAAGCATACATAGGGACAGAGAAAGCGACTTTGTTTTATACTATGTAGTGTGATCAATACAATAATTCAACCGTTTATATTTAAGTTTTATGCCTATAAAAGCTGATGAAACCACATGGTAAAGTTTTGTAAAAGATATTCTCTCGTTGCGTTTGTCTATCAAGAGCGTTGGTGGCGCAGGGGATGAGGCCGTTGACTTCCGATCGGTAGGTGCCTGGTTCGAACCCCGCCAGTCCCGCCACGTACCAATGTTTTTTCAATTTACGAATTAATATGTACGTTAATTTCGACGCTCTTACGGAGAAGGAAAACATCGTGAGGAAACCTGCACACACCTGGGAAGAAATTCTAAGGTGTGTGAAGTCGACCAACCCGCACTGGGCCAGCGTGGTTGACTAAGGCCTAATCACCCTAATTCAGGGTAGGCTCGTGCCCCTCGGTGGGGACATTATATGAGCTGATTGATGATGATGTTTGTCTATCTGTATACAGTAAACTATTACAAAACTACCAAACGGATTTAGATTTTTATCTAATCTAATCTTATATAGTTTTATATTCTGTTACGATAGTAAATATACCTCTTGTATGTCCAAATGAGTTACTAATCAATATGCCTAAATCGATAACAAATACTCTGAAAAACTAACAAAGGTACTCTTACAAAAACGTTGGCGTTTATTTTCGTTGAAAATTGGCTTCATTCCCGTTTTACTGCGAAATTTTGATTGACGCAAAAGCGTTCCACGAATAGGGAATTATTGAAATGTACTCGTTATAACGCGTGCGGTGAATATGTATAATAGGGATGCGACTGGGTAAACAAAATTAATTTATGTTTGTTTCATACATAAGAACAAAATTATTTCTATTTTTTTCCGTAATTAAGTCTGATCATACAAAAATGTTGTTCACATATTTTTGGTTTTATCAAATTAATAAAAATAACTTTTATTAAAGTTGAGGAGTGAGGGCTTGTGACGTCTATTATAGGTAAAAAGTGTACCAAGTTGTGACGTCACACGAGTTTTCTATGCACTGTATCGTCTTTAATTTTTGTTTGCGTCATAAAAGCAAAAATACCTGTCTAAAATTGGTTTTATTTACTACAAAAAAAAACAGTTGTCTTTACAAAATTATATACTTACCAAGTACCTACCTGACGGACTAATTATAATAATCGTCAACCCTATTATTGAAATATGTATATGTATGTAGGTATGTACGTACTCGTTATACCACGTGCGGTGAATATTGGTATATAATATGAGGAACATGTCAATACAAACTGGAATCGAATCCACTCGTATCGCTCACGGTGATATGGAAATATTTTTATTGGATAACATGTGGCGACATCTACACAACCACATAGGAACCACTTACTAACAGCGCCATCTATCGACATCTATGGGAAATAACTGAAGAGTCCTGAATCGCGCAAGCGAAGTTTACAACGCATTTCACTAAGTATACGAGAGCCCGACTACAACTGTCGGGCAGCGGCCCACCAGACATAACACCCGTCTGGTCGGAGGATCCTCCCTTTTCAATGGGGATTCCCTCCTCCCCATAACTGGTGACCCCGAGCATGAACATCAGCGCAACCTTCAGAAATCTACGTCATCATGACGTCATCCCCCATCCGCAAGAACGTCAACGTCAGCGCAGTCTTCACAACGCTACGCATCGTGACGTCATCACTTCCTCAAGCTCTCGAGCAGCGAGTCATACAGCCAGCCGCCAGCATCCACGGCTACTACGGGTTTCCTGACCACAAGCATGCAGCGCACGCGCATACCTGGTCAGCACCTACAGCCTTATCAGCGACTATGGCACAGCACACTGCACTTCGGCCGGTCAGCAAGCAGAGACGCACTTCTCTCCTGGTCTACGCAGCAGTCAGCCACTACGCAGCACTGCACACTCCGACTCACTGGAGTACACGCAGCATCACCCCGACTCACTGGGGCATCACCGCACACAGTTCCGACTCACCGTGAACTATGCGGCATCTAGTTCCGACTCACTGGAACATTCCACTGGCCCGGCTAACATTTCAAGATGGACGCATCTCAAGATGGACGACTCAACCTGCTATCGACCTCCGGTCTCGGAGGGGAGTGATGTGGCGACATCTACACAACCACATAGGAACTACTTACTAACAGCGCCATCTATCGGCATCATGGGAAAAATAACTGAAGAGTCCTGAATCGCGCAAGCGAAGTTTACAACGCAATTGACTAAGTATACGAGAGCCCGACTACAACCGTCGGGCAGCGGCCCACCAGACATAACACCCGTCTGGTCGGAGGATCCTCCCTTTTCAATGGGGATTCCCTCCTCCCCATAAACACGCGTTCGGCCTTCGGTATCGATATTGAAAATATTAATATCACGTTTATTTCTGTGTACATACGCGTTGGAGGGCTTTGAGTGATTGCGATCGAGTATTTTTAGATATTTTACTAACGAGCATAGAATACAGATGGGGAAATGTTTTAGTGATTAAATGTACAACTAAGGAATAACGTAAATTCTCTAGAAGTCCATTTTAACGAGTATAATTTTATTAAAATAGAATGATCGCGTTTTCAAAGTCCCACTAGAAACTGTTTCATCCATCGTCTGAGCGAAAGCCTATGTCTTAATCCAGATTGTTACTTATAATCTGGATTAAGACATAGGCTTTCGCTGTACTAAATTTAATCTCAAAAAGTGCAGTACTTTTAACGTGAAAGAGTATCAAACATCCATATTGAGCCACAATCTTTTCCGATGACAGCGTCGCTGTAATTGCATCTTTGGTTGTCAGATGGTTGTCAGTTTATTGAAAAAGTATCCAAATGACATTCTAGTCAAAATGACAGTAGTAGCTTCCAATTTTGGCCACCGATTGTGGCACTATAAACTAATATGACGTAACAGCGATGTATATTATGTTATACAATAACACCCGTTGACTATGGCATGCAGGTCCCCTACCAAAAACGTTCGGCGACTTCTGGCGCATGGTGTGGGAGCAGGGCTCGCTGGTGGTGGTGATGACGACGCGCACGGTGGAGCGCGGCCACGTCAAGTGCGGCCAGTACTGGCCCGCCGCGCCCGGCGACGCGCACACGCACGGCGCGCTCGCGCTGCGCTGCACGCACGTCGAGCACGACGACGACTACACCGTCACGCACCTCGTGCTCACAGACCTTAGGGTGAGGATAACTTCCGATGGTTACATGTACTCGAACACTTTTCGGCACGTGGGCGGCCTAAAAAACTTCTTATCGATACTATGACTGGTGGCTACGTAATGAAGCTATTGCTTACAGCCTTCGCCAACGTGGTTTACTAGGGCCTGATCCCTCGGGGCTCGAGTTAATCCTGAGTTAGGAAGCTGAGTGAAAAAATAATAAAAACATTTTTTTTTGTATACCGAATCCATGCACAACTATAACCTACATTAAATTATTATTGCAGACGGAACAAAGCCGTCGCATCTGGCACGGGCAGTACAAGCGCTGGCCGGACTACGGCGTGCCGGGCGGCGGCAACGCGCAGCCGCTGCTCCGGTTCATGCACCGCGTGCGACGCGCGCAGCAGCAGCAGCTCACAGAGTTAGTATTGAATAATACACTACGCTACTTACACTCAAAGATCTATATATACCTACAATTAAATAAAAATGAAGGGTCTACATGTAATTTCATATTAACAGCTTGCTACTAAATGCATAATTATTAAAGTATACAGAGATAATTTTTCAAGTGCGCCTAGTTCGAAACTATTAGAAGTGAAAATGATGAAGGAAGTCGCGACGCCTATTTTTAAAACCAAAACGGCATCATTGGATGCTTTAAGAATCAATAGTCCAATAATCAAGTTAAATAACCAAAATAAACTGTTGGTCCTTCATTTTGTTTTTTATTTCTTTTTGCAGCCTCGGAGACGCGTGGGCGGGTCACAGTAGAGGACCACCGATCGTTGTTCACTGTTCAGCCGGCATCGGACGAACCGGTGAGTTTATAATTATACACTTCTTCAAAATCAATAAAAAACAAGAGAAGCCTTAAATTGTAACTGATCTGAGGAATAATAATGTTACATTAAGTAATTGTAACATTTGTATACTATACTATCAAAATCTGTTTTGTTTTTGAAATAATATCTGAAAATATGCATTCCTATTTCCTACTTATCTGGGATTCAATGCAGGACTTCTCCTAAGCGTGACTGTACTTCAGCCGACTGGACTTTATTTCCTACAAAACTACAAATATAACTTTAATTATTACAATACGTTAATAAATAAGTAATTATTGTTTCCCCTCCCAGGCACGTTCCTAACGCTAGACATCTGCGCGTCGCGGCTCGCGGCCGAGCGCGCGGTGGACGTGCGCGGGACGGTCGAGCGGATCCGGGCGCAGAGAGCGTTCTCCATACAGATGCCCGACCAATACGTGTTCTGCCATCACGCTATTATTGAATACGCGGTAAGGGTTAGCTTGTTATATTAAGTAGATTTTGTCTGTTTTTAACCCCCGACGCAAAAAGAGGGGTGTTATAAGTTTGACGTGTATGTGTGTGTGTGTGTGTGTGTGTGTGTGTGTATCTGTCTGTCTGTGGCATCATAGCTCCCGAACGGATGAACCGATTTCAATTTAGTTTTCTTTCGTGCGAGTGTTCTTAGACGTGTTTGATGAAAATCGGTTGACCCGTTTAAAAGTTATGGGGGTTTGAAAGTAATTGTGTTGGGGGTTTTTTAATTTATTGTAAAGGCTTGCACTTGATTGTAACTTACTTGATGGAAAGTGGTAATACACCTTATGATGGGGAGTGTATTCGATCTAAAGACCCTTTGAAAGAGATACAGCATGTAAAACTTGCTCATGAATAACTAGTTTTGATACGCGAACTGACGTTCGTTTTAAAAAACTGCATTGGTGAGCTCACATTTCAACTTATCAAAAAATAAATCCGTCTTGTGTATTTCTCTCTCTCTCTCTCCCCTCTCTCATTCACTCAATCAAACACACACTCACACAGCTTAGCTATAATATTATGTTATAATTGCAGGCGATGCACGGCTACTTAGAAGCCGCGGACCTGACGGGCTTCGACGAGGACAACGAGGACGAGTCTGAATGAAGAGTGGCGCCGGCGCACTGCGCCATCTTGTAACACACGGACACCACTACACAACACTATACGTAAAGTTACAGACACGCGTGTGTCGTGTTGAGTCGTTAAAGTGCATCTGAGTATGTAATAACACATTAAATATCATGTTTGATAATGTACACGTGAAACATCTGCCTTGTTTGCGTTCCATTTTTAGTCTGGTTTAGCGCTAAACTAGGTTTTACAATCTGATCTAAGTACAATTTTGAGTACTGTCAAAAGACTAAAGTGACAGATTCGACTGACAAGGTGTCAAATGCTTACCAGGTTTTGTTAAAAGAGACTAAAAATGCAACGCAAATAAGGCATCATAAGTTATGTAACATGTTACATTCTAGACGTATCTTTACGCGTCACTACCTTGTTTCATGTATTCAGGGTAAGTAGAGAGACACTGCCGTGGCGAGCGACAACACGACACTGTCTAACTCAAATGAACAAAGCATTTTATACGATGAACTGAGCTTATTGTATACGCACATACTACGTTCAATACTTATTACAAACTCAACTTGAATATTTGTGAAGCTGCGGACTTATGTCGGCTACGTAAACGTGATGTCACGTGGCCGGTGACGTAATATGACGTCACTGGTCACACACGTTGTACAGTTGTAACGACTATGCATGGCCGCGGCCGTGGTAGTACCTAAAACTGGATTTTCCAGCGTGTGTTTCCCTTGCATGTTATCTGTCAATGTCAATACCTGTCAAAGAAGTTTTACTTCAACCGTGCGTATATTACACATATATTTTAATAATTAAGATACGTTTTTATTTGTATCGAGTAAATGAACAAGTTGGTGTTTGTGGTGTCCCGTAGCGCCGAATATTAAGCATTAAATACAATCGTAACATACAAATTGTATAAAGAACGTTCCTCTAGCGTTTAAATGAACTGAATAGATCGGATATTAAACATTGGAACCTCGTGACGTAATGATGAAAAAAAAATCTTTGTAACCAAATAAATGTTTCCATAATTATTTAGGATTTATTATTATTTATTTATACATTATAAGAAGTATGGCTGTGTGAAGATTTTGTCTGTAATTTATGTAGTTGTTTTATTTCATATATTGAACGGTTGATTCGCATAGAATAACATGTTTGTTTACGGATATATTGTAATGAAATTAATACTATTATCAAGTTTATTATGGACGGCTACTATGCATACATTTTTATTTACCCGGGCTATATAAAAGATCAAGAGAATTTCAACTCGATTCTGTGTTTACGTATAACCCATTAAAAATAAGAATTATATCTTAAAATCTAACGTATGTTTTACCATCGTATGCTATGATACAATGCAATAGCTGCCGTCCATGTTGAACTGAATACGTTGAGGTGCTGGTAGGCTTAAATCATTGATGTCACGATATTATACGAGTTGTACGATTGGTTCACGGTCATGTTCAAACAAAATATGTATATTGTATGTACATTAAATATAATTTTTATATAAATAATACGCTAAACGCCCATCTCAAGCCATTATTATTGAATAAGACAATTAGGCGTCGTTACGAATTATAAATTAATGTTTTACGTAAATAGACTGAATAATATTATATGCTACAAATTTGTCCCAGATGTAATTGTTAGGGAAACGTCGATTTAATTTATGGAATGGAGAGGTTTTTTTTAAATGAATAAAGTTGTCATATAATTATAATAATATTTTGATGTACCCATAGCAAATGAATTATTTATTTTCACATCTTATTAACACATATCTAACAGAGGAAATATTGTATTGAATCGCCGTCCTTTAAGCAACTGACATATCGCTGTAGACGTGTTTATTTCTTTTCCATTAAATGTCCTTCGCAAGAATCTCTTTGAAACTTTCAGCTCTGCTTATATAGTGCACCAGTTGAACATATATGTAATATATAGAGCGTACAATAACTGTATCTTCCAATAAATAAATACGTCATTGCAAATTGATATGTTAATAGTAATATTATTCGCTTCTAGCTTTTTTCTTTTAGTTTAATTACATTTAGGGTGAATTCATACGTACAGATACATAACTATGTATCCGATATATTATGTTGTAATAATTATAACATATTGTATTCAATAATGTATGTGATTACTTAATACTGTTTTTTACAAGTAACAATCCACCCTAATAATATTTGCTTTAGCTTCAAATTACCTCAACCTTTCATTGCTACGTATAAATTAGTCACTAATTTAAAACTGCACTACGTTTTAACATGAAAGTAACGCATAGAAATGTGACCTTTATTTTATGTTACTTACGGTATATTTTTCAGTAAATATGTTTTAAGACAAGCGTAGATCGCGCGTCGTTTTATCGAGATATTGATGATCATGTTTCGATGTGTTACCTTGAAGACTAACGCTGGCTATGGACGGCATACAGGTTGAATTTATCAAAAATCATCCCAAGACATGAATAATTTCCTTCGCATTATTACCATTGGAATTTGTATCTTATTGCCAAAACATATGGTATCAATTCACATTTTATGCAACGCCGTTCCCAGTGTTAGTTTGCCATCATTATACGTATGATTAATAATTATATCTGTTTAAAAAAACTGTTTTATAATTAAGATGTTTGTTAAGAACTTATCTGTTAATCTAACAAATTCTATACTATATTAATATATCAATTTGAATGTAGGAAAAATAGCAAATTAACTAGTTTTCTTATTGTATATTTTAAGTATAATGAAGTTGTTTATCTGGAGCATTTGTTGGTTCTTGTATATGTAAATATTTTAATATTTTCTGTTTAAAATCTAAATTTAAAATATAAAACATGTGACATATGTGTGAAATAAAAATAAACTTGTAATATATTTATGTTGTTTATTTCATTCTTTCAATAAATATACCTATTAGTTCTATACATACAACTACATATCATAATTTTTAGATTATTTTATAAATATATCAAAAAAATAATGTCCAATTTGAGTACATACGGTGTACTGTACATATATTATTTCAGCGTCTGTGCAATTGTTTAAATACAGTTTTTCCTCTCGTTAAAAAAAATCATTTTATATCACATAGTCAGTACATAGGTTCAACTCATACGGACGAAGATACTAAGCCTTTGAAATATCATCGTCGCGCGGACACTGTTTTAAATACTGAATCTACTACATACATTAATGAATCAAAAACATCTCTTTCTATTATGCTGATAATCTGTTTAAATTAACAAATAACATTATGTTTAAGCATCTAATACGACAGTGTTGTTGCCCCGTATGAACAACATCGGAGGCATATCGTTGCTCAGCACTTCCAACCACGCCATGTACAAACCGCAAGACACATTCTGTTGACAGAAATAAATAACCTTGAGGTAACACGATTTTCTTTATGATTCTCTAAGGCTGTGGCCCCAGTAGGCAAACTGTTAGTGGCTGACTGAGTTTGCGGCGTATCGGTTTAGTATGCCGTTCCATAATATGGAATATTAATTAAATAATACATATTATGTTTAAAATGGAGTGTCCAGCACAGTTTGCTAGTTTTGCACGTAACGTTGCAAATTGTTGCGTATAGTGAGTGACACAGACTGAATAGAATCTAAAAAAGTTCGAGCTAATTGTTTATCTGTCATAAGTGACAGATGGCTAAATTAAATGGCGACAACATGTAACACGGAAATATTTATCAACTGTAATAATTTGAGGGTAGATGAAAGAGGTTCTGATTATTAGAATACTATCGATCAGTGTAAATAAAAAATTGTATAAATAAAAAACAGCCTAGGTAAATATTCATTAGCCTGATTTTTTTAAATGGGTAGTCTAAAGAAAACCTTGTTCATGATAGGTCGTTCTCATACTATACTTACCTTATGAGGTTTCGGTAAAGACATCACAACGAGGGATGCTTCCGAAGAATGTTTCTTCATTATTTCGTGTAACCGTAAATACCTGCTTATTTTTAAATTTAATGCACTTATTTCTGCAGGTCTTATGAAGTCTGCTGTAAAACAAAATTAATACTATTTAATTTAAAATATATCAAAATGATTTACCATATACTTGCGAGTAAAATGAATACCTAGGTACCTACTCAGGTAACAATAGAATGCGGATCGACATAGGTTTTTGAAATAAAGTCTTAACATAATAACCTAGACCAAAAGATGGTTATAAGATAGGTACTACCGAGTTAGCTTATTGTACCTGAATCCAATAATTATCATAATTTATTACCAGTGCCAGCGTTGCGCTTTGTAACGAAACTCTCGAACAATTTCCAGGTAGTCCCAGAAGGCGACGTTTCAATACCTTTAATGATTACCAAATCTGTATAACTAATACGATATTTTGCAAGGAGTGTCATCATTCTGTAAATAAAACAATTATGTTCCCACCTTTTAAGTTTTACCCAAAACTTATTTTTGATTTTTAACTGGTTTAAATGATTTTAACTGGTTTAAATTTTAAAGTATGTATAATGTACCTACTTATATTTGAATACACTAGCTAGCCCCATGGTATTACCAGTGTATTTTTTAATCCCGTTAGTAGGTACTTTGGGCTCAGTAGTTTTGGTGTGAAAAAGTAACAAACAAACATCCATCCATCCGAACTTTTACTCATCCTACTAATCATAGTAGTATAAGACTTATTATAAAATAACTAATAATGATACCTACTGATTCCGTGCATCGTCGTCTCCTGCATTAGTGACTAAAGCAAATATTCTTAATGGTATTTTTTTAATAGAACGTCGTGCAATGATATACGGTAAAAGGATATTCAAACCACCGTCGTTGAACAACCACCATACGTCCAAGGATTTTCTCTAAAAGTAAAATGTATAAGCTGACATTAAATTAACTTGTACAGTCAGTGTCAGATTAAACCTTTCTTTGTTAGCAATACCACAGTAAGGTCAGTAAGCATTACCAAAGGGGTTTTTCTTTTTATATCTGACGCTGACCTTACTTAGGGGGAAGAGTACGACACTTATTTCGATTCACACTTCATGTTCGTGCAAAATCAATTACCCGTTATAGCATACTAGCTGTGCCACGCGGTTTCACCCGCATAGTTCCCGATCCCGTGAGAATTTCGGGATAAAACATAGCCTATGTCCTTTCCTGGATCATAAGTTACCCCTGTACCAAATTTCAAGTCAATCGGTGCAGTAGTTTAGCCGTGAAAAGGTAACAAACAGACAGAGTTACTTTCGCATTTATACCTAATATTAGTTAGGATTAGTATGAGGATGAACATAGCGGGTTTTTTTCTCTTTTTAGCACTATGGAACGTGTAAAAGGAGTATTATGTATTGCTAAATACTCACTGTCCCTATATGTAACACTTGTTTGTATATAGAATACTGTTTCGGTAATGTTTCATCTAAATCTTTGTGACGTGAACGTGACGAACTAATACTCTGGTTTTCTGATCCCAAAGAAGATTGTACGGACATACTCGTATTTTCTGAAAAAATCATAAATATTTACCTTTATATATGAATTCCTTTAAACAAACCCTATTTAATTTTAAACTATCGTAATGAGAAACATGTCATAGTTTATTAAAACATTGGTAATACGGTGTAAAAACATTATACAGCGTGTCCCGGAATGTTTATATTAAACCGGGGGGTCATTACACTCATGATATTACACATGGTAACAATAAAATCAGTGCTGATCAATGCAAGTAAATATTTCCATACAAAAGTAGGCAATTAAATAAACAAACATATAATTTTAAAGTATCCATGATACCCCTCTGAAACCTCACAGATCGGTTCCCAGAATCATCCCGAAACCACGGTTTTCCGCTTGGTATAGACATTCCGGGACCCGCTGTATATTAAATAGTTTTATTTTTGTACATGGTTCAAGTAAGTCCTCTGTTTTAATAATAAACTAACCTTAAGTAACTAATGTAAAGAAGTACTTATACTAAGTTATACCTGAACGTTTTGCTTCCTCCGATACATCTAAATCCATATCAGAATCTGAATACATAAGATTTTTAAGCATAACATCTGTTTGATCAATCATATTTCGAGAACTAGCCACCGGAGATAACTTGACAGCGTGGAAAATATGATGTTTTGACGTAATACTTGAAATACGGAATACCATAACGGCTAGTTTCTCATCGAAGGCGTTTCTAAAATTATTTCAATTAATTATTGTCATATGGTCCATGCATTAATAATTACTTATTTCTTTGAAGACGCAGAATTTGAACGAGCTGATTTCAGAAACTACGAATCCGAAATGTATTTTTTGCATTAGAAACCCATTTAAGTAGTATTTTCCAAACAGATGTATGTAATGTTAACCCTAATTCGACCATAAAGACTATTTAAAATAATCAGGTATTATTGATAGCTTACTGAATAGTCCGTACGTAGTTGCCAATTCTGTCCTTATTGCAGTTAGTCCAATGATGTAGATACCCCAGTAGTACTATGTTCGGACTGAACCGCCCAAGGCCAGAGGACTGAGCGAGTGCCCTGACACCCTCGGGCAATCTAAACCCACTCAATAACACGTAAAACGCTCTAAGCTTTCCAGATTGAAGCCAATCCTCACCCAATTGAATGCGTTTATGCTTTTCTTCGCCAGACAAATTTTTCTGAAATAGTTTTAAATAAAAGATAGTTTCGGCTAAGATTCCACTGAACAAAAACCTCTCTCTCACTGATGATATAGTAATAGGGCTGTGAGGAGGACGTCGACATGTATTAAGTCAAACTTAAACAATAGAGAAAATAAATACATATTTATTGACTTTACTAAAAACATTATCTAGAGAAGATGTTTAAAAGACTTTTACTCATTCCGGAGTCGAAATAGCTTGATCAGAAACTGCCTTTATTCAATCACAAGTAACGATTTAAAATTCAAAGTTTCCTTACATGATGAACATCAGCCACAATCATAAATGATCCCATATGTGTAATCAAGTTGGCCACGTCTAACAGCACCGGTCTTGTGAAGGGTGTTCCCGCCAATACTAATACTTGAGGGTTATACGACTTTATGTGTCTCGCTTGTCTCGATATTTGTAGTATATTCACTATTGTTTCTTGATAACGCTGTGCGTCTGTACTGCTGCCCCAACTAGCTTCTACAAATATGATTTAATATTAGTACTTACATTACTTAAATAGAGTGATTTTTTCAAGTGAGCGTGGTGGACGAAATCCGAAACTATGTACTTATAACTTACTTATAAGGAATAGCGAAAAATGCTGAAAGGAATCTAGATGCCGATTATAATAAAAAGATTTGTGAAAAATCAATACTTCTTGACAATCCTTGAATCAAGACAGTTGATTTTGTAACGATATATTATGGCAAAATTAAGGAAGACAACAGTATTGATATCTTTGATTTCCACGAACACTACACATTGAAATAAAACACTTAAACGGATTTTTGTCGTGGTTGAAACGTCAGAAAATGTAAAACAAAATACAACCACGACTTCCGAAAATCCGTTTAAGTGTTTTATTTCGAAGAAAACAGTTTCAATCAACAAAAACAAAATATACTTTCATTTATTTACCTGGTTTTGTATAAAGGACGAGAAGATAGAGCGTCATAAACAGAATGGTTGTTATCAGAGCCATCACCCAACTTATGACCATCATTATAGCGGCACACATTATGAATCCCATCAGAGACAACCACTTGTTGTAATACTGAAATATACAATTTATACAGTGCAGAGCGAGACGCCGTCGGCGCGGGCGAATCGCACTCATCCTCCTGATGATGGCCACCGGACGTGGCTGAAACTAGTCGAGGGATTCGACATAGGTACGTGTAAATGTCCCGTAAAATATATTAAATGTTATATTCAATTTATTCATTACTAGCAGCGCCCCGCGGTTTAACCCACGTCAGCTCTAAGTACTTCTATAAGTCGTATGATGTTTTATAGCCCATAACGTTTCTCGATAAATGAGCTATCTAACACTGAATTATATAATTTTTCAAATCCGACGAGCAGTGTTCTTTAGATTAGTGTAGTTCAAGCAAACAAACAAACTCTTCAACTTCATAATATTACTTAACTTCGGTAGTACTTATTGATGTTTTATTGTTTAGATTTATACTCTATTGTTACTGAACGTTTTCTTATTACGTTTCCCCTCTGTAATTATTCTTTGGAATGAAATATGAATTACTTAAATAAATCAAAAATGTTGCATAAATTGAATCAATTTTAAAACAACGTAGTATATTGTAACATTCTAATTTAGTAATAAATCTTACTCTAAAAGTGGGTCTCCAACTGATTTGTTTAACCAAAGAAGTATGAAACGTGCAAAAGTTTATCAGCGCGTATGATGCCAAATAAAAGTTGGAAATTAATGGCGCTATCGTATTTAAATCGGCTGAAATAAAAAAACTCAAATTAACTACTTGACTAAAAAAATGTAAATAAAATAAATAAATAAAGCTTTATTATGCCATGCATGTAATCATTCAGTCTAGGAGCATCAAATACGCACATATGAATTTGATAATCGAATACACAGCTACGTGACGGGGATCGAACCAGGTACGAATGGTTGAAAGGCTTACAACTTACGTCATCGACGCAATCAAAAATATTCAATAAACATTCAATAACTACGAGTATATCAAAAAGCAAATCACCAATAAGTAAAAACAGGAAGGAGACAAAGAAGGTCAATGCGTATCCTCTGTAGGGCTCTCCGTGTTTCCCGTAGGGCTTGGAGAAGAAGATGAGCCCGGGGTAGATGCGGTCGACGCCGAGTGCCTGGATCAGCCGCGGGACCGACAGCAGGTTCGTCAGCGCCGTCGACAGCGTCGCCGCCCAACAACCGCCGTAGATCAATGGACCCCACAACGCCATTAATTGCATTACCTAAAATAAGTGCAAGAACTACAACCCAATTACGAAATAATAACATTCTGAAAAGTATGAAAGGAAAGGAAATATTCGTAGTGAAGTTCAAGATAATAACTGTCGTGCCACTTCATTATAATACGAGTAGGTATCAATACAGTGCATGTAGGTGGAATATGACCACGATTATCCCTCCTTTCTATTAGTGAACTATTCAAGTGCAAAATACTGTAAGTTTGATTACCCTACACCAGACATAAGTATAAGGTAGATTCGTATGAGGTTCATATTCTAAATGATCTTATTCTAAGGAAAGAAAAATCTTTTAATAATATTACTCACATCATAATTATTTAGAAGTCCATATTCACAATCTGGTTTGCAACTCTGTAGCACAGAATGTGTTAGATCGGAGGTGTCTCCGCTGGCGTCCCTCAGTACTCCCATTCCTGACATCAGAGCCATAACCAGATAACTGGTGATTGATATTGCCAGAGCGAGGAGTGTTCCTTTTGGGATTGCAGTTGCAGGATCCTGTAAGCATCAATCAATTAAGGACTAAGTGGAGGTCTTCACACCTGAAGCCAGTCCTCAAATGTTATGGCCTCAGGTACCCAAACATCAGCGAAATGTGATTTACACGACATGCCTGCCATGTCCACAACGCTTAATTCACGTCTGACACACTTTACATTTGGCATAGGAATGGTTGTCATGATATTTTAAATATACTTACTGATACACATGAACTAATGAAATTGGTAAAATATTTGAAATTTTATTTGTAGAAAGCAAATAGTTCTTTTAAATCTTTGTTCAACATACCCGTAGATCTCCACAAATATTAGCACCGGCTTGCACTCCTGTCATTGCCGGAAAAAACATGGCGAATATACTGAAGAAATTGTTATTAATTCCATCGCTGTCTCGGTAATCAGGCATCCAATTTTGTTGCGCTATCTCCTCTATGAAAATAACACAAAAATAGCTATAATATAAGAAATGCATAATTATGTAATATATACATAATTTATTATAACATTATAACAGCTGTGTGGGTCATATTTAGCTAAGCGAAAAATGCCGTATTGGCAACTGAATTGTGGTGGATGCCGCCAAATCTTGTCAAAATAAAAATCGAAGTTGGGGGCGGGTTGTTATAGATAAAAAAAACTAAGATTTGGAAAAAGACATATTTGAGGAATGTCCTTCATGCGAGTAAACGACATTTTTCGTGTAGCAAATGTTCTTTACCAAAACTGAAGATCTTTGTATTTCCCAATAATAGAAGAGATGTTATTAATGGTGGTACTTACTACTCATGCCAACAAATCCTCTTGCAATAGCTTCATTGTTTTTGGGACCCATACCCGCTCCAATAATGAAGTTCAAAATAGCCAACACTATTATTATTACTAAGAAATTCTGAAAAATTACGTGTTATTATTATCCCTTAACCGGCTAAGAATTAATTCTACTTTTTTTGTTATAAGCTTGCAGATGGTAGCTAATAGTCCTGTTAACATACCCGCTAATAGTCCGTGGAATGATCACAGATGGCAAGAAAAACTACCTTATTAATTACAGCATAACTTACTTGACTAACATTTTATAAATAAATAAAAAGACATTTATTGTTAAACATTAAAGAAAATTATTCCATGTTCTCAGAAAGTGCTTTGATCTATATTTCTTTGAGGGGAGTTATGACCATATCGTAACAAGGCTATTAGCATGATATTCATTTTAAATTAAATTTTAAAACGTTCCAAACCTGCGTCTTAGTTTCCCAATCCATACCGATCGCACATATAACGCACATAACAAACAGTGCTATAGTGCCGACTATTCTGGTGTCACCGATATCGTTATCCAAGATCTTGAGGCCGTGTAACTTGAGGAGTTCGTTTAAAGAGTCACAGAAACCAATCGTGTTCATACTGGCTGCTACTGCGTTGGCGAACGCGAATATTATACCTACTGACGCACCAAATTCAGCTCCCAATGATCTAGATACTAAGTAGTATACTCCACCTAAAACATAATTACTTATCATACCTAAAATAATTTAAAATATAACATACGTGTACCTTCGTAAAAGGTAACTTACGAAAC
This sequence comes from Timandra comae, assembly GCA_958496195.1. Taxonomy (NCBI): domain Eukaryota; kingdom Metazoa; phylum Arthropoda; class Insecta; order Lepidoptera; family Geometridae; genus Timandra; species Timandra comae. The sequence continues at coordinate 5,673,101 of OY292371.1, forward strand.
AGTAGAAGGTGAAAATAATGCACCTCATGTCTATGAGAGTGGACTACCGAATTCCGCATACAAATCTTTGATATAACTAATATAATCGAACGTTTATCACCCAAATCAACATTATTATCACTTTATTCAAAAAATTCATTGCCTAAATAAATACAAGTAAGTCTCCATACCTCCTTTCAACTCGCCATTCGTACAGATAGCACTAAGGGAGAGTGTTGTGATCACGCAGACTATTCCAGAAATTGAAATAATAATGATAGTGCCCAATATACCAGCTTGGCCTACCACCCAGGATATACGGAGGAACAACATCACTCCCCAGATGTTTAGAAGACATGGTATTAGAACACCCTGAAAGATAAAAAATCAAAATCATTTATTGAGGTAGGGCCTCTTTCTTAGAGGCCCAAGTATGAAATGTGAATACCCCACCGATTCGGAAATTACATCGAAGAATCGGCAAGAAATTCGGGCTGGAATTTTTTTAAATAGATAAATATTACATTTCACTTTTCTCTTCAATCCGATTCCTAGAGAATAAAGACATTATAACATTAAATTTAAAAAACCCCCAACACAATTACTTTCAAACCCCACTTACAATAACTTTTAAACAGTTCAACCGATTTTCATCAAACATGTCTAAGAACACTCGCACGTAAGTTCCCTTTAATACAAAAAAAAACTAACTAAAAAAACGGTACTGTAGGTTTCTTGATTGTTTATTAAACATTGTGATAATCGTTTACAATTGTATATTGTCAAGGTCTAAATGGCAATAGCTAATGTGTCGGCCTAGCGATCGAGAGGTCGTGAGTAACGTAGGTTCGATCCCTACATTAAAGCTTCTAAACCGATTCAAATTAAATATTTCTTATAACCTGGACTAATATATCCCGAAATTTCCACAGGATTAGGATTTACGCACATAAAATCTCGAAGCACAGCTAGAGGCATGTTTGGTAAATAAATGAACAAATAATGCGAAACGCTAGCCTAAATAGAATCAATATTCTTAGCAATTTATTGAGTTATAATTTCTTACCTGAATCCATCCCAATTTGATACCACCGTAAGTGGTAAGTTCGGGGGTTGGGTTTAAATGTCCACTGAATCTAACAGTGGCACTTAATCTATGTGGTTTATTCTGAAATCGGGTTTACAAATTAATATATGATGAAATGAAAAGAATATATTGTTTTTAATGAGTATCCACATAAATGCTGTATAGAGCCGGATGTGAACTTAAAATACAAAAAAAAATGAGACTCCGAAGAATGGAAGGCATCGGAAAGGCAGAAAAAAAAAATAGTGGTTTATTATAACGAATATAAAATAATTTTGTAGCCAATAATAGTACTTATAAATATTACAAGTTATTTCTGAAAGAACAAGCACGCATTTTAACGATTTATTATCATAATATTTCAATACATTTTATCAAGCTAAACTACAAAAAGTTTATTAGAAAGTACGTACACATTTATTTGATTCATTTGTATCAGTCTCATATGTTCCACTTTCTATGGTCGCACTTTGTCTTCTTCTTAACGACTTTATCACTGAAAATAAAAATGCAGTTCTCGTACGATCTATATTTCGTTGATTATCTTAGAAACGACTCGAATCGAACTTTGTGTATAAATTAGGATTTCCTATTTAAACACACAAAGTTTGGAACTGTAGGATAGTGTTCGAAAATCTCAGCGAAAAGAAAAAAAATACGATTTCCGAAAGACCAATCTTTTTTCTGTGTACCAAAGGAACTCACCAGCCTTCCCCGGATTCAATAAAAGATGTTCATCCATAATCATTTACACAACAATTACTGAAATATCTTTAATTTTTATCGTTTACAACACGGTTGTAAATCGTTTAACTATGTCAAACTTGAACGCGATTCAATTTCAGCTAATAATGAGAGTAATTAGTGACCGCCGCCGGCGCTGGCAAGTATCAACTGCCTTATGTCCGCACTGCACCAGTTCACCCTTATACCATCACCAGTATACTGAGACCCCCAGCTAAACATCGAGACTGGAAAAATTCCACCAATCAAAAGAAATTGATGGATCCAGTTTCACTGGACCTTAATCGATCATTCTGCGGACGTGCGCACACACACACCATGTTTGCATAACATTACAAATGTGTTGCAGTTTTATAGACGCTAATCGTTTACAGTCACTGTTAATCGGACCTACTTGTACGCTAATGTTTGACGACTTGTAAAACTGTACGGTTTTATTGATTAGAACATTTTTATTTTGAGCTGCATCATCTTTTGTATCTAATTTTAAGTATTAAGTCATATATTGTTATATATTTTCGTCAAGTGCCTAAAGTAGAGTCTAGATAGAATCGACCTATAAGTAATATCCTACTGCAGGGCAAAGGTTTCACATTCACTAATTATACAGTGAAGTGAGTGTGGAGGAATAGAGCTACTTATAAAGTACAGTGAGGAGTAATAACTACTTATATGCTTGTCCATTACTTGATGGTAATCTCGAAGCCGAGCCATTAGAAAGCATATATGCTTGACAGAGGAGCTGAACCTTTTTTTTTACGCGGTGAATATGCATAGAACTGCATACCACACCACCGTGAGCCGCGATTGGGAGGGCGTCCGGGGCATGTAGGGCTCTCCCAGCCAGAAGGGCTGGGCCTACCCACTAAAAACACACCTACTTCCGTCCGCGTTACATTGGGGTGCCATAGGATCCCGAGGGGGATTTCTACCACGGCAGAGGAGTTGAGCCTAGGACCTCGCGCTTACCAGGCAGATGTACGTGCCTAGGCCGAAATCTAGATATATCAAACAAGTAAGAAATCTAGAAAGGTCAGAAAGCCACTTTGCTTGATATTGACATGATGATATTTTATAACGCTTGCTTTATGCAGGCTTTCTGTTTTTTATTAGGCGTTTAGAGCTTTGTGTAAAATCGGTACTAACCAGTTATACTCCTCTTCATTAAATTATTATTCTTCATTATGTCGAAAGTACTAAGTAATATGGTTTCTAGGTAGTGATATCGACTCCATTGGTCTGGATTTTTCCATTAGCATCCATTGTTCTTAGAATCTTTAAAGGCTCAATCAGTTCAATTGATTCGTACTTTCTCTTACAAGGGCTAATATTTTCAATTACTACTTGAATTTGTAACCTTATATAGTTTTATTGAATTATCATGAATTCTAGTCCACTTAATGTAATAATTATTTGAAGATTATAACAAAGTTTATTTGTCTACCAGCGTGATTAATCTAGTAAGAAAGTTATTTGAATTATTATTTTTCTGAATTAATTCAATTTTTTAAAATATTTATTCTCTGTTTATTTCAATGAAATACAATATTTAAATTATGGCTTCTGCTGACTATATTATATTGTACTTTGTGGTTGCAATTCGGCTGTGTCAAATAAACTATAAGACATGGAATAATAATACATAGATGTCTATCTTAATGTCTATGCATTTTTAAGAAATTTCTGTTCCTATGGGTCGCTATGGGTATAGGATGGATGTAGGTTTTCGCCTAAGGGCGCAAACCCACCGCCATGCACGAAAAGCAAGCTGCACACGGCCACGCGGCGCTGCCATACAATTCAAATATCACCTGTATGGTAACCAGAGATGACCCGGTTAATCACGGCGAGATTGATGCCACAAGTCTCACGACTGATACGACGAAACCAGTGACTGATGCTACGAGTCCCACGACTGATGCTACAAGTCCGACGATTGATGCCACGAATCCTATGACTGTTGCTCGAGAAATTCGTGACTGATGCTACGAGTCTCGTGACTGATGCTACGAGTCTCGTGACTGATACTACGAGTCTCGTGACTGATGCTACGAGTCCCACGACTGATGCTACGAGTCCCGTAACTGATACTACGAGTCCCACGACTGATGCTACGAGTCTCGTGACTAATGCTATGAGTCTCGTGACTGACGCTACGAGTCTCGTGACTGAAGCTACGAGTCCCGTGACTGATGCTACGAGTCTCGTGACTGATGCTACGAGTCTCGTGACTAATGCTACGAGTCCCACGACTGATGCTACGAGTCCCGTGACTGATGCTACGAGTCTCGTGACTGATGCTACGAGTCTCGTGACTGATGCTACGAGTCTCATGACTGATGCTACGAGTCCCACGACTGATGCCACGAGTCCCGTGACTGATGCTACCAGTCTCGTGACTGATGCTACGAGTCTCCTGACTGATGCTACGAGTCCCGTGACTGATGCTACGAGTCTCGTGACTGATGCTACGAGTATCGTGTCTGATGCTACGTGTCTGGTGACTGATGCTACGAGTCTCGTGACTAATGCTACGAGTCACAGGACTGATGCTACGATTCTCGTGACTGATGCTACGAGTCTCGTGACTGATGCTATGAGTCCAACGACTGATGCTACGAGTCTCGTGACTGATGCTATGAGTCCAACGACTGATGCTACGAGTCCCGTGACTGATGCTACGGATCACACGACTGATGCTACGAGTCTCGTGACTGATGCTACGTGTCTGGTGACTGATGCTACGAGTCTCGTGACTAATGCTACGAGTCACAGGGCTGATGCTACGATTCTCGTGACTGATGCTACGAGTCTCGTGACTGATGCTATGAGTCCAACGACTGATGCTACGAGTCTCGTGACTGATGCTATGAGTCCAACGACTGATGCTACGAGTCCCGTGACTGATGCTACGGATCACACGACTGATGCTACGAGTCTCGTGACTGATGCTACGAGTCCCGTGACTGATGCTACGATTCTCGTGACTGATGCTACGAGTCTCGTGACTGATGCTATGAGTCCAACGACTGATGCTACGAGTCTCGTGACTGATGCTATGAGTCCAACGACTGATGCTACGAGTCCCGTGACTGATGCTACGGATCACACGACTGATGCTACGAGTCTCGTGACTGATGCTACGAGTCCCGTGACTGATGCTACGATTCTCGTGACTGATGCTACGAGTCCCGTGACTGATGCTACGAGTCCCGTGACTGATGCTACGAGTCCCGTGACTGATGCTACGAGTCTCGTGACTGATGCTACGAGTCTCATGACTGATGCTACGAGTCCCACGACTGATGCCACGAGTCCCGTGACTGATGCTACCAGTCTCGTGACTGGTGCTACGAGTCTCCTGACTGATGCTACGAGTCCCGTGACTGATGCTATGAGTCCAACGACTGATGCTACGAGTCCCGTGACTGATGCTACGGATCACACGACTGATGCTACGAGTCTCGTGACTGATGCTACGAGTCCCGTGACTGATGCTACGAGTCTCGTGACTGATGCTACGAGTCCCGTGACTGATGCTACGATTCTCGTGACTGATGCTACGAGTCTCGTGACTGATGCTATGAGTCCAACGACTGATGCTACGAGTCTCGTGACTGATGCTATGAGTCCAACGACTGATGCTACGAGTCTCATGACTGATGCTACGAGTCCCATGACTGATGCCACGAGTCCCGTGACTGATGCTACCAGTCTCGTGACTGATGCTACGAGTCTCCTGACTGATGCTACGAGTCTCGTGACTGATGCTACGAGTCTCGTGACTGATGCTACGAGTCTCGTGACTGATGCTACGAGTCTCGTGACTGATGCTACGAGTCTTGTGACTGATGCTACGAGTCCCGTGACTGATACTACGAGTCTCGTGACTGATGCTACGAGTCTCGTGACTGATGCTACGAGTCTCGTGACTGATGCTACGTGTCTGGTGACTGATGCTACGAGTCTCGTGACTAATGCTACGAGTCACAGGACTGATGCTACGATTCTCGTGACTGATGCTACGAGTCTCGTGACTGATGCTATGAGTCCAACGACTGATGCTACGAGTCTCGTGACTGATGCTATGAGTCCAACGACTGATGCTACGAGTCCCGTGACTGATGCTACGGATCACACGACTGATGCTACGAGTCTCGTGACTGATGCTATGAGTCCAACGACTGATGCTACGAGTCCCGTGACTGATGCTACGGATCACACGACTGATGCTACGAGTCTCGTGACTGATGCTACGAGTCCCGTGACTGATGCTACGAGTCTCGTGACTGATACTAAAGGTATTAGGAAAAGCAGGGACGTTTTGTTTGAATTATATTTTAGAAAGTCGTGTACCAGCGACGAAACCTTCCATGAGTATGTTAGGAGCTATTCCAAGATTTTTAAAAGGGTTTGTCTATTGGCTAAGTCGAAACATACTAGTAGGTTTATTCGTCAATCTAATGATAAAATCAAAGCTGTTTGGAAAACCGTCAACAAAGAGACAGGTAGGACTACTCCGAGGGATACCACATTCACATTGAGAACTAAGCATTTTTCCATTACGGACCCAATCTCTGTAGCAAATCATTTTGAAGATTTCTTCAGTAATATTCCTAAGGAAACTACTAAGAACCTCACGTCTTCTACAGCTAGAGCCGAGATACTTCTTAGGAAAAACTTTAAACAAAGTGTTCCGAGTTTTGCTTTTAAGCCTGTTTCCATAGTTCAGGTTATAAAAACCTTTCGATCACTCAACATGAAAACCACAGAAGATTTATGGGGTATGTCAGTCAAGTTATTGAATTCTGTTATTGAGACCATAGCTCCTCACCTCACTGCGCTATTTAACCTGTGTTTAGATAATAGTATTTTCCCTGTTGTGATGAAGCACAGCAGAATCACTCCTATTTTTAAGTCAGGTTGTAAGGAGGATCCCAATAATTATAGGCCGGTTTCTGTTCTTCCTGCTCTTAGTAAGATTTTCGAAAAAATAATATTAGATCAGTTGCTTTCTCACTTTAGTGACCACAATATATTACATAGTAATCAGTTTGGTTTTACAAAGGGCAAGTCGACTACGGACGCTGGGGCTAAACTTTTAACTCACATCTTTGAGGCCTGGGAAGATTCACATGATGCTATAGGTGTATTCTGCGACCTTTCCAAAGCTTTTGACTGCGTTGATCACTCGACGCTGCTTTCTAAACTTCAATGTTACGGTATTCGTGGTCCTGCTCTAGGTCTTGTTAAATCGTATCTAGGAGGACGGCAACAGAAGGTGAAGATCAACGACGTCCTATCAAAGGGATCATTGCTAGAAATGGGCGTGCCACAGGGCTCTATTTTAGGTCCATTCCTGTTCTTGTCGTATATTAACGACCTCCCTTACATGATGGAAGATCTATGTAGTATGGTTTTATTCGCAGATGACACTTCTTTGCTATTTAAAGTGAATAGGAAGGATAAGGATTTGGTAGAAGTAAATATGTGTTTGGCTTTAGTTTCGGACTGGTTTTCTGCTAATAATTTGCTCCTCAATGCGTCTAAAACTAAGTGTATTAAATTTTCACTACCCAATGTCCGAGCCATTGAATCGAATGTCTTTTTGGAAGGAACGAAACTTAAAATAGAAAGTAGTACTAAGTTTCTAGGTATAGTTTTAGATTCTAAGTTACAATGGGGATCCCACATTGTCGGTCTTTCAGGGAGGCTGAGTTCTGCTGCGTATGCTGTTCGTAAAATTAGGGAACTAACAGATGTGGGAACGGCAAGAATTGTTTATTATGCGTACTTTCACAGTATTTTGTCTTATGGCATTTTACTATGGGGGTGTGCCGCGGATTTAGATTCAGTATTTATATTACAAAAACGAGCAATTCGGGCTATTTATAATTTGGGGTCGAAAGAGTCATTAAGGGAACGTTTTAAAACATATCAGATTCTTACTGTTCCCTCTTTGTACATTTTTGAAAATATATTGTATGCTCGGAAACATCGTTTTAATTTTAAAGTTAATGGCGATCTTCATAATTTTAATACTAGGAATAGGCATAAAATCGCCATCTCAGGATGTAGGTTAGCTAGGACTAAAAAGTCCTTCATTCATAGATGTATTAAATTTTATAATAAAATCCCCCGGGAAGTGACTGGGCTCACTGATGGAAGGTTTAGATCACACGTTAAAAACATTTTGATAAGCAAAGCATATTACGGACTACATCAATGACCGGGATGTCTGGAATTAAATTTCTGCACCCGCAACCTCAACATGCTACTTTTTGATTATATAGGTACATATAAGTATTTTGTCTATATTTATAGATTTTATTATTTGTTTTTTTATCTGTGACATTGTGCTAGTTTTAAGGTACTGATTGTATTTTATTTAAAAAAAAAATACCAGCACGAGTTTCTTGCCGATTCTTCTCGGCTGATGTAATTTCCGAATCGGTGGTAGAATCAATTTTGACGTTCATAAGTGCCTCATTGAGGCCTTAACTGAATAAAGGATTTTTGACTTTGACTTTGACTTTGATGCTACGAGTCTCGTGACTGATGCTACGTGTCTGGTGACTGATGCTACGAGTCTCGTAACTAATGCTACGAGTCCCAGGACTGATGCTACGATTCTCCTGACTGATGCTACGAGTCCCGTGACTGATGCTACGAGTCCCGTGACTGATACTACGAGTCTCGTGACTGATGCTACGAGTCCCGTGACTGATGCTACGAGTCTCGTGACTGATGCTACGAGTCTCGTGACTGATGCTACGAGTCCCGTGACTGATGCTACGAGTCTGGTGACTGATGCTACGAGTCCCGTGACTGATGCTACGAGTCTCGTGACTGATGCTACGAGTCTCGTGACTGATGCTACGAGTCCCGTGACTGATGCTACGAGTCCCAGGACTGATGCTACGATTCTCGTGACTGATGCTACGAGTCTGGTGACTGATGCTACGAGTCCCGTGACTGATGCTACGAGTCTCGTGACTGATGCTACGAGTCTCGTGACTGATGCTACGTGTCCCACGACTGATACTTCGAGTCTCGTGACTGATGCTACGAGTCTCGTGACTGATGCTACGTGTCCCACGACTGATACTTCGAGTCTCGTGACTGATGCTACGAGTCTCGTGACTGATGCTACGAGTCTCGTGACTGATGCTACGAGTCCCGTGACTGATGCTACGAGTCCCGTGACTGATGCTACGAGTCTCGTGACTGATGCTACGAGTCTCGTGACTGATGCTACGTGTCCCACGACTGATACTTCGAGTCTCGTGACTGATGCTACGAGTCTCGTGACTGATGCTACGAGTCTCGTGACTGATGCTACGAGTCTCGTGACTGATGCTACGAGTCTCGTGACTGATGCTACGAGTCTCGTGACTGATACTACGAGTCTCGTGACTGATGCTACGAGTCCCACGACTGATGCTACGAGTCCCGTGACTGATGCTACGAGTCTCGTGACTGATGCTACGTGTCCCACGACTGATACTTCGAGTCTCGTGACTGATGCTACGAGTCTCGTGACTGATGCTACGAGTCTCGTGACTGATGCTACGAGTCCCGTGACTGATGCTACGAGTCTCGTGACTGATGCTACGAGTCTCGTGACTGATACTACGAGTCTCGTGACTGATGCTACGAGTCCCACGACTGATGCTACGAGTCCCGTGACTGATGCTACGAGTCTCGTGACTGATGCTACGAGTCTCGTGACTGATGCTACGAGTCTCGTGACTAATGCTATGAGTCTCGTGACTGACGCTACGAGTCTCGTGACTGATGCTACGAGTCCCACGACTGATGCTACGAGTCCCGTGACTGATGCTACGAGTCTCGTGACTGAAGCTACGAGTCTCCTGATCGATGCTACGAAGTCTCGTGACTGATGCTACAAGTCCCACGACTGATGCTACAAGTCTCGTGACTGATGCTACGGTTATTGTTACCAGCTTTTACTAACCATCTTATTTTATGTAATTATGGATAAAAATAAAACAATAAGTTCTGTGAAACAGATTTTATTGAAAAAACATGATTGTCTTTGTTCTAACATTGTGTGGTTGACGTCAATGGCATAGCTTCTATAGATAGTAAAATAATTTATAGTAAAATACTTAACAATTTATAACTAAAAACTTAATACAACATGAATTAAATATCACATAAAATGTTTGAGATTGCCATTAAAAATATTCTAGAGTTTATATTTATAATTCTTTGATGAACAGCTTCATTTAATTTGAATATGATTATCAATATTGTTAGTTACACTTATAATTATATGGTTAATAACATTGATGTCATATGATTTTTAACTTATAATTAACGTACATACTTTAAAACGGTCTGAACTCTAAAGTTTATCCTAGGCTTGAAGTTTCAAAACGAGTTATTAGAATCCATTTTAGCTGCCACAAGGATTATAACTCGTTTAAAAATCGAGATGAATAATGTTAATAAATTAAAAAAGAACTCGTTACATAGATAATGGATTATTTGTAAAGGTGCTCCTTCACCGGGAGCATTCGCGTGTAATGTAACGTTACAGATTTGAGCATTACATCAGTGAAGGAGGAGAACCGAGCATTACAATGCGCACCTTGTAATTTATTAATTGTAATTTGTAATTATTACACGCGAATGCTCGTTAGTCAGGGAGGTGTTATTGTAATGTAATGCTCAAAGACGAATCTGTAACGTTACATTACACGCGAATGCTCCCGGTGAAGGAGCCTTTAGAAAGTTCAAACTTAAATTATGTACTTACATTATATCTGTTGGTCCTACATAAAATTGTACAATACTATTTAAAATACTGTTTGATAACACATAAGTACTTGAAAAATATAACAGAAAATTGTCCATTCTAAAGAAAATTATACCTATTTGATATGAGTTCTTCTAAGTTCTTAGGGAAAAATGCTAAAAGAAAAAGTTTTTATTGCAATGCGTAATGTTCGCTAGAATCAAAGAAATGCAATGTACTATTTATTATTATGTAAGTACATATACGTATCTATTCATTACGTCAATGGCACTAATCTAAAATGTAATACTATTTTAAAATGTTAAAATTAATTAAGTATAATTAAATATATGTACTTTGGAAATGATTTGCATTGTGTTCCTTTAATTATTTAAACTTAATTTATAAATTATGCAATTTACTTATAATATGTTTACGACTAAAATGTATAACATTAAACATTTTGTGACAAAAATCACTGGTTTTATTTCAAAGGTGAAACTTTTTGTTATAAAATATTGTTATTTATATTAAGAAAAAAGGGTACTTTCCACTTTAGTGAGTGCAAGTGACTTGATAAGGGAACAAGAATAAATTAAAAAAAACCTTTTTAAAAACAAGCTTTTGTCATGGGATTTACATAAGTATGCCAAATTTCAGCTCAATCGGATAGCCAGAAGTGGCCGAAAAATGGTTTGCAAGATATGATTACAGACAATAGAGATATACAGACTATGGGACAGGTGAAACTAAATAAAAGCTTGTAAAAACACTTGTGGACCGCAATGAATTAACAGCGAAGTTAAGTGAATAGAAGCGTGTTCCATTTTTGAACTAATCACCTGCACTCACACTAATCAAAGTGAAAAGTACTATTAACACCACAGATCAGGGAGTCACCTTAGGACTTCCGTTTCCTCTCTGTTTTGTGACTATTAATGACCATTTCAATTAACACCATTTACACAAGTATAATAAAAACATGAAGTATCATTATTATATTTGTGAAAATAGTGTAAAAGTTACATTATAATTGCGTTTATAATATTTTTGTGATTCAACTACTAAACAGATATTGCACGAAAGGCTTAAGAATAACTCGATTTACTAACAGTTATAGGATAAAACTTAGACTAAGCTAAACATAGATAAAGTCACTATCGATACAGATTCACGATGTTAAGGTACAAGTTGGTAGCCGACTGCAGACAGCAGCAGCAGACCACACGTCGCCGCGCCACTACTGGTTTGTATGTATTTCTATGAAGTTACATTCGTAGTGGGCGACATGAAACTAGCTTCACGTCACCAAGCAACAGACGGCGAAATGTCATGATGACGTTAGGCGGTGACGTGTGGTCTGCTGCTGCTGTCTGCAGTCGGCTACCAACTTATACCTTTATAAATAAATATCCTACTTTTAATTCTTATCTCTTAGTTTCTCGGTATGCAACCGACTTCGAACATGAAAATACTTTAAACAAACACATCAAATGTCACCTATTAAAACTTACCATATATACTTAAATATTGTATCTATTTTATTCCTATGATGATTGCTTGATCTATTTTGTGCATTTCGTTTGTAAATGTGGAATTTAATTATTTATGAGTAGAAAGTGAGCACTGACGTGTGGTTTCCTCTCACGAAGAGCATCGGTGGGAGATCTCTGCTCATAATTTCTAACCACGCCATGTAGAGAGGGGCTGATACGGATCCCTGGAAATATAACATTACAATTAAATGAAACAAATAATATTATGAATGAAAAAATATGGAAGAAATCTTTAAAAATCTACAAATAAAAAGTTATCACGCAGTTGTATTTACGTAATTCCACCATTAAATAAATCAGGAATGTTTTATAAATTAAAACTTTGAATTAAAAGTAGTAAGTATCAAAAAATCCCATCACTTAAACTGTTAAAATTTATAAGGGGAATTCTTAAGCGGGATAGAATTTTTTGCTACAAAATGGCTGATATATTCCTTTAATAATTAATGAATTCTTACCTTTCTCGGCATAGGGAGCGACATGACAACAAGTCTTGCATCCTTCGAGTTCGCTAGCAGTAGTTCCCGAAGCCGCAGCTGACGATTGGTCTTCTCAGACAACGTTTGTAACTCCGTCTCGTTTATGCAACAATCTAATAACAATATACAAGTTTAATTAAGTCAGTCTATGAAATATAATTGAAGGGATATAGGATGTATTTCGATAATTTCTAATCAAAGGCTCTAAGGCCTAAGCCGTGCCGGGGTTTTCGGTTACGCAATTCCAAGACGGGACGCAGACCGCAAACTGCAAGCGACAATACTTTTCTATCAACATTTATGAAAGAGCGCGTCGCGACTGCAGGCAGCACTGTAACCGCGCTCGGAATCAATTTCATAGACGTTCATAGAAACAAGTGTTGTCGCTTGCGGTCTGCTGTTGCAGTTTGCGGTCTGCGGCCAGACTTGAAATTGTACCTTTAGGCAATTATAGAATATGGATATCCTTAGTATGAGAGAAGCTTTTATCCTACAGTGAAATTTTACAAAGACATTATATTAGTTTTTAAACGTGTGTAATATGTTCTCAGCCTCATTAAAATTAATACATAGATATAATATGAAACTATTGTACAAATTACCTGGATCAGCAGAATTATCGGCGAACTTCTTAATAACTTCATCGAACAGTTTCCTGGTGTCAGGTTGAGGCGCCTCCGTGATGTCCTGCACCATCGTCAGCGAGGAATAGTCGATACGGAACTTTGATAGCAAGTTCGCCATACTGAAATACAAAAATAAAAAGTTAAACAATTTGGTTTTTCTTCTTTCATTCCTTTGTCCTATGTCTAATTCGGTCAGTATCTTACTATAGCTATAGCTACTGCCTATTAGACTTCCACAACATAGAGATAAGAATTGTTTTATAGAGTTAGATTGCTTAATATTAGACTTTTTAAGGTTCAGACTATCCATTACAACTGTCGATGATGTTAGTCCGACAACTGGGATCGTCGGGTCTACGTAAAATGTATTATTAAGTACCTTTAGGTACGAGGAAATAGAAAAGTCTCTAAATGTTGTCCATTGCACCCAACAGATGCTATTATTCGTCTTAGGGCCTATTTCACGATCTTCAAGTAAAGTTACTCACCAAGTAAAGTTAGTTTTGTCTCTTTCTTACTTTATGTCAAGTGACAAAGACAAAACTTGAGTGAACTCGGAACGTTACTTGAAAATGGTGATGGTGAAATAGGCTCTTAGCCTAAAATTTCCTCTTCTATAAAAATATCTTACTTCCTCTCCTCAAGTTCAAGTTCGTGATGTCTGTTGGCCAACGCGAATATCCTGAGCTTGCAGTTGGACCAGGCGGACCGCTGCGAGATGATGTACGGCAATAGGATGGTCAGACCACCGTCGTCGTATAGCCACCACACGTCCAATGTACCGGAGCCCTGGGGGTAACCACCAAATAGAAACATAACATAACATAATCATTCACTACATCATCTCATTATAGTAACTGATGACCCCTAACTAAGTTTGAAACTTGTATCAGAAACTACGCACACTCATTCACACACACACACCCAGACCGAGACAAACATTTGTGGTTCACACAAATATTCACCCCGCACGGGAATCAAACCCGCAACCTTACGGATGGCAGTCCGGCATGGTGACTGCCATGGATCGAGATCGTCATATTAGTATGTAGTTAGTTGTCTGTAAACATAGCTTTTTCAATTGAAGCGCCTATGGTTTAACCCACGTAAAGACATCCCATAGGCATTTTGGGATAAAACGTATCCTATCTATTTTCTTATTCCTAGTTATAAGCAACATCTCCATCAAATTTCATTTAAATCTGTTCAGGAATTTAGCGTGAAAGAGTAGCAAACATCCATCCATCCAAACTTTCGCGTTTATAATATAAGTAGGATTACCTGCTTGGTCTGGAATATGGACATCTGTGTGAGCTGATCCTTGGATATCTCGAGTCCGTTCGAAGTGTTGTAAATGATCTGTCGGTGCATGTCGTTGTTCTTGCGACCCTTACGTTTGTCACAATCTTTGCCTTCTGATATCGTAAAGGATCGAGACGTTGATAGTGTTAGAATACCTGTGAAACATCGAGAATTATCATATTTTAAAGTTTCGTAACGCCTACTCGAAATGTTTCTCTATTTCAGCTATCCGTTGCTTAGTATAATTCTGATTTGCTATAACAAAGCAAATGTTACGCTTTCTAGATTTTTTAGTAGTAGCACTATGAGAATATGTAATACGTGGGATATTTATTTTCAAAATCAGCAGTATTTTATTTTATTAGTAATACCTATTTATTTTTAAAATATCCAGAGGATTAAACTGAACACGACTTCATACCTTTATCCAGGTTCGAATTACTAAGTATACTTTGAAAGTAACACATTTATACTTACTAGAAAGATTATGCTTCGCCGAAGGATGGGAGTCAGTAGACCTTATGTCCAAATCAGAGTCAGCATGCATGATGTTGTGTTGTGTTCTCACTCGCAGGTCGCCACTGCCGCTCGAGGTGGCTGTCAGGGACCCCGCCGCGTCGCCGTCACTCGCTGCGCCGTAGTCCAAACCACCCGCAACACGCACTATGGCCACTGCTAGCCGACTCTCAAATGCTGCGCTGTGATAGGATATTAAGTAGGTAAGAATGAGCAGTCGTAAGACCCCAGGTTGTATCTTTCTCACAGATGATATTTAAACAGTAATAATGTGTGTGCCTGGTCATGTTTGAAATTAGATAACGTAAAGCTGGATCTAAGAATCGAACCTGGGTTCTTTAGTTAGTTAGCTAGATGCACTTGCCACCTAACCAGCGCTAGCGGTCAGGTGGTCGTAGTTTTCCGACCCCATATAACTCAGTCTTGATCAGTGACGTTACATTGTCTTGCTACTAAGTTTTACTAGGTACTTATATCATAGTACGATTTTCAAACAACTGACACCCGTTGTACTTCTAAGAAAAAAAACAACTTACTGCAACACATTAAAATAAGCAGTAAGTTCCTCCGTGGGAGCAGAAGCCCAATCGGTCTTGTAGCCCATGACCAACACGTTGGGCGCCAATCTTCCAACGCCTGAAGACTGCATCATCGCACGCGCGCCTTGTTCGAAGTTAAACCCATGGACCCTCGTGCAGAACGCCTTCACTTTACGCTCCCGAAGCCATTCATCATCAGCTCTTGCACGCACCGATCTCTCTCTATAGCTGGCCTTCTCCTAAAAACCGATAATAACAGGTAAACAAACAGTAAATTACATTCGACCGTTATCAGCCAGTTGGACTAATATTTAGTTTTAGTTGGAATATCATTTGGCGACGCGCGACGTTATCGCATAAGGAAGGAAGGTTAACATTGCGGACAGTAGTAAACAAACTGTTTAAAGCAAATTTACCTTAATTTTGGATTGGTAAATTACCTGTATGATGTCACCGACTATCATCAAGGATCCAGCCTTGGTGATGAGGTTCCCGAGGTCTACAAGAGCTGGCCTAGCTTGAGGTCTGCCGGCAAGGACGAGCAACTGAGGCCAGTAGTTCTTAACGTGCTCCCCGGTACGTGCCAAGTTGTGGGCACTTGATAAAGCTGTTTTGTAAATCTGAGCCTGCGTACTACTGCCCCAATTGACATCTGAAATCAAAATATTAGTCTTAATGCTGGAAAGCAAAAATAGTAAACGAATTCAATGTTGGATCTACCAAACCAAATATTTAAAAGAATAAAATTAACAGTTAATTTTAAAGCCGTAAATATGATCAATTACTCACCAGGTTTCCTATAGTGCACGATCAGGTACAAAGTGAAGAATATCCCGAATGTGACAAGAGACATCACCCAACTTATAAGTAGCATAATAGCCAGGCACATCAGGAATCCCATCAAAGAGAGCCATACATTGTAATACTGTAACAAAAGAATGAATAAAATTTCACATCATCATCAGCTCACATAAAGTCTCCAAGGAGCTTGAGCCTACTCTGAATAAATTTTTAGGCTTTAGTGAACCACGCTAGCCAAATGCGGGTTCGACATACCTACTTAAGTAGGCCCATAAAATTAACAAAGAAACTGACAAAATTGTTTCACAAGGTATCAAAATAAGACACTTTGCTAGTTGAGGTCACTACAATGACGGTGATTATGTATTTATCAAAATATCACACTTCGTCATCTAGTCCCAAATTAAGCAAAGCTCGTATGGAATTATGAACTGACAATTGATAAACATACCTTGGTAAATTTACTCACTTACGATTAGCTACAATACAAAACACCCAGGCCAAATCAAACAGGCAATAATCATTACTTACTCTAAAAGTGGGTCTCCAACCGAGAGGTCTGACAACAGCGGCGTGGAATGTGCAGAAATTGATGAGAGCATACGATGCCAAGTAGAAATTGGATATCAACGGCGCTATTGTGTTCAGGTCCGCTAAAAAAACAAAGATTGGATATTGAAGTTTTTATTACAAACAGGGAATCTCATTTGGGTTACCGCCCGTATGGGTGATCATTCCATGCACTGGTTTTCATATAAAACTATCATAAGTACTTCCGATGACGATCTTTAAAAAAAAGCCATTTGTACTTTACAAGGCCTTTATCGCATCACTAATTTCCTTAACACTTCCTTACGTAAAAAAATGTATGAAACAAACTAATTACCGATAAGTAAAAATAAGAGTGACACGAAGAACGTGAGCACGTATCCTCTGTAGGGCTCTCCGTGTTTCCCGTAGGGCTTGGAGAAGAAGATGAGCCCGGGGTAGATGCGGTCAACGCCGAGCGCCTGGATCAGCCGCGGGACCGACAGCAGGTTCGTCAGCGCTGTCGACAGCGTCGCCGCCCAACAACCGCCGTAGATAAACGGTCCCCATGCTGACATCAGTTGCATCACCTGAGAGTGATAAGCATACGTAAAGAATACTTATTTTTTTCTTATCACTACCCATATTTTTATACATTTACAGGTTTTAGGTCGTAGAGGCATAGATACCGCCATTCGTGAACTAAAAGATCTAAACGTTCGTAATACAATCGCATTCCGCTGTCTGTCACAGCGGGAAGCGATTATTATTTATGTATTGTAGGAGAGCCGGCAATAGGCAACAGTCAATAAAAAATGATGCCATCATTCCTCCATACACATAAATTCTCCATCGTTTTAAATTGCAAATTCAAAGTAATAAAACTATTTAAGACAATAAGTGGTTGTCATTTAATTTATGGCATTACTCGGTACTCACTGAATAGCTGTTGTGAAGGCCGTAGATACAAGGATTGGTGGTGTTGAATACGCAGTCAGAAACACCAGTGTGGTTGGTAACTGTACCGTTGTTGATGATCAGATCGGTGATGTTTCCACTGGCGTCCCGGAGAGCTCCGCCGCCAGCAAGAAGGACCATTGCAGCGTAGCTCACCATGGAGATGAGCAGAGCTAACAATGTACCTTTGGGTATTGCTGATGCGGGGTCCTGGAATTTTCAAAGATAGTAAAAATTTGTAAAAAAAAGTAAAAAAACAAGAGGACATTATTTTATTTAGCTTATGTGTAATAGTATGTGTTTTAGTGTTTGTATGTAATCAGTCTTTAAGTATATTATGGCATTTATTTTCCAGATATTATGGCAAAAGCCAAATTTGGAAAAAGCCATGTGGACTGTCCAAAACAAAAGTTTGGGATAGCCAACATGTATATTACCTAGATTATGATTCTTATAAGTACTACATATTTGTACCTTTATCATGTACAGTGAGAATAATCAATATACATACATATGTCTCCTCACTGTAATAATATCATATGACATTACTTTCCAACATATAAAAATGGGGTCAAACACCTTGAATCATTCCGTCTGCAAAAACCGTACTGTATTAAGTCTGTATAATCTATTTGACCCATTAAAAAGTGGAGTCAAACATCTCAATTTCATTCCGTGAAACCTTATGTTACGTCTTCATTGCATCTTGGTTCAGTTTTGTAAATATACGCCAGCCCAGTGTTGCGAATAGATGTGAGTCACGCATTTCATGCCACTCAATTGAGCTTAATCGATTTGGTGTCCGTTTCATGGAACAATGGTACTCATCACCCAAATTCGAGGGTCAAATAAATTGGCATTTGTATTGGCGTAATGTTTGATTCGATTTGTTTTCTTCAAATTCGCACAATTACATTTTGCTTGAAAAAGTTTAGTCACCCCACAATGATTTTATTGATTCCAATGAATATTATTGCGTTGTTTGTAATGTATTGATACACTTGTACAATCAGCATCAAAAGTGTATCAACACATTTAAATATTCAAACCCTTTTTTACGATTTTCGAACGACTAAACCAAATTCAGACAGTTGTTTTTTTTTTTGTTATAATTGACAGGATAAGGTTTGTAAAAGAAAATACGAAAATTTGACCCTTTGAATTTGTTGCTGACCGTACTAGAATATATTTGTCTGGCCATTACCTACTTTTATCCTACTAAGGGCCAATTTTTCCATCGCCAGATAACTTTATTCGACGAATAACTTTGAAATTTTGACAGTTATTTCATACAAAATCTGTCAAACGTCAATTTCATTCGTCGAATAAAAGTTATCTGGCGATGGAAAAATCGGCCCTAAACCGCAAATATGGTGGAAGTTTCACGATAAAAAGTAGCCGTGTCAATCAAGGACTGATTATCTTAGTCCATTCAGTCATTTTATCGTGAAATTATACCAAATGTAAACTCATACAAACAAACGTTTTCTTTATTATTATGAATCTTACATAAGTATAATATCCTCATAATTCACACTGAAACAATCAAGTTGTAACTCACACGGGTTATTTGTACAAAGAATTTAAAGTAAATATTTGTTTACACGCTCATAAAAGAAAAGAAACTTGAGCTAATGAATCGTAAATTAATAAGAAATTCTATTATTAATTGAAATTTATCTTCGCTTAATTGTTGTGACGTCATCGGTCATGACATACATACATACTTACGTCTATCTAGTAATAGGAGTATCGATTGCAAAGCCACGTGTAAACTTGGAATACTCTGCGCCTATTTTTAGGTCAATATTATTAATAAACATTTCTAATTTCGTTTCATGTTGTAGCTTTGTTTGAATTTCATTAATGAGAGTTGTTTTATATATCTATATGTGCTTTATGTTAGATAGGTGATATAAGTTTCTCGTAAGTATAATATATACATATGTAATGAATTAGTGTTTGTGAGTATGATCTTTGTGATGACGAAAAAATGACGAAAAACATGACAAAACGCATTCGTTTAAAAATTGACGTATGATACTTTTTATTCTGTAATTCTTCTTAGCTTAGTTACCAGCTGAGTTTACTGAATATTGAAAGACATACTGAGTGTATGAAACACTATTTAATTTTCATCATAAGTAAGTACTTAGTTCTCGATTCCAGATAGTAATACTCAAACGACTACATATAATAACAACTAGTTACATATGAAAAAGGTAGTTTGTTAATATTTAATTAGAAACAGACACATGTCGAGTAATAAAATGGTATTTTAAACATTTTTATAAACAATCTTCTTACACATCAACACGTTTAGAATTCATAGAACTGTTTAATAAATAACTACAGTAAGTAAATAGTTGTTACATTATAGTAGGTATACAAAGTACTGTACTAGCATGAATTTACCTACACATCTATAAATACTTTAAGTAATACTAGTAGCGCCCCGCGGTTTCACTCGCGTAGTTCCCGTTCCCGTAAGAATACGGGGATAAAATATAGCCTATATCACGCACTGATAAATTAGCTTTCCATTAGTGAAAGAATTTTTGAAATCGGTTCAGTAGTTTCGGTACCTATTCGTTCCTAAACAAACAATTAAATCATTCCTCTTTATAATATTAGTCAGATAGTCAGAAGTCAGATAAAGAATCAGAGTCGCTCCTAAACTCGTAACTGCTATTTTAGCTTAGCACATTGACAACATCGTAACATACACCCAGAACAAAAAACACACTAATTAAAAAACTAATATTAGGGCCCTGCTCAGACATACAGGCGATTCGACTCTCTTTCTATCGTTCGGCCCGTTGCGTCCTGTCTGCGCCGCACCTAAGGAACGTATTAGGCGTAAAAAAATATGAGTAACTTCACAAACCTTAAGATCTCCAGATATATTAGCGCCAGCCTGAATGCCAGTCACAGATGGGAAAAATATAGCAAACACGCTGAAAAAGTCTTGATTCAGATTCTCACTGTATCTGTAATCTGTGTAGAAGTTCTCTTTGAGGGTTTCACCTGAAACAAAATATAACGATACAGTGCGTGTATATGTTTAAAAAATCACCTTAATAATATACAATTTACGCTTTCCAGTTAGCGCGGACCAAGTCGTCAGTGTGTGGTGACCATATAAAAGTTCTTTCTTTCTTACTTACTCGTAAGCTCGTAACCAATCTTTATTATTATGCGTACGGGTCCTTAACAGCCCCGTAAACCATTTTATTATGTCATTAAGTTTAGCTTTGGCGACAATAAAGTGTAGTAGATAACGAATGCAGTTTTTTTTTAACATAATCATTCACTACATCATCCCATTATACTGACCCCTAACTAAGCTCGAAGCTTGTATCTAGGGTATCAGAGACTACGTACACACTCATTCACACACACATACCCAGACCGAGACAAACATTTGTGGTTCACACAAATATTCACCCGAACGGGAATTTAATTTTTGAATTTTCCGTACACATGAAAATACAAAAAGCCTTTCGCGCAGAATTTTAAACCACATTGGCTGAATGATTCGAAAGATTACTCTAGGGTGTACTTAAGTTTACTTCTAATACAGTGAACATATACAAAAATACAATGCCAATTTCGTATAAAGGTATAAGTTGGTAGCCGACTGCAGACAGCAGCAGCAGACCACACGTCGCCGCCTAACGTCATCATGACACTTCGCCGTCTATTGCTCGGCGACGCGAAGCTAGCTTCATGTCGCTCACTACGAATGTGATTTCATAGAAATACATACAAACCACTAGTGGCGCGGCGAACGTGTGGTCTGCTGCTGCTGTCTGCAGTCGGCTAACAACTAATACCTTAAATTACTAATTAGAGAATTTGACTCACAGATGCAACTTACCGCTAAATCCAACAAATCCACGGGCTATATCTGTAGCGTCCTTAGGGCCCATTATAGTACCCACAACGAAATCAACCATAGCTCCGACTATAATAGCTACCAGGAAATTCTGTTGACAAGAAAATAATATTTCGTTATTATGGGCAAATGATAATGGTATGGTATGGTACGGTAATGGTATGTAACTACTGCCGACAATGGAGATCTGCAACTCAAGAGTCATAAGTTGCTACTATCTAAGCTGGAAAATACGATTTTCTTGAAGGTATGAATTGAAGTTTGTATTGTTGCTTAATTAATGTTGTCTTGTCTCACTACGTTTGCTGTCAGAAGGGTCGCTGCCAGGGTTCTGTCGGAAGACCAGCGCTCCATCGTGACTTAACACGATGGAGCTATAGCTGAGACAGAACCATTTCAGCACACCTTTTATTTTGTTTCCTTTTTATTTTTTCTTCGATTTTTTTTTCTCTGTATTGGTGTCTGAATAAATGTTTTCTTTCTTTCTAAGTTCGCATCGGGAAGTAAGTGAGACGATTTGTTCCATATTTTTTTTTGACATTTTAGTTGGAAGAAAGGAGCTAATAAGTTAAAGAAATTAAAAACACAATCATATAAACAAGCTTCTTTCCGCAGCAATGACGCAGACGATGCCGCGAGCGGAAAGCTAGTTCAAACATAGATAGTGTAATAAAAAGTGAATCATAGCAACGCCACCACGTGTATGAGTTATAATAACTGAAAACGTAGCGTAAATAAATGTCTGAATTAGCTCCGTAATGATTTTAATAACTACATTTTATGTTCTTTTAAATAGGAGAGTACGATTTAGATTTAAATTTATTTATTTTTTTTATTTTTTTCATTCTTTCAATGTATTTCGCTCAATGTATTATCAAGGCATCTTTCTTATACCTGAGTCTGTTGTGACCAAAAATGAAAAACAAAAAACAAAAATTGGTTGTAAGGGAAAATTAGCTTTGTGAATTTTTGGCAGGCCCTAGAGTTTAGGTGGTTGGACATTTTGACATTGTGAGTCAAATTGACTCCCCTACTTATGAGCTCGCCAAATGCAAAAATGTAAAACAAGACTAAGCGTGGCAGGTCACAATCTATAGGATTCCGTAATTACAACTTTATTAAGTTCGGTATAAAAATTTCCAAGTGCGTACTTTTTAAATAATCTCTATGTTAACAGAGCTCACTCAACCGTAATACAATATAGTTTTACTTTTAATTTGTTATATTTTACTACCTACATATAATTAATTGCAGTGTGTAGAAACTGTAGTAGTTTTACTACAATTCACACTTCGATTCGTAGCCCTGAATCAATCATTTGAACTACAAACCTGTAAATTAACATTAAGGTATCATGACACATGTCAATGTTAAAATTTAAATTACCTATTTTGCTAAGAGTAAATTATAGACGGTAGATAAATTCAAAAGACGTTATTGTGGGCATTACAAGTGTTTGATATCGTGTAAACTGTCATTAAAATACGATTAGGTAAACACTATGCAAAGTCACACACAGCATACAGTCACGGACATAAAATATAAATCATTTTATTATTTCTGTTGCAGAGTGAGATATAAGTACTTAATACAATATTATCTATCTCCGTAGCTATCTATTTTAGTTACATAAATAAATCCTCCATAAATAAACCTCAATGTTTGGTAGGTGTACAGATGACTTTTAATTTCATGAGCGTTTCCGTGCTTCGGAGGGCACGTAAAGCCATCGGTTCCGGCTGTCGTACTAATATCATCGACAGTCGTTACGGGTAGTTAGAGCCCTCAAAAGTTGGTTTAACCAAAAAAATTCGTATAGCCCTCTGGGTTGTGAAGGTCTGATAGCAGTCGCTTCACGTAAAATACTGACATTCCGCCAAATCTGGTTAAACTGAAAACCGACCCCAAATAGACATGGGATAAAGGTTCGGAAAACACACAAGCTGGATTTTTCCCCCGTTTCTTCTACTTTTTATTTTATTAGAACAAACAGAAAATAAAGTTCCAAAATGTTTTACTGCTTCTTGTATCGATAGTACATTTTAGCCTTTCGCTCAAATAAACGGTCATCATGAAAACAATAACAAAATGCAACAAACTAAATAATCAAGACTCGTTACCATTTACATTATCGATTCGCGTCTTATATTTGACCATCGATTTTGTGGTTAATGTCATTAACAGTGTTATAAATAGGGATGTCGACTAAAAAAATCTAATTAGTCCGTCAAATAGATTTCGTTTCGATTTAATATTTATTCGAAATCTATCTGACGGCCTAATTAGAATTTCATTTTGTTTACCCAGTCGACATCTCTATTGTCTCTGTGTTTTATGTGGCATCGTAGCTTTCAAACGATAGGACCGATTTTGATTTAGCTTTTTTGTATGAATACGTGATCTAGGCAATCAAAATCATTTTTGGCTTACAAAAACAATAAGTTCCTTCTTGTTATAATACAAAATTAATTCCACTCGTTCCAACTATTTTAGATCCAAAGACTTTGTACCGAAACAGGTCGTTTAATGTTATGAGATTAGTAGGCACTTATAATACCAATGTGTTTAACTACCAATAAACGATTGATTAGTTTCTAATTGATCATTTAATTTAAAATTGACAACGCAGTCATTAGTTCTTTAATGAAATAAAGTCGACGTCAACAATGGAAGTTTATCAAAATGATGAACGATTGTCTATTTATATAAAGTCATTTAGCTAGAATATAATGCAATTTCCATTTTTCTAGGCATCTAGAAATAGTATGTCATTAATCATCATTAATCTTTCCCTGAAGGGATTGACGTCTCCGCAATTTGATAACGTATGCACTTGCCTGTCCGAGGCCCTACGATCAACTCTTGAGTCGAGTGCTACATGTTCCTTAATTTCTAAACATGGTACTTTCAGATCACACACGCAGTTGGTAAAAATTAAAAATTTAAAAAATCCCCAACACAATTACTTTCAAACCCCCATAACTTTTAAACGGGTCAACCGATTTTCATCAAACATGTCTAAGAACACTCACACGTAAGTCCCCTTTAATACCAAAAAAACTAAATTGAAATCGGTTCATCCGTTCGGGAGCTATGATGCCACAGACAGACAGATACACACACACACACACACACACACACACACACAGACACACAGACACACAGACACACAGACACACACACACACACACACACACACACACACACACACACACACACACACACACACACACACACACACACACACACACACACACACACACACACACACACACACACACACACACACACACACACACACACACACACACACACACACACACACACACACACACACACACACACACACACACACACACACACACACACACGTCAAACTTATACCTAACACCCCTCTTTTTGCGTCGGGGGTTAAAAATAATGATTAGGTATGCTGAGTCTACTTCTTCTCGCTGTACTAAATGCATTAATTGGCTTTACATCTAAGAACTTAATTATTTGTTTTATCCAATATCCCATTTTTTATTTGGAAAAACTACATGACTACATGTGAGATCTTTAATAAATTACACTCATCACGTAGCTGTTAACCTATTCGATAAATTAATGCTTACAACCATTTTAACCAATTTCCTCGTAAATTCGACATCAAACGAATTGTCGATTGGGAGTATGTTGAAGGACGGTCGGTACATTTAAATCCAAAACTCACTTACGAATTTGAAGAAATAATTTTACATCATCTTTTAGTACTTATACAGTTTGTATAGGAAAGCGACAAAAAGTGTGATAGATAAATGAAGTGATACAAATAAGTACCTACTTTTAATTACTTATATGTGTTTTTAACGCAAAGTATTCATATGAACTTTCCATTTAGGCGAATATCCAAGAAAACACGCAGTCAAGGCATACATAAAATCAACGGTATTCCGATAAATATCCTAAATTAGTTATGAGGCGAGTACAACAAAATATAAAGAATTTGTACACATTAATATAAGAAATCAATGATGTGATCGATCGAACAGTAATAGTATCGAAGTTAAAAATAGACATGACCGCGGCACCGAACTTTAGAGCAAAGATTTCTGTTTGCAGTCCATAAATCATATTCAGAAATCTGGGATTCATATGCTGACTGCGTTACGAACGAGAGAAATAGCTACGTCGATGATATTCAATCAAAGATTATAATCAAATTCTTGGAAGTTATAAACTATTATAAACCAAAATTTTAGAATAAGTATTTTATAAGTTCTGAGAATTGAAGACATATTCGGCGCAATACAAGGCATTTTCAAGTATTTAGGTATATACCTAAGTCTTACAAGTTTGTGTTTTCCCTACCATACATTTTATATGTATGTGCAAAATTTATTTCAAAGCTGTATACGTGAGAGTAGTCAAAATAAAGAAAAAGGTCGTTAAAAAATAGCGTTGTCAATTCCTAAATGCTATCAAAACTGAAATAAACCCAAGAACTCACCTGAGCTTTGCTCTCCCAATCCATGCCGACAGCACAAATCAAGCACATTACCAACAGAGCGATGGCTCCCACGATCCTGACGTCATTCAATCCATTGTCAATAATCTTCAATCCATGTAGACCGAGCAAATCGTTCAAGGAGTCGCAGAATCCAATTGTATTCATACTTGCGGCGACAGCGTTAGCGAAAGCGAATATTATACCAACAGACGCTCCCATCTCTGGACCCAGAGATCGGGATATAATGTAGTAGATTCCACCTAAAACAAAATAGTATGAATCATTAAATTATCTACGACTTCCTAGAAAGAGAAATTAGTAAGACCCCGGTCATCCTCCTACTGCTGCTAAAGCTCTGATAACTCTTCAAGGTCTTCCAAATCACAGTTAGCTTTAATTATTTAACAAAACGGGATGTTACGTTTGCACTGAGAGTGCAGAGCGAGACGCCGACGGCGCGGGCGTATCGCACTCCTCCTGATGAAGGCCACCGGACGTGGCTGAAACTAGTCGAGAATTTCGACTTAAATACTGCGATTTTATTATTAAACGAAACGTACGTCACGTTTCGTTTAGTAATAAAATCGCAGTTAGCTTTGCCCAAAATGGGACGCAAAACTTTTATTTCGAGTAAAAGAAGCTATTACAAATGCACTGGTCAGATGATCCTATGTAAATTTTACGAATTGATAACATGCCTACGGACCAGAATTTCTTGATTTAGTTATTTTTGCTTGATTTAACTGTAATCCACCACATCACGCAGTCGCATCTGAATCTAGTCTATCCACTTTATTTTTAGACCAGAACTTACATTTCTCTAATAAAATTTTACAACAGGTTGGTATGTTATTGTAATAATAAAGTAGTAAGAGATAGACACATTTGCCAAAGAGCTTATCAAATTTGTTGAAGTACATCGCAATATTTTAGATTTTACATGAGATCATTTGCATTTTACGATTCGATTCGTGATAGCGTTACAGCTTTGCAGCAGTCAGGCAACGTACCCAACAATAAAACATACGATCATATCTCTCCCATTGTGGCATTTGTGTCTGCAGTTTAATTCTCGCACGTTCATTACCGTAACATTTATTATCTAGTTGTTACAATAAAATAAAAGTTATATAAAATTTTGTAATAACTACAATTGTGTGATCTGCTTTAAACATATGTGGGATATCGTTGGCGGATCCTTTTCATGTTAAATTACTTTTAACTGCCGAAAAATTGTAAGGCATCATCAAACGCGTCGGCGGTATAATTGCAAATGAAGCTGCCTGCCAAATCGGTGTTTTCATGTTAGATAACTGGGTCAAGCGATTCATGATTACAATTTGCCAAACTTCGGTCACCATGTTTAGGGTACCTCCATATTGAACTCTGAATGACGTTATGTCATCCAAACTAAACGTAGGAAATTATATTTTTGTCGGTATATTTTAAAATTTCGAAGCGTGGCGTTTACATTTTACCCTTGACATTTTGCTAGTATTGACATGTCATGGACAGAGAACCGCAAAGGGTTCTCTGTTCATGACATACCACAGGAAGATCTTACAAAAAAAACAAAAATGCACTGATTGCGGAAAATTATCTCTTTACGAGTATAGATCTCTACGGCCACACTGTCGTGCGAAACTGTCGCGACAAAATCCTTTGATTTATTACTGACAGCGAGCGAAGGGCATTCGGTTCGCGGAACTGATTCGCGATAGGACGAATTCTTGGCCAGACGTGAGGACAACGCAAATGTTCGCGTTATCGCGATAAGTGTTGCCGGAGGGTAAGTATAATTTTTAATGATAACATACCTCCTTTGACTTCCCCGTTGGTACATATCGCGCTCATTGATAGAGTAGTAATGACACACACGACGGCTGATATCAGGATGATGATGAGAGACATGCCCACACCGGCCTGGGAGACCACCCAGGATATACGGAGGAACAGCATTACTCCCCAGATGTTGAGGAGGCATGGTATTAGTACACCCTGGAATGGGACTTTTAATTTATTTTCTGCCGTGTTTGACTAAGTTCAGATCAGACAGACTAGAAACTTTCGTATAATAATTCCTGGATTTGAACCAAAACTATTAGGTACTGAAGATAATAAAAGAAGATTGGAGGGATTCTTGTTCAAACATTAGATTGATTTCGATAAACGTACACAGAGGTTCAGGTTCCTTAAAACGACAACTCACCTGAATCCATCCTAACTTAATTCCGTGTGCAGGAGTAGGTGATTTAGTATCTCTTTGTCTTTGTTCTTTCTCGTCCTAAAACAATAAAACAAACAAACACGTTAAATGGTCGTCAAACAAGGATTATCTTCACACCTTCTGAGGTAATATTTCCAAGTCTCGTTGATACATAAACAAACAATGGTTTATTATCTTTAGTAAGTAGTGAGTCGTAAACGTGATGTTGGTAAATCATTATCAACAAATGTGTGCGACAAATGACTGACAGACGGACATTACCGCTACTTGATGGACACAGAATGTAATGTGTGCACTGCTGATATAATTATTGTCATACTTTTCAGAGTTCTCAATGCCGTGTGGAAAATTTAAACTTTTTAAATGTTCCTCTTTAAAAATGAGGAAAACATAAGTTGAAGTCGTGGATTATCGTTTATTCTAGCCTCTAAACAAGTTTCCTATTAAAATAATTTGAGAAAAACTAAAGACGAAAACTTTTTTTAGTAGGTACTTAAATATATTGCAAAATTAATATTTCGCATGTATTTAGGTAAGTGATACAAAAAGAAAGAAATAACTTGATCGACTGTTAAAAATCGAGGCACAATACATGTACATAAATATTCGTAGTTTAGAATTTTCAAAAGTTTGACATTTTCCTAATAATGATGTCATGTCACTTGACGTTTTCTGTCACCTAGAGCGGTTTTAGGTGGTTTTAACTAGCGGTAACCACCCTTATACTCGTATGATGAATTTAAACTAAGTTTGTTTAACATAAAAAAAAACTATTATGTATGAATATGTTAGTTCTTTAAACGGAAAACATATTTAATTAAAACACGCCTATTACACAGACCTAAGTAATAAAATTTTAATTAATGAAAATTATAGAAACTACTTTATATTCAATGGTTTAGACTAAGATTAATTAAGTCATAAAATATTTTTATGCCAGGATTAAATCGGCATAAAAGTATAGCAAAATACATAAAACCAAGTTGACGTTATTCATATTTTCTACTGTTATAGTTTTATATTGAGTAAGACGTTTATCGACGTCATAATTTCATTGGTGCCGAAATGGGAATAAACCAAATTATCATTTTTGAAATGAGACTAATTTATTCAATTTTTTTAAACCTATATACGATTATCAATTTATTTCTAAGAAAACTAACAACAATTAGGAATTACTTATACTTACTTAAGTATCAAATAATTAGTTAAAGGTATAAGGATAATAAACAGTCTTTAACACATGCTCTAATCGGCAAAATCAATATAAATACAAATAAAACTTAATAAATACTAATTACAATTATTATAATTCTGTACCAACCTTGAATGCAGTTTACGTTAAAATAACATGCAGTCACAATAAATATGTAACTTTCTCATTTATTAGAGAAAATTAATAAGTAAACTTAACACTAGACTAGAGCGAGACTAACAAGATCTGGTTTAAACCCGAGACAACGATTACTTAACGATAACTTAATTATAGTATAATTTCTTGTCTACATTAAAGCGTGTTTTATTTATTGAACGTTAATAATATATAAACAAGCCTTATAATTATAGATTTACACGTTGATATTTATTTATTGTTATTTATGCAAACCTTCTTCATTTATCGCTTTTTATTAGTAAAAACCGTATCAAAATCCATATAATACTCGTAGCGTAGAAAAATATGAGTATAAGCGACTTTAGTTAGTCCGATTTAAAATATTTTTGCATCAAAACCGTTGTAATCACGAGAGAAATCGCGGGACACAGTCACTAAGTATCACTACATGGTATAAAACGAAGTCACTGTCGTTTTCTGTCTGTCCTCTAAATATGCTTAAATCTTTAAAACTACGCAACGATTTTGAAGCGGTTTTCTTTAATAGATAAAGTGATTCAAGAGGAAGGTTTTTGCTTTAAATCCCCGCATCATTACGGGAGCGGGAACTATGCTGACTAAACCGCGGGGCGTCGCTAGTAGGTAATAAATAAAATTTAAGAAAACAATGCCCGACCTTTTCAAAACCATAATGACTTGAAGATTTTTGGTCTATTTTTTAAACGGCCATGAATAACTGAATCGCCTTCTACCAAGGTAAATGATAATGTTTTGTGGGGCATTTATCACTCTATGTGTGCCGATTTTCCGCTTTTCATATCAGCATTTTTTTCTGAGCTAATAACTAAGAATGGTTATCGTACTGGACTGCCAAACTGGGTTGCGAGTTCGATGCCCAATCAATGTTAGTTATGTCATAAAACTTTTATAATTATTATATTTTCCCGTCAAGGATATACCTACGATAAAAAATCGTCGGTTTGGAACTAAAAATCCTCTCATTACCAGCAAATAATATTAACGAGTAAATAATAACATGATTCCGTGAATAAAATATGGTTATTTAGGATGAGTTACAACATGTTACATACGAGTTGATCACCTAAATTTTAAATAATTATAGTTTAGTTTATTTATAATCATCGTATAACGTACCTACTATACATACATCCGAATAATCTTTTATTTTCCTACACAGTCATGTGTCATCATCATCATCAACAATAAGAGCTGTTGCTCTTGTCGGTGTCACATGTGCAACTCCCTCCATCTGCCCCTATCCAATGCAGCCTCCTTTTCCTCCTTATACCACACGACAGCATCCCTATCTTTTATCTGACTCATGTAACCGATCCCTTCCTTTTCTTCCTTCTACTTTTCCCTCCAAGATGTTAAATATAAAACTTTCATGTCGTACAAGGTGGTCTTTTAGCACACATTTCCTAAAATCTTGAAAAGTAATAAAATTTCTTACCTCTTCCGTAATCAAGTGATCGCCGTGCAATTCCCCAAGACTGGGCCGTTTCAACGCACGCTTAGAGTTTCTGTAGTTCTCCATCCTCGGTAACGCTTCTCTGGTGAGTTGGGCAAGGGACCGTTTCCGTCTCCACCCAGCATCGTGGAGCCAAGTATCTGATTGGGAAGTAGGGCTGATACCTCCAACACCCCGCTCTGTGTCACCCTGCAGTGGACGCGATATGATGCTCGCACCCATGTGGATGCCATTCTTTTTCTCTCCATCTACTGTGGATACTGTGAATCTGGTACAAAAAGAAAATACCTGTTAGTAATATACCTGTTATCCTGGTACATACTAACTGTGCACTGCAGTTTTACCCGATTTTAATATTAATTAAGGAAAATTTTGTGATGAAAAGTAACCGAAACTCTATTTCTGGTCTTAATAAACGTCTGTACCAAATTTCATTAATCGGCACAGTAGTTGTTGCGTGAAATAGTAACAAATATCTATCCACACATTCAATTTTGTTTGGCAGTCCCGCATACCGACTAATCTACCACTTGGGTTGTTACACTAATATTATAAAGAGGAAACATTTCTTTGTTTATTTGTAATGAATAGGCTCCGAAATAACTGAACCGATTTCAAAAATTCTTCCACTAATGGAAAGGTAATTTATCGGTGCGTAACATAGGCTATATTTTATCCCCGTATTCCCATGGGAACGGGAACTATGCGGATGAAACCGCGGGGCCCTACTATTCATAGATACATCTAAACTAATATTATAGAGAGAAAAGATTTGACTGTTTGTTTGTATGTTTGTTAGTAACGAATAGGCTCCGAAACTACTGCACAGATTTAAAAAAATCTTTCACTATTGGAAAGCCACATTATCGCGGAGTGTCATTGGCTATATTATATTTACGCGAGTAAAACCGCGGGGCGCTGCTAGTACTTGTATAAGAATGCAATATATTTCTTGTAAATCTTGTAATTGTAGTAAATATATGATTAAACAAGGAGCACTAGTTAAGCCGTTATCAACATCTTGACTTTGAAAATTTTATTTCACTCACTGTAGTTAGTGTATTGTGACGGTCGTAAAGATAACGATATTTACTCCACTTTGAGTATTATATGGAAATGTGGATTTGAACTAATCTTTCATTATTATTTACGTAAATAATATATTAAATGCATAACTATTATACAGTTAATAATATGGAAATCTGTAATTTTGAATGCAGATGAAAATAAATGCAATACTTATCTAAACTCGTCTTATAAATAGAGTTTATTTCTTTGGACGCGTTAATCTCAAGAACTATTTCCATTTATTTTTGCATGCCTGTTTACTGAGGAAAGCTAAAGGCTGTATCACTTCTCAAGAAAGTGAAGCTAATCCTTAATAAGATATTTCCGCAAAGTGTCACACATTTCTAAACACATCTTAGGACGAGGATTATATCTATCTAAATACCTATATACAGGGTGTCCGGTCATCGATGTCGGATACTTTAAGGGGGTAAAATATGGTATTTTTTGTCGACAAATCACGATTCCAATTTTCTCTAGCTACCTCCATTACAAAATGGCAGCCATTTTGTTTTTTTCAACTCGACGCACGGGTGCTTGTACTGATTTAGTCATTGCTATCCATGTAAACGTCTTGGGAAGATGAAAGATGTCTCATTTGAAAGTAAATAATGTAGGGTATTATTGAATGTAAGATTTCATTCCATATCTCAATTATAAAATAACAAAAAATCATTACAAAAATAAAAATCAATATTTTTTTACAGATTTTTTCTGCATTTTTTAATTTTTTTTTAAAATTTGACCCATTAACCTACGTTTTTCATCTTGTTTTTTTATAGTACAGAATATTTACTTAAAAAAGAATCATACATCTCATAGCCTTATGTATGATAGTTCTAAAGTTACGATGGTTTGAATATGATCCTTAGCCAAGAAAATCGTCTCGTATTGCGAGGAGTGCTCGACGTGCTCGCCCATGGGAATGCGTTGTTGGGATTATCTGACTTGGACTATTATTAAGTCCGTCTAAGTGAAGGTAATTAATAAAAAAATGCTACATTTTATTCCATATCTTTATCAAAAAATAACAAAAGAGGATGACAAAAACAAAAACAATTATGTGTTTTTGTAATTTTTTTAGATTATTTGTCTTTTTCTTAAAAAATGACCATTAAGCTACTTTTTTCTTTGTTTTTAATAGTACAGTTTATTTATTTAGGATAGTTCAGAAGGTTAGACAGTTTGAATATGACCCTTAGCCATACAGTCCCACGGACGAGTAATCCTGAGAATGCGAGGCGATTTTCACGGTTAAGGGTCATATTCAAACCTCCGTAACTTTTGAACTATCATACATAGAGCTATAAAATGCATAGCTTATTTTTGAGTAAATATCCTGTACTATTAATAAACAACAAAAAAAAATTAGCCTTATGGGTCAGTTTTTAAGAAAAAGACAAATAATCTAAAAAATATACGAAAACACATAATGATTTTTGTTTTTATCATCCTCTTTTGTTATTTTATGATAAAGATATGGAATAAAATGTAGCATTTTTTGATCAATTACCTTCACTTAGACGGACTAAACAATAGTCCAAGTCAGATAATCCCAACAACGCATTCCCATGGGCGAGCACGTCGAGCACTCCTCGCAATACGAGACGATTTTTTTGGCTAAGGATCATATTCAAACCATCGTAACTTTAGAACTATCATACATAAGGCTATAAGATGTATGATTATTTTTTAAGTAAATATTCTGTACTATCAAAAAACAAGATGAAAAACGTAGGTTAATGGGTCAAATTTTAACAAAAATTAAAAAAAAAGCAGAAAAAATCTGTAAAAAAATATTATTTTTTATTTTTGTAATGATTTTTTGTTATTTTATAATTAAGATATGGAATAAAATCTTACATTTAATAATACCTTACATTATTAACTTTCAAATGAAACATCTTTCATCTTCCTAGGACGTTTAAATGGATAGCAATGACTAAATCAGTACAAGCACCCGCGCGTCGATTTGAAAAAAACAAAATGGCTGCCATTTTGTAATGGAGGTAGCTAGAGAAAATTGGAATCGTGATTTGTCGACAAAAAATACCATATTTTACCCCCTTAAAGTATCCGACATCGATGACCGGACACCCTGTATAACTCAAAGGCATCTCAAAGGTGACTGGCTGACTGACTGACATAGTAATCTATCAACGCACAGCCCAAACCACTAGACTGTAATTTACACACTGGATGGGACTAAAAATTTGGCATGCAGGTAGATGTTATGACGTAGGTATCCGCTAAGAAACTACCCCGGCGATAAACGTAAATTCTGCTGGAAGTCATTATTCCACGCGGACGAAGTCGTGGGCTAAAGCTAGTTTTTAGTATAATTGTACCTTCTATGCATCACAAAAAGTACATATTTCTTTAGTACGAACCTCTTATCATCCATCGTGAAGGTCGGCTGACTACCGGAAACTAGTCTTGTACGAAACCACTTCCCGCAATTTGATTGTTACATAAAAGTTTGTTGGCGTAGCTCTTAACCACATAGTTTTCTTCAATCTGGGCCTGAAAATAAAGATAATGTAAGGAAAATATATTAAACTAACACTACTTATCTGTTATAGATATTCTTTTTAATATGTACATGTTAATATAGATAATCTATATTAATACATATTAAAAAGAGGAAAGATTTGACTGTTAGTTTTCATTGACTCCGAAACTGCTAGATCGATTAAAAATCACTATAAGGTTAAGTTTACTTTTTAGGGATAAACATAGCCTATTATTATCCCGATTGTCCTCGGGAAAGGGAACTATGCGAATAAAACCGCGGGACGCTCGAGTAAAGTATAAATTGTTCGATGTTTAAAATACAGTCAAAGTTTAATCAATGTTTCTCATCTTCATAAAGCAACTTGACTCTTGACTAGGATTATAAGTGTGTCACTGTGTCTAGGGTATCAGACACTACGCAGACTCATTCATATACAGCCAGACCTAACCTAGATAACAAATATGGATCATGTAATATAAATAAACAATAACTTAAATCTTATTCATTGGGATCCTTTTACGAAAGTGATGAGACTAAAAAAAGATTCCGACGAATTGAGAAGGAACTCCTTTTTTGAAGTCGGTTGATGAAGTCGGAAGTCGGAAATAGTACATGATGCCTACTTAATGCTTTCTGATTTGGATTAAGTATTTAAAAATTTTAATTAACGGGGTAAATCCCCTTATTATAACAGTCAATTACGTCATTCATAACAGCAAAGATAATATTTTGATACTAGCAGCGGCCCGCGGTTTCACCTGCGTAGTTCCCGCTCCCGTCGGAATTTCGGGATAAACTATAGCCTATGTTCTTTCGTCATTCCCGCTCCCGTAGGAATTTCGGGATAAAAAGTATTCTATGTTCTTTCTCGGACCAAAAGCTACCCCTATACCAAATTTCAAGTCAATCGGTTCAGTAGTATAGCCGTGAAAAGGTAACAGACAGACAGACAGAGTTACATTCGCATTTATAATATTAGTTAGGATTATAATTAATAATTAATAAATTAATATAAGTAAGGATTCTGTGAAACAATTAGTACAAGAAACAGGTTTTTATTTTTGGTTATGCGATCGACGCGTTTTGGACATGAGCTGTTTTGAGTTTTTGATACGCAATCATACATTCTTAGGTCTTATTTGTTGGTAAGATTCAATTCACGGTCTCAATTTTTCTTCTCAAAACTACCTTCATAAATAAGGTACAAAAATACCATAAGAGCTAATAAATTGAACTATAAATTGATTTACAACTAAAACAACCTACGTATCTTAATTTATTTTAATTTCTAATCATAAACCTGTCTGGAAATAAATTCGTTCACGTTTTATCAACTCGGTGTTACCGGACACGTGACAATGATGGTCTGTGTCTAAAGATTAATTCACTTTATTATATTTATTATGCATCTACGCACAATTAGTGCAATACTTGAACCGTGACAAAATAATTGCAGCTGATGTGCAATCTGATAAGGTGCTAAAGTTATACGAAATACCTGTTTTTATACACGTATGTTGAGATGATCTCTTTATTGGGATTAAGAAGTACATATGAATGATACTAAAAACTGTACGATTTCAACCAAAAATGATATAAAGGCATCAAATTAGTAAACCTAAAAGTCCACGGGATTAGGATTAAGGTGGGTGTAAGGGCACACGTATTCCGTTACAAATACGAAAAAATATTAAACAAATATGAAAGTATTTTAATAATTCATGCGTCTATGAATTTATTATTAAATACATATTCAATGACACGTACCATATAAATATAATGAACAAGTTTAGAACGAACGAAGAACCTTTAATACTTATTTGTTATACCTTAGAAAATAAGTTCATTAATTATAATAAAAGTATTACTAGGTATATTAATTGCAATCATTTTTTTTCACGGTCTTAGCCTTATCCTCGATAGTTTGGACGCTGTGTTGATAAATAAGTCAGTCAGTAGGACAGATCTGGTTTATAATTATGTATGTTTAGATATCTACGTCACACAAACGTTGAATGATTCCAAAACAGGTTTCAAAGAATGACCTAAAAACTTTATTTGCAAAATGTTTGAATTCTATTTACATTTTAATAAGTTTCATTATTGATGTTAGTTCCTATTTATTTCGGAAAAACACCTTCTTAGTAAGAATTACTAATTAGAAAGTTATATCGAGGGAAGAGTCTGTTTCGGATAGAAGTAAGTAGAAGAAGTGGTCTGATACACCGATAAAGCACTTCATTTACAATTTATAGATAAATTTTCGTGACCACGTTTAGGTTTGGCACAACAACGCTGTCCGTATAGTTCTGTATAAAAAAACAATAATAATACATAAGTCCCCATAGTTTCCCAATATCCAGTCCATTGAACATCCCATTCCCATAGCCCAGTCGTAGTTTTCCATATATTTGCAATAGTCCCAGCAGAAACCGGGGACTGTTCTTGAATGCATTTTATAGTGTTATACAGGGATAGTCGCCGGTTTATACATCCTTTACAAAAGATTAAAAATTTCAAAGGGCTTCCGTGTGTTGGCCCCATACTAGCCTTCCAAAAGACCGGGACCCTATATGAATATATGAGTCCCCGTGAGTCGAAAACAAACATACATAAGTAAGTAAGTGAGTATCTAAGTTTGTAGATAGTTTGTAGAACCTGATAACATGACAAAAATCGTATGCAAAATTCCACAGATTTATACAGTTACTAAATCCTCACCAAAAAAAGCTGGTTTGGCGACTTGCTTGCAATTTACGACGCGTAGCTAAATAATCAATCTTTACCAAAATTCTGTGAACAAATTTTTGTTTTATTTTTCAAAACAGGCAGTAAGAACAAGTTTTTTATTATGTAAGTATGTATTGATGACATATTGCTACTATAAAATATCCGGACACACATCGCCTAACCCTAAATATGGATCTAGACTACGAATAAACCAACTTACTTGTATACTTTTTTATAAATACATAATAAAACAAACAGACTCCATACTCACAGATCATGGAGTCAGTTAATCCGTCCTAATTTGTGTTCATAAACACAAATGTGTTGTCTTGAACGGGAATCGAACCCGTTACCTTCGGCAGACAGGGACGACCAACACCACTCTGCCGTTGCGTAGTGACATCATCACATCATATACTCGTATGTATAAGCAACGTGAGTTGGAGTCGAAAGCTTGCGTACAAAGGCTTTCGAAGACGGTTTGTTGTGGTTCCATCTGGTTCAATCCAGTTATCTATGGAACCCGGCGTCGTCGCGTGACTAACTGCCACCACGTTTGCTATAACTTCGTACCATGGCACTGCAATGTTAGCTTTTCGACGACTTTAAAGAATTTTGTTTAGATTTATAAGAAGGAAAGACATTTTTAATCAGTTAAGTAGTTACTAACCAAACTTTCAATAATAACATAACCATACACTCCGCAATCTCATTATAGTAACTGACCCCTAAGTTTGTCACTTGTAATACAAACAAACTTCACCTCTAATGTTGTTTTTTCATATCTTCGATATGTGATCAGTCATAACTTGTTCCTCGTAGTTGCTATCACATGGGAAAAAGTAATTAAGAATTTCTTGTTTACAAACTTGTAACTGATCTGGAATCAATTAAGAACTTTTGCATCGATTGTATCGATCAAATTGGAATAACGCGTGAATTCTTGTAACTGACTGCTTGAAAGGATTATGATATCTATTTCTATAGTAGTTAAAGCCTATATTGTTTGTCAATTAAGCTTTTTGATGTTTGAGTCTTAGAGAATATACTGACGCATATACGATACGTCCATACTACGAGCACAGGGGTATTCTGAAAACCAGCGCTGTTCACGCAGCAATTCCGCTGAGAATACTCCTCTGCCCCTTCATGTACTGATTAAATATTGTAATTTTAATGTGTTTTGTAATTCTGTATGTTTTGGGGCAATAAATGATTCTTATATATATCCATTGGTTAGATACTCTGGTTTGAGTTTATTACTTATTAGTACCTTAAAAGTGAAGCCTTTTGAAGGTCACACATAATGTCATCATTATTAAGGTAATTGACATAAACTCCGGTAAGCGTAAGGATAACCTTAACAGTAGGTACAAATATAACAGATACATAATGTGTATCTACAATGTATTCATTGTTTGCGTTATTGGACGTAAAAGGGAGGTTTTGTTTTCATAAGCAAAGAATCATTTCACACCTACAAAGTACGTTTAGTATCTACTTCTGTGATAAGTTGTGTCACTATGTTCGATTATGGACTAAAATGACGTTTTTAGTTGGTAAATAAGAGATTTTAGTTTACTAACTATGAATAGGTAAGTGCATCTGTAAGTACCTAAGTCTGTGTTGTAAAAGAAAACATTCGGATATAAGCTCAAATATGAGTATAAAATTCAAATAGCCTCTCAATTGGCGACAAAAGCAGGTGGTGATAGCAATATTTTCTATATTTGTAATGTTAAGTTATTGCGTCTTAAGTTAGAGTCAACAGCAACACATGTTAGTTTTCCCACGTTTTCTTCAAAAAAAGATAAGTAAAAAAGATAAATTATATCCATACTTTTCTATTATTTGAACTAAAACACTGCTGAATAAAGATTTGAATAAATCTTCCAAATAGTTTTACGTTATACATTTACTTACAGCTGTTTTATTATTCCAATTTTTCCGCAATAATTGAATAAACACAAGGCAAATTCGTTTTATCAATAGTTCTTGATTGTAATGCTAAACAGTAACATTCCTTTACACAAATTATCCTCAGCTGTTATATAAAACAAATTAAGAACATTAACAATTGATTAGTTACAGAGCTATGTATGTTACACTTTAATATTCGTAGTGATATCTACGTTCGTACAGTCAGCATCGAAAGTAGATTCTCTTTTTCGAACCTTTATCCCATGTCTATTTTGGGGTCGGTTTTCAGTTTAACCAGATTTGGTGGAATGTCAGTATTTTACGTGAAGCGACTTCCATCAGACTATCACAACGCAGAGGGCTATACGAAATTTTTTGGTTAAACCAAATGTTAGACTTTTGAGGGCTCTAACTACCCGTAACGATTGTCGATAAATGTTAGTACGACAGCCGGGGCTTTACGTGCCCTCCGAAGCCCCTCCGGAGATTAACAGATTTTAATTTTAATATTCCTATGATGTAGACACCATAATCTTTCGACTAGTTCAGCAGTTCAGCCAAATACATCCACATATTCATACCTATATTCATAGCTTTTTGTTGCTTTCCTCAATCACACCATGTCTTTAACATCTAAAAATAAAATAGAACCAAGTAATTAATGCCAAAGTATTCCCTAGAACCATGTACTTTTCTTATTCCATACAAAGTATTCCCAGCTATATTTTCGTGTGTCTGCCTACTTCTGACCCTGACTGTACAAAACAAATGAATCAAAATGGCACAATTAAGACCTACGTTTCTCAGAATATGTAAAGATGTAGAAACAGGAAGAGATTGATGTAACAAGCGGTCGATTTGAAACACACGTCACTAGTGTTGTAAGGGATAATTCTGGAGCAAGCCGACGGTTACGACTCTCCATGAACTGAATTATTGTTTGTTTATACCGCATTACGTGCTTAATATTTTAGGTATAGCCATTGGGATTGAGAAATAATATAAATAATGTTATTTCTTTTAACACTACGCGTTGAAGTAATGTTTGTAACCTCCTTCTTCTTAGTTCAGTTTTGGCAGAGTGGTCGTGAGTTTATGTTAATATTTCTGTCATTGTAGGCACTGAAGTGATAATCTGTTTTGTGATTATAGATACATGCAGATATAGCAAAAATAAAAGTCTTTGCGGTAGCGAAAACCACTTGGCTATGTCTTAGTTCTGGGAAAATAACAAGAACTTTTCACTTTCGTCCAAGCAGAGCTCGGTCGCCTCTGTTTATACTCATTACAAAGTATACGGACCTACTTACTATCATGATAACATGAGGAACAACATCAAAACAATTTGCTTCCTACAAAATGGCATTTACTGTCAATTTAAATGTTCCCATGACAAATGTTTACGAGTATTAGACAAATACAGTAAACATACATACATAATAAGTTATTTGTTTTGTTGTATCTGTAATTTTGTTCAATCTCACTTATCCAATATCCTTCCACATTTGTAGGTAAAATTACAATAATTTTAAAGAAACATGATTTAAGGTGTAGTACTTTTTGATAATGACATAATGATAATGTTCAAGGGAAAAAGATAAACATAATTTTATATTTGAATATTATTCTGGGTGTGTGTGAATGAGTGTGTGCGTAGTTTCTGATACTCTAGATACAAGTTTCGAAATTAGTTAGGGGTCAGTTACTATAATGAGATGATGTAGTGATTAACATAACATAACATAAGCATATGTTATGTTAATATGAACCTTCTTGACTGCCTTTCCAGTGGCGATTTCTGGTTGCATGTGTACCTGCCCAAGTAATTATCAAAAGGACCAAGATTCGCATCTTGTTTCAAATTGATTCTAGTTTCAGAAGGGATATTAAATTAAATGACGGCGATTATTTCTCCTCACCGAAGGCTTTTCCCCACAGCGGGGATCTTAAAAGCCTATAGGTATAGACCTTTACCGAAAAAAATACAAAGAGAAGTCATATTTTTAGTTTTTCTATATATCTCTCTACCCCTAAAGTTTCCACGAAAAACCTAGCTCAGAGTTTAGTAAGTAAAACCACGGGGTATACGTAGCTACAAGTAAATTTATACCCCAAAGCCGGTTCCTCACCTGTTGATAGCTATGTATCCACGGTGTTCACTACCAATTAGGAGGGGTGTGCCGGGGCGTTGATTTTAATGGAATTACGTTATTTAAACACATTGCTAAGTACGACAGTTTTGTTTCCGATAAAAGCAACCTTGGAAATGTAAAAATATTTGAGTCAAAATTAGTTTTAGATATAGCCGTCATTTTTATTGTTATTCACGTAGTTACTTGTCTAGTCCCATTGGAAATTCAGGATAAAATGTAGCCTGTGTTACCTACATCTTTGAACATTTATACTATCAGCGAGAGTTCTATCAAATTGATTCCTTATCAATCCTTTGTTTTTTTTAAATAAACTCGTATAAATAAGGCCTATTATTAAACCTGTTGTTTTATACGAATAAAGCTTTATTAATATAAGCACTAAGCATTTTAATTATCAAATAATTTTAGTAAATATGTTTGACATGATAGACAACCAGCAGGATAAGGTTCCATATTGTTATTACTACTTTCCAAAGCAAACTAATCGAGGTACGAGTTAATTGGTAATTGGTAAGTGTTACTACGAGTATAAGATTATTGTGACGTCATCCAGGGAGTGTCGGTTTAATCAAGTAATAGTTATGATGAGCTCGGAGCCGCCCACGGTTAGACCCAACTACGTATTACCTACGTCGTGTTAATATACCTAACCTAGTAGATAGGGGGTGCGGGAATCTTCCCCGTAATTACAACTCTATTGCTTTTTAGTCGTGGAAAGTTTTTGTTTTTGTAATTTGGTGGGTTGGTTTGTGGGAATGAATTGGTGTTGATAAGATGTTGCTGAATTGTTTTTACATCGAAAGCGCAACTTCATTCATTCATATTATCACAATTCGCATTACACAAAGGGTACTATTTATATGGATATTTTAAAATTGGTTGTGCGTATTTTTATTTTAGTCGTATTTGTCGTATGTGTGCGTTAGTCTAATTTCTGCCACATATTTACGATAGCCTCTCTCTATTAGAAGAAGTGAGATGCGTTCACGACCTACAGCGTCTCCTCTCGACTCAATCTAAAAACGTATATTTTTTTTACATTTTACGTTCTGTTTATGACGCTCAAATGGCTAAATGTGTTTGTATACTACAGAACTCATTGGAAAACTTTTTACTCAGAAATCCCCGTCGGGGATCCCCGTGAGCAACACCGCCTGTTTGTATAAACGCCTCCAGGGCAACACTGATTCATAATGAACGAATTATTCTTGAAAAGGTTAAGATAATAAAACATGAATTATTCATATTGATACGATTAAATTAGATACTTAATTAAGTGCTTTACCTTATACAAGAAGTTTATAAAGTACTTACTACTTAATGAATGATTTTTAAATAGGTATTGATGAATCTGATGAGTAATTAGTTGATGACGTTGAACCTAACTAGTAAGTTTGTCAATCAACTAATATTTTTTGTGAGTACAACGGGCACTAGCCTGTTGTAAATACCAACAGTAAGCCTGTCTACGTCATACGATGTCATAGTATTGTATTCTGCGGTTTTTGATAATCACAAAAACACTCACTTTAGGTCCAGCTTTTTGCTTATTCATAGACAGACCAAATACCTTATCCAGATTTAAGCACTACCAGTTTGATACAGAAGCGTGACCATAAAGAATAAGTAATCTAAGTAAGTATCTAACTATAGTATCGTAAAATTAACACCCTGTATTATGTATCTGATAATACAGGGTGCTACTTTTTTTGCTAGTAGAATTGATTTTTTTGGCAAACTAATGATGCAGTTTTATTTTTTATCAAAATCAACCTCGAGACTACATCCAGCATTTATTTCTTATTAGTAGTTTCGGATTTCATCCATAATCTCGACTGTTCCTGAATGTTAACAATTTTTCCTACAGCATATATTAGGGACAAGAGTCATAACCATGGTCACAACGGAGTACAACTTAGGGAAAATCTGCCAACTAGACTTTACGATTATTTTACAGCCAATTTGTGGTTATTATATTCCTATTCCAGTTCATATTTAATTGCCTATCCAAATTAAAACCGTTATTAAAATATAGATTATTTCTTTTGTTAAGGAAGATAATTTAGTAAAGAAACACATGTTGCTTTGTCACCTTTTTAAATAAATTTAACAGTGTTGTCATCTCTAATTGAATATGTAATTTTGTTTA
Source organism: Timandra comae (assembly GCA_958496195.1). Lineage (NCBI taxonomy): Eukaryota > Metazoa > Arthropoda > Insecta > Lepidoptera > Geometridae > Timandra > Timandra comae. The sequence goes on from OY292371.1 coordinate 5,716,953, forward strand.
TTATTTTTATCTATTATGAAATGCTAAAATATAGTTAAAATGCTTTTTAGAGAAACACTTTCCAAAACCACTAAATTCTTCACTAAATCTTTTCGCGATTAAAACCTTTGTTTAAATTGAAAATTAATGAAATAACTGTGCTGATTAGTAACATTAATTTAATTATAATTAGTATTTTTATTTACTTAATTAACTGTCGTAAATCAACTTTAAATGCATCGAAATGTACAAATTTAACATAGTGGGATATTAAATTAATTTAAAAATTCTAAACATCTGATCAAAGATAATATACTTACATAGATAACTCTGAATTGTACACACCTAAATAATTAAAATTACAGGATTTTTTATTTCGTAGTACTTATAGTAAATATTTATCATACCCAGGCATTAGGTACTTCAGATACACAAATCAGACAAACGACATGTTCAAAGAACTATGACGATAAACAAACAACTAAGAATCGACACTGGAGATAACTATGTAGCTCAAGATTTTTACAGGAGCTAATACTTTTTATTATCACTCTTATTTATACAAGCATGTAAATAGAGATAAAATATTTATATAAAAAATAATAAAAACCTTACCTCGAAACTGTTGTTCTATGAGAAACGCACACTGATTAAAAAACACTTCACAAAATTAGTTTTTTTTATATTAATAACCAAGTTTTTGTATTTAATATTCAGTTTATCTTTATAAAATCATATTTATTTTTTGTTTCCTAAAACTATTGTTACGATTTCGCGATGCGTTCGTGTTTAGAGGTTTCGCGACGCGGAAAAACTGCGGAATGACGCGTGCGTCCGTTCGCACTGGCATTCGGTCAGAGCCTGCGAAGCCTCGGCCTCTCTTTATATGTATAAACAGTAAGCGCCCTTACTCCAAACGCCCGTTTTAATTATGTACCAGTACAATAATTATTCGTACTAGTTAGGACGAGATTTCTGCCAGTTTCAGCGGACTCCCCGCAGACATGGCCGATGATATGCCTCCTCTCTCTTTGTTTACAGACACATATATCAATGTTTATTTTTAGTCAACATCTACCGCATTTTATTTGCTTTCGTTAATACCGAAGAAACTGCTATAAAATTTCTTGATATCTATCAATGGGCTCGTAAAATGTTTAAAGTTACTTTGTAGGGTACTTGATAGTTTAATGCTCTCATGATCTCATTTAAAGTTATTAATGTTTCTAGTCAGTTTCACTAAAACAATATTTTCCTATAAAATACATACGAGTATATACTAGCGAACTAGCCGAACTTGGATATAAGTACTCGAACCAGTGGCGGATTAAGACTTCATGATGCCCTAAGCAATCCAAGCTTTTGGGGGCCCCCAGGGCTGTAGGAGAGTGCTAGAGTGGAATTTGACGACAAAAAAAGGGTCAGCTAACACTCCTCGAGTCCTCGCTATGTTCAAGGTAGGGCATTTGTCATTTCAAGCATAGCTATATCAACTAAAAAAGTTTTCTGGTGCCTTTTCTGGTGTTTTGTGGTGCCCCCTCAGACGTGGTGCCCTAGGCAATTGCTTAATTTGATTAAGGGTTAATCCGGGATTGACTCGAACTTACCTATTACTCGTAGTCGACAACCCTTCTAAAATGCAGGTACATCCATTAAAAGGGGTGCACTGCACGGATTTCAGCAGATACTGATGTTCTACTAAGTAGGTACTTGGTAAGTATGTAATTTACCATACCATTTAGCTTCAACATTTAAGGAATCCTCCTAGAACTTGAAATTAGCTTTCAACAGTGATGTTGGAAACGGCACGCATATTATTGTTCCGAGGTTCCTTTCTCTGCAGCCTTAACCAATGCTCACTTGTAACGTTGCCGCAAGCTGTATTACAATTCCAAGATAATTATTTTAAAAAATACATGGCGTAGGAGACCTTCGATGGCGTTTGACTTCCAATCGGTAGGTGCCTGGTTAAAATCCCGCCACGTACCAATGTGTAAACCCGCACTTGATCAGTGTGGTTGACTAAGGCCCAGGCCCAGGTGGGCACGTGACTCTCAGTGGGGACATATTATGTAGGTAAGTATTAATATATTCATTTATTTTCTTATTTTTTAAGTTTTACCAATATAAATATATAAAAAATAAAAACAAAATATACAATAAAAACTTAAAAAATAGGTAAGTATATTATTATGAGATGATATAATGATGTAATAGAAGCCTATTAGATAAACTTGTATACTACTAAGCTCCTTGTAGACTGACTAAGTAGGTAATAAGCATACATATACTTAGATAATGTATAAATCTTTTAATTAATTAGGTAAGTATATCTATAACAATAAATATGTTAGCGGAAATAAGCGTTTAAGTACATACGTACCTATAAATAGATAGAATAAAAACATTAATTATTAGCCAAATTTAAAGAATTTTGTTAATTAGGTGGAATTACAAAAATATGACTCGATACGATTTAATTATCTGGTTAAAATTAATAAAATACTTTGTACTTAACAAAAACACATTTCAAAAATATAATTAAATAGCAAATGTAGCTCAAAAACTAAGATTAATATACACTACGGCCGTTCACACAGCCATATGTTGACTTAGGTATCTGAAAATGTATTTGAAAGAAAATTTATTGAGGATCACAGAGCAAACCTCTGGCCCTTGATTCAGTTCCCCACCACCATGCCAAACCATTTGGACAGATTTAGGAGAAGTACACTGATTATGTCTTAAAACTGCGAATAGAGTACCTAATAGTGCTTTTTGACACTCTCACCCACTTCACTTTTTATCACAGACTAGCGGCCCGCCCCGGCTTCGCACGGGTCCCGTTGATTTTCCGTGTTTTTTTTTTACATAAGAACCTTCTCCTAATAATAACAAATACAACAAAAAAAGAATTAGTGAAATCGGTCCCGCCATTCACGCGTGATGCCGTGACCAAGGAAAACGGGTTTCATTTTTATATATAAGTATAGATTAAGGATATGTACTTACTTACTGTTTTTATAGATTTCCAGAGATTGAAAAACAAACGCAAATTGCGCGGGTATAACCGAAAGATATACCTTCATATATTTATCTTTTCTTCCTAAATAGGTACCGTAAGTAATGAAACATTTTAAAACTTCATCCAACAACATACCTATACCTACCATAAACAAGTATATAATTACATTGATCTCTCATCCCTGTGTTTATTGATACGGAACCCTATGATCTGCGTGGCTGGACTCGCATCGATGATCTTGTACTGTAAGGGCGAGGTCGACTTGGCAAGCATCACAGTCACATACCTTACATTCTATTTGATTTACTTATGTTTTTGTTGCTATCCGGACAATATGTATACTTAATAAAAAAAAATGCCATTTTTAAAGATATTTACATTAATTAGGATTTGTGTGATTAAAGAAGTTTTATAGTTAACAATCTCCAACAATCCTTCGCAGCGTTCTAGCAACTGCGTTGTTGGTGAAGTTAACTTTGGGACTATTCTTTTTACGTAACTTAGAATACGATGTAGACATAGGTACTTATTTAATTTATTCGGCAAATACCACACTCTCGTATAATTATCGGTGTGTAGGTAATGAATACTTACCTAAAGTAGCCGAAGCTATAGAGGTCCGCACGGTGACTGATAAGCTGAGGACCCAATCTCCTCCACCTCCTAATGTCCTGATACCCCATAGGGACTGGCATCATACACACTTGTGACTCTGAGTTGCAGTTGATCATAAAGTGACCCGTCTGCTCGTTAGACCCAAACTTTATATTTCCTAGATTTTTAAATGCAACAGATTTGAAAGCAGTTCAATAATAACCAGGTACATGGAGAGATTCAAGAGGAAGGGTTACTTTAGAAAGTAATAAGGAGGGGAAACCGCGAGGCAAAGTTAGTCATTTAATATACACAGAAAAACTTATCAATATACACGCTTGTCCTGCTAATAACATAGGAATGTACATAAATTTGATTTATGACGCGTACCTAATTCAGGCTAATTTCCCATAATTTAAAAACAATAAAATAACATCGGTATTTCGATTGCTTTCTGTGTGTACTTCTGGGTGAAATTCAAATTATATACGTCCTTTATTTACAACTGATAAATAACTTACTTGAAGTACAGTTGGCAACAAAAGTAAGGGTAAGTTACTCGTAAGTAAATTACCTAAAAATATTCAAACTTTATACAATGATTATGACTATCCAAAAGCTAAAGCTTTTCGGTCTTCGCATTTTCTATCACTTGATTCTTTTTTAATAATTTTATAAATATGAGTGCAATTGAAAAATACACTTCGCTTTGGAAGTAATGACAAGGATTTGATTAAGTAATTATTTTAATGTGTTAACATGCTTTTGAGGCAAAAGTACCGTCTTTCATATAAGTAGGTAAATTAAAATCAACCGACACAAATAAATAGACGACAGAGCTACATGCGATCGAAATAGGCTTCCAAAGATTCTAGACGTTCCCAGCGTGCCTGTAGGATGAAGTCAGAAGTTCCATTAGATCTGCTATCATCTGGAATTTAATTACAATGTGTGCCTACAATCTATTAGACGTGGTATTACGAGTATTATGCTTACCAGTGACTAATGATGTGTCAAAAACTTGTTAACATTGTTATAACAATTTTATTAATGTAACTCTTGTATTACTTTACAAACTCTAACGCACCTACATGTTAGTTATTAGCATATTATTAGCTTCGGCATTGTTTATCTGATCCTTAGGAAATTTTAGCAATGAAAAATTTTAATCAAGCAGCAAGATAATAAAATAGACAAACTGTTTGTTTTCAGCAGAAATTATTTGACTTTTTGCTTAAATAGTGTGTTACTTGCTTGGGTTAAAAACAGAGGATGTTTTAAGACTACACAGCGAATAGCTCATTGTTGTAGCTAAAATCTAAGACCATTTCTCTCACTGGTAGGGTGGTAGGTAAGTAGTTCTAGCATCACTAAAGAGGGGCTTACGTAGGTAGGTACTTTAAAGTTAAGAAACTATAATATTAATAATGCGGATACGTATAGGTAAGTATATATTATTTGTTGGGCGAAACCCCTGAAGTAGAGGAACATAATGATATTTTCACTGGAATAGTGAAAGGCATGTTTATCCAAAGTCCCTCGTGATTAACATAAACGACCTAACGTACGGAAGCTACAAACAATAAATCCGCAAGTAGAGTGGTTTATTATGTATTAATATTGGAGTGGAAGTATTTTTCGCCCCTAATCACATAAAATCCTACCTAGTAACTACTTAGTATTTGTCTACAAATCTAAGTAAGAATAACATATGAAATAACATCACCTTTAAAATTAGGTAGCTACCAATTGCGTCAAGGTTTTCTTTTAATTGTCACATAACAATATTATAATATGTTTTATCAATTCGTATGTCCATCCTGGGCAATGTTGTCAAGACAAAAAAGGGTCGTTTTACAAACACAAATATCGTGTTGAACAAGGCCGGACAGCCGAACGCTAGTGTTTATCGGATCGCACCGGTTTCTGCTGCTTACGAGATGTCCAACGATGTACCATCTTAAGAGAGTCATGGGTAACGCGGTACTATTAACCCCGTGTTACATGAGTTTTAATTGGCATTAAAAAACTTCAGTTACATTACATAGTAGTCTATGTAATTTATTAGGTTGATAGGAATCAACTATTTCCTCATCGCCCCTTTGATATAGAACATAGAACGTTCAATGTAAGTAAGTACTTACTTATATTTAAATGTTTGTCGAAGATCTCTACTAAAATTAGGAAAATAATTCATAATTGTTTAAAATAACACTGTAGCCTCGTAATCCTGGGTGTCGCGTTCAAATAAGGTACCTAGCAATACCCGATATATTTCTGCTCACACTTTTTCGGCAGGCATATGTACGTATAGGTTAGTATTTTATAATCCGTGGTATAGTTCCTAAGTTTAAAAATGTTACATACTTATAACTAATTAACTTTTTTGCCCTGATTATCTACAGGAGAGTAAAACTGTAGCATCGAACTAGGAGTAGACATAAATAACTCAGTAGAAATGTGGCAAAATATGTGATGAAAAGAAAGGTAACATAAGTATGTAGATATCCTCAACACTAAATTAAATATTGGTATTTTCACTTGCTTACTATCAGTTATTATCGGTGTTGTCATATTAAAATTTTGTAACTAATTATATTAGTTAACTAGCAGCGCCCCGCGGCTTCACCCGCGTAGTTCCCGTTCCCGTGGGAATTTTGGGATAAAAAGTATCCTATGTGTTATTCTGATGTATAAGCAAGATTATTGTAAAGTTTCATTAAAATCCATTCAGTAGTTTTTGCGTGAAAGAGTAACAAACATCCATACATACAAACTTTCGCCTTTATAATATTAGTAGGATTTAGATTTAGAGATACCCATTAGACTCGTTTATTGGGCAATCGGAGCGACTCCCCCCTGACCATGATCTACCTTGGGCAACTGAAAGTCCTTAAATGAACTGCGGACTCAAGTAGGCCGAAGCAAGGAGAACTTGCACAGGTGGGGATGTCTATGTGGCATTTCTCCCCAAATGGCCAATCTTCGCATCCAACACGACAATGGTGATTGCCAAAGACTAAAAGAATATACTTATTAAAAAAAATCGAATGAATGAATGAATGGAATCGACCATAGACCTACCAAAAGTAAGAAAGAATCCTGGTCGTGATCCTTATTCTATGGGCAACATAGTTAAATTTTGTTTTTAAAATGTATGGACACAATTTTTCTGGTATCAAAACTTTTTTGAAAGCAATTTAAAAAAACAATCTATAACTCACTAGTGAATAAAACGTGTCATTATTCAACTGTTTTTGCACAAATAAGAGCCCCTTATGAGCAAGTGAGTTGAAAAGTTAATTTATTAATTGTTGACTGGATTCAGTCTTTGAACAATGCTATGTTGTGATATTTTAGTTTCCTGCAACAATCAATTTGTTAATAAAGGGTGTTTATTAAAAGACTTGCTGTCTTCTCATAAGACTAAACTTTGATACTAACTCAATATTTAGTAAATTAACTATCTCAGTATTTTCCACTTTGTTTCATGTTAACAATTGATCTCTTAAAAACTAAAATCATAAAATAAAACCCATAAATTGCCAACACAAGATACTTTATTGTATTCTCATGTTATTTTTTTATACACTTATCCTAAGATTGGTGGTACCACTCTACTTGAGCGGGATGAACCGAGAGCTGTGGGTGGCACCGATACCGGGCCTACCGTGCTTCACGGGCTTGTATGTGACTGAGAATTCTCCGAGGTAGTGTCCGATCATCTCAGGCTTGATTTCAACCTGAAAAAACAAAAAAGTTAATTTCCATAGACTTTTCTAATAATGGGTATAATGACTTTCCTATAAATCAATATTTAGGTAGGTTGGTATTCAAATCTAATCATGGTTATTTGGAATATTCAATAAATAAATAAATAAAACTTTTACACATAAATTAGTAGACAGAAAAATTTAATGAAGCCACAATTGTAAATGGTCTTCTCATAGGTATATTATATTCTGTCTCGTAAGTAGTCTTTCCCAGATATAGGAATTTGAGATAAGTCCCAGGTTTAAATCTATTCATAATCATTAGTAGATTTATAAAAGTAACATTTATACATAATGCTAACTTTGTGTTTAAAATATTAGTAGAGTAATGCTAAATTAAGATAAACCCAAAAATATTGCTAATCTGGCTGTGGTTCTGTGCTATGATTTTCAAGTAGGACCACATAATTATTGAACAAATCATCATGATATGCAAGTATACATGACAAGGGTACATTGGAATATATATATATAATACATACATATCATGGAATTCCTTACACAGAAATGCAGGGTACGTAAACCCAGGTGGGTACTAAAACTTAATTTAATGTGAGGTGCAATTCAAAGTTGGACCAAAAACTAGTTCTGCAGTATTGCACTATCACCAAAACAAAGTATGTCTGTAGTAAAGCTCTCTCACAAAACTTACCTACTGGTTGTGTATAATAAAAACATGCATTTTCAGATAATTATTAGGAATTTCTGAAGCAAATTTAGCCAACTAAGTAAATCTATACAAGTTACCTGGTTGAAGGTCTTTCCGTTGTAGATTCCGACAATGGATCCAACCATCTCTGGGACAATGATCATGTTTCTAAGGTGAGTCTTCACAATTTCGGGCTTCTCATTTGGCGGGGCCTCCTTCTTAGCGCGACGCAGTTTCTTGACGAGCGCCATTGGCTTCCTCTTGAGCCCACGAGCGAATCGCCGGCGAGCGCGAGCGTGCATCAACTCCATGAGCTGCTCACTAGAAATATTACGAGTTCCGAGCTCAATAACTGAACTTTTTGCCATATAGTGTCTAGTCTGCTATTTAGTAACATAATCCCGCCTAATTCAAGTCTCTAAATATGAACAAAACTGAATTGTTATAGGTTAGAAACGTCAAGACTGTTTGTTATGGAACAGATACTATGAATTAAACTGGGATCTTTGAGAATACTCACTTGGGCATGTCCAGAAGTTGATCCAAATCAACTCCACGGAAGGTAAACTTCCTGAAGGTACGCTTTTTCTTGATTTCTTCGACCTGCAAAACGTAAACATTGTTTTCCACAAATGAAAAATAGCACTTCAGTACAAATCTTCAATAACATTCATACACGACACAATATCACTGAACGTATAATTTAACGAGATTCAGAGAATATTCATGGATGACTTTTTCAAAATTAAAATTTACGAACCTCAGCCATGTTTCCGATTTGTTTGACAGACAAACAGAAAAGAAGGGAAAATGGCGAAAATCGGGGATTGGCTACTTTATGACATTGACAGTACTGTCCATAACGTAACTATGGATGACAGTGACAACAATGTAACACTAATTGTACTAGTTTGTCAAACTCGTCTTTACACCATGGAGGAAAAACAATCATACATCATAGACTTCAAAATTTCAAGAAATTATGTACATATATTTTCAATGCCTCTTAATTCAATTGTAAAACTCTCATCATAAATAATTCAGCATTTATATTACATATTATATCAATTCAACATTCATTTCAAATAATTCAAACCAATTTATAATTTTAAATTCTGCTTGTGATTTGATTTATTTTTTGTTGAATCAAGGTTTGTATTTTGTATAGACTAAATAAAACATTTAAAAATCTCAATTATTATTTATTATTTCATTGTCAGCAGTAGATTTGAGCAATCTGGACAACCTTTTCCCAATTAACTTTGGATATGTTCTTGTTTTTAGCAAAAATTCTTTAGACTGATGAGTTACTGCACCATTTTCTAATTGATATTTACAGAGAGCATGAAGTGGTTGTATTAATTGTTCTCTATATACAGAGTCCTTTTCTAGTTGTGACAAAGCTTCAGCTGCTGTTTCTAGGGTACTCAGACATCCTTCCGTTGGTTGTGTTCTTATAATATAACTACTTGATGTACTTGTTAAAAGCTTGACTTGTCTTATTGTATGTAATATAGGACTTGATGCATATATAGATTTAGCCTGAGGCCATGTACCATCAATTAGTACAATATTGTAACATTCACTGTCATTCTCCAAATCCCTAATGTCTATGGCAGTTTTACTTGGATATAGCAATATGGTATGGGGTTGTCGCAACATATACTCTAATTGTTCATGTCTAGGTTGGGGAAACTTTTTCCCTTTAAAAATAAGGCACTTATTCTCTTCGAGTCCTAGTTGAAGCATTGGAGCTGTCCGCAAACATCTTTTTTCTTCAGCAGGATGTTGAAGGAGTATCACAGTACTGCGGGGTTTGAGCCGATTTGGAGGTAAAGCTGAACACCAGCACACCACTGAAGGTCGCCTGTAATATAACATTAAAGGAATAAGTAAGAAGCACTTTACTACAATATTAATATACATTTTTTATGAAAAATAATACCAACTTGCAAATTGTGCAAAGATCTCTCATAATAGGTGGATCGGCTGGAATATTGGATAAGTCTTCCCATGCTTCATTTTCATCCATTGTTCAGCATTCACAAAATTGATTTCTTTATTACTTTTACAGAATTCTTGTCATAAGTGATAGCTGTTGCACAACTGTAGAATGATGTCAGACTTTTCAAATATATTTGCCATCCACACACTTACACCTGAAAATAAGTTTTGACTATATAGAAAAATTCATCACCTTCAGATGAAAAATGATTGATTTGGAAATAATGCTTTAAAAAAAAGTGTTGCAAGTATATTCAATTATTTCTGAATGGATTTTGGACGTTTTGATAATAAAAAACAGATCAAAACTTAAGATAAAGGTTGTGATGTTAATAAATTTATAGTGAAATTAATTTGTTAGACAGACAGATATGAACCTTCTTACCTTACAAATTGCTTAGAGAAAAATAAAAATTCTTCTTAATAAATCCATGCCCTTTTTAATACAGCCAGTCCGATATTGTAGATAACTGAGTGTTTCATATAATAATATTGGCTGACTCTGCTCCAGTTTTATGCCAAGTAGTTGTTTGTGCTGTAACTGAGTGGGATGAACAAGTGACTGGCTGATTATTTAGATTAGAATTTCACAAGACGTTCACTGATACCAATAACCAAGGATTGTTCTCTTGATTATTAATATTTCTTGCTGTTTTGAGGTTGGATAAATTCTGCTGTCGCTGCTGGAGTTTCAAGTTGGAAATTGAAATTGAGTGCAATAAGCAATATCTGTCAATGTATGGTCAATGATGGGTCAATGTTATCAAAATATGACAGATGACAGAGGCTTAACGACAACTTTGACAATAATGAAAAAGGGAAGTCAAGAGCAAAGCAAGAGACATTATGTACGTCCGTGGTACGGCCACTCAAAATTCAAACATAATTACGTATTTTGTAAAAAAACAAAAAACTTTGAATTCCTTTTGCTTAGGTACCTCTGAGCCTAGATATATGAGGCTTCGTCCTATCAATGCAATGATCCTTGATCGTACAATGATAGGAGAACGTTCTAGTTCTATTATAGTCTAGTCATGCGACGATGAGCTAATAAGCTCAAGCATATTATTACTCTTCTTCCTATTAAAGCTTATAAACCGTTATTATGGAATCCGTTACCCGTCTTATACGAGCACCAGAGATACTGCTTGGAACCGTTTGATCATGTAATCAAATACACCGACCTTTTTTTGGAGTCCTATTAAAAGAAATCATTACGCGAGCATATTCAACGCAAGCCGCAAGGGTCATCGCTCGATTATTGTCATCGTACGAGATAGAACCAAGAAAAAACGATCAATGATCATTGTTATTGTTAGCTCGCTAGCACTATTATGCAAAGTTAATGTTCTCTGAGTGAGTGTGTCCAGCCAGCATGTCCGAATTTCTGCACTCTATAAGGACCTCATGTCCTACCCAACCCAAGGCCATTGAAGTGGCCTCTCACTGGAAACTCATCTAAGTTGATGTTGATTTACGAGTAAATTCGAGGAGTAAACTGATTTTTTATATTGTTTTGTTTGTAAGTGTTTTAACCGACTTCATAAAAAGGGCAAGGATCTTCATTCAGAGTGACTGATTTGTTTATATTTTTATATGTACATAATGTAGCAATTATAATATTTATCTTTGGCTTAATATTATACTTAATAATTAAGATTTAAGTTTATATCGAATTACTTTTTTTTTAGAAAGTAGTTACTCAATCTAGCAATATCATATTCGGGGTCTGGCGATCATGGGCGCTCCGCCATTTTGCTTCCCGGCTTCATAATATTTGTTGTGTATGCTATCTCACTCCTTTTTAGTGATTTAGTACGGTGAGGAAAAGAGTAAACTGCACATAACACAACTTTCTTTCTCATGTCAATTCTAGCAACTCAAAATTTTTACACAAATGATTTGTAAACATGGTGGCCAAAGTGTTATGCTAAAGTGTGAAATATCATTTTTGACAATTTACCGCGATTATATCACATTATAAACCAACTTTCCTGGTGAGTTTTGCGTGAATGTTTCAATAGAAAGTAACTTGTGTTGTGAAACTAAGGAAAATTTCTTTTATTTGCCGAAATTCCTGTAAACGTATGCACTTATTTGGCGCCAATGTCGTAAAAGACCGTTATTCGTAAAGATGTAATGAATTACATTACTAATTTGTTAAAATTAGGACTACTATTTCAGTATATTTTAAGGCCTGTTTATAATTGTATGGTATCCGCTATCTTCGTTCAGCCAAACAGTCAAGTTTCTGAATAAACTGGTCCAACTAGTGTATGTACCAGTCGTCAGAACTGTCATTTCATTTTAATGATATTGGTGAAGACATTTCCAAATATATTGCGTATTTTTAATAGAACGTCGCGTAGTTTCGTAATGTTTTATTATTAATATATTTCAGATAATATCACGGCATTCGGATGATCAAGTTCTATGTTTGAAGTGAGGAAAATGATACTTTTCTATATGGAAACATCTTGACCAACCTTGAAGTGAGTACTTTGCCTACTTACGTTTTGGTTATACGGTTTTGCACATTAATTGTGATTGGAAACATTTGATATAGTTTGTATACATACCTACAGTGAGTTTACAAATGCATTGATTGGTTTTACAGCAAGTAGATGCCTACATAAACAAAATAACAAAAGTGTGAAGTTTTAATTGTAACATTGGTACTGAGATCATAACACAACATTATGAGGTCCTCTATTATTTAAGAAGTTCGAGGTTTCATTACAGTGTTTACAGTTGAATAATTATTTCCTAACCGCTTGATTTTAATTAATATTTATGTAATAACAACACTACAGTACATACATACATAGTATTAACTTTGATTGTTTATTGAATGAAATACTAATATATTTTGTGTTTAATTACAGAAATGGGCACAGAGTTGCCAAAAACACAAGAGTCAAGTGGTGATACGGATACTAATACTGATTCTGAGGTAAATATTACTCGATAAACTTGATTGCTACTTTTTTCAAGAAACTGTTTTAAGTTCATAATACATTACATATTAGAATATTCATATGTAGGTAGTATTCATAAAATATTTTACAATTTAATAAAAGTTAATAGAAAGTGGGTAGTAAAAAAAAATGTGCCCATTGTGATGTTTTCTAGTGTTAAAACTTTAAAAGTTAATATTTATTAAAGGAATAATTAGAATCACTTGTTAGGAATCCTAGATGAGTTTGTTTTATGATCATGTCTTGTTTTATGGTTTGTGTAATGAATAAAGTTCTTAATGTGTTCCAGCATCATAGTTTTATATGCATACTAGCAGCGCCCCGCGGCTTCACCCGCGTAGTTCCCGTTCCCGTGGGAATTTTGGGATAAAAAGTATCCTATGTGTTATTCTGATGTATAAGCAAGATTATTGTAAAGTTTCATTAAAATCCATTCAGTAGTTTTTGCGTGAAAGAGTAACAAACATCCATACATACAAACTTTCGCCTTTATAATATTAGTAGGATGTTCTTCATTTGGTGAATTCCTCCCAACTTCAATATTTTGGGATAAGACTTTACTATATTTTCCCAATATCATCAATTGGTCTTGAATTATGCTTAAAAGAAAAGAGCTCATCCTTCCTGCCTTAAGATTTGTTGATGTAAATGAAAGACTCAACATTGTATGTTTCTTTTGTTTTCAGAACTCAAGTACCAGTAACTCATCAGCCAGTGACTGGGAGTGTGTCGGCGCCAAACAGAGCACAGCTCGGAAGCCGCACTTCTCAGTCACCTCATGTGATACAGGCCTTAAACTCAAAATAGCTGCCATTCCACCAAGAAAGGTCACAACCAAAAAGAATATCAAACCTAATGTCAAAAAGAAAACTGAAACTAAAACATTGAAGTCTATAAAGGAAAGAGCGCTGAAGAAGAAACAGTCACAGCTATCCGAAAGTAGTTCTAGCTCGGAATCATGTAGTAAATGCTCATCAGACTCGTCGAGTGAAGATGATCTTCCTCTTAAAGTGGTATCAAAGACGTTGCCTTCCAAATGTTCTCCCCAAAAAAGTTCTAAGACAAAGTGTAATGCCAAAAGTGATAGTGAGGAGGACAAAAAATGTAGTGAAGACGCTAAAGACAGTTCTAGAACGAAGGACAAACAGTGTTCGTCGAGGAGTAGTAATGTAGTGAAAAAGACTAAAAGTGAAGACGATTCAGTTGTGAAAAGGGGACGGGGACGACCCAGAACTAAGGTAAGATTAGATATTAATCAAGTTATTATTAAGACATGCTTGCATCTCAGGACAGGAACCATTAATTTGATTAGAAAAAATATTTTTGCATTAGATAGCCTGTTCAAAGATGAAGGCTATATTCAAGATGGCAAACTGCAGATAACAGCCATTAATTTTTGTATAATAGCTGACGCTTATGTCGCCTGCAAAAGTCTTAAGTTGGCTTACCAAAAAGAACACATAGCAAAGAAATAAAACTGTAGATTGTTGCTGAAAACTACCTGCTATAAGTGTAATACCTTATGATTGCATTTATATCTGCATATAATTTACTCTATATTAGTTCAGATTTCTGAATGAAACTGTGACTACCTATCAGTTTGTTACACTGCTGATCCATAATTAGGTAATTTTTTTTAAGGTATTGTATGCATACATAGATGGAGACAAACATAATGGATGATCTTGATTATACAAATGTATATATATAAAAATGAAACCCGTTTTCCTTGGTCACGGCATCACGCGTGAATGGCTGGACCGATTTCACTAATTCTTTTTTTGTTGTATTTGTTATTATTAGGAGATGGATCTTATGTAAAAAACACGGAAAATCAACGGGAAAATCGGACCCGTGCGAAGCCGGGGCGGGCCGTTAGTGTTAAATACAAATCAAACCCAAGAATCATACCTCAATAGTTAAATCAAAACATTATAAGAGGCAACAATTTTTTTAACAATAGTCATTATAATTTAGCTTTGTTTTGAGAACTTCCTCTTATATCTTTTCAAATATTGATTGTGCCAGATAGTTTTACCTCTGTCGATATAAAGCCGATTTATATAGTATGTCCTTTATAATAGACAGACTCTGATGTAAAATAAAATATTTTACATTATATCAAATACAATTCGGCGTTTCCTGAGATTAGTGCCCTCTGCCACAATAATATTATTAGTACAGATTGACATTTGTTTACATTAATATTCTCTGTTTCTAATTGAGTATTATGGGATTGGTATCCACAAATTTTAGTTATATATTTTATTATTAAACAAAACGTACAACATTATTATAGTTTGTGAATGGAGGATAGGATTATTTTAAATCTTATTAAGCTGATTGAGTTAATAAATTTTTTAGGTAATGTTTTTCCAGGATCTGCTTACAAATTACAGATATTAAGACACTACTATTTTCACACATTATTATGCTTCTTTATCCTTTCTTCTAAATTCTAGGCTTCATTTAAGTTTAGTCTATTTATAAGAGCATAGTTACAGCCAAGTTTGCAATTGATGGAGTGGGATGATTTCCTGAGGGATAGTTGCCTCTAGTATGGCTTGCATACTGCCTCAGACTTGGTCGTAGCCATATGCCTTCAGTGACGGCTGCCCATCGCAATTATGACGGTGCTAGACGTCGTGTAACCGAACATATCGCAAGTAACTAAACTAACAGTTACAGTTAAGGTACTTGTGGGGCTATGAGCGCTTCAAGTACCCATGTTACGCGTCGTAGTTAGCTCTCGTTAAGGGATTTTCTGGTTAAATTAAAAGGGGTGGTGTCTTACATGAGAAGGTTAGTAATGTTTCAGATCCAAAGACAGCCTTTCTCGAATCCCCTCTTCTTACAGATTAGCTGCGCCATTGCCTCATGAGTTGCCGTGTCCTTGGTCTATTGTATAGTGATTCTGTTCACTTCCTTGTTCATTTGTGCATAATTCTAGTATACGTAGTGCGATTTTTCTCAGCTTATCTATTGTATTTTAAGGTGTTCTTGGCAGATATGTCGACAGTTTATGATAATCTATGTTAATACATATTATGAAGATTTTGTAATATTTTAAAGCTTTTTGCTCATTTGGTGGAACGCGCTAATCGCAGAAACTACTTTTTCAAATTAAAGAAATGTTTTAATTTTGGATAGTCGTTTTATCGAGTAAGGCTATTGGCTAAGCTACGACCAATAGAAGAGGTGCTAATACGGGTTAAACCGCGGCGCGGGGCGAAGCTACTAAGTATAGTTTGAATGATCAATATGTAGGTGTTATGTTTATTTAATAAGGGATATTCTGTTAATTGCCTTCATATACTTTTGAATAATTTGCTTGACATTCAAACTGCCATCCATCTTCCATATAGATACAGCGAAGAAGCCGTTTGAAAATTGTATGTGATGTACATGCTAAAGGAAAATTTAAATTATGATGCCTACTAATACGACCCTGTTTTGTTTGATCATGTATCAAATACAATGCCTTAGGGCCTTACTTATCAGTATACAGCCTTCAATTAATCTAATAATTTTTAAATAATTCTGTTACTCTTAAAACACAAGGCAGCAGTATAGCCTTCTTACTTTATGACCTCTTTAACCATCCCTTGAAAGTTCTGTGTCAACAAATATACAAAGCGGTGTTAAGAAAGGGGTTTTCCAGTGACGTCATTGTTTACATTAGACCCGTCAAAATATAACGGTCACCCGAAGTACAAGTAGTTCGTTTATACATGTGATATTTCTTATCTTATTTGTATACTATATTTGCTGGCTACTCGCTACGTCTGCAAAGAAGTATACTATACCTACTAGATAATATATAGATATTTGTACATCACAAAGGAGTTCAATAACAAAAGCGGTGTTCTACTTAATTTGAAAAACTTAACAATATTACAAGACACCTGACACACTGGCACTTTGTAATTCAGCATTAAAATATTTAAAAATAAAATTTAAATAGATTTGAAGCTTTCTTAATTGTTGGTACTTGTTTAGATGTCGGGTTTTGTATGTGTAAATGTGACTAATGTCAGATAATGTAAAATAGAAGCAGTAGTAAATGCACGGGTAAATGTAACAAATAATTTCAGGAAATATAAGACTGATATTTCGTAAATTTTTTAACTTTAAATAAGCTGCATTATTCAATGGTAGATATTTATCGAGGAGTACAGAGTAATCACATATGTAAAATGCTTTGTTGATTTATTTTACCGGGAAAACACACAAAGACTTTTAAGACTACTTGAAATGTGTTAATAATTCTCGTCGTTTCAATTTTAATGTATTCCACTCGGAGATCATTCTAATATTCATCAGCTCTTTATTCAGAAATGTATGTTTACTTTCTCACTTTAGTACACAGTGGAATTTTATTTTATTACCTTATCCAGTGGGAATTTTGGGATAAAAAGTATTCTATGTGTTATTCCTAAGTATGAGGAACATCTGTACCAAATATCATTACAATACATTCAGTAGTTTTAGCGTGAAAGAGGAACAAACATCCATACATCCACACTCACAAACTTTCGCATTTATAATATTAATTTGTTATTAGGTAGGATGCTTATAAATATTTTTATAACGTATCGACGCATACCTAACTTACAAATATCTTCATATATTTATTTATTATTCGACCCTAGCAAGATGTTGTTGCATTTATTATACGCAGCAGAAAGATAGGGGCTGCTAATAAAAGAATGGCCTTTTAAAATACCCTAAGTTTATATCGTCTTAACCTGATCCAGTTCTATAGGACACAAAGAATCTGTATTCATGTTTACCGCACTCCCCTCGAACACATGAGATTCCATTCTGTTGAACAGTAATTCCCCATAATTTATTAATTGTGTCAATGACGACGCAGATGTATCGTGTGACGGTTTGTGCTTTTAACTGTTAGATATCACTTTTGGTGATGGGACTTTTAACTTGAGTCTATTACAAAATTATTACTGAAATAAGAATCTCCTAATCATATTATCTCTGTATTTGCGCAATTAGTGTTCTTCGCAATGTTGAATGTGAAATTGTGGTTTAAAAAATAACTACAGCAAATATTTGAATATTTTAATTGATACGTTTCTCTGTAATGTAATGATAGTGTATTCAACGCAGCTTAGATTCATTAAGTTGTCGTGAAGGCATTGTCTCGTATTGTTAACGAAATGAATATGAAACTTTAAATATTGTTTGCACGGTGTTGTTAGGAGAGTGTAAAGGTGAGGGTAGGTGGCTGGCTGGTGGCAGTGGGTAGGGGTAGGTGCAGCGTGCTACATTTAATTAAGGTGGTGTGTGCGCTTGGCTCGCGTGCCGTCCGCGGTGCACTTCCGGCGCGCCCCGGGGGCGCTGCGCTTTTTCCTCGCGCTTGAGGGAGGCGCGATGTGAGGAAAGCGCGACCGGTCGTCACCCGCGCCTTAGGAATAAAAATTTTTCACGTAAACTGGTTTGATAGCGTGTACGTTAGCGGAGTGGGGATCGCGAATACGCGCCATGCCGGTCATTAGCTAGGCAGCCCGACGCGCGCGCGCTCGTTCGCCGGGACCGCGTACCGCGAACGCACTTGTATACGCATTTACGCACCTTGTTGACGATTACGATTGCTCCGAGCGATCATGTGCAATATAGTTAATCAAGTGAATTTACGCTCATATACAAATAAACGTAACAAGTGATTTTTTGTGTTGTGATGTATAAAACAATGATGCCTTTAGTGTAATATTGTGTTTGTTGTTGGTTGTGATATGTAAAAATCTGGTACTCATTACAATAATAACGACCGTTTTAACGTCTAAAATGATGGTTGATTAAAATGATAACAAACACGAGGTAGAGTTCATTAATTCGTGATCATGTCACCGCATTATGAGGGCCGCGACATTAATTTCATGTAAGACAAACAATTTGCGCGATAAGCGTCTGCGACAGGCGGTGCGGAGTGCGGAGCGCGGACGGTTCACCGCCGAAATTTCCTTATCATTTTGCTTAACGCAGCTCAAGGTTGCGTGTTATCACTCGCTGTGTTGGATTCAGTTGTGATTGAATATGCATTCATACATTAATTATACGTCATATTATAAATTTATAATGATGCAGTCGAATACATATTTTATGATTGGTTGATTTGTATTTTCAAATAATTATTTAAAGTAAGATAACTGATACTGCGATGTAAATAAACAACTTGTTCTTGTTATTGTTTTTAGAGTAAATTGTATTTAAAATTTGCTAAATAAGTTTATTTTAAAACCTGTTACCTAAAGTAAATCCAAATTATGTAAAGATAGTAAAAAACAAAATTATAATTAATTGCAAATAGTCTGCCACTTATCGGCTAATTAAATATATTGTCACAAAAAGTTAACATTTACATATAATAAACTTGAGATAATGTAATTGTTAGCCAAATTTAATTGTGAACATTAATTAGTACTTTAAGTACAAACAGAAAAACATCGATAATTTCGCTTTGTACTCAACTACCTACTATTCATTAATCGATAGAAACAGAAAAGTGTATCAATAAATACTTCGTACTTAATCACTGATTACGGCGCACATTATCATAACCACGATAACAAAAACAACATTATACTCGATTGTTTACATTAAGGCATGTTTGTATTAATTCCTGTGTAAATCTGTTTTAGCGTGTGTTATGTAGATCGCGACCTAGTTGCGCGTGATTGAGGATAAAACAATATAAATAGCCCGTCAACGGTAGAGAGACGGGTTGAACTAACTATCTGACGGAGCTAAATAGACCGCGAGTGTCAGTCTTTAGTGTCAATGGCCACAGAATAAGCCTAAACAGTAACTGTGTTAGTGAAGTGGTGCAAGGATATCAGTGTGTGTTGGTGTGATGTTGGCATGATGAGGCACGCAGCGAACGCGGCGGCGGCGTGGACGGCGCCCGGCGAGGTCTGGGAGTACGTCAGCCAACTGGTCAGCTCGTATCACGACCAACACGATTGCCAGGTGGATACAACAATACACTATTTCTATATAACATAACATAATAATTCACTACATCATCTCATTATTGTAACTGACCCCTAACTATTAAGTTCGAAACTTGTATCTAGGGTATCAGAAACTACGCACATATCCATTCATATGTTATATTAGTTGTCTTCCACAGCTAATCTGCGTAATTCGCGTGATTTTTTGATATTTGAGGATGACCTTCTCTGTATTCCCAAAAAAACTTGTATGATGTTTTTTCAATGAGCAGTCTAAAAGATTATTCTAAACGAAGATGTCATAGCTTTTTGTTTCAGTAATAGTACTAACATCATCGAACAACCAAAAGAGTGATCTGAAAAGAATATCTCAGCTCGCAGAAAGGACCCAAATTAGGGAGGTCTAATTGCGGAAAAACTGCCACATACGATAATATCATACATATTACGTACCGATTTACATATTATTATCAAACTACTCTTAATAGTACTCTGGTTTTATTAATGACCATGAGATATAAATAAAACATAAATGTATCAAGATGCACGTTCATACAAAAATGTGTAGCAGATCAAACAAGATAATATTTTATTTGTACTTATTTAACATTTTTTTACAGGAGAAGAGTTTACAAAATTAATTATTAAGGTTTTGTTTTATTGACACTAAAAAGTCGAATCAATCACTTTTAAATCCCACGTTACTCGACGTCTGAAAGGCCTTTTAGACTAAAATTCTCACGGGATCTAAACTTAAGTACGTAAACCCGAGACACAGAGCTAGTATTTATTACAATATTAAACTATGGTTAAATATTAAGAAGTAAGTGTATCATAGAGAAGCACCGAAGCGCATCGATAATAACACAACACACGTGTGACTCATAGAGCGCCTATTAACGCCTCTTGTAATTCATATGTTAGCATTATTCATGCGCAAGACCTAGTTAACGTCGTGAGTGATAGATAATTTGTTACATGCCTTCCCTCAAAAGGGGACCGAGTTGAATAAAATTATGGTAAACGTTATAAATAACTCTCACGAAGAGTTTTTGCACGTAACGAGACTCGAATGGAATGTCGGAGCGCAATTTGAAGATCAATTAACAGTGCGATCGGAAATAATCGATTCTGCACCGAAACAACACACCAGCCAGTTTATTTTAAATATAAAGTCTGTAATTGAAACATTGTTCAACTACTTGCTTCTGCTGATAAGTGACGATAACGTTACCAAGATTGTTTACTCTGCTCCATTTTTTGTTATAATCACGACCACATTATATCAGGTTAGATTTCATACATTAATAAAGATAAATAACGTATTACTTGTAGAGAATAATGTTTGTAATTATGTTAACGGTAGATTGGGTTGTCAAATAATCGAATCTAACAAATGGTTGATGGTATGACGTCTGTGTTGTGTTCGTTGAACTCATTTGTACAAATAGTTATCAAGCAATAAGTGCCGTGTAGGAGACAAATCTAATGTTGGTTTGTTTGACCGTGAAATTGTAACCGATAGAGCGTGACAGCATCGCGTGTTTGAGAAGGAATTCTATCCATCTATGTTACTAATCAAATTATTATGTTAACTCAATGATCATTATAACGCCATTTACAGAATGTTTCAATTTGCACCTACTTTCATATACTTAATCTTTGTACATCTCAAACTGGTTTAACGTAAATATTCAATTTGAATAGAATAAAGAATAAGAACAATAAAATATTCCAATAAATTATAAATTGCTTAATTAAAGTTCTAACCGAAATTTAGACAAAAAGGCGCGAGCGCAGCGCTATTAAAACAGACCAATTTACAAGACAAGTTTCCTTAATCATATTACATCACACTATTCATAAATGTCATGAAAAAGTATTTTATTTGGCGATCGTTTATGAGGTTTTTTTTGTTATAAAAACAGATATAATGTCGATGATCGGTTCAAGGCCATCTCGATAAAAAAAAAACACCAATTCAACGTGTATAATAAAATTAACCACTGATATAGATGAATAGAATGTAAAATATTTAAGTCGATGAAGAACAAACATATTATAATGCTCGTGTATTAGAAAGTAAATAAGTTATTATCTTCCTATATGACTTTGTTAATCTCATTTCAAGACAGGAAGCTTAAAGCTCTAATAATACATTAAACGAGAATCGAGATTGATGGCCCACTCCGTTAGAGGCCGGACCGATCTTATCGTACCGATCTAATAGGTTGAAGTAAGTATAACGAGATTACGGTACCTTTAAGGGATTTGCATCTCACTTGATACTTCTAATACAAAACCGATTCAGTATTGAAATTTCCGATGTAAATTACTTGTACAATTCATGACAATTTAATATTAACTGTCCTGTGCCTGTGACTCCTACAAGCTGAAATGTCTCAGGACATTGGATTCTCACATTAATTATTGGCAAAGTAATAACAAATTTAATGTAAAAATTATCTATCTATATTGTTATAAATTATGGCTATCCTTTATGTTATAATGGAGCCGTTGTTTTCAGACGTCACAACGATCTAGTAATAACTGTAGGTAATAACAATCAACTTTAATGACTGATGATTACGCAACGTGTTCGGTTTCATCTAATGTCGGCGATGATTCAATGCAGTTTATTTATGTACACTTGTTAATAATAATTCATAATACGACCGCTTGAGAATCAGACTGTGTATTTACAGTTTTATTAACTCTTAATTGTCGAGTTATTATAATAATTATGAAGATGCTAACCAAAATATTTGATGTGACCGCAATCTGTGTGCACTTGAATGGCATCATGTAATATTTTGCAATAGCATCAATCGGTATAATGCGGCCGTAAATACGGCGCGGTGCGGTGCAGGCAGGTAACGCGACATTTCGTCGAAGTGCATGTATTAATACTGCAATTGCATAGCGGTCGTGTGTATTGCATTTTGCGGTATTTGACGAGTGTTGAATTTGCAGACGCGCTTATGACGAGGAAGGAGGGAGGCGGTGTAACTAAAACCGGTTGAACGCCTTTGTCGCTTCGCAACCGCCGTCTTTTGGTGATATCCGCAAAAAGTGTGCAATGGCATGTGGAGTCACTTTGGACGCATCTTAACCGATTTGTACTTCTGGTTGATACAAAAGTTAACGACCAACGGCCTTTTGCTAAACTCGATCTCATTATACGAGGCATTGATTTGCTGGAATAGCTATTTGAACCGGTTATGGCCCGTCTATTCCATGTACGTAGACGACTAGTGACTGTGGTTCCCACTTTCCATCATGCTGCGTATTGCACCCCGCGCATTGCATAGCGCTCGCCCCAACAGGATAATGATTCCTTTCAATACGCTCATATTTATTAACTCATTCAATTGGATTAATTAACATTCCTACAGTTTTTAAATGATACTGGCTAGCTAATTAGTTTACTATTATTGGTTATAATAAGAAACAACTCGTATTCATTAAATAAAAAAACATTTAAACAAAATAAATCTATGCACTTAACTTGAGTTACATCACAGTAAATAGAGGAAACTTAACAACATAAAAT
Source organism: Timandra comae (assembly GCA_958496195.1). Taxonomy (NCBI): domain Eukaryota; kingdom Metazoa; phylum Arthropoda; class Insecta; order Lepidoptera; family Geometridae; genus Timandra; species Timandra comae. The sequence goes on from OY292371.1 coordinate 5,740,479, forward strand.
TATGACATAATCATTGCATTACTTATGTAATCATGAAAAATATTGTAATATAACACCGCAGAATGTTAACTGTATTGTCATGATATGTGTTGTTAATAAATCTTGTGAGATGACACGGATAACTGTGGCATTTATTTGCAAGATTTCTTCTCGTCATAGTACGACATAGCCTATTGCAATTTGTAACATTGTAATGTAACTATTGTTTTCTTTAGATTAGGGCCGATTTTTCCATCGCCAGATAACTTTTATTCGATGAAAATAATTGACGTTTGACAGTTTTTGTATGAAATATCTGTCAAAATTTCAAAGTTATTCCTTGAATAAAGTTATCTGGCGTTAATAAAATCAGGCCTTAATGTGTATAATTATGACAGGACACAGATATCTCGATTTATTTTTTCTGAACATACGAAATTTAGCTTTACACGTTTCTTTGCTGAAAGTCAAACCCATCCTTAAATTGATAATCATGGTCACGTTCAAAATATATGGAAATAAGCAAGATATTATAGGACCTCTTTGCAGAACTTAATTTCAACAGCTTTTGATTTGACGTTATAGGTAAATGGATTTGTTAAAGAAACCTTTTAATAAAAGGTAATAATTGTTGTGTTTTATGAACGAGTACCACGATTAATTGGCATAAGAATAATAAAAACAAAACGTGTGAACCGATTGAATTGAAATCGAATCCAAAGCAGTTCTACTAATAGCAGTTTAGCACTCATTGTTGGCATAACGCATTATGTTGGCAAGCTTATTTGAATTTGAAATGATCTGGCAAACTAATTATTTACTACAACCGTTAAATAATAACACAAAACTATTTTAGACACGAATTATTATTAAGAAAATTAATTCAATTTTACCTCGTTTTTATCTATTATTGTATAACTAGCAGCGCCCCGCGGCTTCACCCGCGTAGTTCCCGTTCCCGTGGGAATTTTGGGATAAAAAGTATCCTATGTGTTATTCTGATGTATAAGCAAGATTATTGTAAAGTTTCATTAAAATCCATTCAGTAGTTTTTGCGTGAAAGAGTAACAAACATCCATACATCCATACTTACAAACTTTCGCCTTTATAATATTAGTAGGATTAGTAGGATTTAACGAGCGGCCATTCATATCTGACAGTTTTACGATTTACTCATATAATACGATCGGTGTTGAGTTGTGAATATGTGAAGCGACTCATATAAAATAATGCACTTTTATTGATATCGATTTTAGATGATTGAATTTTTTAAAATCATGTTTGGGCGTTGACGGGATGATCTTGTCACTCCCAGTATTCAATAGTAGTCTTCGTTTGTCCCCTTCAATAACAATTGAGAGGCTGCGAAAGATTATTACCGGTTTTTTTTAAAGAGACTTTTCCCAGTTTTGCTACAAAATAGCTTGATTAAATTGATGTCCTAGTAACTGTCCAATGTTTAACGAAGTCCCTAATCAAGACCATGGTCTGCATAACCAGGTCAAGGCGTCGGAAGCAACTTGAAATGTTGAATACAAGAATACCTGTAAACTATCTTTATTTGTGTAATTAATAAGGCTTACCAGTAGAATGTATGCATGCAGGTATTATTACTGACCAACATAAGCTGTTTGCTGTTTTACTTTTATTTTCCTCTGGGAATGTTTGATTTATTTTTTCTAGAAATTACATAAAAATACTTTTTTTCCATAAACTTTCATGTTAGGAAACAATTAAAACGTTATACCCAACATAAGTCAAAAAGCCGTTGATTCATTTCAATACTAACTCAAAAGGCACTTAATAATAAGTTGATCGAAAGTTTTATTGTTAGTCCGGGAGTTATGAGAAACATAGTTTGATACAAATACATATTATTTATATTTTGAGTATAATGCTCAAGAAAAAGGGTATAATCCAGTCTAACAGGCATTGTTTAGTGGAGTCCCCACGGCAACTGCGCTTTACTGCTTACACCATAAACGGTACGTTTTTTAACCGACTTCCAAAAAAACAGGAGGAGGTTCTCTATTCGACGTGTATATTTTTTTTTATTTTTTTTTTGTGTGTTTGTTACGCAATTTCTTTGTACTCATGAATGGAGCATTTTAAAATTCTTGTTTCATTAGAAAGCGGATATTCGCGAAGTGGTCCCATGTCAAGGAAATCAGGATCTGATGATGGGATCCAGGAATAATCGAGGAAAAACCCGCAACAATGTAGGCTGGGGTGTCGATTGACATTATCAAAAGTAAACTACCTGTGACCCGTGGTTTTGCTCGCGATATTCTTGATACCATAAGAATTTCTGGATGAAAATTTTTTGGCTGTATTCTTTCGTATTTAATTCAAACGCTGTTCACAATTCATGGGTTTTAGATATAAAAATGTCCTGTTTTTTTAATTCGTTAACACACACTGAAATAAACGGGTCCATATTGGCTCACCTAAAGTTCTTTACCCGAAAATGTTTTTCCTAACTATTTGTAGTCCGAATGATCATTCTTCCTAAAATTTTTCATCCTAAAGTTTTAATTCATACTATTTGTAGTGCTACCGACGATGCTCATAACACTGATGTGTCCGAAAATTTTAATTACTAACATCATTAATGTAAATATATTTAAACTCCTACTGTTTTTTATCATAACGCTTTTATCCCTAAACATACTTACCATAATATTTTCACTCATGCTCAGAAAGAAACATTTACCAAGTGTAATAAAAAATATATACGGGTAGAAGATGATATTTATAGTTTTAATGATTATTATACGACTCGTTTACGGTTATGCTTATGGCCTGGGAGTTTACCATAACCATAACTAAAGGACCAATTCGGTTCTGGCACTTCGCCGACCGCTGCCGCGGCACGCTCGCTACGCTCGCTCGGCTCGTGCGTTGGGGTCACAGTTCTAACACAACCTAAACCAATAATTAGGAATAGGACCGATTCGTTACTGGAACTTGACTGAATGATTGGAGCAGGACTCTGGTTTTGCTCGCTCGGCTCGTGCGTTATATGTTATACCTACATGTTATGTAAAAACAAAGTTACGAAAAATTTATGTATTTAATATTGATTATAATAAATAAAAATAAATCTAAACAAAAAAGATATGACTTTGAATAATAGTATGAACGATGTTTATGTTGAGAAAATATAGGAAAACAAATGTTTCGGAATTAAAACATTAGTGACAAAGATTTTAGGAGTTGCGATTGTTAGGATAAAAAATGTTAGGAAGAAAATTTTCGGATTTCCAATTATCGGAGTTGAAATTTTAGGTGAACTTTGGCGCACCCGAAATAAACCCGAACCAACAACATTTTTTAAAAATGTTTTTTTATACTATTATAGCTACCTATTACACATATATGTTCAGAGCGTTTTCATAAAACTTTTCGTAAAAAAATATATTTAGATATTATAAACAAACACTGCACCAGATTAGATTGTATATATTATTTTAATTAATAAATAGACAGTATAAACGTCATCCTCTATTTTCGTTTTTATTTTGACTTTGGTTAATTTTCTAAAAAGTTCTTATACCTTTGTGGTTATAAAGAAGTTTTGTAATAAAATGATGGTTTAATTGGGATGATGAAGTTAAAAAGAAGTAATAAAATGCAGGGTTGTGTTAGATTATGAATCATGAGTAACATCAGCTCATGGGACAGGATTCAAGCGGTACCCGTTGAGGTTGAACTGCTCGACACTTATAGAGCAGCGAAAAAAACCCTGCAAGAAGCTATTGCTCTCGCAACTCTCGCGGCAATCGTGGGAAACGACCTCTCCTTGCCAAATGTAGTCTCTGCTATGATGAGCGAGGAGAGGTCTTGGATTGGAGTGTCCAACTTTTGTGAGGTCGTACTCTCGCAAAAAAAAAGCTGCCGAGAGAGAGCGCGAACCTCTCCACTAACTAATACTATCCGTAGCAGAAGGTTGGTCAGACGGAAGAGGGACTACCACTTTGTCCTGCAACCGCCATGCGCCCGACCTGCGGCAGTGATCCCCGGGGGGAGATCCACTGCCGCCATATAGGCCTCGAGGTGGCGCGCGGTACTTTCGGAAGGGGATAACTCAACATCTGTCGCCTAGAGCTACATTCTAGCTCGGAGGAGAAACCCTTAACAGGGTAGAGGCGCTGTCCGGGATCGTAGTAGCGTGCAGCCGCGTTTCTTCCGGTTTCGGCCATAAGCGCAGAGGTGGCACACCAAGGGGTTTTAGTCGGTAAGCGCGTCGCCGCTCTATCTTTGCGGCGCGGAGTCCGACATACCCCGTCGTTCCCCTGGACAGAGGAAAGACGTAAAGTCTTCCTCCCTTAAAATAAGGACTCAAGTGATCCACGATTCAAAAGCTCTTCTGGAGGAAAATTTAAGCGTCTTTTTAACCCCCGACGCAAAAAGAGGGGTGTTATAAGTTTGACGTGTCTGTGTGTATGTGTGTGTGTGTATCTGTCTGTCTGTGGCATCATAGCTCCCGAACGGATGAACCGATTTCAATTTAGTTTGTTTTATATTAAAGGGGACTTGCGTGCGAGTGTTCTTAGACATGTTTGATGAAAATCGCTTGACCCGTTTAAAAGTAATGGAGGTTTGAAAGTAATTGTGTTGGGGGTTTTTTTAATTTTTAATTTAATGTTATGAAGAAGGAGACTTGCTTCCCACTAAAAAATTTAAAATAAAGTTAATTTAAAAAAATAAGAAACCGACTTCAGCACTGAAAAGTAAGAAAATAATTTAAAATAAACGATATTATTAATACATATTTACAATTTATAATTAGTTACTTATGAAGTCGGTGACAGCCAAAGCCTTCATTAATATTATAGGCGCGTCTCGTGCTATCTTATAAGGAAAAAAAACTATCCTGGGCTGGCACTGACTCCAAAAGTTACTAATTATAAATTGTAAATATGTATTAATAATATCGTTTATTTTAAATTATTTTCTTACTTTTCAGTGCTGAAGTCGGTTTCTTATTTTTTTAAATTAACTTTATATTCATATTAAAACTTTATACATAGACAAAGTAAAATGTATCCCACAACAATTATTAAATACTTGCAACAATGTTTATTTGATTAATTATTTATTAAAAGCTGCAACAGGTACGTTGATGGGAACCAACCAACCCTGGTTACCGATCGGTTAAGGCAAAACGAGACTCGGGAATAAATCGTTTACATGGTTGTCGGCGTAAACTGGTCTTAGTGGCTGCAACTCGACGATACCAACTAGGAACAAGCTTAACTCACAAACACGTGTGACTCAAGCTCATTGGCCAGCCATCCAGGACTGTCAAACCGGTGCTTATATAATTGCATTGAATATGCACATTTTTTATACATAATCGATTGAATTATTTGAGTATGCATATAATTGTCAATAATAGGGATTAAATACGAGTGATGTAGTTATGCGAATGCGATATTCGAGCAGTTTGAGTAGAGTCTGTTTGTGTGTGTAGTTGGTTCAGTGTGTATCCGCTGCGGTGGCGGTCTTATCTCGCCATTAGAGTTATTACGGCCCGGTATCTCGCTCATCGCACCGCTTCGATTGTTTCTGAACGCGCCACAAAGCCGGGCGCTACCACCGTAATTGACCACTGTTTACTTCTCAGACGAGCTCTTATTTATACATAATTCTGCGGTTTTTTCATGCGTTTAAAATTGACCACGCTGTAACTAAAGGGAAGTACATTTTCGTTCAATATTCATATTTAACATTTCTTCACGTTTGGTATTGCGGTAACTCACTGTAATTGTTTTTAATGTCAGTGGTCGGTCTTCATGGTTTACAATTAAATTATTAGTTGCACTCCAATGACACAGAAAAATGCTTTACATCCTTATAATATAAAGAATGTTACAAAATTGTTTCTTTAATATTCGTTGTCTCTTAAATGCGTCCTATTATTTAAACGCTTGTTAACAGACAGTGACATGACTATGCAGTGAATCTGCTACGTCAAAGTCAGCTTAGGGCATTCAGTAGATAACATCGGATAAAATCGTCGCCCACGCCACGACATTTTGCCGATTGCTGCTGTCTCGTTACTTATTACAAGAATTTATTTTTAACACATCCTTTAGTTATGTTATTAGTATCATTTAAAATTCCATGGGATAAATAACCTTAAGTTACAACAGGAGTTCCGATTTGTTTAGATATTAGGTAAAAGTGGCTCCCCTTTGTTTTTGTAATACATAATATTAAAATTAATTAATATACATTTGGTGCATGAATATAGATGGTTATCGTGTGGAAGCAGATGGGCCCATAGACGGGAGCGGGGCAGTGTGCATCGTTCATGATGGTCTGCGTCCTTGGTCTCGCTTCGCGCATACCATCGTCTACTCAATTAGCGAGGGCGGTGATCGGAACCATCGTATCCGCGTGTCGGCTCCATGCGTGGGAATACTTTAACACTCTTCGAAAATACTATTCATTCCATAAACGATTGGATAAATATATTATCATGAAAAACGAGATAATCAATAACATAAGTATGCCTCGTTAAGTTTCTGCATAAATATGTAGTTTCATTCCAACATAAACGATTTCCAAACTGGTAGAACAATCAATATTGTTTTGCTTGTTATTATTGTTCTGAATGAGTGTACATAGCATACATGCATGCAAACTATTAGAATACAATTATGTTGAATTCCTAGAGATTTGGGATAGATGCCAAGTATTTTTGAGGAGCATGTTTCTATTTCGATCAGTTAAAATCTGTCAAGTGTATGAAATTTATGTGCCGTTCTTAAATTTTCTAGATTTTGTTTCTCAAAATTGCAATATTCTACGGTTTAATTACCATATAAACGAAATATAAAAATATGAAATATTTGTTATGGACGATAAAATGTTTCGCCTACATTTCATTGAACAAATAGAAATCAGCGACCGGTGAAAGCCTACAACCCGAGTTGTGGTTGCGGCACGCTAAGTTGGGGCAGGTCGGGCATTCTTACGGCTTCTCCCTGATTGTACGTGTAACTTTATGATCGTACGCTTCTGTGGATTACTATTATTGTTCTAATAGCCCTTGATTTCTTATTCTTGCTTCTGATTCTCATATTATAAACTCGAATTGGAGGCATGCGCTTACACGAATTGCCTGATTATTCACGCTTTGTGGATTTCACGAGCAGTTATATTACCTCTTTTATTGCAATATTTTCAATGCATTCATTGGTTTGGTATATTATTTACACATTTATTTATTGGTATAATAATTGATTGAATCCAATATAATAAATAACATAGTTTTCTATATAAAATATCCGGTTGCAGTTTGTTGGTGTTTAAAACGTGAATAGTTTATCGAACTCAATTAATCTGGCGGTTCTGTGACTTTTGACGTATAGTCCCGATTCCGTGTTGCAGTGACGGGACTTGGCAATATTTTACACATGATTAGAGCGGTAGAGCTCACCGGCGAGCACTATATGGGTAGGCAAATTGCGCCGACGCGACGCGCAGTCACGATCTGAACCTTGCGGGAACCTAAGACGGTTTCTACACAATTTCTACGTAAATGCTACACAGATTAATGTCTGCATCTCGGTTGATACTGCACTTCTCGTGTATGATTATCTCTTTAACAAATCGCGCTACATTTTTTATTGAATGCATCCTAATTACGCTGTATATTCTCTCTACTTGTTTTATTAATTGGATTGGATGTAGTAAGTTAAGTGTATATTTATAGTGGTTCGATTGCCAGTTTATTTCTCAGGATGTCTGTTATTTCATGAAGAAATACGTGCAGGTCGCTAGTTATTCAAATGAGACATCGCTTATAGATATTATCTCTCGACGGATAAGGAAGTCGTGGACTCTATCGCGTGTCATCTTGGGAATTTACTTCTGTAACTTCGTGTTGTCTTTAAAAACAATTTTCTTCAATAGTGACAGTAGGAATTTTATTCGTTAATGTTTCTTATAACTTATTTTTCGTTAATTACTTATATATTTTATTGTGAAACTAAAATGTTTAAGTATTATTAAGTCTCTATATTTTGTCTAATGAATATTACACTAAGCCACGTTAATTTGCAATTCATAAAGAGCTTTTAATCTTCTCGTAAAGTTGCAATATGCAATGCTTATCACAGTTCCGTTATTGAGAAGGTAGGTTTATGTGTAAATTATAAACGCTATTTTACATAAGTGGTAATTAACATCGTGAAGCACTCAACTCCGCACGACGCGACATTTCATTTCGTTAGAATTCAGATAATAATGTAAAACTTATTACGAACTTACATTTAATATTTTCTCCTAAAGCTTTTGATTGATCGATAAGAGAATTTAATATTAACAAGTTTTATTATAATTACATTAATTACACACCACGGTAGTAAAGGCAAATTAATGCAATTAGTTAAGGTGGAGGGTCTTATCCTTCGGTTTTGGACAGTAATATGTACTCGTACGACGGTCATCCGTCCAGAACGAGCCAGTCGACCTTTGTTCAAAAGTCGTAAATATTGTTTTCACGCAAGAAATAAATCAAAATAAGTTGTAACAAGTGCTAGTGGGTATTTTTTATAATTACTGCAAAAGAAAGAAGTTGTATTTTATATTTAAAACGTATTAAAATAAAGTAAATAAAAGTATGTTCGATTTTCCAGTTTATTGGTAATGTATTATCAGATTGCTCTGTCAATGTTTGCACTTTAAATATATAAATGTTTATGTCATGTCATATTTGTTTTTCATTATGTTTCCGATGGAGCCCATAAACACTGTCATGGTCTTATTTCTTCAAAGGTTTTTTATTGGCTTATTTGTTTTCTGCAATAAATAGTGTAAAGGGGCGATACCAAACGATGTGTGACATCACGTCTCATGAATGCTTGGCTTATCAGAGATTGACATTCGTACTTATATCAGTTTTAAAACGTAAATTTCACAATAAATTTACATTGAGCTCGATCAAGCCATAATATGCTTTGATTGGTTCAATTACTTAATTCTATAACAAGCCGTAACGCTTTCGACCCACACGCCTGGATGTTATTTTTTTCTCGTCAGCTTCACAATTACTGGAGTGAATTGAATAACCAACACTGCTCTGCAGTTCGAGAACTTTATTGTTTCTGGAAATTTCTCTCGATTAGTTAATTAATATAACTTAATTGTATGCGTCATCGAGTAAAAGATAAAACATTTGAATTTTTATTTTAGCAGATTAATCTCAAAAACTATTCGACCGATTAAAATTATTTCACGGTTTATGTATTGCGGTTTGACCCGCATTCCTGTTGAATAATTAGGCTGAAACCTGGCCTATATTCTCTTACAATAAAGTACTAATGTTTTTTTAATGGATTCAACAGTTTTTGAATTTATTATTAAAAATACCAATTTTATAATTTTGTGTAGTTGTAGATAAAGCTTACTAATACAATTTTATGCATTTTAATGTAGTCTTCTACTCATAGAATAACTAATTATGTCCCAAACCACACATTTGTGCATATATCACTTTTCATCAATGTTGCGGTTTCATTGGCTGACACCATGGAACACTTCATTATTATTGACCAGATAAATAATACTTTAATTATTCAAGTGCTCGCTGAAAAAGTATGATGTCATTATTCGTCGCGTCTTGTCTGAGTTCCACTGAGTCGTGTAAATAACCTTCAGATAATGCCACATGTGGACGAATATTATTAACATTTTGACGATCTTAATCAAATCTTCGCTCTTTTTTTGTTATAATTAGAGAGGTTTATTATAATTTAAACGTGTTGGATCCAAATATTTAAAGCTTTATATTTTTTGCTCAGTTATTGATACCCAGCGTGTTAGCACAGTTCCGCTAATTAATAACCAACTGAAACTTGAATGTCAATCCCATTTTTTTATTTTAAAACATAGATAAAACCTTTTACGCTAATTTAGTCCATTTAAATGAATCTAAGTACAAAATTACGTATTCATAACTACAGTTATTACTCATTATGTTTGCACCTGTCAATGTTTGTTGGCGTTCTTTTATTCCGATCATGTTTCAAACGTCTGTGAAAAATGTTTTAATATTGGCGTTTAGGAAGTTTTAGTGAAGCAAATGCTGCTATAAAACTCCTACGTTTCGTATACACAGAGTTTAAATAACACGAAATTTGCGTTTAATGTAAGCAACAGATGGACGTCAATAAATTATTACCTCCTTGTAAACGCGGTGTAGCATCGCTGTACGTCTGTAAAATCTTTGAACTTTGTCTAAAACGTGTGAAAGCCATTTTTGTATAACAGACACATAGATAACTGTTTTATTTGTTTAGCAGCATGATGTATCGTTATTTTGGAATACTTTTTGATTTTTGTAGCAAATTGTTGTTTATTTACAAAAGATTGATTCAAGATTTCGATCAGCGTGGGTTTATTATACATTTGTTTCAGAATTTACGAGCACACGTCACACATCGAAGTACACTTATTTACTTAACGATTAAATACAATTATTTTCTATTAGTATTCATCCACCAACGGTAGATCGATTTACAAAATTATGCATAAGATCTTGTTTCTTAGATTATTTTTGTTCCTCTTTATTATAAATACTTCTTCTCACTGTAGGTACTAATATACCAGTGAATGAGAGGCCTTTGCCATGCAGGTCAATTCTTTACAATTTTGTAACAACTCAATACACAAGCTTAACCCGTTTAAAATAACTTGCTTATTTGCTCTTCACATTGTTTTTCATCGCCAATGCATCTTAAACATATGATATTTGCACAAACTCAAAATGCATCTGGTAGTCCTTTTGTCCTTGTGTATGTAGGTAGGCTGTTTTGTATTTTTTGGGTCGTCCGCAATGTGCTTTGTTGATGTGATGTGTATTTACATACATCCTTGACTCAATGAATAAGTACCTTGTAAGACAAGGAGTGTATTATTTGTTTTTAAAACGTCGCTCATCGCGTTATACAATACACATTTGATACACAATAAAGATAGTATACATAGACAGATACAGTAAGTTGTTTTAAATCTTAGATGATGAAATATTTACAATGTGCTTAAACTAGCATTAACTAGCCATATGCCACAAAAAATAATAGCAGACAATGAGGTTCGCACATTCGAAATATCGAGGTGAGTGACCCTCATTTCGAACGAACTCTTATAGTTTTTGTTAGATTTGACTCTACAAAGAACATTTTAAATAAATTGCCCCCGGCAGTGAGATGAAGCTCGTTCACTCATTTGTAGTATTTAATAATAATAGTTAAAGGATATAATAATGATGATATTCTATGTAAGATTTTATCTATTTGATATGCACCAGACCGTTTACAATTATGTTTCATTTTTGTACCAATTTTGGATACAATAGGTAGTACATTATATTCATATTTCGTCTTTTATGCAATATTTATGATGGACATAGAAAAAATGATTTGATAACTTTCTCACATTAGGTATGTATTTTTAAAAGTCACTGGCCATATTTCTGATTTGCCGTATTTATAAGATTGAGGTGCCTCTATAGGTGTACTAGATGTTTAGATATCCATCACTAGTATCGACCAATGGAAATATTTTAATTTATAGAGATATCCGTCGATACGTATCATGAATATAAATGAGTAAAGACAAAAACAAGATGTGTCTGTGGAGAAATAATAAGAGGCGTTCGACAGCCACGATCGTCTAGCCGCCATCGTCCTTGAGTGCAGAAATCCTTGATGAGTACAATCAACCGCCACCGGATAGTTCTCCCCGTTCAGGGCTGCCAATTAATATTTTATCTATATGTAATGTCATGCCGTGTGTCTCACAACTAGTTTAATACCCTCTTATGATAGAAAACTCGTTATACTCTATCTATTCAACTAGATCTGATACCATATAACGCGATCCTGATGTGTGTTTTTATATTATTACAGCGCCCCGCGGCTTCACCCGCGTAGTTCCCGTTCCCGTGGGAATTTTGGGATAAAAAGTATCCTATGTGTTATTCTGATGTATAAGCAAGATTATTGTAAAGTTTCATTAAAATCCATTCAGTAGTTTTTGCGTGAAAGAGTAACAAACATCCATACATACAAACTTTCGCCTTTATAATATTAGTAGGATTTATGATTACATTTCTTTCAACTATATTGACTTTAATAATTGTTGAGTTTGTTCAGCCAATTAATATTATTGTAGCAATAATATAGCTTATTGCAATTTTAATTAGTTATTTAATCGTGCACAGCATTGCAACCCTGTATTATGTATGACTATAGTTCGTTGCGTAGGTGCTCGTAAGTGCACAAAGTAAACAGTATCAATAAAAACTAAAATTGAAAATAAATGGTCGATGAACGCCTATTAGCACCGAAGTCGCGAGATATACTTGCTCTGATGTGGTCTCGGACCATATTTGTAAACAGGTGATTATGGGCACCTAGAAAACAAAATAAAACAACGATCGAAAATGTTTCGTCGATGTGTTGAATAAGTAATCCTGTTTGCTCTCTCTCTGAATGTTGCAATGTTTTTATGTTCAGTAAAGATACTGCGTCATTGTCTGTTTTAAGATTTAACACACGTCTCAATATAAATAAACATTTTATAAATCAAATAACCTTTAAACTAACCGATATTTTTAATTCATTGGAGGCTTCAATTAAATTAAACTTAAATCGTGAGCTGTCAACTTATTGACGATAAATTCTCTTATTAATCGTTGCCAATTACGTGAGCGAACGGCCTCCTAAAATACTATCAGTCTTTGCAGATTTGCACATATTACTGCGTTGGATTAAGATCTTTTTGCGGTGGCTTGTAAGGAAGAGAATGAATTGTCAATCTGAACGTTGATTGGTCTTTATGGCTTACATTTTAATAGCGAAACGAGCCGTTCGAACTACGCGTCGGCCCCAGCCGGTTTCATAGAATTGCTGTATATTATGAAACCACTAACTGACAAACCAAGAATGGGAGAGAACAGTTTATGTCAATTCATGTGCCAATATTTCCGCATGCTTTCAATAAATAATTTATTTTGTACCATAATATTAATATTGTTGTACTGGATTTAAGTTTTCTTAAAGGTTGTTGCTATTTCGCTTTTCAGAATCTTTCTTAACGATGTCGATGTCTTATGAATACCTATAAATGTTAGCTCTTCTACATCTTTCCATTTATGAAAAACTGTCACTAACAGTACATTGGTTATTAATAACTGGTCGCGTGGTGTACATAGTAACGGGTGGAAGGCGTGCGACTGTATTGCGACTCTCGTTGGTCTGTCAAGTTCACGGCCTCCCCGGCCAATGTTCCGCAACATTTCCTCGTGCTATCTCGCCGCTCTTTATATCAATGCCTTTCATTCAAGCCCTATAAATACTTATCAATATTTACGTCATAAAAACCTCTTCCGTATTTTGAAACATTGCTCTTCTCCGACTTTCACGAGACAACGGCAGCCTAGTGTGAGAGCCTCTAAAATGTATTTGTTTTACGTACTTTATTAATAAATTTATTGTTAATCTGTTTATACTGGTTTCAATAAATATAATGTCGAAAATCTTCACTCAATCACCACGGTTGCTGGAGGCAATTAGGGGGCTCACAATAGAGTCAATGTTAGAGATTGTACTATAATTCTGTACGACTCACTGAGTATTGTTCTCGTCGACATTTGGCGAGGTCGATGACCAGATCCATCACCTGTTTATTGACATTAATATAGCTTATGTATTTTAAAGCAAATTAATAACTTAAAGTTTTGTGTAGGAATATTCGTTGTTTCTCGTGAAACAACTCCTAACGACACTCGCCATTGTAAACTACGGTCATTTTCTCATCTTAAAAATGAAAGTTCCTGTAAATTGTAATGCCGAGTTGTATGTATGACATGGTGCCACGTTCATAGAATTTCTATTTGTTTTGTGTTAGCTGTCAGATATAAATCTCTGCAGATCACGAGGTCGTTAATGTGATATTCGTGTCGGCGTTGACTGAGATCGGTACTGTTACCCATTGTCGATTCAAGCTTTCATGTTATTTGTCTATGTATGAATATTGAACATTACTTTGAATATATCAGTACAAATCTTATCGATCAGATTTGACCTGTGTCTCTGTAACTGTACATTATTAATAGTTGTTTTGGCATGATATTATTTGGCAAACGCCTGAATTATTCGTAAACGCGCACAAACTATTTGAAACAAACTCTTGTGCAGTTGCGGAAAATCCGTGTGTGGTTATTGTTTTATATTCAAAAACCTTAGTAATGAAAAGTGTAGATTGCGGTTGGTTGGCAAGTATATTTACCGCGGGTAATGGGACTTGGGGGCGGTTGTTTCCGTTGTATTTGATATGCTAGCTTTGATAAGCGCGTTGGCCACGCGACACTTGCCTAACCCCTTAGTGGCGAGGGTTGTTCGCCCTTCCGCCTTATTGATTAGCACCCTTGGAAATTAACTTAATGGTGAAAACAACACACGCCCGTCACCGGTTATTATAAAATAACCTTATTATTTATAGGTTTCATTCACACTTTGGACAATAACTATTAATTTTAACAAAATTATAGTTTTTAAACAAGTATCAAAATATCATCCAATGCCTTAAGAAAGTGTTAGTAATTAAATAAAACACAGGTTACATTCTAGTACATCTAAAATTCAAATACTTGCTAGTCTTTGATCAGTAACGTTCTTAAAACATATATTACCATTATTTACATCAAAACTGGTAAAATTATCTTCCACTGCAACTAGTTTAAGGTCTTAAAATAATTCTTATTTGTGTGTAGTTGATTTAAGTAAGTATATCATCGTGTTAGTAAAATAATGCAGGCGTGTTGTTAACTCCTTGTATCCATTGTATTATCGAAAGTCGTGAGTTGTACATTGGTTCAAGAAATGGTAACCTGGGAACAGAACGTAGAGACAAATAATTAGATGGTCTAAATAATTGTACGTATACATACAGAACTACACACATCAAAAGTGTCTAGGGATCAAGCATTTTTATGCGGATTTCTTGAGATTGAGATGTGGCTTTGTAATAAATTTATGATTTTATAAATTTATATGGATCCTTTTTGGTGCATTTCATAATTTGAATCAGGAACTGTGAATCAAATTCGAGTAAAAGATGAAAATCAGCTGTCAATATTTTCCCTATAAAAACATACAACGCATTGAAGACATTATTAGTGCTACTGTTTCCCTACTACTGATTAAAACCAACGTTATTATGGAGCGGCGACGTCATTTAAGCAGGGAAGAAATGCTCAGAGCCGTGGGAATGATAGAAGCTGGTTCCCGGCAACGTACTGTGGCTTTAGCTCTGAATACAAGTCAGAGTGTTATCAGTCGACTTTGGACACGTTACCGAAGCACTGGTACCGTGGCTGAGCGCCATGGAGGACGGTATCGCTGCACCACACGGAGACAAGACCGATACATTCAAATCTTAACTCGAAGAGCTCCAACAATAACCGCCATGATGTTAGCCGTGCGGCTTCATCACTCTTCAGGGAACTTAATTAGCGACCAAACAGTCAGAAACCGCTTGCATGAAGTGAACCTTCATTCCCGAAGACCGCTACGACAGCGATTAAAATCCTGCCAGGAAGTCCATCCTTATAGTGGTGGAACCATCATGGTATGGGCGGGTATTTGGATCGGCGGAAGAACTGAGTTGATTTGGATCAGAGGCAACCTCAACGCTCAAATTTATGCTGAGACGATTGTATCAGACGTCATCGTTCCTCTACAAGTGCAAATCGGTCCCTTATTTCAGTTTATGCATGATAATGCACGACCGCACACCGCAAGAGTTGTAAGACAGACTCTCGCCGCAGCTAACATCAATGTCCTGCCCTGGCCTGCTCAGTCGCCAGACTTGAACCCGATTGAGCATGCATGGGATATGCTACAGAGAAGAGCTCTGCCGAATATGGAGGGTATCCAGTCGCAAGAAGACCTTTTTTTGTTGTTGCAACGAACATGGGCGGCCATTCCACAGCGTGATTTGGATGAACTCATTTTGAGTATGCCAAACCGATGTTCTTGTGTTGTTAGTGTTCGCGGTAGAAACACGGATTATTAATTGTTTAAGTTACCCAATAAAATTTTAAAGAAAACTGTTATTTCAGTCTTTTTTTCGAACTTTAATGTTAGTGGTTCAAATGTCAAAAATCCCTTTATTAGGAAAATGGCAAATTTCTTTATTAATGCAAAGGTGACTTGGTTTATCGTTACTGTGACAAACGAAAACACTTTATTTGATGAATCCTTAAAGAAAATTTTAATTAATATCAATCAGGAGAAAAGTTATTGCAAAAATATATGTTGATCCCTAGACACTTTTGATGTGTGTAGTTACAATTCAATATAGCGTATCACCTAGCAGTCACGTTCGCATTAAACCTAACATTGCATTTGTCGAATTAAATTGTCACTAAATAAGACTCAATATGTAAGTATAAGGTTGAATAGATAGTTACGATTGTGAAGGTGTATTGCGGTCAGCAGGGAGTGAGTCGCAAGTGTTGCGAAATTCGACTGTCGGTGCTAGTTGCGCCAAATCAATCTCGTCAACTAATAGCACCTCTCGCGCCGACTACGTCCAATACTTACGTACTCTTTGAAATATACAGTTGCGGCAATCGCTAAATCAACATTAAGTGGGGTTATTATGTTAAAATAATTTTGTACCTACTTATTTTAAAAGTGTGGCGTAAAATTGTATCAGACATTTATGTATCTAATCATTGTATGTGTATTGTTTTAGTTTACGTCTCCGGTGGCGGAGAGCGCCGTGTGTGGCAGCAGTTCTTCATCATCGAGTTCCTCTTCATCATCATCATCTTCATCGTCGTCATCGTCATCCTCATCCGACTCGGATACGGCTGACGCAGCCGGGGGCTCGGCACACGCTTCCGCTGATGACTCCAGTGCTGCGCTTGCCGCTGCTTGCCAGTTGCAGGTATTGTACTTATCACATCTGTATTTTAGAAAGCTCTACGGCCTTAGTAAACAGGCAGATTCTTTATGCATACAAAATTACTATGACCTATTTATCTCTTAACCTAGATTCGAGTCGGCCTATTCTAATTCAATCTATATTTAGTTTATGACTCAACTTTCTATAGTGAACCTTTACGAAAATAATATTCATCAGGTCATCGACGATGCAGACCTCGCGGAAATATTTCCGGAACAAACATCGAGCGCGCCGGCGCAACAGCCTAATTTCACGAACTTTTCTGTTCACAACGCCGTGCCAGACAACGATGACAAGTCCATTGCCGACAATGGTATGTGTTTAACGTTGTTTATATTATAATTAAACATGTCAGTATTATTAATGTATTACATTAAAATACGATGTTATTATTTCAGGAGACGGTTCGAGTAGTGAAATGGAACTCACTCCACAGCTAGTAACGGCTGCGATCCAAAGAGCTACGGCAGAGTCTTCAGGATCAGAAAATGAGTGTTCTAATGCAGATGCGAGAAGTCAAAACACTACCCACTATGCGTCGAGTTTGCTGCAACAATTTGTAGCTCAAACGCAGCTACTCAGCAACACAGCTCAACTGACGCCTATTAGTTCAACAACTCCCTCGTCACTGTCCTGTGCACTAAATCCAAACCCCATTGAAGGTGTTGGATCAATAAGTGATTGTGTTTTGGGACAGATAAACAATCTGCCAGAGATTGCGCCAAATTTTTTAACTACGTCACAACATTTAAGCCCTCAGCAAACAGAGGAACTTACTCAAATAAATAAGGATCTCGAAGAAATAACATCGGTGACAGATTCAGTTGGTATTTCGTTACCGAATCCAGCTGGACTCGACGATTGTGTTGATAATAATGTATTTATGAATTTGGATATAAGTCAAAGTGGAACAGACGTCGGAAGTGCTAGTGATTTACTTAAAAATTCTCCACTGACAGTGTCAACTGATATGCATTGTCTGGGCCAAGATGATTCCCAGAAACTCGATACAATGAGCATAAATTCCATAGAATCTCAAGAGGATGTCAAGAATGTTATTGTGGAATCTAGAAGGAAAAGGGGGCGACCGAGAAAAGTTAAAAAGCCAGATGAGCTGGAATCTCATAAAGAAGATAAATCTGCAGTGAACGTTATGAATTTTCATAATAACAATGATCCACCAAATGTTTCTCCAGATTCTGGCATTTTGTCAAATCATAATTCTCCAACTCATTCACCGTTAAGGAGACACGATATAGAGGATGTTAGCAGCAGGCATGCTAGAAAATCAACTCAGAAGGAAAACACTGCGAGAGATCGGAGAACGATGCGATCAAAATCTAAAAGTCGAGGAAGACAAATAAGATCTGATTCAAGCGATTGTGATTATCAGAATAAGAGGGTTGATGAAATAAAACAAATTAAAACAGAAGCACCATCGCCTGTTCCTCTCAAACAAGAACAAAGCAAACCGGAAAGAGCTAAGAAAACAGATCACAAATTAGATATAGCAGCATTAGATAGAATGTTATACGCTACTGACAGAGTTTTATATCCACCACGAAAAAAAGTTGGTCGTAAGCCACAATCAAAAGCCTCGAAAACAACGAAAAGCACACCCAAAACATTGAAGGATAAAAATCAATATGACTCTGGTGACAGTGACAATGATTCCATTACAACAACGAACAGGTCTGTGCTGTCAGGTGTGTACGCGAAACGAAAGGAACTAAATAGCAAACTTGCGAACATGCCTAAGAAGAATACGAAAACGTTTAACAACACTTGGAGAGATCATCAGAGCGAAAATGAGGCGGCCGCTGACGATCCACTTGACCCAACATGGAAGCAAATAGATCTGAATCCCAAGTATAAAGATATTCTGTCGGGATACAAGAGCGATCATGAATTTAAACCATACAAAAGCTGCAGTCGACTCATAGAGTCAGGCTACAAAAGTGACTATGGATGTAGATCTGGATACAAAAGTGATTATTATAGATCGGGATATAAAAGCGATCATAAATCCGGATACAAAAGTGATAAGTCTGGATATAAAACTGATTATAGCGTAAGGAGTATGCGCAGGCGCATGAAAAAACTCAAGAAGACTAGATCAGTACGAGACAGATCGTACTATAAAAATCAAAAGCATTTTGTATCTGATCAAGAAATTGTTCAGTTAACAAACCAGACTTTTAACAGTTTAACACTAGGTCATAGTTCTAGTGATTCCGAGTGCGATAATTATTTACGGAAACCAAATCCTAGTCCAAAATATGTCAGTGTTTGCCAAAAATATCCCATGCCTTCAAAATACAGTTTTGGTTTTTCCAAAATGCATCAAAAATCTGTTCTTAGATTAAATACTTCAGATCCTTTTGCTCCTGGTCCCGTGTTTAGTGGTTTTCAAAGACCGGTCACAACATGCAATATATTTAAAGTGAGCAATAATAACAATAACACCTTGGTTAAATCGCCTACTAAGTCAAGTTATATTGGAAGCCCACTACCGGCTCTGAAACCTGCATTCACACATAAATTCGGTGCATCATCAATTTTCACATCGGAAAAATCTCTTAGTAGGAGAGAAGTGGATGGTTTTAGAGCTTATCCCAGAACACTTTCGCCAAAGGGTAGAAGACTAATTAAAAGTGGCAGTTTAGTACCAAAAGAATCGTCTCCGAAACCACTACCGACAGTTTTTGAAAAATCGAAAAACAGTTATGTGCCTAACAAGTCTTTATCAAGAAATGTTTTTCTCAATTTCAAGAAACCTCATTTGAAACCATCTTTTCCTATGAAGAGACATAGGAGAACTGTTGTTTTGGCGCCTCCAAAAATTAACTTAAAACCGACCGAGAGACCATCACGTATTACTATAAAAACGGAGAGCAAACATCACAGACACCGAAGCAAGCGTAGACACCGATCGAGATCTGCGTCGAGGTGTCGTGAATCTCACACGAAGACCGTAGATTTAGTGGATCAGAAATTTACACAAGAAATGGACAATCTTGTGTCCAATTTCATAAAACTGTGCCAGGTTGCTCCAAAAATTATAACTAACACTTCCCAAAATCAGTCCAAAAGCTCAGAAAAACCTGCGCCAGAACCACCGCCACCTAAAGTGCCAAAGAGGGGTTCGAAGAAACGTAAAACATCGGATAATCCAGAAGTAGCGACTCCTACATCTAAACGTAGGCATAAGAAGCAGTTAGCAGAGTCACAAAACAAAGGAGGTAAAGAAACAAATGAACACAAATTACCGCTCAAAAAGCGTCATTATCACATTAATTCTTCCACCAGTAACTCCTTAAGCTTAAGTTTAGTGACTACTGAATTTGATGAAAACTCTAAAAATGGATCTAGTCCCGAAAAGTTCTTATGTACAGAAAGTGACTGCATGGGAGAAGGTCAGGGTAACGAAAAACCTAGTGAATCTCCAAGATCAAGAATGTCTCATGAGAAAGCAAAGAAAGGTGATTCTTCTAAAAATAATATTTCTACTAACGTGCAAGATCAAAAACCGCACACTAATGACTTAAATAAGGTGTCAAAACCAAATAACAACAATATAGAAGAAAATAATGTTACTCCAACCAAAAATCAATCTCCGAATTCATTGAACGCAACTAATGATGAACTTGCCATAAAGAAACCTAATGTAGAACAATCGGAATTATCTAAAAAGATATTTGAGACATCAGAAAAACTTAAAGCTGTTCATAAAATGGTACACGATTTGGAAAAATCTTTGCCTAAATCAAAGGATGATGGAAAAACAGAACACGCGAAGCAAGATACAAACAAAATGTCTTCACCGAGATCCGAGGCTAAATCTTCACCACAAAGACATACTGCACCAATTGTGACACCTAAGAAACGTCATAGATTAGAAGCAGAAAAGGTAGCTTCGAATGCAAGTTTGGATCTTGTTGTGCAATCACTATCGAAAAAGTTATCAGAAGACAAATCTCCCATTTCACCAAATTCGAAAGAAGTAAAAGATTTGAATCAGAATAATTCTCAAGATGAAAAAAGTAATTCAACAAAAGAAAATTCTGCAGATCAGCAAAAGTCTCCAGATAGTGGGTCAACTAATAGCAGTCCTCTTACAGTGGATCCATTAAAAAGTATGTCTGCACGCTCTTTATATAAAAGTTCTATACCGCCTGCCCAAAAATCCGAAATAATGACTCGCAAGAAAAATAGATTAGAAGGCCTGACCAGTAACTTAGTTTCGAAAATAAATCCCAGTGCCGCGACTAAAGTCTTGGACACTCTTCTCAATAATAATATTAGGAAGTCAATTGAATCTAGAATATTAGAAAAAGAAAAAGGTATTGACACAAAAACAAGTGACGATAAAAATAAAAAAGAATCTTCACACGTCAATACTCGAGCTACAGTTATTAAATCACCAGTTTCCAAAGGCAAGTCTATGGAGACAAAGAAATCTAAAACCTCTGAAACTATTACATCATCAGAACATTCAATAGTTGTAAATATAGACAGACCGACAGGCATATTTGAGCCTTCAATTGATTTGGAAGACCAAATACCTAAATCATCTATTTGCGTTAGCAATGGTCTTATAGAAACAAGTAAAAGTAAATTCAAAGGAAAAGATAATAAAAATTCAAATTCTTTGCTAATTTCTATAGACGCCGAATCTGAAATACCTCTTGCCTTAATATCTGAAACGCCCGAACCAATAATTAGACCCAAAAGAGGAGAATCAATTGCAGCTGTTATTTCAGATAAACTTCAAGAAAATACAACCGGCCATAACTTACGTCAATCTAAAAGAAATCTAAGTGAAAATGAAGAGACTAATGATAATAAGAAGAAAAAGAAGTGTAACAATATTCTTCGAGAAAGCAAGTTAGTGTTACCATCTAAAGTATTAATTCCAAAAGTTCAAGCTGAGAAGTTGCCGATATCCGAGCTCAATAAAAGCTTGGCTGTACTTGAAAAGAATAAAACTGATGTCAGTGACTCTAATGAAAACAAAGCGAAAAAACCAAGAAGACGTAAAGCAATTAATAGAACCGGTTTCCCCAGTGTCAAGAGAAAGAAAAAGAAGGTTGAATCTAACAGTCATAATATAACATCAGACAGTCATTTTACTTCTGATACGGACAACAACTCCGCCTTTGAAAGAGTTCCAAAAGATGGAGAAGCTATGAGCAGTTTTCTAGAAAGAACTTCATACAAAAAGGCTGAGTTAAAGGTTGTTTTGAATAAAGATGAATGTCCAAAACAGGGTAGACTTACAGTTGTAGCACTCGAGAAATTACAGGGCAAAGAAGTAGCACCCGAAAACAATAATAAAACAAGTGCTGTTAATATTAACGAGAAGAAAAACTCAAGTGCGTCTATCTTAAGGGCTCCGGCTTTACAATTGAAACAGAATAAGCCTGAAAAAGATCTTAAAAATCATATAAATAAATGGGAAGTACTCAGTGAATCTGACAGCATTCCATCGTTAGCTAGTTCAATTGGTAACGACCCCGAAGACAACATGCCGTTGAGTTTACTAAATTTGAAGTCTACCAAACCAGTATCTCGCCTTGATAATTTAGAAAGACTGAAACGTAAAACGAGGGCAATGTCACCGTCGCAGGAAATAGAGGAAATATTCTCCAAGCGGAAAGTGGTTGAGAAAACATGCAAAATAGCTCTCAGACCAAAATCAAGTCTTGCTGTACTATGTCCTAGTGAGAGGAAACTGAGAAGTTCTGAGAACTCGAATGATGACTCCAAATCTAAGAGGGCGGAAAGTAGGAAGACGATTGCTGATGTTGACAAAACAACCAAGTCACAGAGTGTGATGGCCCGAAGAAAATCAAGATCTTGTCAGATGAACAAAAAGGTGCAAGAAGTACACTCCAGTTCTAGGGAAAGTTCGATAGATACAATCGTTTGTCGTAAGCCAGCTGCCAAATCTCGTGAGCCGTCTCTTGAAAACATTTGCGATAATGACGAGAACGATCCTCTGCCTCTCAATGAAAAAGAAATAGACTTTGAGAAGAGTATAGATGTGCTTTCGAAGAGTATTATTTGCAAGAAACGGGTGGCGTCCTCACGAGACGAAAGTCCTGCTAGCGGAGTTGATAATAGAGACAAACCGATTGGATCGAAGAGGAATCCTCGCCTGCGCAAGAAGTTCTTAGTCGCTGGTCTCTTCTCAGATTATTATAAAGAAGAGTAAGTAATATTTTTATAATATCCCAAGTATTTATCGTGCTGAATTGCCAAAGGGTTACGGGTTCGATTCCCGTGCAAGGTTTATGTGACTGCCAAATGTTTATCTTATTCTGGTTCTATCTACCATATTAATAGAGTTATTAAAATATTTTTAGTAAGTAGTGATTTCTAATAAGATGTTATTATGTTTTCTATTATAGCCCAAAACCAGATGGAAAAGGAAAGAACTTAGTGACGCAAACAGAGTTTCCACCGGGACTGTTGACCCCGCCGCCTTACTGCGAACGTTGGGTGCGACGGAGACAACAACACTTCACTCTGCCTTACGACATTTGGTGGCAACATCACTATAACCAACCTGTGCCTTCATGGAATTATAAGAAGATTAGAACCAGTAAGTATATAATCAATTTATTATTATTTGGTTGCTTTTATATGTTAAATTGCTGGGAGAGTTATAATGTAATGTCCTGGTGGTCTAGTGGCATGCTCGAAGGTTCGATTTCTGGGTCTGGTTGTTTCAATCATGGCTCTGGTTTGAGATCACCAAAACAGTATTAAGCAAGCATGGAGATTATTTCCATTTCTTCTCCATCTATAAATATAAAATCAGTGAGAGAGACATTACTCAGTAGGATCAAACAGGCTAATACATTATTAATTCATATAAAGCTTAATATAATAATTCCTTTTTCAGACGTATACTACGACGTGAAAGCGTCTGCCGAGGAGTGTGAAAGCGTCGCTTGCAACTGCGCGCCATCTTCCGGATGTAACGAGGATTGTATCAATAGACTCGTCTACTCTGAATGCTCGCCGCAGTTGTGTCCCAGCGGGTTAGTATTATCTATTAAAAAATGATTATTTATTTCTTTTTTCAAGTAGTATTTATAGGAAATGACTGAACCAATTTATGTATATGATAATTTTTCGGTCTGTTACTTATTCTAAGGTCAAAGTTTGTGTGAAAGAAACTTGGAACATCCACGTAACAATTTAATCTGTGTAAAGTTGCGGGCGGGCCGCTAGTTTTAATAATATCCATAATTTCTTATTTTTTTTGTTTTAAGTATTAATTAGCTCTATAGTGACTGGAAAAAAATAATGTTTTATTACAGAGACAGATGCAAGAACCAACGGATACAGCGTCACGAATGGGCCTCGGGACTGGAGAAGTTCATGACTGAGAACAAAGGTTGGGGCGTAAGAACTAAACACAAGATTGGGTCCGGAGACTTCATACTGGAATATGTTGGTGAAGTCGTCTCTGATAAGGAGTTTAAAGTGAGTTTAACTTACGAACTGTATGGTATAATTATAATTTAATTCTTCTCATAAATCTTTCTTTTATTTTTAAAATGCGTAATAAATTTCTGTGTGCTTGCATCAATTTGGAAGTCCCAGGTTGGAATCCTAGTACAAGCAATGAATGTTTATTTGAGATCACCAACATAAGTTATGCAAGCGTATCGAATACATCTATTCCTTCCTCCTTCATCCGTATTACTATCACAAGTAACAGAATAGTCTTTTCTACAGTGAAATCGTACTATACTATCTCATTCTTCTTCTTTCGAATTAAGATGTCTTTATTAAAATTTGTACATACAGAATACTAACGAAATGTCCATTTGGTTGTTGAAGGAGCGCATGGCGACGCGGTACGCGCGCGACACGCACCACTACTGCCTGCACCTGGACGGCGGGCTCGTCATCGACGGACACCGCGTCGGCGGCGACGGACGCTTCGTCAACCACTCGTGTCGCCCCAACTGCGAGATGCAGAAGTGGACGGCTAACGGTCAGTACGATATCGACATCTTCCAATTTATACAGATTTATTAGAGCTCCTCGTCGGTTTCACATGTGTGAAATCACTTTCTCTTAGAAAAACACCACCTGGCTGATTTTGATAAAAACTAAAAATAAAACATCAACATATAGGTAGCGGCACGTAAGTTTAGCGCTGAGCGAAACGTAGAGGGGATAGCTGCGCATGTGTACAGTAGCGAACAAAATACAATTACTTATAACTCAATTCCAATTACTATAACTACTTAAACAAATATTTTTAACAACATATTTTATTTAAATAAATAGTAAGTCTATCATGCACGAAATGTGGATGATATTAGGTACTGTTGCGCGCGCTAACATTAATAATTACCTACTTAATATTAAAGTTAACTTAAACTTTAATATTAAGTTGTATAGTATTGACCATCTACTAAAAATACACTAATAAAAAACCAAAAATATCAAACAAACTTAAACTTAAAAAAAACTATCCACGAACGGCAATAATAATATACTTTTAGAAATTCAGATGTCAGCCGAGTGTGCTATCGTGGCGGGGGACGGAGTACGGCAGACTAGCCAACCGGCGCTACGCACACACTCTCCTCGTCCCTCTAGCCCCCCTGTGATACCTTATTTTTGACTTCTGCGCGCTACTTATACAAAGTTTGTTTTTTAAAACATCACTTTTAATTTCGAATAGATTATTGCAATTTACAATAATTGATAGAGTACGTAAAAAGAATCAAATACTGAGAAGTAATTACTGTATAAAAATAACATATTAACAAATATTTTATTTCATTTTAGGTACATTCCGAATGGCCTTATTCGCTCTTCGCGACATTGATCCAGGAGAGGAGTTGACTTATGATTACAATTTCTCTCTGTTCAATCCAGCTGTTGGACAGGTATGGACAACATAAAACACCTTATTTTACCTCTTGATTGATTTTTCTCATAAAATCGTTATAATTACATAACTATCTACTGATATTTCTAATAAAAACTATTTATTACAGCCATGTAAATGCGATTCAGAAGACTGCCGCGGCGTAATCGGCGGTAAATCGCAGCGTATCACAAAATTGCCGTTGAAAACACAATCGCGTACTCCTTCCAACGCGTCTAACCAATCGCAAGGGTCTAACGGTAACCAGCCGCGCGTAGGCCGACCTCGCAAAGCGGTCAAATGCAACAAGAAATCGGAACAACAGAGTTTAAACACTTGTGATATAAAGAACATGACTATATTGAAGTATCAACAGCACTTGAACAAGTTGTGGCAAGAACCACAAATGAAGCCTTTGACGGCTAAAGAGAAGAATCTAGTGAAAGAACGACACTGCTTCTTGTTTAGGAATCTTGAGAATGTAAGTTGTTCTATATTATGCTTTATTTTGTGACTACGCTACGAAAAGTGTTATTTTGTAAGTGCATCGAGGTGCTGGCATCGTAGATACTCTAAAAATGAACCGATTTCGGTTCAGTTTTTTGAAAGAACATGAGAGTTTGGTATTTGTTTATGCCAGCAAAATTATCTTTTTCTTGTGACAAAGAATGTAGGTATATTTGTATTATAATTTCTTTTTGCTTGTTGTTGCACAAAGAGCCTATTTATCTAGCCAATAAATTCATTCAAATTACTAAAACTATACCTTATTCACAGGTACGTCGAATCCGCGACCGCATGTCCGTTGCCGACACTCCCGCTGCTCCCATACCAACTACCCCTGCCCCACCCCCCACTCCCACCCTCACTCCCACCCCCTCCACATCCCCGGCCGTAATGGTTAACCCCCTCACGCTACCCAACACCATGAACGCTTCAGTATTCCTCTCAAGATTACAAGCTCTCCGCTCGCCTAGAGATGAAAATGTCAGGCGCTTGGTCACTTACTTGGATGATCCAGTGTTGACCAAGAAGGAGCGCCTGAATAATGTGTTTAAAGCGCTTTATTCTTCTGTGATTGCTGTTAAAGGTAAGATAAGAAGTAATTTTAAATTATATTTTTCGTGCACATCATTGACTGACAGATATTACCTAAGCGTAATTAGAGAACTCCTATAGACTTAAGAGTCTAACTAAAGTAACAAAAAGTAAACGCAGCACCTACAAAAGACTCAAAATCATGTCTAATTGCGGTAACCTACCCACTACCCACTTACGTACATTATTTGCTGAATATTGCACGATTTTATTTTGCTGGTATATCGGAAGTACGATGTTTTCCGATACCGATCCCATAGGAATTTATACTTTAGAAATTCATCCAAATCCGTCCAGCAGTTTCATTATGAACAAATAATAAATCAGATAGCAATACATACAAACTTTTCTCATATAATATAAGTAACTAAGACAAACAATTGCCTTACAGACGACAAAGACAAGCTCCTATGCCTACCGCTGCTCAAATCTAAAGCGATCAAGTCAGACGACGCGGCGCCCATTCCTACTCTCGCATCAATAGAGGCTAACATATCGAGCGGCCATTACGAATCAGTGGCACAGTTTGATGGGGATATGAATGTAGCCTTCTCAGTCGTTGTAAGAGAACATGGGAGAATGTCCACGCTGGGGACCATTGCTCTACAGCTTAAGAAGGTAATGTAGTAGATATTTTTATTTTGATGAGTAACTTTTATCATATTTGAAATTGACTTCTAATTAGGTTGTGTATCAGAAGTAATATAGATTGTCTATTTTTCTCTATATTTTTTCCTTCATATTAAAACACCTCCCGATTATTAGCGACTGTTGTTTGTCTTCTCAAGTTGAGCTGAGTAGTAATTTGATTATGATAAGTAGCATATTTTACAATAAATTAATATTATTGCAGACTTACAATACCGCCAAATCGGACTTCATGGAGCATCTGACCAAAATACTTGGACCTGAAAATCCTATTCCGAGTGGCTTCGTACAGAAAACTAAGACCGGTACGCACTAACTCCAATTATTTTTAAACATTTCAATGATTATTAAAAGTGTTCGATAGGGTAACTCTAGCAGCATTTACTTTAGTGTTTAGGGTGCTTTAAGGCCTCGGTAAACGGAAGCGTACTTTGCGTGCGTCAAGGGATCTTAGTGTCCCGGACTAGCGCCGCGTTAGAACGCTATTGGACACGATGAAAACTGATAAACAGCGCGAGCGCGCAGCCACGTTGCTAAGTACGCTTTCTACTTGACGAGAAATTTAGTGTGCCGCTGGCGGAGCGTAAAACATAGGTCTTGATTCTTTTCTGAGATCGTTTAGTATATCAATTGTGCATTCGTTTGTGTATTCTAACCCCGTCGTGGGTATCCCAGAGGAGGTGATCCTGTGCATCTGCGGGCTGCACGTGGAGGAGGGGCTGATGGTGCAGTGCGGCGGCGGCGGCTGCGGCGTGTGGCAGCACGCGCGCTGCATGCGCGTGCACAACACCACCGCGCCGCACCACTGCCACAACTGCATGCCCAGAGAGGTACGCACCACACACAATATGCACACGGTCATACATATACACACACGCACTGCTCACGTCATAGATGTCAAAGCGGCACCTGTTTATTGTATATGCGTCACAAGAAAGAGGCGCCGCTGTGGTATCACAACGTCTCGGCGCCACACCGCTCGTGAGTCCGTCGATTTCGATAAGACGAAATCTTTGCGGCGCGGCAACCGCCGCAACCCACCGTTTGCTCCTGCATATTCACAACTTAGGCTGATGCCTCATTAGTGCGTTGCGTTGCGTTGCGTTGTCGCATACACACAAACTACACTTCATTTGAGCTAATTAAAATAAACTTATCAGTAAATATGTCTATCTTTATAACCTCAGGTGGACCGCGAGATACCTCTCGACGACTACACAGAGGAAGGCCATCAGTTCTACTTATCCCTAATGCGCGGAGACTTACAAGTTCGTCAGGGTGACACAGTATACGTGCTCCGGGACATTCCTATAGACGACAAACATCCGGACGTCAGCCAAAAGAACGGAGACAAAGGGGAGTCGCCTAAAACGAAACGCATTGACAGGAAAAAGGTCAAGAACATCAAAGGAAAAGATAAGGGTGATGAATCCGGGAAGAGTAAGGTAAGATTGCACTGTATGAAAACAGTTACTAGTTTTAGTTGCGAAACGGCGCGATCGAGAGTCCATGCAATCACATGCATTAACTTTTTAAGTTTTCGTCTAAATTGGCGTTGAGTCTCTTGACTATTTTCCCGTATTCCATTTACTTGTAGGTTCTGATTAGGTCTAACACGTATTTACAGAAAACTGTTGTTAATTGAATGCAACTATTGAACTAAATGCGATTTTGGTACTATGTGTGTAAAATACTAATAACATTTCCTTTTGTACAGGAGGGTGAAGTCCGCAAACACACATACCAAACTATCGGTGAAATACCGGTATCGGAGCTGGACATATTCCGAGTAGAACGCCTTTGGAAACACAAGGACACGCAGGAACGATATGTGTACGGACATCACTACTTACGGCCGCATGAAACGTTCCACGAACCTACTAGGAAGTGAGTATTCTGACGATATTTATAGTTATTTATCTGTGCCCTGTGTCACTCACATTCTACTTCTCCACTCCTTTTGGTAGTAGCGTGTTGTTATAATGGGCTTCCTCAATAAATGGGCTATCCACCACTTAAACTTATCTTACTTTACAAGAAACTTCATTAAAACTAATCGTTTCATTTTGTTACAGATTTTTCCACAACGAAGTAATGCGCGTCCCGTTGTATGAGGCCGTGCCGATAGAACTAGTCATGTCCCAATGTTGGGTCATGGATCTCAACACCTATTGCAAGGTACGTAAATATGTACTAACAAAGTAAATAAGACAAGACTGTTGTCCCATTAGTCCACAAAATTCAATTTATCTGCGTTATTCATACTTGTTTACTTATTTTTTTGTTCAAATTTGATTTCGTTATATTTACTTTTGTAATTAACAATATTTTTGTGTAATTTCCGTCCAGGGTCGGCCAGTTGGTGCGTCAGAAGATCACGTTTACATCTGCGAGCTGCGCGTGGACCGCTCGGCGCATCTCTTCGCCAAGATATCGCGACCCAAGTATCCGATATGTACGAAAGCATACGCCTTCGATCACTTCTCGCAACGTCTCAAGATATCTAGGACTTATGCGGTAAATATACTATACTTTTTGACCAACGTTTTGCAATTTCATTTAGAAAACAAAAACAGGACATTATTATTGTGATAATAATAAGCAAAGAGCTGACGATATAGTGAAGTAACATTGTTTTCTTTTCGTTCTTTACAGCCGCACGAAGTATCGCCCGAGTATTTGAAGGGGAGAGCCACCAAGAACGCAGTTCCGGCTGAGAAACACACTCCCAAACCGGCCAACAATAAAGACACGAAGAAAAAGCCTCCCACAGCTACTACGACGGAAGGAAACAAGGTGGTGGGGCAGAAGGAGCGCGTGAACAGCATCGCGCGGCGCCTGCTGGCGGCCGGCGCGTCGCGCGGCGCGCTCGACGCCTCCTACCTGCTGCAGCGCCGCCAGCGGCCCAGAGAGCACAAGCAGCGCGCGGCGTAGGGGCGCCGCTACGTGCGTAGTCACGGGGGGGTGTGCGTAGCACTCGCGTGCGACAGGCGTCGTCGCACGTGACATTAATGTGTAGTCGCACGAGACATGCGTAGTCGCACGTGATTTGCGTAGTCGCACGTGACCTGCGTAGACGCACGCGACATGCGTAGTCTGTGACATACGTAGTGGCACGTGATTTGCGTAGTCTCGCGCAAGAACTCATGGTTTCATATTCGATGTAAGTCCCGCTTAGCACGTTCGGGCAGAACTTTATGAACGATTGATTTGGAATGAAATACCGAAAGAGTCTGTTGTGGTACAGAAATTGTTATGATTTGGTAATTAGTAAACGGAAATTGTATACTCGAAATTTCAGTTGAACAACTTGCTTTATTATGAGACAATTTCAAACTTTACTAAATTATGTCTATTATTTACTCGTGTATTAACTTGATTACTTTAATATTTAAAACTATGGTGCGTATTTGTCTTTCGGTAAAGCAGGTAAGTAATGTAAAGTGTACAGTTTGTAGCAGTATTGTTATAATATTATTTGAACTGTGATCGCAGTTATGACGAATATAGTTGGCAGCGTAAAGCAAAAAATAATTTTGCAACAAAAAAATATTAATTTATTTTTAATTAAGCTAACGTAAGCATGGAGTTAATTATCCATTAAATAAGTGTAGTTATGAGATATTTATTTAATGTAAAGTATTCTAGTTGTAATTATAGTTTACAGATACGTTTACAGACTCTTCATTAAATATGTAACGAAATTAATTCTTACATTCCCTTATATGTTGATTAATGTAAGTTGGCGTCAAATACTGAACATTAGGTAATCGAATCTCTTTCCCTCTGTATAGATTATACATTAATTTATAAGTAATAAGTATTATTGACAGTTTATTTCTTAACATAGTACATAGCTGTAACGTTTATTTATTAAAACCTTATAATAACAAGTACATAGATAAACTAATATAATTTATAAAGTAATCTCAATAAGTTTGTATCCCATAAAGAAATAAAAAGTAAGATTCATAAAAAAAAACTTATATAAAAATAAGTACATATTTATATTTTTACATAAGATAATTGTTAATATATAAGGTTGGTAGGATAATTATTTTCCCGTGGTGCGAACTGATGTTGAACGTTGAAGAGTTTTAATAGAGGTTAGATTCAGAATAGTTGTTTGGGAGGTTGTTAATTTAATATTATTATTAAGTGAAGTATTTCGTATTTTTATTATTAATTAGATATATTTCTTTCATTTATATATCATTCTGTCTGGTCATTTTGTATCGTCGCTGTTACTTACGATATCAATTAACATTATGAACTTTTTCTCTCTATTTTTTGTATTTAGTTGTTTAAGTTGTAAATAATAAATTAAGGTGGTTGGTTGTTTATTATTGGTATGTATTACATAATCGGCGGACAGTTTTTGTACACATTTTTAAGTATATTCCCAGTTGACACCTTACGGATTAGCCCTTGGTGTCAATTGGGAATAAAATTGGGGGTCGACTAGGAATATACCTTTTCATTTTGTATATCTATTGTCACCGTATCTCGATGTATTAAAACGCTGGCTTCGAAGTGTGATTCAAGTGAACAAAGTTGTTTTTGTTTCTAATTTATTTGTATAATACTGTTAGTTTTTTAATCATTTTTTTTCACTGAGCTTTTTGTATAACATTAAGATTTAGTATTTTTTTCTCTTTAATACGCTTTTTGCACTTATATATTGTCTTTGACATACTCGTGTTGTGTACCTTGTAATTCGATGGCGACTGTATATTCAAGCTGAATGAATCTGCGTCGGAATTATGCATTGTTGATTATTTTTATAATATAAAATCCAAATTGGCAGCCAACATTTGTGGCACGTCGTATGTGAGTGATATGTTCGGTTATACAGACGTCTCCAATGTTCTTCGTTACGGTCAATTTGATCCCAAATCTAGTACAAATATTCATCTTAGTTAATTACCTGTAACATCACATTCACCGTTTAATAAATGAACTATAATCTTTAAATCCTTTATAGACACTAATAACGCACATATTTAGATAATTGTTAAAAGTATTAAGAGCAGAGTTTAAAAGTATGAAATGAAATTTATTTACCTTCACACTTGCACTCAAATATTTTGCCTTGTAGATAACTACAGTAAATATTCACGTTGATGTTATATAAACAATTAATTTTATCTGTACTCGGTCCTGACGCGTGATTCTCCTAACAAAACTTATTTCGTATTAACTTCAATAGTTAAACACGTTGAAATCGCTTCAGTGTCGTTCAATTTTGTTATGAGAATCGGGCCGCTGTAGCTCAATCATAACTATTCCATTAATGTACTTAATTAAATTAGTAAAAGAAATAGTTAACAATAGTCATTTAATAGTGTTAAGTAAGACTTTGTCTTTGTGTAGTTATTTAATAGACGTATAATTCAGAATAGTTACAATAGAGAGCATTCTAATTCATGTATTTGCCTTTTATGAGATTGGGATCAAAAATGTATTTTTTTCTCTATTTGGAAATCAAAATTTGGTAGTTATATTTTGTGTATCATTTAAA
This sequence comes from Timandra comae, assembly GCA_958496195.1. Classification (NCBI taxonomy): domain Eukaryota; kingdom Metazoa; phylum Arthropoda; class Insecta; order Lepidoptera; family Geometridae; genus Timandra; species Timandra comae. Next base: position 5,773,619 of record OY292371.1, read on the forward strand.
TGAATTGTCGTTAAAATGATACATAAATGCTAATCGTACATTTTGTACCATTATTTACCTTATTATTTATAGCGAGCAGCTTTATTTGTTTATAAGATGCCATTTGTTGTAACTCATGTTTTAATAATAAATTAAAATTTGGATCAATTTGTCGTTTTTTCTTGAAGTCCTAATAAAATTAAGATAAGTCACATATACTTAAGACGAATTCACAGTATGTATATCAAAAAATTATTCACATCAATTCGTCAACACTTAGTTTGGATTGGATGTCTGTAAACAATACAATTATGATTTATTAGCATTACATTAAAATGGGAAGAAATAAAAACAATAGCAACACAACGAAGAGATCGTTTAATTCATCAGGCGCAGCTAATATTTTAAGACAGAGTTTCTCAAACCTATGACTCCAATATTATACCCCTGTTAGTTTATAGATAGCAATGATCTCTTCGCATCTTCTAAATTCTAAAGGAAATAATAACATGAGCTATTGAAATAAAGTTTTAATACTAGTACTTACTATTAATTATTCTGTGGTTTTAACAAATAAATTATTGTTCTTATAGAAATATCAGTAAATTGAAACAATAGGACAATAGAAATAACTGTTTAGCATGTAATCGTTTCGTAAATCTTGTCCCTACTCCCCTACTAACCCTAGTATTTCACCACTCCACGAGAGCATTAGGCTCTCGTGGAGTGGTGAAATACTAGGGTTTTGCGCTCTCTATTTGAGAAACACTGCTTCTCTCTTTGAGATAGTAGTAGTCAAAGCAATATATCTCTATAGGCTTTCCTTCTTGTTATCTTGAAAGGCGGGTTTTAGTAAATAAAAGAATACTAAGAAGTTTTATTGTTTACCATTCATTACGTTTTATGAAAATGTCTATATGATTTTCAATTGCTTACATATAAATGTTTATACAGTACTTACATCTTTGATTTCATATACTAAATCATCAAGTAGGAGAGCCAGCTATTATGTAGTTATTCCTGCAAAACTAGGGCATTCAAAAATTACTTATTTTGGGTCCTTTTCTGTTTCTATTTTTTCTAATTTCATGCCACCATCGCATGTTAACGCGAACAACTGCCAATAAAGTGGGGACTAATAAATGAATTGATAAATACCTTTATTGATTAAGTAATTGATTGACGCAACAATCGGCATTTGTTACTCAGTGCCTTAACTAATACACTTGGTAAGGTTTTAAACAACTTGATACTAATACAACTAGAACAAATTTAATATTTTCTTCAGAAAATATGGAATCTGCTCATAGGCCTCCTGCGCGATCACAGTCTCGCTCTCGCAGAATGAAGTCACTGCCTCTTTGACCATGGAGTTCTCCCTCTATCTGTGCCACCAGGGTCTGGAAGTCGCCTTTCCCTCCCAACAAGGAAAACTATCTCAGCTAATTTAGTTAGTACCTAACCTAACTTATAGAATAAAATATACCCATAAAATTTAATAAAAATACCCTAATAAAAATAAAATGATGTTGTTTACGGATACTTGCAAGACTGCGCGTGATACGAAAAGCACTTAACCGATTTAATTGTTATCATCCCGAGTTACCAATTTGTTAAAAAGTTGTGGTTAATTTATGGCCGGTATATATTATTTTATCAGTATTTATATGATTCATTTAACGGATATTTGCACAGGTAAATTCATTCGCCAGTCAACCGTCACGGATTGAGTTTTCATGCAATAACATTTATGCAATTGGTTTGCCATTTTATTAGTTTATTCACCCTAAGAGGTAAATGAATGATTTAAAACTTAGATTTATAACAAAGGATGTATTTAAATGCAGTTTTTTGAAGCATCAATGTGTGTGTGTGGCGTTATTTAGATCTCTACACAAAGGTTATAAAAGTGTAGAATTTGTCGATCTATTTAACGCACTAATCTGAGGAACTACCGGTTCGAATTGATTAGTATTAGTTAATGGGTTATCGAATACTGAAAATTCTTTTGGTATTCGATAGTACATTTATCGTGGCAAATACCAATACGACAGAGCAGTAAATTGGGTTAAACCCCGGGGCAGTTAGTATAAAATATGTCGAAAGTAAAATCTAGTGCATTATACTCTACGAGCATTTTAGCGACTCTGGGATCTATGGAGACTAGCCACTTTTCTGCTCTACCCAAAGCGAGACGTCTCAAGTAAAATGTTTCGTCGGAATTGTTAATATTTGAAATGTCTATTTTGTCCGGACTATGTCTAGAATGTTTCAGAAATAAATAAGGTTAACATTGACCTTACATATAAGGTATTATTTAGAGTATTATCGTCCAGGGCTGGGCGACGAACGCGCCGGCCATCTGGGGTCACTCGTCGCCATAATGAAAAGATTGGGCCGTGCGTTCGTGCGTCCGCCCGCATTCTACCCAGCCACTCATCCTGAGTGACACATTCATTGGTCTTTATGTTCCTACAATTGATTTTTACTTGTCTACCTACTATAAAGTGAAAGAGGAGAGGAATGAATATTAACAATAACAGAAACGCATGGACTACCCTTGGCTGTCTTTGCAGAAAAGTATCGTCTGGTATGTATGTAATGTAGTCACTTCGTACATAGAAAACGTATCAAAGATATCAAAACGTTATTTTCTGTGACACGTAAATAGACCGTTAGATAAATGATTTTAGTACATTATTTATTATAGCTAATAAAACTATAATATCAGTATCACATCAGGAAGACAGGCTGACAGCTTACCTTAGAAATAAATGCAAAACAAGGTCTTAAAATTCTATTTTAATAGAGCAATTGCTTGTACAATAAAATATAAGTACTTATGAACCTACGTTACTTACATGTGTAGGTATGTAGTTTAATCTTATTTTTTATTACCGGGGTTTCAATATTATGGTATATTAGATGACATACTTACGTTAAAATTCCCAAGGGGTTGGAATTTTTACACAGGTAAATTCGCAGTACATACTTAGTGTAAGCAAGATGAGCAAATAGCATAGCAAATATATAAAAATTATGTTTACACGAATAATGCGTCATAATTTAAAATGGGAACGATCAGTTAGCCGCAATCACTGTATGAAATTAGGAACATGAAGTGAATGATTGCACGTTGACTCATATTTCGTAGCTGGCATTTGTCTCACATATTTATCGAGTAACTTCTACGTAAGAAGATGTGGGATGAATAAACAAAGCTGTCCTGTGCTATCAAACAAATAATTATATCTTCCTGGAACATACTTATAATCATTGTTCAGATTCGTAGGGCGCTGGAACGGTAGCGGACACGAGGTTCCCACAAGATAAAGACCAAAACAATGTCGTATTTTAAATGATTTGTTTACATTCATAGCAATTATGAATGAACCAATGCAAACAAACACTAATCATCATAAAATTGAGTTATGTAATAGGATTTTTGATAGTCATCAACTAATCTGGGTTGTGTTATTGAATTACGTTAATTTAGATTTTCTTTTGGTATTTAGTTGACTCTACAAAAAGTTAGACGTTTGTTGTTGTCAATAAACTAGGTAAATTCAAAAGTGTTTAGTAAGAGGTTGTTGCCTCTTAGTTCATTAGGAACGGTATTTTACAGTATTCTTATTTTATTTAATCAGTGTTCTTCGTCAATAAACGTGCTACATGTGCGTTATGCAAAAAATATAAAGTCAAATTTATTAGTTCCTTTTTTAAATTTAGTACCTACCTATACGATTAGAAGTTTACATTTTACAATTACAAATAAACTGAATTAGGAATATATTTCCATTTTGAAAAAGATAACTGCTCGAATAAATATTCTTAATTGGCAGTAATGCATTTATTTTTAAGAAATGGCGATAATTTTAACAAACATCATTAGCCATTTACAAACGATATGTAATTTAGGTTATTAAAGAATATTATATTGTTATTGTATAATTTAGAGTAGGGAAGCGGTGTAGGGTCGTGTCTTGTCTTGTACACGGAGACAGGACGTGCAATTCTGACCCATTCAGACCATTATTCAGTCAACGGCAGCGCGGACATATTGCTACCACATACTTCTCCAATCGTTTGTGTGTGCTCTACGCGAATATTGTAAAACCTTCGATATTCCTCGCGAGTGATTTACCTGAAGCTGAACGCGGCATGCAACAATCTGAAACTATTCCAGGAGCAAAAGAAATTAAACATTTACCGGATAACAATAATGTTAGCGTGAGTTCATCATATTTTTCAACTTTTAGCGTTCTTTGTTATCAGAAATATTTTCAAATTTGAAACAAAACAGTACGTGGGTCACGTGTGTATTTATTTTAGTTTTTTTTTTTTATCTATGTATTTGCATGTCTTACATATATTTCATTGTTTTCGGTCCAGGTGTGCTACTGATAGACAAAGAGTAGAATTCACGTACATCTTAAATTCGTTTTGAACACGAATTTGTAACTGTTTTTGTTTAATTTTACTTTTTTGAAACGTGCCTTGAGAATTTTGCTTAGCTGATACCACGTTGAAAGATAATATTAACTTGTATTATCAGAATTGCATGTTATAAGAAATATTTATAGCATTTCAGTAAACATGATTTATTGAATTACACATAGTTTTACTTTAACCTATTGTACGTTCGTATTGTAATGTCAATTTTGTGGCAGTGATAGCCTTAAATAAGGATTTCTTGAAATCTAATTAGTGTTAAATCATCATTAACCTATCTAGTGACTACTACGATTTAGATAGGAACACCGTCTTTTTATTACTTGAAATTTTACTGTTTATTTTCGGACTTAGGACATTTCTTTCCTTTTTTGATAAAACGATAGTCAAACAAAGTCAGTGACCTTCTAGGGGCATTAAAAGTCTGATACCAAGCTCTCTTCTAATGGAGAAGAATCAAAATATTCACTAACTCATATGTACATAAGACATAAATTATTTAAAACATACTTAAGTACATTTTTTATTAATCATCCAATGTTTTTATGAAAATACATGGAAGCTGCTTATCAAAATGTCGTCGTAATTTAATTTACCCTTATCACACCTATCAGTAACAATAAATAAAGCCTTAAAATTATCTTTCATTATGTTTTGATATTTGCTAAATGAGCGTTCGTACTAATATAGATGATATCTGATAGTCTATATTGTTTACCAACATACTAAGTAGGACACAACACATGTCATGATTGTAACCAGTGCTCCGTATAGACATTAGGTGCTTACTTAATTTATTTATGTGGAAAGCTAGCCTTCCACTAAGTACATTAATAAATTCTTCAAATAGAATAACAAATGAATAAACCCTTGAATTAAAATAAGACAAATGTTTATATTATTAGGTAACGAGCATAGGGTGTTCTTTGACGGATCAAAATTAAATATTCTATTGTATTGGATAAAACAGACAAAAACAGATGAAACAGAACCAAATATGCATATTATATTAGGTTATTAGGTTTTATACTAGAGCAATTTTAAACTAGAATTTTCACACAGATGCAGAGTTACTAAGGATACCTATAGGTAATACAAAAACCTAAAATCATAACACAACTAAATGACAACACTTACGATCACCAAGGCACAGCCATCGACTGCATAAAATCAACCGCCATCGCTTCATCGGTCGATTATAGCCTTCCTTCAGCAACCCATGAACCTGTTGGTACTACTTCTTTAGTAGAACCACGGATTATAAAATACAAATTACAAAGTATTTACATCCTCCCGCCGCCAGGTTCGCGATCTAAATATTGATTTTTATCAAAATGTTAAAATATTGTTTTTGAGACGAAATACAATTGGGTTTTGGGTTTTTGAGATTATTAAAATTGTAATATACAATTCCAAAGTATTTTTATGCCCATTACTCAATTTTACGAAATTTTGAATTATATGTATATCGATACTACCAACGTCATCTATCGGATTTTCTTTTCGAGTTATCTACGTCTCTTAGGCGTTGGGTACCCATGGTAGAATCCAGATGAAGCATTTGCAACGATTACTAAGAATATTAGCAGTAGTACACGTCAATGCCACGTCCCAAGCCATCTACGTATCGCATGTTACGTATGGGCCAGCATAAAAGAAGTGTCGTTAATATGTTTCAATTCAATAATAGGTTATAATCAACCGGGTGACAGTTACAAGTTGTTGATTTGCTACAATGTTTAGGTATGTAGTAGCACGTAGATGGTACGAGTATTATGAGTAGCACGTTATACAAGAGTCACGGAGTCACGGGAGTAGATGTCGCGTGATTGCAATACGACCGGATGCAATGAGTGGCCGAAGCGAAGCCGAAAACGCGACGCTCTCGACACCGGAACACTTGATCGTGTCGTTATTGATAAATTGCCACAAATTGCCACGCCATGCTGCACCGTGTTTAGGGAACACCCAGCTTCGTTACAATGTCACATTGTCGCCACTAAAGATAGATTACTTTATTTGTGCTTGCTTCTTTATCAATGGATTGTTTCCGTTACACTTTGTTAATTTTATTCACACTGCAATAACAATTTAGATAGGTGTTTATGTGTGGATACTACTTCGTGGATGCTTGTACATAAAGTACTTTAAATTACTTAGCTGTTCAATTTTATTGGTGAAGTTAGTATCTATTGTACAACGTACGATATCTAGGAATACTGACTCACATACGGGAAACTGTGGCAAGAAAATTAAATCAATAGAATCAATAGAAAAGTAAAACTTATTAATTTAGTCCGATCATGAATAACCGAAGACTACGGATTTGCTTGTATTTCCTCGCAATTTTCTTCTTAATAATGAATTTTCCAAAACTCTTTTAATTGTAGCAATAGCCATACTTAACTTATCCTGCGCTAATATAACTTTCCAAATTCCAATTCTGCAAGATTTAATGGGTTTATTTACTTACATGTTGTTACTATTTCATTTGACTAAGAACCACACATGTTTATAAGTTTGTGCGTAGTTTCTAATACTAGACAAGGGGTCAACTCCTTTAGGAAGTAGTCAGAGTGATTGATTATGCTAATAATGCTTTTAAATTGGTTCCTCGCTCCTTTCAGAATACAAATTGGGCACTTCACTCCTTGTTAGATTAGCTATATTATATTCTTCTTTAAATAACACACATTATCATATATTGCCATCTAGTCCCAAACTATAATATGAAAAGTTTTTACTATGGAAACTGCAACTGAAAAATAAAATGTACATACTTATATAGAAAACACAGAGACAAACAGACACGCACACGTCGCACACAAATAAGTATTTGTTTTAAGCGTTTTAACTCAGTTATTGATAAAAAACAGCCAGGATCATTACCAACTACGCAATTTGGAAGTGAATTTATCTTGATGGCTGATGTATTTCCGAATCTGATGTATTTCCGAATCTGTGGTAAATTCACAATGTATTTAAAATTATATTCAAAATATTGAAGGTAGTAAACTTTTTACATTAATTTGTAATGTGTAGTGTTCGTGTAAATCAATATGAATTTATCTTTCCTGGTAAAACTAAAAGCGGAATTTAGATTTGTCTCGTCCTGTGGTATCAATTTCGAAAGCGCTTTGTGTCTGGTATGATTCAGTTTTGAACTGCGGCCGGTAGGTTCACTTCCTCACCATTTAGCTAGATTTATTGCTTTGTAATGCGATGACTGGCTTGCTATGGCTTGCATTTGAGTTCAACGGGGTACAAACAACTCTTTATTATATCAATTATCATTTATTTCATTACCTATTATAATTCTTATAGACATTACAGACGCCTTGGAAAGGTCTAGTGACATGTGTTCATTACTGCTAAACTGGAGGGTCCGAATTTTATTCCTGGGTTGAGTAACTCATGTTCTTTATTTTCTTTTCATGTGTAGGAAATAGCAAAATAAATATTTCATAGTACACAGTATAATAATACAAAATTACTCCCTACCCTGCTATGCATGATGAGACGTTAAAACAACGGATTTGAATTCAGTTTTCGTCAATAGAGAGTGATTCAAAAGAAAAGTTGATATGTATGAAACGCGCCAGTGAAACCACAGCACACAACTCTTTATTTATGTTACAACATGTTAATCTATTTAAATTCAATAAAATATATACAAGCATATGTAAATACTTATATTGTCTAAGGTTATTAATTTGAGAGGAGTTGTAAGGTTTTTTAAACCACTTTTAAGCCTCAAAAACTGGATAGACATGTTTTTGGGGTTAAATAACTAATTAATAAATAATATATAAAAAAACTACGTAGTTTAAATGTCTTGTTAGGTAAAACGACAATCGGTCGACCTCTCATTACAATAAAATAACGATCTAGTTGCATCTCAAACAAGTTTCAATGAATTACCAAGTCATTCAATATCACAAATTATAAAAATAAATAAATTAGTTACTTTGTAATATTTAAATTTAAACTTGTTTCTTTTGTTTTATAAAACTACTTTTAAGATTTATTTATTTATTCAAGTGTAGAGTTGAGTGATGCGAACGCATGAAATAAATGAGTACAGTTTGGTACACACATATTCATTCATCACTCTGAAAAATATTAAGAAAAATGTTGTTGTCTTTCAATGATATCCTTAATAAAAAAAGTAAGTAAGTATTACAAAAATACACACAGGATAATTTTGATCACAAAATTCATACTGGGTCTTTCGTGGCTGTAATCACGTGTCGCGGTACTTACATATTTTTAATGTGTTAATATATAAACTTACATTCTTTCGCCTCGAATATTTCTGCATGATAAACGAGTGATAGAATACTTTATGTTAAGCATTATTTTCAAAACATTGTAATTACTTAATTATCTAACTTTAAATAAATATTCTAATACAATTCATGGTAGAATTGTTTACTCAAGTGTAAACTCATAAATAAAAATGTTTAGTAATAACGTAATTTTATTGTAATTTAAACACAAATTAAAATAATCTCATAGTCTTACAGTCTATCAGCAATGTAAATAGTTTATTTAATAACTTAATACCAGTAGAACGCGCAAAAAATTCTAGTTTCCCAATAACATGAGGCTTTCACGATGTGTGACGTTTTTGATCTTAAATCAAATAGTATTAGATGTTTTACGTAGTATTTGTTATAGGATCGAGATTGTAGCGTTGTGACAGATATAAAGGGGTGTCGAAGTGTGTACCGGCCCACACTCCGTTGAGAGTGTTTAGTGAATCGAGTTGTAGTGTTTAAGTTCATCCTTCATATAAGTTTTGTTCATAGCCACATCAGTGGCGGAACACCCATCAATCACCCCGAGGCACAACAGACCGTCACCGGTAAGTGTTCGCCGCTCCCCGATAATTGCTCACCCACGACCCACGACCGCCATGTTAGACTAACACTCCCAATGACATCTCCGCGGACGATTAGCACCAATTAGACACATATTTTGCACAATCGTACGATGCCGAATTCGTTTGAATTGTGTACAAAATGTTCATAAACACGTAACAAATATACATTGGTATTCGCTCTCGTACATGACATTCCTCCCGTAAAATACTAACATACCGCCAAATCTGCTAAACTAAAAACCGTCCCCAATAAGACATGGGACAACGGTTCGGGAGAAGGAGTAATAAATATACGTTAAAGTACCTTTAACATTTGTTGGTACGCCACGCACTCGTCCGTCGTCCTATTTCTACAAATGATCCAGGTTTATTATCCGTCATTATTTCATTTGCTAGATGAATGTGGAAGACTTTTGTCTTGTTCAAGTCACGCAGATTCAAATAAATAGGTAACCGTTTTGCCCTTGTTGTTAACAGTTGATATGTTAGTTAGGACTGAAAGGTTATTTTTGGTCTAATTCAGCAGTAGAAACAGTGTTATTTTCCAACGTAACATCATACGATGTCATGTTAAAATGCAATGAGTCATACACAACCCGTGCAAAATCTTGTAAACATTTCGGGAGGTACGTAAGAGCAATTTGACGAAGACACTTTAATGATACCTTAACAGTAAACGGTCGTTACTTCTACGAACTTATATCGTGTAGAGGAAAGTTTTCAAATGTGTTTTATTGTTGAACGTATTCATGATAGAGTAGGGAATTTAGTCCCGCTGACGGGTTTGTCTCCCGCGCGGGTAGTGACTGCGGATGAATGTTCCGTGGTGTACGTTTCTTAATGAAATTATTGTCTTTCTCACTATTGCATATTCATCTTATTACTATTAATATATAAATACATACGTGTTCAAAATTAAGGTAATTCTTCTGTTTTAAAATTTATAGAATCTCTAAATCCTCACCAAAAATTTAATTGAATAGCAGTCTAGAAAAGGTACTCTAAGTACTAATATATTCATATGATATTGTAGAATTTAATATAGATCGGTTTATTTCGACATTGATTTACCTGAACTGATTTATTTTTGCATTAATGTATTTAGATTTGTAGCCCATTCAAGGACCATTAAGACGTCAACAGCCAATGTTTGTAAGTGGATTTACAAAAGAAGTATTGTTTGATTTTGTTAAGAAAAAAATCACAACTTCAACTAGTTCATTATGTATTCACTGGCTACAATGTCGTAACAATGAACCTTTCTAGTGTTCAATATCAATTTTGATGCCAGAAACATAACATATTTTCTTAGAACTTTAAGAATAATGAGTAGTTCGATATCAATTTGATCGACAAAATTTATGACTGTAAGTAAATAAATATTAATAGTTATTTCCCTTGCATAAAGAACAGACAGTAAACTAATTAAACAGGTTAATAGTTTCTCACACAATAACGTGTTTGTTGACAATGTGACGCCCAGTAGCTGACAGCATCCTTCAGTGATATCTTTATTTTTAAACTCCTGCGCACCGAACAAACAACCAACTAATCAAACAATGATAAATCGCGTCGACGTACAAACGAGTCAATATTTGAATTGTTCTATCGAAATGTTACGAAAAGTAGGTTCTTTTGAGGAAATATTGTTAGAAAATAAGAGTACTTTTAGAATTGGTTTTAGAATTTAGGTTTGGTACGGTTTTAGACATTTCCAGTAAATTTCCCAAAACCTTTTTACTGACAAATATAGCTCAATTAAGCTGTTATCAAATGTTATTTTTAATAAAAGCACAGACCTTACCAGCATAATTACCGTAAGCTTTGGACTTTCTGCTACCTCAACTGTCCCAGTATTGAGATTACCAAAACAAAACAAAAAATATTTAAATCTGTCGAGCTTTTTGGGTTTTATTTAAATAAATTAATAGTTTAGGAAACCAGAAGTGAAATTAATATTTCCTGGTGCCATTAAGATATGTACGACAAAATACAAAACTTACACATATGTACATAGAGATCGATACTAACTCCGATACATAGGGTACGGTAGGTAGAGTCGTGCAAGAGCGGGGTACCCGGGTGATATTCAGCTCTATGCACAATTGATTTGTTGAAACCTTGTTGAAACCATTTTTATTTAGGTAGATTTTTATTTCTAGATGTCAAATCTAGAAAGAAAAAGAAGATGTCTGTAAAATTCACACTTTGCAGTGACGTATTATGATACGAGATGTCAAGCACCAACATTTTTTTGCGATTTTCCTAATAAAACGTACTTTTACTATAGATAGTTTTGTACATATTCACGTGATGAAATAGAAACAAAATAAGGATTAAGTATTCCGAAACTTTAATGTTATTTCGCCACCACATTGAAGCCGGGAAGAGTTAGTAACCTTTAAAAACACATTCAAAAGTTAATATTTGTTTTTATTACCTCTTACCAGAGTAGACGTCAGTGAAACCGTATTTTGTTTTTTAATTTAAAATAAAATTATAATTTTGTACAATTTAATAAGTGACAAAAATTAGGAGTGCATAAACATAAAAGAGGTGAATCAGTAACGAAGGTGCCAACGATTGCTGCGCGACGATTCTGACACCCTGGTACTACTGTGGCTTCAACAAGAAAGTAAGAGAATCACAACCTAATGCGCGCACGCAAAGTTGCATTTTAGCTTGCACAAGCGATCCTAACTCATTACGTTATCTATGTTAGGCCACGCCCACAGTGTACATTGCTCGTTAATACTTTGATATACATTGCTGATTTTGTAAGAAGCTATTCAATCACACTGAAATTGTATTGTTAACATAAGCCACGCCCACAGTATACATTGCGTGTTAAGACTACGACATACATTACTGCGTTGAAATTAAAAGAATTTGAAATATTTGAATGATGGATCGATCGTCTTCGGATTCCAATCTAAGTCGTACGGAACAACAAATAGATTTAACGCCTATGCGTATTACACAGCGGTATAAAAGGAGAAGAGAACATGAGGATGGAACTGAGGAACTAAATTTATTTAAGGAAGATTTATTAAAAAACATTAAGCATCTTATGAATATCCAAGCAAATGATTTGAAAAAAATTAGCTCAGCAGTAATGGACATAAAGGAAACCAACACTAACCTTGAAAAATCTATGGAATTTATTACCGCCCAAAACGCAGAACTACAAAAGAAATTAGAGAAGTTAGAGGAACAAGCTAAGAAAGATAAAGAATACATCACTATTTTAGAAGAAAAGGTGGAAGACTTAGAAAGAAAACAAAAAAGGTGCAACATTGAAATAAAAAATGTGCCAAAATCTAAAACAAAAGAAAGTAAGGAAGACCTTATTGACATGGTGTTGTGCTTATCCATGAATATAAAATCAGATTTAACAAAAACAGATATAAAAGATATATACAGAATACAAGGCAAAAGAGTAGGTGCTGGACCCATCATTGTCGAAACGTCATCAACTACACAAAAAACCGAAACTATAAAACAATGTAAAGCATTTAATGTACAAAATAAATCGAAACTATGTGCGAAGCACCTTGGTTTTAAAACAAAAGAAGATACTCCAATATACGTCTCCGAACAACTAACAGCAAAAGCGGCTAGGCTACACTTTCTGGCTCGAGATCTAACTAAAACTAAGAACTATAAATTTTGCTGGACGTCTTATGGGAGAGTTTATATTAGAAAGGACGAACAATCTCCAATAATTGCAGTCAAGAGTGAAGATCAAGTGCACAAACTACTACAATGACTAGATCAGTCGAAATGCTCTGAAATTTTGTATGTTCTTTTACTTAATATTTATTTTAGTATCAACATTATTTACAGTTCTTACTTAATCATTGTTTCAAAAAAGATGTGTATTTTATTAAATTATTATAATATGTCAAATCATAAACACACCATACACTCTCACAAAATTACAGATATAAAACCAAAATATAACAAACACAATATACTCTCTCACATTGTCAAATTAATACTATCAAATCCCGAGGTTAATAAATCATCACATATAGTAATCAGAACTCAATTTTATATATTTCAAAGGATATATTTTAACTATTGCATTTCATATCTCATGCAAATCTTAGTAATATACCTTAGCATAAATTCAAAAGAGCTTTCAGTAGTAATCAATTTTATTTTATGTTGTTATTTTATTATTATTATTTATTTATTTTTTTCATTAATAAATGGATAGTAAACTTACTCAATTAAATGAATTAGATAATTTTGCTGTAGTGGAAAGCTACGAATGCTCAATAGATAAAATTACAGACCATATTCAAATAAATAATTCAGATTTAAATATTATCTCTCAAAATATTTGTAGTATTTACAAAAATCTAGATAACTTAATTGTTACATTAACTAGTATACCGGCTAATATTGACGTTATAGTATTAACTGAATGTGGTCTTAATATTAATAAACCTATACCTAATATACAAAACTACACGGGCTATTCTACAACAAAACATATGAATAAATGCGATGGAGTGGTAGTGTATATAAGGAATACTCTTTCACATAGCGTCAATGAACTTATGCTGGAAGATGCTTCGTGCTTACAAATTACAATGTCAAACTTTATTATAATTGGAATATATCGCTCTCCGTCAACCAACAATGCCACTGCATTTATAGACTCCTTAGAGAATAAACTATCGAGATTAGCTTTTAGGAACATTGTCATAACAGGGGATATAAACATTAACCTTATATCAAAACCTGATGGGAACCAAAATTATATTTCCATAAATAGAAACAATTACCTCAATATGCTAGCGTTGCATGGTTTCACATCTGGTCACAACTTCCCGACTAGAAATGATAGCTGCTTGGACCACTTCATGCTAAAACTAGACTTAACTCAGAAATCTGCCGCTATTGCCGTACTAAAGACTAGTGTCACTGACCACTTCACCATTTTTCTTAAAATATCAAATCTTATTAATAAAAATAACCTTGTTACCAAATATAAAGTATCCGTCAATTATGATAAGGCACTGATTTTACTAAAAGAGAGTAACTTATCTGAAATGATCTTAAAAACAGATCCTATTTCATTGGCAGATAATCTAATAAGTTGCATTAGGAGATGTCTGCTTGAAAGCTCTATTTCAAGATATATACCCTGTACCGTGCGTCTTATAAAACCCTGGATGACCCTTGGTTTGTTAAAATGTATCCGAACTAGAAATGACATGCAAAGAAAACTTAAATCAGATCCCTATAATAGTATTCTTAAAATTACATTTAGGAGATATCGTAACTTCGTAACAAATCTTATTATGAAACTAAAACGTAAATACGATAAGGAACAATTTAAAAAAGTTCAGAAGAACTCAAAGAAACTATGGCAAACTATTAATAACTATACAAACCGAAAGACAAATAGCACCCAAAATACAAAATTGTTAGACATAGATACAACACCAGAAGCCTCGGTAAGTCAAGTTAACAGATTCTTTGCAAGTGTAGGCAGTGCGATTGCTTCAGAGATTAGTAATATTCCTCAAATAAGTCTACCAAAACATTACTATACACATTCATCGTTTGTACTGTTGGAGACAGACCAACAAGAAGTTTACAACACGTTAATGAGTCTAAGAGGAAACAGTGCCCCAGGCTGGGACAATATCCCCACGTGCTTTCTTAAATTGGCTGCTAATCAAGTTGTCCCTGTAATTACGCACCTAGCTAATCTTTGCTTCGCGAATGGCATCTTCCCTCCTGCATTAAAAATTGCTATCGTCACGCCTGTGCACAAAAGTGGACCAAAAGATATACCGAACAATTACAGACCTATTTCCATCCTCACAGCTATTTCAAAAATTCTAGAAAAACTAATGAATAGTCGGGTTATGAATTATTTGAACAAATTCAACATCTTATCAAATAATCAATTTGGTTTTAGGCAGGGTCTCTCAACTGAGGATGCGGTATCGGCGCTTACTACACATATTGTAAAAGCTGTAGACTCTGGAAACAAATGCATAACAGTGTTCTTGGACTTAAAAAAGGCTTTCGATACCGTATCTACTCAGATTCTTGTGCAAGGGCTTGAGGATATCGGCATACGTGGATTACCTTTACAACTTTTTAAAGATTACCTACACAACAGAAAACAGTGTGTTAAGATTGGAGGAGTTATCAGCGGTGAGGAGGACTTGACTATTGGCGTCCCACAAGGTTCAGTCTTAGCTCCCACTCTATTCTTAATCTATATAAATAGTTTATGCAACATGAAGTTACACAATGGTCACGTCTTCTCATATGCTGATGATACTGCTATATCGTTTACTGGAAAATCTTGGGAATCTGCTCGTTGTAGTGCGGAGAGAGGATTATCAGAAGTAGCTAATTGGTTGAACAACCACTTATTAACACTTAACACATTAAAAACAAATTTCATCTGTTTTACGATTTCCAACAAAACTCAGCCATGTAGTAATTTTTCGTTAAAAATCCATAAATGCGGTAATCTGGAAAGCTGTTCATGTGAAACAATTACTAAAGTATCAACTATTAAATATCTGGGGGTAATGCTCGATCAACGCCTATCATGGCATCAACATATTGAATTAATGACAACCAGAATAAGGAACCTAATATGGATTTTCAAAAAATTAAGGCACGTTCTAGACAGGAAACCCATCATAAACATCTATGTGGCGCTCGCACAGTCAGTTCTAAATTACTGCTTACCAATATGGGGTGGGTCAAACAAAACTAAATTCTTACACCTAGAAAGGGCACAAAGGTCACTTTTGAAAGTTATCCTGTTCAAACCCTATAGATTTCCAACAGAAACATTGTATTCACAAGCAGATCTGTTAACTGTTAGAAAATTGTTTATCCTCCAAACAATACTTAAAATGCATAAAACGTTACCTTATAGTCAACCAACAATACAAAGACGACGCCAATACAAACCAGCACACGAGATATCTGTACGCACAACTTACGCTCAAAGACAATTCATACGACTATCCTCGTACTTGTACAACCAAATAAATAAAGAAACAAACATTTATCAAAAAACGTTCCGACAATGTAAAAGTACTTTGGTCGACTGGTTAAAAAATAAAACCTATAGCGAGATAGAAAGTCTAATAAAAATAGGCGAATAGTAAAAAATAGGCACTCATAACGTCAATGACTTTGGACACACACATACACACACACACACACACACACACACACACACACACACACACACAACACACACACACACACACACACACACACACACACGCGCGCGCGCGCGCGCGCACACACACACACACGCACACACACACACACACATAGACTCTCACACACTTTACTCACACACACACACATAGACTCTCACACACACACATAGACTCTCACACACACATGCATGCATTTCAAATAAGTATTATTATTATTTTCTCTTAATTGTTACTTCTTCTCTTGATTATATTTAAATTTAAATTTATTTCATATTACTGTGCTTATTTTAAAAAATAAGTTTCAATTAGGTAAATATAAAATAAATCAATGCAATGTTATCCCTAGGAAGAGCGGAACCTCTAACACAAGTAAAATTGTTTTACTTAAAAGAGGCTCCAACATGATAATGTAACTGATTTTATAAGCTAATAAAGGAATTTTTAATTTAATTTTTAATTTTTTAGCTATATATTATGTAGGTATTAGCCAGGTATAGGGGTTTTATTAGGTAAGTAATTACTTGGGTAATAAAAGTAGAGGTTGTCATTACGCTCGTTCTAAATCTAAAGAATTGACCTGTATGACTGTATCCCAGGGCAAATGCCTCTCTGATGATGATATTAGTTCAAAAGAGAAAAATGTAAAGAGACAATGAAATAAAAGTAATAAGCGAAGCCAACACGTTTGCTCAATGCGTGTTGATAATAGTAAAAGGAACTTAATAAACCTAATAAATATGTGCATAAAAATAAGGTTAGGCTCAGGATCGTGAGAAAGTCAAAAGAACACATTAAAATAAAACAAAAGAAAATTATACGTAATAGAGATGAACCATTTTTCAAATCGATTAGGGAAAGTACACAACATTATATACTTATATTGACGTCATATCATGATCTGTAGGTACATTAATAAGTACATAAACAAACGGTGTTCCGTACACCTACTTTTATCAAAACATCCTGATCCTCTTGAGTGTAAGAGAAAGTATTTGTTCAAGCAACTTTCTAAGTCATATGACATGTGGTCGACTTGAAAAATAATGAAGAATTAAAACTAGAATTTTAAAAATAAAGCATGTTTTTATTGACATGATTTATTTGACATTAAAATGTGTATATTTTTATATCTTTAACTAGCTGCGCCCGGCTGATTTCCCCGCGTAATTTTCATTTCTTTTAATTTATGGGGTAGGATTTTGGGACAAATGATAGGTAATATCCTAAGAATATCTGTTTTCTACCTAGCCGTGACAAAATAGGCGCTAAATTTCATGATAACGTGAAAGCGTGAAAACAAACTTTCACATTCATAATGATAGTCGGAATGTAGGAATATAATATTTAAAAATAATAAGAAATTTACTACTTATAATAGAATATGAAATAGTTAATAATAATATGAATGAATTGAATAATGAATAAACGCGATAATGAAAATGCATTGTTCGAAAAATTAAGTAATAATATCAATTTAAATATCACTTAGCATCATTTAAAAGGAAATAATTAAGTAAACAGATTATTCCTAACGTCTTATTAACTGAAAACTATTATCCTGTAACTATGATTTAGTACTGTCTTCTCTTACTCTATAATTTATTCTTTTGTAGGACAAAATTAATTCAATTTTACGTAAAATGTAATTACTAGAAGTAGCTTCATTAGGGAAAATCATAAAAAACGTACAGAGACACAAAAATAAATTTATTTTACAAAAACTCCTCTGTATATATTTGTAGTTTGCATTAGACAAATGTTCGATGATAATATTTGCATTGTTTAATGTGTTAGAGTTACGGGAAATACCCAATAAGTAATGTGTATTAAATTTGTAGAAACCAGATGTGAAAAACAAAGCAATGTCATATTTTTGGAAATACTTAATAAAGGTGACATAGGTTCTATTTCTGTGTAAAAATTAAGAAAAGAATTAAAGTCATTTTTAGGTGGTAATGTATGCCACATGGTAACACCGGAGGAGGTTCCAGGTTCAATTCATTTATCCCTAAAAATAATAAATTGTTATAATTCTAAAGTTCATATAACCTTAGAGTAACATTATAAACAACTACAAAACAACTATATGACTACAAACGGTTTGTATAAAATAACTTACAGAAAACGCGTAAGTGTCAATACACAACTTAATACAAGCTATATACAACATATACGTAGTAGAAAATCAAACAATAGTTGATAATACAGTAGCCTTAGTATCATTTGAGGTATAACCTTCACCTTGGTAGACCGGTTCCAGGCACCTTCCACGCGGGACCCTCGAGGTTAGGCCGGTTAATCACTTGTTGTTCTTATCACGTACACACCAACACTTTGACAAGAGATTTTGATAGTATTTGTTTTGTTTACTATATGTTGTTAGTACTTGTAGGTAAATCTATATAATAAAAAGATGTAAGGTTGAAGGGGTGATCTCTGGATCTACTGAACCGATTTTGTTATTTTTTAACAATACAATGTCATGTTATTTGTGAGTGTCATATTTTGTCTCCGTATTTTCACGGGAACGGGATCTACGCTGGTGAAACAGCGGGTCACAGCTTGTTTGATATACTTACTCGTAAATGTGAAAGTTTGTAAGAATGTTTGTTTGTTGTGTTGTTATTGATGTAAAGCTTCTGGACGGATTTAGGTATAGCTTGGTACAGATGTTCTTTATTACCAGGAATATTATACGTAAACGAAGTTTTTATTTCATAATTCTTACGAAATCGGGATTGACGCAGGTGAAACCACAAGGCACACTTCTTACCTTTGTACCTCTATAGGCAATAATATAATACATTTAACCACTTTCAGTTACCGTTATAATATCAAGTATATAGAGGGTTATTTACCTCAATATCACGTCGTAAAAACAGTCTATTCAACCAACTGATAAGAATAAAATTAAATGAAACAGCTGATCGATTTTCAAAAATAAATTGAAAGTAAACATTTCAATGTGGAATGACTACTTTTACATTGCATTATATTTTGTATAATAAGTATAAAAATAAATGGCGAAATGTTCAGAAAGTTCTCTTGATATGTATTAGACATATAAATACATGTATATCATTGTCCATGTTATATAGTTACTTAAATAAAACTATTGTTCTATGGTTCTGCTTAAACTTGTAAACTGCATTGCGTTTATTTGAGTTTCAAGTGTCAATTACTTTTTAAGTGATGCATTTAAATATTTAAATAGTCACGTCATATTCGTGACGTATTCATTTACGTGGTTTCAACTGAACGAAAAAGCCTTAGCTACGCATTGGGATCAATATTGCCAATACATCACTATATAGGTACATATTGTCGTCATAAATTCATTGAAATAAATCGGGTTAAATTCGCGGAAACCAAGAAATCCATTTGTCATAACTTTAATGAATAATATACTTGTAGAACGTTATAGGAAATCTCAAAACCAAATTCATAAAGGGATTTTCTTAGTACACGTGTAATATATATTTTATCCTTTATGGACACAATTACAGGTAAATAACTTTATTAACGACTCGAGATTAAAAAACTATAAATATTAAATGCTTACTTTATGGTACAATAAATTACAATATGAATCCTTTTCATAGAGTTTATTAACAGTTTAGAAATAGGAAGCCAATTATCTATCCCTCGAGTAAAATGTTAAAGAATAGAATTAAATATAATTATAATTAAGTATAACGGTTAGTAATAGTATTGCTCAGGTAATCTCTCTCAAAAGGTCAATTGGTCAAATTGCTATACAAACTTTTAATTGTTCCTGATTGTTAAGACGACAATCCTTATTGTAGATAAAGTAATTGGTTTACAAAATGATTGATATGGGGCAATAATCCTATTAATCAATATAAGGTCAATCCAGTGATCGCACAAGATAGGAAACTCTATTTTGCAATTTATTGTTAATCACGAACCATGGCGTGACTTGTAGTATCATTTAAAATGTCACAGTTAATAATTGTATTCCTTTGAATAACTATAACTTAAAATTAAAGGCTTTAGATTACTTTTAAACACGATAATTCTAATAAATCATCCAGCGATTAATAGAAAACACTTGTTTTAATAGAAAAAATGTAATTATAGCAGGAGAAATAACAACAAATCATCGTTTATGGATCTGGAGCGAAGAATTGCATTTCATTGAGAAAATTAAAGGAAAATAAAAGTATTTTAATATTCATATTATTGTATTGAGATTAATAACCTATTATATTTTAATTTAAACCTAATGATCTTACGATCATCTATTTTTAATCATAATGCCATAATGACAAACTTGAATTCTTTAACGGCGTAAATATTAATAGACATTAGACACGAAATCTTCCATAGAACTTTTCTACGAGAGTAAACAGCACTATTTACGCATGCCAATATGGTTTAATATATATGTATATCTACTTTTTTATTATTAAACGATACGTACGACATTATATATATATAATAACGGGATATTCATACATACTTATTTAAGTCGAATCCAACGAACTTGTCGAGGGATTCGACTTAAATAAGTATGTACGAACATCCCGGTATTATATATATATATATATATATATATCTAGTTTTTACTCCTCGATGAATCGACACGAAGAAGAAGACTTCTACATTGAGTTATAAGATAAAGTTTTGAATATCTAGTATGTTCTAGTGTATCTAGAACTCTACTCCGATTCCCTCATTCTTTAGGAAATGTTTTATCCCGTTTTTAGAGAACTGAGTATCTCGACAAAAATATGTTTTACAAGGGTTCGATACCAGGTATGAGTGGTGTTTGTTTACTTTCAAAATTAGCTCAGGATTGAATAGGCTTTTGGTAAAAGATGATCATGACTATTCCTTCTCATTGAAGTAATATAATTTCCTTTTTACTCGTGTATCATCAGTGAGAGAGAGAGCTAAGACTTTTTTAACAGTGGGATCATACTTAATTTGACTAAGTACTTTTATTCTAATCATGTCCTTTCTGAGCTTATAGGCATTAATCCTCCCATCAGAAAACATGTGTTTGTCGAAGCAAGTAAAACGGAACAACTTGCTACTACGAAAAAAGGTGTATTGTTTTAATAAATCTGTCATATTCTCCATATTGACGTCAAATAATATTTAATTTTATAATTAGTATGGCGAAGTCACAGTAAATGAGGCGGTGTACGTAACAAAGTATTTTGTCAATATGGTTTATTGGCCACGTTTCAGTAACTTCGTGGACAAAGACGCCGTACAATGAGAGATCTTATCTACATACTGTCCATTATTGCAACTATTTTGGACATTTAAAAATAGATGTTACCGACGTTTCAACGAATCGACTCTATCTCTGACTGTCTATTGGGTTTTCAACCTTCAAAATGAGGTAGAGGTTCCCTATTCTGTTGTATTTTGGTTGTGATTTGTTACGTCATAACTCCGTCATTTGTAAATATGTATTTGGAAAATCTTCTTTTTTCCAATTAGTCCCATATAGTTAAATATGACTTTTTCACAAAGATACTCTATTTCTGACTCTATGTAAGCACTCGTAAGGGGACAGTTTCACGCAGACCTCTGACCTCTCTAATTTAGAATATTATCTTAATGCTGCCATATAGTAAAAATATGTGTCTAAGTTTAAGTAACGACTGTTAGTATCGTTAGACACGTGCCCTCCAAAGCACGGAAATGCTCATGAAATCAAAAGCTACTCTCGATAACGGACACCCATCACTACTACGCACTAGATAAACTAACACGTGTGTGCAGGTATCACAACATAAGGAAAACAATACTAGTCCAGTATGAGTATAAAATTGATGATCAGTATAATTAAAAGATGGCAAAACCATGATGGCATTTACCAGTGATGAAATCTTTAAAATCTGTTTAGTAGTTTAGATTTGTATATTTATTTCTTACTAAATAGAAAAAAGCAATGCATGTACCGTAAAGATCCAAAATAAAGTATTTGTTCCAACTGCTACGTCCTATGGCTACATCGTTTTGCTTAGAGCTGATAGTGCAATTAACAAGCGTGTGTGTTGCAATAATTAATTTCAAATCACCATTCTTAGTTGACAATTACCATAACATAAAAAATTGTATTAACATACAATTATTTTTTCAAACAGATCAATAGTGTTGCGACACTTAAACTTCCTGAAACACGTATTAAAGATGATGACACCTCGGTTTCAAGTGTCCTTACGATTTGCAAATGACTCCTGTAATCACTTTGAGAGTCGGAACTTAGATTGCAGCGTTAAACGGTTTAATTATCAGGAACAATGTAGCGGACAGGTGGGGCGGAGCGGCCGGTGGTGCAAAACTAATGTAGCGCACCTTCGCGCGTCACAATAACGCGCTGTGCCACTCCGAACGCACGTACTCGATACCTCGCTATACTCCGCGACACCATCGGAAACTTCGTCAACAACAGCCTCGCGACTCCTCAATAAGTTATACGATATACCCTCAATCTGCATCCCCCACGAATGTTAAGGACAAGAAGTGTCGTGAAATGCATAAACAACAAAATAGTGTTATTTGACGCGCGTTTCTACCATTGTTTGTGACAATAAATTTAATAATTTTGACTGTAGTTAGCATTACAAAATATGCTCACATTTGGAACTTTTTGTTAATATTATAATTTTACGATTTATATTTGCTAACACCTGCCTGCGCTACTGTCTTGGTGAGTACTGTTCGTTTCCCATTAAACGTACCAAATTTTGATTTGACTAGTAACCCCGTGATTACAATAATAATGGCAATTTGTTATATTACGGCACATTGTTATTATTCACAAGTGAACACATAAATTACTGCTATTAAAAGTTATGATCGTTATTATGCCTAAATGATTTGATTTATTTGATTTTAACGCGTGTCTCCTTAGCAGATTATTATGTAGAGTTCCAAAAATTAATTTAAAAAATGATTTTTATATTGGTGAAATCTTTAATCCTTGAAACGAAATAAGTACATTTCTAACATAAACATATCCAGACTATAAAATTATACATTGACACAGTCTGTTGTAAAAAAGTATATAAAGTATGAAGAGTTTGTAATGAAATGACAAATCAAGTACGCTTCTCGTATTCACATAAAACATGTATGTAGGTAAAAAAAAATATAAAACTCTCTACAAATACAGAATATTTTCAAATCATGCCATTCTCGTCCTTATTAGTATGACATTAAAGAATTTGTAAAACGCAAATTTTATGTTGGACTCCTTGTAGAAATAAGTTAATACAAATTTATACGTAATCATTAATCAATCATATTTTTTCCTCTTTGAATTAATCTGTTTCTATTGCTTATTAATAAGGGTGGATTTCATTCCAATCCGTCTACTAATTCATAATCATCATTTTTATTAGCCTTTCCAATATACAAAATTAAGTATAAAAAAGTTGTCAAGTGACTAACAATACCATCTCTGTAGCATCAAATAAGTAAAAAATTCGATATATGAAGATTTTCACTGCAATTACTAATTTTACTTAAGTCCCATTAATATGTATGTATGTAGTTATGACTTATGTATGTAGTTCATATTAGAACTATAG
This sequence comes from Timandra comae, assembly GCA_958496195.1. Lineage (NCBI taxonomy): Eukaryota > Metazoa > Arthropoda > Insecta > Lepidoptera > Geometridae > Timandra > Timandra comae. The sequence continues at coordinate 5,797,729 of OY292371.1, forward strand.
TTCCATCTCTCACAAAATAACCATGTCAAATTATATTGTAAGACTTTATTCTAATATTGGCTTTTACATCAAAGCTTTAATAATAGTAAGGTTACAATATTAAATTTGTTCAATATTAATTGTCATCTTTAATAAAAGAGAAGCAGTAACCCCGCATAACCTTGAGACATTCATAATTATACATAACCGTTATATATCATAATATTTTAACTTTAATAATATAAACTTTACACAGTGCGTAACCTGATGTTACTATTTAACTCAAATAATTTGACAATATAATAATAAAGGTCAGATATATATACAAAGTACATTCCAAAATATTATAATTTATATTCAAAATTAAATAAATATATGTTTTTAAGGACAAGATTATCAACAAAATTAATGTCACACGTATAAAATTATAATTATCACAAAAAGTATCTCGTTGATGTCTTTTATTTGAACTTTCTTTTTTTTATTCTTCCGAAACTTTACGTATTTTTATTTAACTAGCGATATGCCACAGCTACACACAGGCGAAAATTCAAAGTGGATTTTTCATTCTTTTCTTTTATAAAAACCTTGTCTTGGTATCATTATAATAGGGATGTTGTCTGGATAAAGAAAAGGAAATTTCATTACGAACACTGCCAAACAAATTAATTGCCTAATTAATGCCGTTTATCTGAAGTTTCTTCCAAATATAAAATGTACATTCGGTATTTTTTTTTATTTAGTAAGTAAATGTTTTATCTATATAAATACTTACGTTATTATTTTTTATAAACATAACCGGTAAAAAACCAGTTTGAGCTAAAAAGTACAAAACTACCGACGACAGTATTCCATTTTAAGTTATATGAACTTTAAATAAAACAAATTATTCCTTACTAACATTTTTACTATAAATATTTAAATTTTTATTTGTATTTCTTTTTGTTTGTTTCCTTTTAACACAGAAACGGAATATTCGTAATTGATTTACCGTGATTTTGCTCGGTTCAATTCAAGGGCCGCAGGGTGACGTACGCGACGTTTTGCACGGCAGGGAATTGCACCCAAGACCTTGGGCTTTAATATATTTACTGCAGAGATTCAATTACTACATCATTTCAATATTCCAATCTACACTAATAATAATAAAGAGGAAATATTTGTTTGTTTGTAACGAATAGGCTCCGAAACTACTGAACCGATTTAAAAAATTCATTCAGTAATGAAAAGCTAATTTATCAGTGTGCGGGACATAGGCTTTATATTTTATCCCCGTATTCCCACGGGAATGGGAACTACGCAGGTGAAACCGCGGGGCGCTGCTAGTATAATAATAAAGGGTTATTTTTCATTCTCATGTTGATATAAAAGTGATAAATTCTTATAAATATCGGAAGTAAGTTTTCAAGGAATTTCCCATATCGAGTTGTTATTAAAGATTTATTTTGGTGCAAACATAAACGAAAAAAATTACCAAATATGGTTTAATTATTTATTTATATCCGTGATTAATTGGTAAATAATATTATTAATTATTGATTGCAATATTATTAATTATTGATTGCTCTTGTAAATAATTTGGTATTATTTATTATTAACTGTTATTGTCCTGCGGTAAGCGTATTTCTCGTTCCTTTAGGGTTAAACTTCACCTCTGTATTGTAAAAAGCGCAATTATTCCGATCATTATGAAATTTAGCACCAACACGTAAAGGATATAAAGGAGATACTTTTTGAACAGAGCTTAATAAAACAGAGTCACGGGTAGTTAATTGGTAATGACATAGTTGCATATTTTATATATTACTTAGCCATATAAGTAGAAAAAGATAAATATGTAATTAATTACATCTTTAATGGTGCACAAATAAATTATTCATAAGAGAATCGAAAACTAATATCTATGTGTGTTACTCCATTTAAAATTAGAGTAATCGTGTCTCACGGTTTTGTCTGCATTTGTAAAATATCTATAAGTATTTGCCATTACAGATGGCGGCATTTACTCTCATTAAAACAAATTCTTTTAGTTTTAATTTATTTGGTTCAAATAATTGTTATCTCTAATTGCTTATATATTAAGTAACATAAACTATTGTAACATAAACTTTAGAAATAAAATGATTTGATTTGAATAATCTAAGCTCTTTTTTCAAAAATCATCAAAAAAGTACTAAAAACACGTGCAATGTCACACATATGTACATACAAGTACCACTAAACATATGTACCGTACAAAACCTAATTTGATTTCGTTGTGAATTAGACGCGGTCAGTATTGTGTTCTCGCATTTTATTTGAAAACAAATCAATGATTCTCTTTTATATTTATCAACAGTATTGTGTAACAAGCCAGTAGGTACTTACATTAAAAAAAACATGATTTTTATACGAAAAGTATATTCTTTTACAGTACCTAATAAGAGATTCTATTATCTATCGTCACACAGTTTCCTAATTTGTATATCAATAGGTAATTAACGGCTCAGTTTTTAAGCAAATTAAATAAACATAATGATATGAAGTCACTCAACCAACAAACGAGAACGGGAATGGAGATATTTACAGTAGTGACAAATAAATAAAAAAATGCTGAAATTTGTGTAAACCTCAAATGTTTGTCCCGGTCTGGGTGTGTGTGTATGAATGAGTGTGTGCGTAGTTCCTGATATCCTAGCATAGCTAAGTTTCGAACTTAGTCAGTTACTATAATTAGATGATGCAGTGAATTTTTATCTTATGTTATATCACAGAACATTACTAGTTAGGACCAAACTTAACAAACGTCCGTTAATCTATTGACAAAGGTGCGCTCTAACCTCTAACGTGTCCTTAACTGACACCTTTGTCAATGACCTACTTTCAGTTCTCACGTACGTTTCAGTAGTATTTTGAAATCATTAAATTGAAAAATGTAGTTCATAGGAAGGATCAAACGGATATTGCAAACACTTGAACGATCCAACAAGAACTCACGATAAAGACACGCAATTTCAGTTATAGAACAGGTTGTTACACTTGTAACAAGGTTGATTTTAATTTATATAACAATTATTATTTGGGCCTCGCGGTTATATCCTAGTAATTTACGCATAGTCCTGTGGAAATTTCAGAGCAAAATTTATACCCCTAATGTAAAATTCAGGATATATTTACCCCAAAGTATAGAAACATTTCATGACGATCGGTTGAGTAGTTAAACTTGACATAAAATTTTTTTCGCTGTCGCATTTAAAATTTTCCACTTCATTCACTATTTTTTGCTCTAATCTGATTAAAAACATAGCTAATTTAAATCCACACCCCTGTTCTAACTCATAATAATTATTTTAATATAATGTTTAGTTAGTGAAGCCGCTCCCTGTCAAACGCAATGTTACATGTTAAGCTAAATACGCACTGACCTTACTCTAAATAAAACAGTGACCGCTTGTGAATGACATGCCTAACTACTGTTCGGATTTCCTGACTTTTCAAATCTTTTTAGAATGTATTATTAATAAACGACCAAGTACGGTAGTAGTAATGCCCTGTCTGTTATGGTAATAGTTTCAGGTTCGTTCCCGCTTTAGACAAACTTTTTTGTGCATAACATGTATGTTTGACTTGGTCATCGTACCTATTTTATATCTGTTAAAAAAAGTTTTATAAAATAAAAACTATGTATGTATGTATTGTACATAAGAAACTACTATACTCAACAATAGGAGTATAGTAGAATTTGTAGGTAAATGAAAAATGTATACACTTTATAACATACTTTTGTTTTGTTTAGTAGATTCTGCATTTACTTATAAATTATTATTTACTACATATAATTCATTACCAATCACCCGATATCAGATCATCTGTCAACCCACTAATGGGTCTCGTCTGAAAACTTCATCAGATAATTGTTGTCACTATTCACCGATAAATACTGTTGGACCTGTATCTATCTATACTTTACAAGGACTAAACAATGTTCTTTTTCTTTTCTTATTATATTATCCAATCAAATCAATCATTTCATCTTATTAGAGCAACTAACTAGCTAGACTATTGTATGTCAATGAGTGTGTGCGTAGTTTCTGGTACCCTAGCCTAGATACAAGTTTAGAACTTAGTTAACGCGAAAGTTTGTATAGATGGATGTTTGTTACTCTTTCACGCTAAAACTACTAAACCGATTTATATGAAACTAGCGGCACCCCGCGGTTTCACCCGCGTAGTTCCCGTTTCCGTAGAAATATGGAGATAAAATTATGCTAAAAACCTTCCCACTGAATCACTCTATCTATTAAAATCAACCGCATCAAAATCCGTTGCGTAGTTTTAAAGATCTAAGCATACATAGGGACAGAGCAAGGGTCTTTGTTTTATACTATGTAGTGATTTGCTACCGATGTTCCTTATAACCGACATCACACATAGGAAACTTATTATCCCAAAATTTTCCCGAGCTTGGGATTTACAGGGGTACCCTGCTAGTAATTCACTATATTCAGATCGGGATAAACATTTGCGGATTACGCGAAGTACCTATTTACAAAATGAATAATAAATGGGAATTCCTGTTTACTCCACAAATAAAGCGACTAGGAATTACATTTACATTCGATTGTATTTATCTAAATACGTTCTTATGTACACGTAGTTTAGGTCTAAATTTGAAAATAAAAACTACATTTTAAACTATAAAAAACAATAGTGTTTTGTTTCTTTGTTGTTAGCCTTTGTAATAATTCATAAGAAAATGAATTAGTGCCGAATTTAGTTTTCTAGACGCAGAGTAATAAGGTAGTTTTTCAAACATTAGTTTCACGATCGTGTCTATTGAAGATGTATTATTTTAAATTTACAACTATGTACATATTTTCATGCGTAAAAACACGTGATAATTTGTTACACTTTATATGCACGTGTGTTGACTGCTACAGTCGAATGTTAGTGTCTTTCTTTTGATAATTAACATGAAGTATCTCTCCCCCGTATAATTTCCGTACACATTGGGTTTCTATCGATGTTTATGCTTCTAATTTTGAATCTACTTCAGTAATGAAGTAAACAATAGTTATTTATGGTACAAGCGAGGTAAGTTGGTGATTACTTCCGAGGCGCTATTGAGGCCCGAGCCGTCAGGCGAGGGTCAGAAGATAGCCGAGGATAGTAATCATCAATACTCGCGTGTACCATACAACGTTTTTCAACACATTTGCGAAGAAATTATCATTTTTCGCTAATAAATAAACAGTTTTTCTATTCGCGCGCATCCAACACAACAATGGTGATCGCCAAAGACTAAAAGAATATACTTATTTAAAAAAAATCGAATGAATGAATGAATGGAATCGACCTACCAAAAGTAAGGCAACATAGTTGAAGTTTGTTTTTAAAATGTATGGACACCATATTTTTGGTGTCGAAACTTTTTTTAAAACAAAGCAATTTAAAAAACTATCTATAACTCACTAGTGAATAAAACGTGTCATTATTCAACTGTTTTTGCACAAATAAGAGCCCCTTTATGAGCAAGTGTGTTGAAAATATTATTTTTTATTAAAAGTAGTTGAGTCACCAAAATCATTACGAATCTAAAGTAGTGCAATTCTTAATCATGACAAAAAACGAATCTTCTTGCAAACATCTATCTATTTAATGTGCTAAATTTTGTTTTGTTGCCATACAATAAGTTGTTAATTGAGAAGATTTTCCAAGTACACACCCACACATACGTAACATAAAACATAGTTCACATACATCCTACAATAATAACCGAAGACATTTTGCTTAGTCTTCCAATATTTGGAACTGCATATACTAAATTGTATTTTTTTCTAATGTATTTGTTTGAAATGACTCAGATGGAATGTCAAAAATGTTTCGCTAAAATCAACGGTTTAAAACTAATTCAGCATAATGATATGCGATAACAACAAAAATAACTGTAATAGTTTTTTTTTATAAGTATTAATAATTATTATTACGTGCGCCATTGCACTTGATGTTGAAACACAAAGGGTCGCTGCTGACAGATACTTCCCGCCAATTGTTAGTTCATCACACAGACACAGGCATGTTATTAAAGTTCAATTCTGTTTCGATAACGTAATATAGTACGAAACTTGACGATTAATTACGTGAAATTCAGACATTGTTTTTGATTTATTATAAAACTTGTGCGACACCGCACCGTTTAGAATTAGTGTAAGCTCTGGCGCGGGTAAAACTCAATCCCATGGGAATTTCAGGATAACAAGTATCCTATGTAGTAAGTGCCTAATTTTAATCGGTTTGGTAGTTTTAATGTAAAGAGTAAATAACAAACATCGTTCGACACATCCATCCACACCGCATGTACATATAATATTAGTAGGATTTTATATAGATAAGTACAAGAGAAAAGTTGTTCGCTTTTTGAAATAATATGTAGTTCTTAACTCGTAGATTGAAATATAAGTGTCATCATTAAAAAATATTAAGTAAAAGAATAGTAAACAATCACGAGTTTCGATGTAAATTGACATTATTCGTTACCGTTATACCAATATGTGTCACACAATTAAAACCTTATTTTAATAACATCCTCGAGTTAACAACGTTATTATAAGGGATTTCGGTAACAATATTATTACACAAGTAAAATAAAATGTTACTAATTTAATTATGTTTATCAACGCCACCTACATTTCAAAGGACGCAAAACGTCATTGCTTCTTTACTTATCGTTTTTATATTATGTTTTAATTACAGTATCGGTATCTACACAATAAAACTTAAACCACATTTTTATTAATTCATTCATTTCTTTCAAAGGAAATATTGGATATTGTTTTTTCATTTTTGATGTCGTAGAACTCGTACTCTATGTATGACTAATTATTTATTAATCATTTACCTAACAAGGCTAGTAAAATTATTCCATCGAACGAATTGAATGAAGTCGGTATGGCCAAAAATAATTACAGTCGTGATTCTTATTCATGAACTTTAATATAATTATTCAAAATTCGTGTACAAACGTTTCGTTAAACGTGTGCCACAGTGAATACAATTCGATATGCCCATGAGATTGGTATTTAACAATGTCTAGAAATCCTAGAATAATAACTAAAATATATTCAAAGTATATTCTTTTGTGGAATATGTTTTGTTTCGGTTATTGTCAAGGTAAATAATGAAATCACTTACGCGTTTATCATGACACTGTCAATTTATAAAATGTTTAGGAAATCACAGGCTAGTGAGAATCAATCATAGATCACTGCGTAATGTGACACGCGTTCGTAATTAATTTTAAGGTACGACTCGCACAAATGTTTACTATCATATTCAGAGTCATCATTTTGTTCAGATATTATGATTGGTTTATTTATATATAACTAGCTGTGCCCCGCGGTTTCACCCGCGTTTCCGATCCCGTGGGAATTTCGGGATAAAAAGTATCCTATGTTCTTTCCCGGACCATAAGCTACCCCTGTACCAAATTTCAAGGCATTAGGTTCAGTAGTTTAGCCGTGAAAAGGTAACAGACAGACAGACAGAGTTACTTTCGCATTTATAATATTAGTTAGGAAGTAGAATGTGATGAATACTGCACTTTTACATAACATTATTATGACACAAGTTATATTAATGATATTTAAAAACATTTTAACATTTGTGTGTGAATGAGTGTGTGCGTAGTTTCTGATACCCTAGATACAAGCTTCGAGCTTAGTTAGGGGTCAGTTACTATAATGAGATGATGTAGTGAATGATTATGTTATGTTATGTTATTTTCCGCAACTAGAGTTCGTTAATTTGGGTCTTTTGTGCGTATTTTAGTTAATTTTTTGAGGGATCTTAGCTATCCCTAACGACTTTCAATGATATTAGTACGACAATAAACGAAAATACTAAGTAAATTATTTTTGTGGTTTTCACATCAGACACGGAAAGGCACTTGTTAAATTATACATTTACTTCAATATTACCGACTGTATATGTATATAACTACTATACAATAAACGGATTAAATTCACAATGCAAAAGAAAATTAAACCACAAGTTCAGAGCAATTTTATTTAAATTGGAAAAGAGACGACTCACAATCGTCATACGGTCATACGAGTACAGCCACGTCATTGAATCTTTCAGTAACAGCTGACAAGAATACCTAAGTAAACACATTGATTAGAACTATCTAGAATGGTGTTATGCAAGTCTGTTTTTGGTGACCATACGTAGGCAGGTAAATAAGTCTGTCATGTATTGTAATTTAGGTATTTCACAACGGGGTTGCAATTTTTGCAGGTTTCAATTTCAAACATTTGTGTATTCGTTTTCGGGTTGTACATAAATGTGAAATTCTAATGCCTTTTTCACGATCTTCAAGTAAAGTTCCAAGTACAGTTACTCACAAGTTTTGTCTTTGTCACTTGAAGAGACAAATCTAACTTTATTTGGTGAGTAACTTTACTTGGAGGTCGTGAAATACGCCCTTAGACATGTCTATTTTCAAAAACTTTCAATAAAAATTGAATTTTACAAGTGAGGTTAGAAGTGGACCAAATCTAAAACTGTAACCAAATACTATAGTTAGGGTAAAATACTCCATGGAGTATCTTCGTATTTTCTATATTTATATTATTTTATTTTCATTTGTCTATCAAACGACTTGATATAAATAATTCACCATATTGATATTCACAATCGAATTCAATTCATATTTTATTACTTTCAAGAGTCTTACAAAAGACTGCGGTTTGCTCACAATAAGCACTTTATAAATCTTCCACCGCACCGATTCTAAAACTACGTAACTGTTTCTTACAATAACACTTACAAATACATAATGCAAAAGTTATTCCTCCATAAAAAATAACAGTACATTAATACGAGTACTAAACTGCAGATATCAATACTGCACTTAGTATAAAAAACGGGACTATAAAACCAGAATTTCCTTCACGAAATTATATTTGCAAGCAATGTCTGTAAAAACGGGATCGTTTTTTTTTACGATGTACGTTTTCGGTACCATTTCAATGTGAAGGCTATAAAAATCGACTGATGTTTTTAAGACGTTTTTAAAACTATTTACGTACATTCAATGAAATAACATGTTAGTGATTTGTTTGTTTTCTTTATTTATGTTTGTATATTAACTTGTAAGAAAGAATGGAAAAACCATAGTATAGTTAATTAAATATCCTTATATCTAATTGAAATTTGGAATACAAAATTCTTGCATTAAATACTCAAATGTTTTAAATATGAACCAGAGTGAGTTGTTATATTATATGAATGACGGCTTCTAACATTTTTTTAATCTTTTATCTAAAGTACTTATAAAATGCAAAATCAACCAAAATATATTACATATCGAAAAGTAGACAAAAAAAACTGACATCAGTCCCGAAACTGACAGAAGTATCTAGACGAAATCTAGTACTTACCTGAATCAAAACAAACATTACAAAATACTATGTAATCGTACATAACACAATCACACGGCACGTTGTCCTGTCGATGTCATTTTGTATATCTTTCATCTGCAGTACAAGTATACTCGGTATAACCTTCACTAAGTAATTGTTAGTACAATGAATATAAATATTGAATGTGTGCGTATTGTTACAGAGGAGCAGACCGCAGCTGGAACCATCAACAGTTGCATTGAGATAGTTTTCAGTCCGCGAGACCGACATACTAAGCACTGAGCCCGCATAGGATGGTAGAAACTGATCCCGGGCCCAAGAAACCTCACAGTAAGTATTTATAAAGACCATTTTGAGCTTAGATAAATGAACTGTACTTATAAGTAGTCAAACGACTTTCACGATCAAAAACTAAGATTTGACAGACAAACTATTACGAGGAGGCGAGGAGTTGTTCCATGGTAAATTCCTGGGTCGAACTGTGGTTCGAACGATGTTGACAAACAGCTTTACATGACTCAGGTTTTGAAATTCAAAATGATTTATTTATTTGGGCCTCAAAGAAGCACCTAGGTATGAGCATCAAAAAGAATGAATTAAATTTAAAATTATAAGAACCCACATGGATATAAGGACTACTTTTTATACATGACGATTACATAGATCACGCCTATTTTTCCTCACTGTACTAATACAATAACAATAATATGGGTGTGTCTATCAATCAATTATCACACACTCATGTGTGTGCGTAGTTTTTTGTTACAAAGCCGTTGCTATAAGAAGATGATACAATGATTAATCACATAGTTTACATTAAAGTCGCTGTCACTGTCTGTCTGTCCATATGTATGCTTAAATCTTTAAAACTACGCAACGGATTTTGAAGTGCTTTTTTTATTAAATAGAGTAATTCAAGAGGAAGGTTTTTAGCATAATGTTATCCCCGCATTCTCATGGGAGCGGGTACTACGCGGGTAAAACCGCGGGGCGCTGCTAGTTATGCTATAAGTTAATAAGTGTTATATCCACGCCGCGCGCCGTTTGTCAGTTTTTGCAGTTGGTACTCACGATTCAAACACGTGTCTATTATGTCTGCACTATTGTCTCACATATTTAGTCTAATGTAGTGTGAGATTTATTTTAAATTATCTTCAATAGTCATACTTTAAATTGTTATATGTTTTCTTCCAATATATTTACTAATAATGAGCGGATACTTTCGTGCTAAATTCGACAAGCTCAATAATAATTTTGTTATTTTACATATTTTGTAAACCTGTATTTTAAGCAACTAAATATAAAATTATTTTCTTATTTTATTCGCGTATGCATTAGGCTTAATTACAGAACTGTGACAACCATTTGATAATAAATAAAACCACTGGAACTGGTAGTTAGAGTACCTATAATATGTACTTAATGTTATCACGAAAAAAAAACCCAAATAAAATAAAATTCTCCGTAGTCGGTGCAACCGATTAATTTCCAGCTTTTCATTTATTTTCGGTTTAAGAGATAAGATTGAAATCATCTTTTTTAGTGTCCCACTGCTCGGCAAAGGTCTGCCTCAAACATCTCCAACCATCCCGAGAAAGCGTTGGCGGGACGATCTTACTACCTTCGCCAGTAGGTGGTACACTGCAAAGGAATCTTTAATTTCAATAAATGTTTTTCTTTTCAGATTGTGATGTAAAGGTTGACCACCAGCTAAACGGCCCAGGGTCCAAAGCTGCCGAGCTTGGTAAGTTAAATAAAATAATAAATATGTACCTTATTAAGTTAAATCGTTGAAAATATAAGGCACGTCGTTTATGTTATGAGTGTCCAATTGTCCATTTCCAAAGGCGGCAGTAGTCATTCATCATCAGTCGGCGCGTTTGCCATCTACATATTTCAGTTTATTTAAATAAAGGAAATTTTCGTAAAGTCAATTAGGTATAAGTAAATTTTCCTCGGCAAAGCCTACTCTTCTACTGAATATTCAGGCTTTTGTTTTACACGGAACCCGAAAGTTACAGCAACAAAAAATATAATTAGTTTAAATTAAAGTTAAGGTACAATGTTTTAAAGATAACACTATGTTAGTTACATGACATGATCCTAATTGCCGGATATGTATTTTAAAACATTTTTGAGTAATCGAATTGTATTTTGACAAATTAGGAATAGCCCGGCGAATATGTCTCAAAAATAGACAAAACCAGAACGAATTAACTAATAAGTTTATGTAAATGCAATGCGTTAAAAATAAATAACTGTTTGATAAAAAAACAAGTTTATTACATTAAACTAGTTATTATTATAGTCATATTTATTATATTCATTTAAATAAACACTTTATACATATTACGCGCATGTATAAAATAGTTTTTATGGGCAATCATGTGACGCACAGAAATACATATTTACTTATACCTAATACTTTTGTTCTAAAACCGGTTAATTAATAATTGAAAAATGCAGCATTTTAAAAATAAAACTAAATAAAATTATTTGCATTAAATACTAGTAGATATAAAACCAAGCCATTATAACTTATAAGTAATCAATGTATACTTTCATATAGCAACTATTGATTAATAATTTTATTCTACACACACAAACAGTCAATCAGACAGCCAAACCGAGATGAACATTTGTGGATCATAAAAATATTTACCTCAAATGGAAATCGAATCCACAACACTTTTTGTGTCATTTTGCCAATAATGACACTATGTCACTTGGGTCGGTCTTTAAAAAAACTAAATCGCTATCTACCGTCTCGATTTGTTTTTATCAATAGATTGAGTGATTCAAGAAAACAAAATTTAACGCAGGTGAAACCGCGAGGCAAATCTTAGCTAACTTACATAACAACTTATTTTCAGCATGTAAATATCATTGTTTTAAAAAATGACGTTTTACATGTACGTGTAAAAATGTAAAGAATTGTATAACAGAAACAAGATTTTACAAGATTAAATAAATTGTGAGTTGTACACAAGTTGTTAGTACTACATAACTTCATACTTCCTTCCTTGGCTGTTTCCTATCGAGGTGTTAATGAACGTATCTCAACAATGCGTGCCTTGTTATTATAATACAATAATATTACGTTTATTCTACTACATTTTTATATATCTCTTTATGAAATAGGATAAACAAGCTTCTCCTCTAAGCTGCTATACAGAGTGTTACGGTTATGATTCCCGTAAGAGGTAAACGTTTATCTCGGTCTTCGTGTTATATGAGAGTTTGCATAGTTTTGATAGGTCTATAAAATCTTCTATAGTCTATAGCCCAGTCTATAAAAGATGATAGAATGATTATAATCGAGTAATTAACATATTTTATTATCGTTTTATTAACTTATTTTATGTTTGTTTTTTCCAGGCATCGTGGTACCGTCGCTAAAGACACAAGTCAAGGGCGACCCTGAAAAGGGCTCAAACTCGGAAAAGGCTGACTTCGAAAGGGCAATCGAATTAACCGGTAAGTTGTCTGATATCTCTACACTTAATCATGTATTATTCAATGTAATACATGGTAACTGCCATTTCTTACTGTACGTAGTTTATGAGAAGTATTACGAGTATTTTAAGTGGGTATATTTTTGCTTTAACTCAATGACTCTGTTTCTGTTTATTATTTAGCTGATTAAGGGCCTATTTCACGACCTTCAAGTAAAGTTACTCACCAAGTAAAGTTCAAAGTCAAAACTGAGTGAGTTGCTACTCGGTACTTTACTTGAAGATGGTGAAATAGGCCCTTAGACTACTAAATAACACTTATAACTATTGAGAGTATTGAGCTATTGGGTATCTGTAATGTTGTATATCTGATCTGGTATGCCTTTAGTTATATATCTTAGGTCATACTCATTTTTGTACATTTTGTTTGACTTTGATTACCAAAATTAGGTAACCAAAAATCTTATCGTTTACACAAATATTTTGTGACACATTTTTGTGAGATAATTAACCATTTCATCATAATTAACAATCAAAGTTTAACATTCAAATCATCTTCAAAAATAGAGTACCTAATGTTGTCATCAAGATTGATGTTAAAAGTTAGTCACAACTTTTCATAAAAAAGAGAATTTTAGAGAATCCTTTATTATCTTCAATTATGGTTTTTGGACAACGCAAATTTTAATGATTTCTTTTCGTTCCGCCAAATCTCAATAACTGAAACAAATCAAGACTGAAAAGCCGACCTCATCTAAATGCGTAACTATTTCTATCAAAGACTAGCCCTAAGTGAATTTTAAAGTATAGCGAATTACAGTAAATAATAGTTAAATAAATGGTTGTTAAAATTTGTAACGGGAAATATCTAAGAAAACTACGTAATATGTTTATGTAAGGAAAGCGCTTCATCATGGTGTAAAACGTTACAAAATAAGAGTTAATTTTATAATGCAAAACCAATGATTTCGATTGTTATACAAACAGTTAATACCACAACAAATACAAATGATATTCGATAACACGATTATCGTTTTATTGCTTAATTAATGCGAATACGAGACGAAATCGAAATGCGGTCAATAATACTTGTAATTATATATTGTAACATGAACAGGCCGGGCAGTTTGACGATTTATGAATGAGTTAGTGCTCGCGTTGCATTCTTTAGTTGAGACGGTGGTAAACAAGCCCCTTCTCAGAACCGGGCCTCGTGTCACACCATGGCTGTGTCATGTGACCAAAACAACATGATGCGATTCCGTAAGTCACATCACATGATGCAACTTGATATTTCATTAAGGAAGCTTTTTATGTGGACTGCACATATTCGGAGTTCCAAATAAATCTGACCACCCCTTCCGGGAATAATCATATAACATCTAAACATCGAACTAACGTGATGATAGACCAACTGTATACCTACTCTACTTAATAACAAACATGCCTGCTTAGCGTGTTTAAATTAAAATCTATTAATGTTATGTTCTCACAGTTCACATTAAGCACACAAACTACACCAATTAGTATTTTAAATTACTTTATTAACGTTTGAAATATAAACAATTGAGACTAAATGAATGTATAAATAGGCTTCATTTATTAAATTGTCGATGGTTAATTAGAAATTATGTGAACATCTTTTACACTTAGGTATCCTATTTACTTACCTACTTCTTTAGTAACATTTATATTTAAACTAAAAAATAGCAAAGAATTTCGCAACCTTTTTCTACTCAATAATTATGTATCTAGTGATCATTGAAAATTATTTTGTCAAGTAGGTTAAGGTCCGATGGAATCGCGAACTTGTATTTTTGTATAAACAAATAACTAACTGAGGTTCGGCCTCGTCTTGATATTGAATCTCATCTTAACCTAGCTAACTGTAACTAATTTGTAATATGAATTTTAAAAACAACAACATTCGCTCGTGATCGTTTTGTATAAATTTTTACGTAAATGTCTAGAGGGGCTAAAAGAATGAAATTGCGTTTTGACACTATTTGGAGGATATTTTCCGTGTCATTTCTCTCACTTCTCAACTTTATTCGATGAAAATTTTTGAAATTTTACAGTTATTCCTTACAAAAACTGTCAAACGTCAATTTTATTCGTTGAATAAAAGTTATCTGGCGACGGAAAAACAGCCCTATGACTAAGCTTTTAATATAAACTAACTTTTCCGTGTATTTTCCAGGATATGGAAGGTTCCATTACCTGCTGCTGGCCGTGTGCGGCCTGGTCAGCACCTCCGAGGAGATGGACGTCATCTCGATGTCATTCATCTTACCCTCGGCACAGTGCGACTTAGACCTTACCACGCAAACAAAGGTAAGCTACCGCGTAAAAACAAAAAATATGTGGGAATATATTACACCAGCAGCGTCCCGCGGTTTTACCCGCGTAGTTCCCGTTTCCGTGGGAATACAGGGATAAAATATAGCCTATAGATGTTACTTAGGGTAAATGTAGCTTTTTTTTAAGGTTAAAGAATTTTTGAAATATGTTCTGTAGTTGCGGAGCCTAGGCCGACGGCGGCTGTCGCGACGTATTCGTTACAAACAAAATTTTCCTCTTTATAAATACATATTAGTATAGCATCTACCGCATCAAAATCCGTAGCATAATTTTAAAGTTTTAAGCATAGATAGGGAGGTATCAACAGCGGGAAGCTACTTTGTTTTATACCATTAATTGTAGTGATATTAAATTTACTTATATAAAATAGCCCCGTGCTTATACTAAGGCGACTAGGATTGTTGTATTATCGCATGTTCTTATTTCATTGACTTCTTACTTTTTAGACTGTAGTGGAGTTTACGTCAGGAGTTTTTGTAGTATCGCGTTTTACCGTGTTTTACCATGAACTACACCTTCACCATGTTATTAATAAACAAGAAATAACGACGGTATAGTTAATGCACGGTTCATCTCTTTCATACTCGTACAAGACTTGAATGAAAGAGAGCAAGTCTGGATTAGGAAAAAAGAGACACGAAATAAAATACATTATGTACTTGGATATATGTACTTATAAGACTGTATGGTTGGTTAGGTATTTATAGTTTTTAATTAGTTTTTTGTTAAATTTACGTGGCAATTGAATCCTAATACAAAAGTATTGTTTTCACTACGACTAAATATTATTTTACTTATTACCGACAATGTTATTTTTAATTAATTAATTACAGCTACAGTATTTCAAATAAACACGTGGGAAAAAGAGTATAATTATTTAATGGAATTTCCGCTAAATTCGCCCTTTTCTACATTATTCTAAAGTCTACAACAATGGATAATAATATTTTTATTTAGATAAAATAATTTGTTGCTTTTTATTATTAGTATTAGGACTTGAGTCCCATATTAATGGCGACTTAACAGGATAAATTGTCTGTGAATACTTGAATAGGTTTTTAAAATGTTTTTAACATGCCTCTTGTGACTGAACTTTTTTTTGTTGAAAGAACGAGGTCTTCAAATTCGATTCTGTATTTCTATAGGTATAAGTAATTTGATATGCTTATTTTCACCATTTGCACACCGATGATGAACAATATTTTTTTCTATTACCATACGTACTTCGACTACTATTGTAATAAAACCAAACACACTAAGGGCTGATTTTTCCATCGCCAGATAACTTTATTCGACGAATAACTTTGAAATTTTGACAGTTATTTCATACAAAATCTGTCAAACGTCAATTTCATTCGTCGAATTAAAGTTATCTGGCGATGGAAAAATCGGCCCTTAGTGTCGCTCTAAGATTTTCATAAACAAAATTAAAACTTCGTTTTTAAGACACTTAGGCTCTGGACAGACGAACTGCAATCCAACTGCAAATTGCAATTCAGATGCAGTTGGAATGTAGTTGGCAGCATTGCAGTCGTGAACTGCATTCATTAGAAGACAAAAATAAAGTTAAACAAAATTCTTCAAAACTTACCTTTTTGTATTCGTTTCCAGGGATGGCTGAACAGTATAATATTCATCGGCATGATGGTGGGCGCGTACGCGTGGGGTTCCGTGGCCGACTCGCTGGGTCGCAAGCGGGTACTCATCGCCATCTCCATCGTCAATGGCGTCGCTATAGTCGCCTCCTCATTCAGTCAGAACTACGAACTCTTCATGCTGTTTAGATTCATCAATGGTGCTGCGTAAGTTCATTTACATTTCATTTGTTCAAATTTACCTTAAAAACTTCTAAATAATAAATTCTAAATTTACCTTTCCCCTCACTTTTAATAGAATGACCAAGGTAAAATACCTTCAGCTACATGATGATAAATAAATACTCGTTGAAAGTAAACTTATAAGTACCGTATACATTATTACAATCTTTATTGATTTTGATTTGTTGTATATCAATGGTGTGTTCCATATTGCAGGCTGGGAGGGTCAGGTCCCGTGATCTGGTCATACTTCGCGGAGTTCCAGCCTAAAAAGAAACGAGGTGCTATGTTGAGTTTCATGGCTGCCTTCTGGACGCTCGGAAACCTGTTTGTTGCTGGTCTTGCCTGGGTCATCATTCCTAGTGGTAAGTTTGTCGCATTTATGGAAAAAAACTTGATAAATATTTGAAGTAATTTGAAAAAACACTGACTATTTTTATAATTTTCAGAAATCGGAGTCACAACACCTGTCTTCGTCTACAACTCATGGCGTATCTTCCTTCTTGTAATGTCATTACCATCATTCGTGGTCGCAGCGCTTTTATTCTTACTGCCCGAATCACCCAAGTTCCTCATCTCGACCGGTCGTCACGATGACGCCTTAGAAGTATTCAAAGGAATTTATATGATGAACACCGGAAGAAGTAAAGAGGAATACCCCGTCAAACAGCTGCTTGTTGAGGAACCTTTACACACGAAGCCAGAGAAGCAACAAATAGAGCCGAAAGCACCTAAATCAAAATTGAGGAAAATGTTCAGCGATATTATCGAACACAGCAAACAACTGTTCGTGCCACCTATACTCAAATTCACTTCGATCTCTATCACAATAAACTTCACATTCCACATCGGGTACTACGGGCTGATGATGTGGTTCCCTGAGATGTTCAACCGTTTCGACGAGTGGTCGCGCGCGCACGACAACGCCGAAGCAGACATTTGTCAAGTGACAGCGTATGTCACGAAGTTGGGTACGCACTCTGCGGCCGCGCAGTGTGACGCACACATACACTCCGACGTGTTCATGGAGTCTCTCATTACGGTCGCAGCGGCTATACCATCGAATATATTCGCTGTGCTCGGAATGGACAGGCTGGGCAGAAAGTTCTTCTTAGGTAAGCATTTCCCACTTGTCTTATTCCAGTTCATAATCGAAAAACTCATCTTTATGTCTTTCTTTGTGGTTCTGGATAGTCGACATTTCCTGTAACGTTTTTATTAATTCCAGTGTTTGCAACATTCTCTGCTGGTGCTTGTTCTGCCGCCATGTACTTCGTGTACAACAAGACAAACAATCTGATTGTGAGCGCCATCTTCAGTTCCGTGATATCGTGCGGTAACGCCTCCCTCGACTGCCTGATCACTGAAGTCTTCCCGACTAACTTACGGTAAATCCTACTATATATTCAAATATGTTCTAATTTTTTAACTTAAAACAGGCTTAGGGTAGGTATATTATAGGTACTTACACCTTCACCTTCAAATTATATATTACATCAAAATCTAGTAGGACTAAAGAAGGTTGTTACACCTTATACTAGTAGAGTATGACGAGACTACGAGAATCTACTCTACTACGAGACTATATCGCGCATTATAACGCAATATAATTTACGCAGGTGCGACAGAGAGATAGCTACAGGTCAACGTACGAGATTATCTGTTAATTACGACCGGACTATGCCAAAAACCAGAATCTAATAAATACTTACGTTTGTTTCCAGTGCAACTGGTGTAGCAGTATCCATGGTAGCGGCTCGGTTGGGTGGTATCATAGGCAACGTGGTGATCGCCGCGCTGCTGGACACCTACTGCCCCGCGCCCACCTTCATCGTGGCGGTGCTGCTCGCCGGCGGCGGTCTCATGTGCCTCTTCCTGCCAAACACTACCAGACAGGCCCTGCAGTAACACTACCCATTGGTTCCACTCACTGGACTGGTGGACGTCACAACAACGCTCTACAGATCTGAGACGATAGCTCGGTTCTACGAACACCTACCGAATTCGTATTTCGGAGTTGTTTCTCATATTACCATCTTCTAGGACTGAGTGTTTCAGTGAGCTGTGTTCGAATCAGTGAGCATTTAGTAATGCGGGCTGTCATAGATCATGTGATATCATAAGCATTAATCTGTATTAAAACACTGATGTATCTAGTTTTTTCATATTTGTACAATAATTTTATATTTAAAAAACATGTTTTTTTTATTATGAAATAAATGAAAGTAACAATTTGACTGTTGTAGGTTGTTATAAATTATTTGTTTTCAAAATGTAAAGCACAATTAATGAAACAAAGTTTCGCATATTTTATTCGATAAAGTATTATAGGATAAGTGTCATTCATTATTAATTAAATATTATTATGTTGTTACATTACATCTTTTATCATATAACGAATTTATAAATCATTGTTACCGTAGTTCGTAGTATTTAGTTGTAGCTATAAAACGTATGAGTTGTGATACGATAGGAATTGTTCATGAATGTGCGCATTGTAAATAAAACATTCCCAAAATGTAAACACCTGAATCATTGCAATGCAATACACCAACTTCCTAGACCGTTTCGATTCCTTCGTTCAATGTCACAACACAATAGTTATGGACTCCATAATCTGTGTGTCACAACTGTCACAAGGAATCAAATGAGTAAATCATTATTGAATTTAAAATGTGTTTTATTCCCCACTTTTATACCAAACCGATAAACAGATTTGGATGCTAAATAAAATATTTTCTACTTATTATACTAATAGGTACCAAACCCAGATTTTCTAGATTCAAAATAAAAGTCTTATTGATTTTATTATATTTATTAAAACTACACCGATGTTATACTAAATACTCCATTTCATTCATAAACTATAGACCGATCTAGGTATATAACATACATCACTCAAACAAACTTATAAGAGCTTTGAATAATTAAAAAATTACTTCAACAATATTGTACTTAACATTAACGCTAAACTATGATATACATAATTCAATGTCCAGTTTGTTTAGTGCAACTGTCGAACTCGCCAGACTCGCCAGGTGCGTCCGACTGTCCACGGGCACGCAACAACCTCACCCAATCAACAATAACATAATGATCATGTACAAAATAACGTGTACACAACTTAAATTTCAGACAATATAAAAATACTATATATAATCTATATTATAATACATTACAGATACAATCCAACAATATCATAATTATATTCATTTACAAATCGTAAATCGCTTACACATCTAAATATTTTAATGACGCAATAAAAACGTTACTCTTAAATATTTTCAGTTAAATTGAGAAGCCCGCGAGTCAGACCGGCGCAAACTCATACCGTCGACAGTCATTATATTTACAATCGTACAAGCAACGTTTCAAACGTGTCCCTTCGACCGACACAAGCGGCGCGGCCATCATAATTGAAAGCAAAATCAAATCCAATCACTCAGTTCCGACAGGTGGAACCGATCACGACAACACAAAACACACAAGCGAACGTTTTCAACACGGGTAAAATCTATTGCACATTCAATAAAACAGAACAAATCTAACGCATAATAAATAATGTGTATATGATCGTGTGTGGAGGGGGTGCGGGGCGGGGGTGGCGCCTACGTGTGGTGTGCGAGGTCGGCGACGGAGAGCTGCAGCGCGGGCTGCAGCGGCACCTCGGCCGACAGGTCGGAGTCGGAGGCGGGCGCGCGCGCCCACGGCGCCTCCTCCAGCGACGCCGGCGAGCCCAGCGACTCCACCGACGACACCGTCACCTCGTCCGTCAGGATCGGCATGGACTTGCCCACCGCCTCCTCCTCCGTCAGCAGCGGCATCGACATCGGCCCGCCCGCCGCCTCCGCCCCGTACATCTCGCCCGATGCGGCGGCGGCCACCAGCCGCGGCCCGTAGTTGTTGTTGCTGAGCGGGTCGGTCGTCTTGGGCGCTATCCGCGGGTCCGTGACCGTGATGGGCAGCTCGAGCGAGGTGGGCACCGAGTGCGGCGTGACGCCGATGACCGCGAGCCCGTCCTCGAGCGTGGAGGGCACGGCGGGCTCGGGCTCGCCCTTGGTGGGCACCTCCACGGGCGTCATGATGGGCTGGTTGAGCGTGGTGCTGGTCTCGGACACGCGGCAGTGCACCGACACGTTGGCGTTGAGGTCGCGGAAGTCGGGCACCTCGGGCGCCTCGTCGCGCGCGCCGTCCGCGTGGAACACGTCGCTGTTGGCCAGCGCCGCCTCCAGAATGTCTCGACGCTCCAGTTGCGGGGTCACCGGCACCGACTCCATCGGGACCAGTTGGTTGTTTTCTAGCACGAGAGGTCGGTTATCGATCGATGTGAACGTTCCGTTGTCTTCGATGCAGAGGTAAAACGTGCCGACGGGACCGCCGAAATGTTCGCCGGGCACGGCTAGAAGTTGTCCGTTGTCGAGCGGTGGAACGGCCGCCGGTTCCGGTACCGGTTCCGGGGGTGGCACCGGCTCCACTTGTTTGGCTATCGCCGTTGATGGTAATAATTCTTCGAAATTCTCAAATTCGGAATACGTTGAACTACTAGGGACAGAAATGGTATTGGAAACAGTCGGAACGCCGACTGCAGGACTATTGATAACTGAAGACAACGATGAAATCAACGTGGTAGTGGCGTGTAGAGGATTCAGAACAGGAGAAGGTGCAATGGCAATTTCTTGTTTTAGTTTCTTTGCTGGGGTCGGAGCGTCTACTGCGGGTTTCCTCACTCTCGACTTCGGATCGGCCGGTTTCGCTTTCTGAATGACAACCTTTTCTTGGGCGGGCAAAATTTTCTGTACTATTTGACCAGTTCTTTGTAAATGTTCAAACTGAGCCGCCGTTAGTTGCATAACTGCACCAGATTTTTGTTGTAAAAATATAATAGGCTCCGAGTTAGTCTTTTGAATCACCTTTTTAGGTTCCGGAGGAGGGGCACGTTTAGTAAACGTCCGTAACTCCGGCATTGGGGCAATGTTCTGAGCCGTAGTGGCTACACGACCACCGACTATTAGTTGGCCTTTTGATGTTATGATTGCACTTTTCTGTTTCGGAACTATCCTTGTAGGAGTTTTTGCAGGCGCAACATTCGTTGACTTAACAGGCGCAATATTTGGCGTTCTAATTGGTGCAATATTCGGTGCAATATTCGTTGACTTGGAAGGTGCGATTGAGGTAATAATTGTTTTTTGCATTGGTGGATTTGTAGCTATTCGATGAGTTACAGTTTTTAATTGGGATAGATTAGGTTGTTGTTTATTGGGGAAAAGAATTTTCTCGTGTTCCGGAGTTAAGACTATTCTTGATTGTGCTCCTTGTGCATTTGTTATTATCATGACAGTATTGCCAGGAGCACTAGTATCTGAATTCGACGGCATGAGCTTAGCAGACACAGGTTTGTTTTCACTGGGAGCTAAAGGAGGTTCATTGGGTTTGGCTAGTATCATGTGCGCTTTTCCAGTTTGTGGATCAATGACTATTTTTTGCGCTCGGCCAGGCCGTGGAGTATTTTGTGTTGGTAAAATGAGAAACTTTTCTGGCTTTACGGGTTGCGGAGTTTGTATTATCGCTTGTGGTTGAGGCAATTCTCTAACTACAGGTTCAGATTTAGTCATAATAATTTTCTGTTTTCCAGTTGTCTTATCAATAACGAGCATTGGTTTTGCGCCTCGCATTTTAGATGACTTGGAAAGAATATTTGGAGTTGTCGTTTTATTAACTTCAGTTACAGGATTTACTAGCAGGGTTTTAACTTCTTGTTTAGGAGGTCCACTCGTAATAGCGATTTTTTCATTTTCTACAACATTTTGTTTTGACTTCACAGTGATTTTCGTTGAAGTTACTTTTGGGGTTATTATATTAGCATCGGACATTACAATAGGCATTTTTTCGATACTCTCGGGAGTTAAAAGATCTTCTGATAAAACTATAGGCATTGCGTTAATGTCAAACATTGCGTCGTCCGTCGGCGCCGGCGCCGCTATGGTTTTAACTTCAGTTATGGGCGCGACGAGCGATGTTTGCGGTTTCAGTTTTGGTAATTTAGCTGGCGGTTTTGTGAATTTGCGTATTTTTTGTTGTATAATAATAGTGTTAGCGTCTGATGGAGCGTCTGGTGATGTTTGTATTGTGTATGTTTGAACCGAAGACCCCTCTTGTGATATATTTCCGCTGCGCGATAAGATTATTTTTTCCGGTCCTGTGGTTGTTATTTCATTAAAATTATTGATAACATTTTTGCCAGGAGTGGTTCGCCGTATAATAATTTTCTGTTTAGGAGACTGAGGTTTACTCTTGAAAACAGATTTAGCTACATCAAAATTAAGGATTTTTTCTTTGCCCGGCATTATTATTTGTTTAGTAGGTGTTGTTTTGCTCATAACAGGTTTTGGTTTACATGGTTCTTCTAAAATTTTTAACAACTTTGACGATTTTGCCTCATATGTATTGACTTTATTTTGTTCATGGTTGCCCTTATTACTAACTAAAAGAGATGACTTTTTGACTTTAGTTTCTTTTTCTAGTCCATTATTAGAGGATATAGTAAATATGCTAGGATCAACTATATCAGTAGACTTGACTGTTTCGATTACATTTACATTATGGTCAATGCATTCTGACATTTGTACTAAGGACTGAGCTGCATTGAGATTTTCACTCTTTTCTTGTTCACTTTCATAACGGTCTTCAATGGAATCATCATTAGTTGTGACTTTCGTATTAGATACGTCGACAACCTTTTCAGTTTCACTTACAACTGTTTCTTGTATTTCTTGTTCAAGGAAATCATTGGATGCCGGAATTACTTCTTCATGTGTTTGATCAGTTTCAAATGTCATGGGAACGTCCACTTCTTGAGTAACAACATCACTCTTAGTTTGCAGAGTGGATGCCGGAAGGTTGATGAGAGTTTCAGCTATTTGGAGATCAGATTCCGTAGGCATTTTGTCAACAACTATTTCATTATCAAGTTTTGGTGGGGATGGATCGGTGTCTATATTTACATCGATTGAAAATTCTGGTACAACTGAAGCTGTTATTATAGGGTTTTCGGCCACTCCAACTATTGCATTATCAGAATCAATGACAGTTTCATGACTAATTGTAGATTCAAGTTCTTTTTGTGGTACTAAACAATCTTCTGTTACCATAATTTCAGTGGTTTCATTTGTTATGCTATTAGACCCAGTGTTGTCATCTTCAAATAAGTCTTCAGGAGGATCGTCGCTTATAACTCTAGTAACACGATCGGCTTCTCTAGATACACTTAAAAGTGCATCTACTGCAGACGCGGTAGACTCATTCATGAAATGCTGCTCTGTCGGTAATTCTAAAGGTTTCTCTTGTACTATAGGTCCGGCGGAATGTTCCTCGGTATCTGGTAGCGTAGGTTCCGGAAACTCCATTTCAGGAACTTGATTCATATCGTCTAATTTACCATTCGTATTAAGCTCACTGTTATCTTCCATAGAAATCGAAGGCAACTCTTTATTATCGAGATCAAAGTTTGTTTGCATTTGAATTGTATCTTCTACGTCGTTATTGTCTTGTTTTGTCGAAGAGAGAATTTCGTCATTACCATTATTACTAGGCGATACGATAGGTAGTGTTTCCTTATTATCTTTTACTGTCTCGATGAATGGAACTGTTTCAATAGGTGTATCCAATATACTTTTATCTGGTGTAGGACCTAAATCATAATCAAACACTTCAGAAGAAAAGTCAGAGATACTTTTCTCTTTCTCTCGCATTTGTGCAGCTTCTGCTTTCATTTTCTTGAGTTGTATTTTAGGTGCTAATCGAGCCACTTTGACTTGTTCAATGGGCGGCGATTCTCTAGCTTCAGGGGAAGAAACAACTTCAGAACCGTTTAGATCACAATCAGTTATATCCATTCTATCCACTGCATTCAACTGTTCTGCAACATATTTCCCAATAGCGTCTTGGCTTCTTGAATGTCGACTACGAAAAAATGTTTTAGTTTTAAATATTGCTTTAGTAGGTGGAGTTTCACTTGCTTTTTCAACCACGGTTTCTGGCGTACTTTCGATTTTTTTGTCCGGAGATTTTACGATGGAAAGCTCAGGAAAATTTTCCTCTATCTTCAATGGTTCTGGAATTGAAGGTAATTCTGGAACTGCAGTTTTATTGAGTAATTCCGCAACTTCCTTAGACATATCATCATCGTCTAAACTAAGACTTTTAGTCTCTTCAGTCTTCTTAGGATTCTTGACTCGCGGTATTTTTCTTCCTGCATCAGCCTCAATAGGCCAATCTTCATCCTCACAAAAGTCATACTTGGAATCACTAGATGATTCTGGTTTTTCAGTTTGTGGTGGACTATCTGACTGTTTGCTGGGTACAGTAGACGATTCATCAGGAACCTGTGCGACACTAATTTCAGCTGATGTAGGCACTGCAGGTGACTCGGCACCTACAGGCACCTCGGGAGATCTCGCTGTCATCATATTAGATTCATCATTGAAATCGTCGTCACCATCATCCCAATCCGCTAGAAGACTACTCTTTATTTCCTCGTCTGTTTTAGGTTTCTTTACTTCAACATTTGTTAGTTTTTCCACTGAAGTTCGTTTTTTAGCCTCAACTTTTTTAGGTTTTTCTGTTCGTGGTTTACGCGGTTTAGGAGTTTTAGTTACATTGGATGTAGATTTAGGCGATTTATTAACCGGTTTCTTTCTTACTGGTGATGGAGTGTATGGCATAAATGTAACGCTGTGTGTTTTGTTGTGCATGATTAGAACATTCAGTCGAGTCGTGTTGAAGGGACACGCGTGACACGCGTAAATACCTGAACCAGAGGAGGTTGTTGGTGATGATGATACAGAAGACATTGGTGCGTTATTATTCTGAGGCTTATCATCTAAATTAGTAGATTCTGTTCCAGCACTATTGTTTTCAGCAGCACTTGTTGAAGGTGTTGGTGATGTTTCCGGTTTCTCAGCTGGTTCAGAAGAAGGAGTTGACTTAGATCCCTGAACCAGTATGTGGACTTTGTAGTCTGTTTTTTCCTTTATCTAAAATTATATAAATTCCTTAATGAATAAACATGCCTAATAAAATTACACTTTTATACTTTGATATGAAGAATATTTGATATGGTAATTTGGTAATTTATCTGTTACCTCATATGTAGCCGTACAAACCATTATTTTTTTCTGGCTTTCTACATTACATAATTTGATTTAATAATATAAATATTGTTGAAACTTACCTTCCTAAATAGATGAGATGTTTGTGGAGATTCTACTTGAGGACGTCCCCGGCCTTTCCCTAAAACAACATTTTGATAATCAAATAAAATGAAAAATAATAATTGTTTGACTGATCATACAAATGTTCAATGTTAACTATTAAAATCTCTGAGTAACACTATAAAACTGTTCTATAAAAACATTTAATGCACACAAAAATACTTGTACAATATTGCACATGCCAAAAAATAAAAGCTGTAATCACTCATCAATCTGCATATCATCTTTAGCCAAATGCAAACAAAAACATGCACAATATTTTGGAGTGCAATGCTGACATTGTGATATATCATTTGGGAATATTTTTCACTCTCAGGTCCTTCATGGTTCAAACACATGCACTAAGAATGCTATTTGGGGAGGTTTTATCAAGGAAAATCTACCCGCTAAGGGGTCATAGGTGAATGATGATGATGAATGATGCTTGTGTTGTGTATGACACCACCCACTTGGCAGGTTATTTTACTATGTGGTGGTGTATGTGTGAAGCAGTTAAAATCACAACATCAATATATTTTACCTTTCTTACCAGATATAGGTGTTTTTTTAGGATCACCAAACAACCCAGCGTAGCTTTCCTTTTTTGGTTCTTGAAACTCATCTCTAGTCAATATTTCAATATCTCCGTCGACAGCTGTTTCGGCTCGTATGACATCTTCTGGAAACTTTTCCATGTGACCATGTTTGGTTCGGTACATATCTGGAATTCAACAATACAATATTTAAGTTACCTATTCTTTTTGTTTTTTTTTACACAAAGACTGAATACAGAAAAGTTTACATTAAGACATTTACAACTAAAATAAAACGAATTTAAATACTTACACAATCCCTTATTTATAAATTCAGATTTACGGCTACAATTGTACTTGTATATAGAGTTAATATTTTTGACATATTCACTGAAAAGAACAAATAAATTTCATTAGTATTGTTTCAAATTTAATTTTCATATAGTAAATAGACCATAGGGTCAAGATATTTTCCTGTACTTAGGCCATTATAAATTCTAATTTTCATTATAGTGTGTGCGTTAAAGGTAATCTAGCATACTATATGTTCAACAGTTAGATTAAACCTCAACAGAAAGTTTACTGTTTTTCCAAGTTCATTATGTTACTTAGGGCCTATTTCACCATCTTCAAGTAACGTTCCGAATAGGTTCTCACATGTTTTGTCTTTGTCACTTGATATAAAGTAAAAAAGAGATATAACTAACTTTACTTGGTGAGTAACTGTACTTGAATGTCGTGAAATAAGCCCTTAATGTGTCAAATGCTAACCAACAATATTAGAAATCCTATTTGAAAACATTCAGTGTGCCAAATTACACGAAAGAGATTATCTATTTTTTGTGTTAAAATATTACACAAGATTTTAATACAGCTCCATGGTTCACCTTCACTCCTCACCAACATGGTCTCAACGTGGTAAATAGCACCTCCTCAAAAACATATTTATTTTCAATAGCAAATAACAAAATTAAAAAACAATGTCACAAATAGGATTTAGTCGCTACAAGACTCACTGCATAGTGAGTAAAAAAATGCACTATCTAATGCAAGCAGAATTTTTCTAATGGGATTAGTGGCAGTTCCTAAGGTTAGTATGTTCAATTTAGAGATAGGGTGCTTAGTTTAGCTACCAGTAACAGTACTGGATATAATATCTTAACCTTTTGTACAAGACAAAATTGTATGGGCCTCGGGCAACAAGAAATAAAAAAAAATTACATCCAAGTTAGAGCCAATAAAATATTCATAACATAGGAAAGATTGTTATCAGTCAACTCGGTACATGGAAGAAAAACTTTGATTATTAATTGCTATTTGTTGCTTCAAGTAATTGGATTGGTTGGCTCGCTGTTTTGATTTGTTGTTACAGATGTTTTAAATCACTCGCAATGCAGATATTGTTGAAGTGTCTAACTAAATAAATAAATGCAGGTTTTTTTTTAAATACAATATTAGTGGCCTTATAGGTATTAATAAATACAGAAAAATATTGATTTAATTGTTAGTTTATACCTGTATAAAATGTTTTTATGCACGTAATATAGGCCAAATGCTAATTATTTTTTTACACAATCTTACGTTTAGTTAACCTCCTAGGGTTATCAATAAAGCATGCAATAACTCTAATCATACATAATTTTTTTAATACTTGAAATATGTACATTCATTCTCCATGATTTTGAGATTCAAAACAACACATCTAACGTAAGACAGTACCGTATCACAAATCCAGACATGTAAATATTTATGAACTATTTTGTATACATAATTTATGTAAAAATTCAAATATACTGAGAAAATGTTCTAGATCCACAATCCTTATACATCAGTCTCCAAACTTATTATGTAAATAAATTTACTTTTAGCTGCTATGTCTACAAGGGCATAATGATTGGAAGTAGCATGATCCTGTATGATTTGCTCTGAGTACAAAGGGGTAAAGCTTAGAAGCTTACTATGTATCCTCCTGAAAGAACTTCACAACGGCGATCGGTGGCTTCCGAAACGAAGGGAGCACATCTGGTGGAAGCTTCTCGGGGGCGATCACTTCACCGGGCCACCAGCATGATCCCAACTTCACCCATACCACCTCCCCGTCCAAATAATTAATTTCAGTCTGCTCACACATCACCACTTTACTATCTGTTCAGACAAAATGCACGACCATATTTTGCTTGTCAAGAAGTCACTGCACGAACGCCGAGTGAAGACATGACATTTTAGCTTTAGTAATACAATGGACTTAGTAATTTTGTAAAGACAACCGGTAAATCAGTTTTAGAAGCTATGATGTAGACTTGTACGTCTTTTTAATTATCAAAACAATAGCAAAAATGGTTGTAAATATCACCGACTGCGTACAATACAACTTCACCAAATTGGTGCGATTGGTAGCATTGAAATATCTTATTATGTTAAATTAAATTTAAACCGCAATTTTCAATACTTATGGTAAACATAAATAATATCACATAAATTTATGAAATTCTATAACTATTACTTTGTCATAGAATTAACCATCCTTCCATTTAAAAAATATGTTTCTGACTAAACGGAAGTAGCAAAAATGGACGGCGTCAGCAAATACCAATCTTGAAAAACAAAAATGTGGCCATTACTTAACATATTTTCTGAATAAACCATAGACAAGGACCGAATCTTGTTTGATAATCTATATTTAGAGTAAAAAAAAACTATTTCCTGTTGTAACCCGCGAAATCTGAGTATTATTAAAATTTAATTTTAATATTAATTGCAAAGTATATCTTATAATATATTATTTTGGTGAAACTAAAACAGGTTAATTATTAGTGGATTTCATTCGACACTGTAAAAAAAATCAAAGCTACAAAAATCTAAATATTTTTGTAAGTATAATTTATTAGAAATTATGCAATTCTGCATCGCACCGCACATATATTATTCTACAATAAAACTCAAACTCAAAACTCAAAATCAAGTTTGAGTTTTAATAGTATTTTTAAATAAAATATAAGCTATAAAATAGTGGGCCCTGTCTAAATAAAAACCCGTTAGCAAGATCGGACAACGTAATGACAATTCTAAAAAGATTACGACGATTTCATAACACCTAAAATTACGCGGTCAAGAGTGACGAAAAGTTGTCAACTGACCTCGTTGTAGGGAACTTTTAATTCTGAAGGTATTGTAGATTGATTAATTTACATTGTTCTAAAGGACTACATAATAAATATAAAGGCGGTAACATATCTTATTATGCGTACAAATAATATAACACTGCAATGGCCACTTAACGCCTGTGATTGTTGCTTAACCTAGCGATTCGGTCAAGGTGAGTCATTTACATGAAACTCACAATGATTCATCTTTGGTTTCGCTAAGATTGACAATAAAGGGTTTTTAAATTAAGCTTCCTTGAACGAGGGAAGTAATAATAGGTAAGTCCTCCTCCTCCTTCATTCGTTTGCTCACTGCTGAGCGTCGTGATGTACCCGACCAATTTTCCCATTGACGACTTGCTTCCAGATGTTACGGTCTTTGGCTATGTGCAATGCGTCACTCAGTTTGGTGTCAAGTTGTTCTGACACCTGATCAGACCACCTTTTTGGACTACGACCTCTCGACCTCTTGCCCTCCACCTTGCCAGTGACTATAAGCTTCTCCAGGTTACCGGCGGGCCTACGAGCAATATGCCCAAAGTATTGGAGTACTCGTTGTAAGCAGATGGTGGAAAGTCTTCTAGTCACCCGCAGCTCATTTATGATAGAGACATTGGTTCTATGAGCCGTCCAAGAAATTTGCAGCATACGACGCCAGCACCACATCTCAAACGCATCAATGCGTCTCCTGTCAGCTGCTTTTATCGTCCACGTCTCAGTTCCATACATAAAAATTGGAAAGACCAGTGTTCGAACTACGTACATTTTAGTTTTCTTCAGGATGTTCCGGTCCTTCCAGACTTTGTCTAGCTGGGTCATAGCGGATTTGGCCATACCTATACGCCGTCGTATTTCACTTTCCGAACCCCCTCTGCTAGATATGTTTGAACCAAGGTATACAAAATCGCGGATGTTGTCGTATTGGCTCAGAAGTCCCTTTGTTTGTAAAAGCTCAGCTCTATCCACAATCATAACCTTCGTTTTGGCCTGATTCATTTTAAGGCCCATTTTCAGGCTTACAGCTTCCAGACGTCCGAGTACCTCTGCCATTTCAACCTCTGTTGCAGTAAGTAGCGTGGTATCATCAGCGTAGCGCAGGTTTGAAATCTTTCTTCCCCCAATGGTCACTCCGCCCTCCCATCCTTCTAGCGTTTTGCGCATGATATATTCGCCATAGATATTAAATAGGATGGGAGAGATGATGCAGCCCTGACGTACTCCCTTTTGGTAAGTATACAAGTTTTATTTTAAATTAAAACCAACATTTACAAATGAATTTAAGTAAGTACCTAAGACTTAAGTAGAGAAGAAGTACTTTTTAAACCTGATAACACAAATATTTGTCTAGAACAGGAATCGGCCCCGTAACCTTTAGCATAGCAAGCCGGGCCACTATACACTACTAAATCATCATAGGTAGTTAGGTAAAAGAAAATTTTCACAGTAATTGATATATCCCAATATTTATCTAACGCATATAAATAAAAATGTAAGTTAGTCCTTCATTAAGTAAACTTTCACTTTACCAATAAAAATAATATTTCAAATGACATTTAACTACAAGACATCCTCATCCCACACAGATAACTTAACGATTCAATTTATAATCCCTTTTGAACGCATTATTCACTGTTAGGGCATTGGCTCTGTGAGAATCATACAACAAAAATCTTAAAGTGTTTATCACTTAGCCCCTTGATTCGGTTAATCAGAGTGAAGATGGTGGGGTGACATTCCTGGCGGGTTTAATACAATGATTGGCTAGTTCGGGCCCAGTCGGTCCCTAATACTCAGGCAGGAGTAGCCCCAATACCAAACAACATTATTTTTGTGCGTAATAATTTTAGTTGTGAGTGAACATTTTTAAAATGCAGGTAAGTGTTAGATTTTATATGTACTCATTTTATAATTTAATTTAAGTAAATCTCTATCAACACATTTGATAAATAATTAGATTGTAGGATATATCTTTCCTTTTATAGTAGAGAAAAAATAACGCGTGTTATTTTTTTCACGATAAAATAGCAGTGATTTCGTTTTACCTGTTAATATTTTAATTAAATTGAATACTTACTTATAGAAAATCAATGTAAGTACATTTTTCATAAAAATAGCACGTGAAACCTTTATTATTTTAGTATTTCATTCCAATGCAGTAAGTTATTCAACTAGTACTTACCTATAATGTACCTACCACTAACACTTTATATCACATAAGTATGAAAATATCAAATAGGCAGAACTTTATAAATATTCCTTCTTTTATATTACTTAAATATAAAATACTATAATATCATTGAAGCCTTTTATACCCTCTCCTTTGGTAACTTGCACAAAACACACATAGGTATTACTAAACACAAATATCTATGCGTGATGGATAAGCTTTTCCTCCCTTTTACACCCTTATTTTGAAATTGCGATACCTTATCTCACAGCTAATGTAAACGACGGGTGACAATATAATAGTGAAGTTAGTTTTTTTCTCTTGCTTTTATTTAAAAAGTTATGATAAGTCAAAGATTTTCAAAATCCCGCTGAATTTTATTGTTATTCTACACCGAACGCTGCGATACACAGCTGAGCGCGGTCATCGACCCGAGCCGTCACAGAATACTTGATAGCTAGTGTGCCGTCTGGTAATACGACATTTATTTTGTATTTTTTAAAGATAAGTAATCGACTATCATTTTTGATATTTTTACTGGATATATGGATTCAGTTACTGCTACAGATATTGTGATTTTAATAAGTCCCATATTTTCAAAATAGGGGTGTATAATGAAGGGTCTAGTAGTCTTTATAGTCAAGGTTCGTATATGTAAGCATTTTTTTAATGGTAAGCTTAGTCCTATACGTCGCAAAGCTTAAAATCATAACATTTTCAAAACAATAACGCCTTAAAGTGTTTGTTTCTTTTGTCGGCAGACAATCCTTATACTGAAAGTGGTCGTCCTCATCAGCTACTCGATGGCTGCTCCTCAAATGACCGACTCCCAGTTAGAACAAACATTAGCTGACCGGAACGCAATGCAGAGACACCTGAGATGTGCCCTGGGCGAAGGACCTTGCGACCCTCTTGGACGAAGACTTAGGAGTAAGTAACTTATTATTATTTGTAGAATAGTTACTGGTACTTACCATGTTGGACTGGAAAATAAATTATTGCGGGTTCGATTCCCGTGAAACGCTTAGGTATATAGTTAGGATATAGAGGGGTAGCTATTAAAGCTGATAGGGAGGGTGTTTTATTATGATGTTATTATAACTAGCGATCCTCAGGCTTTGATTCGAACTATTTTCCCGTAATCTTTCCAAACCTACCTCGATCTGCCAATAAACCCAAAAAAAAAGTGTAGTTAAGCGCAGAAAAAGCTTTTGTAACAAACAAAAATCATCTTAAAGCAGTGCAGACTATAACAGCAAAAAACTGCATAAAAAATCTGTATAGTGAGGTCATTCAGCCCAAGAGACGCTTGTGAGATTACTATTTAGAAAATAGATGAGTTTGTTACATCTTATAGACACCTACACGCCTCCCGAATCACGCAAGATTAATGAAATTGACATTCACATACTGACTTACTTTTTCACGCTTTGGGACAAAAAACTTTTTGTAGTCACAGATCCCTTACTCTCCCTAGAGCAGCTCTCTCTCTCTCCCAGCGATAGAGCAGTATGCTACTAAAGTAGACCAGGGTTAACTCGTAAATAGGACTAACAACTAGGAATTATTTAAATGTAAAGAATAATTAAGCAGTTGAAGTAGTTGATAAACAATATCAACCCAATTAGACTCTATTTATTAATAGCTGACTTTATAATTACATCTCTATAAACAATATCTTATAATTTCTGCTCTTCTTCCGTAGCTCTAGCTCCGTTAGTACTCCGAGGAGCATGTCCTCAATGCTCACCTCAAGAAACAAGACACATTAGAAGAACACTGGCGTACGTACAAAGGAACTACCCCTGGGAATGGGCCAAAATAGTCCGCCAATACGGATGAAGGAACACACAACAAAACTTAATTATAATATTTATTCAAACTAATGTAAACATTACTTCATCATTCATTAAATAATCGTTATCAAATCGCACTAAACTAATTTCCTTTAAAAGAATTGTTTACTTTTGCTAATAAACTGTTGTTTTCATTACCCACATCATATAAACTCTGTTCCTTGAAACAGTTAAAACAAAACATCGAGACAAATGACCCTTAATTAGTACTAGACGGCTTATAATTGTTGATAAATAATACTTAATAACTTAGGTTACATAAATATTTACGCGTTAGTGGATTTAAATGTGTTATTTACTTAAGTATTTAGCGTATTTAGGGCTCTATCTCCTGTGCTATTAGTTGTTAGTGTTAGGTAATGTACATATGTAGTAAATTAAATAGTGATACTCGCCTAATTTACTATTACCATGTAAGTATACTTACACATATTTTATAGAAAAAGTTTTCATTAAATCTATAGAACCTGGCATTATTTAATTACTTATAGATAAGTTATATGTATAGTATGCGATTTCTTTGAACTACTAATTAGGTAACTAGGTAAGTATAACATCGAGGAAAACTGTAAGTTCTGCAAGGCTTTTTATATGTAGTCAACGACGGATTTCTGCAGAAAAGTTGTGAAGATCTTCGCCCAACCTTGGGAAGATACAGAATGATAAGAAATTCTTACGCAAAAGATAGAGTAAATTATTGTTTTTAATAAAAATAAACAAAGGCAAATAGGAAACAATTACGTCATGTTCTATACTACAGGTCAGTTACAAAAACATATTAAAAACTAAAACAATAGGGTTCCGATGATTATATTGACATAAAGCGTGTCATTCACGTAACAACAGCTGGAGTAGCAATCGCGATGTATCACGGCACACGGCCCGTCGAAGTGGGGGCTTCGAGTTAAGTAAGTGGTTACGGCAACCAAGCTTGAAGCACTCTCGAATCGGACGTTCATTGCAACGCTTCGCAAACTATTTAAAACATTAACTAAATCCGGGTTCAGCTGACAAATTACGAAAGTAAAAGTGAACACAGTAAAAATGCAGGTAAGTGCATAATTTTTAAACGAAATCGAAAAGTTTTTAAGTTCCCGTTAACTGGTGTGTGTGTTAAATGGTGTCGTAGATTGTTGAACTCGTGAAGGACAGTGGGTTTTCTTGATTTTGCACACATTTAGTGTTACGAGGAAAAATCTAAAGGAAAATCAGTTAAATTTGTAAGTAATTGGTATTTCAATTATCGTTGCATTACATAATTCAGTGTTTACCAATATTTTTAAGCAACATCTGATTAAATTGATAAACATAATTCACAAAAAAAAACGTACTTAATTTAAACTTTTACACGCGCAAGTCAAATGAAAAAATTATATTTTTAGAAGTACCTTAGCTATGTCCTGAATTTCATTTATGCTAATATAATTTATCCCAAAAATTGCAATAAAAGTGCGTCTGACATCCTACCAAATAATTTTCAAAATTGAATTAGTGTAACTACAGATACTGGGACTGTGTACAAAAACTTATGTTAGTTTATTTAACTATCACAGGATTGTGGAAAAATATACTCATTTTTATTTTATTTATTGTGGTAAAGGAAACATACAGCATTATGACACATTCATACAGAATTTTAAGTAACACCATTCACCAAATAAGTATGAATACCTGCGTGAGTAAAACTAAAACATAATTAATATAAAATTTTACTCAACTTTGTTTCATAACCAAAACAGGGTCAGTGAAAATCCCCCCGATCTAGGTTAGCTAGATTAAAATAAAACGTCAACACAAATCAAAAATTGAGAAACATCTTATATAATAACTATTTAACAATATCCATTGTAACATGCAACATTTATTGCTCTACTTACTTATGACTATAGGTTGTCTGGATGAAAACGCTGCTAAACATAAATAGACGTAGAAATAGTTATTTATGGTACAAGCGAGGTAAGTTGGTGATTACTTCCGAGGCGCTATTGAGGCCCGAGCCGTCAGGCGAGGGTCTGAAGATAGCCGAGGATAGCGTGTACCATACAACATTTTTCAACACATTTGCGAAGAAATTATTATTTTTCGCTAATAAATAAACAGTTTTTCTATTCGCTCGCATCCAAAACAACAATGGTGATCAGCCATAGATTAAAAGAATATACTTATTAAAAAAAAACGAATGAATGAATGAATGGAATCGACCATAGACCTACCAAAAGTAAGGAAACATAGTTGAAGTTTGTTTTTAAAATGTATGGACTCAATTTTTTTGGTATCGAAACTTTTTTTAAATGAAAGCAATTTAAAAAAACAATCTATAACTCACTAGTGAATAAAACGTGTCATTATTCAACTGTTTTTGCACAAATAAGAGCCCCCTTATGAGCAAGTGTGTTGAAAAAAAATTAATAAAATGACGAGTAGTTGGTAAAGTTTGTAAATATATCAACTTGTGGACGCTGCAATACTAATAACGTAAGCCTAGGTCTAGAAACGTGTATCTGTTATTTGTACGGAAGTCCGCTACCTATTTACAAAGTTAGATTGAAAATGAAGATTAGAAAAGCCTTTTTGGAGATTCCTTCCCCTAGTGGAAGTTTGTTGGCTTATAATCGGTTAGACTTTTTTTCAAACTAGGTATATTGTATGTAAAGCTGGTTTTCCCAGTACTTACAAATAGATACATCGAGAAAGTTCAACAGATTTCTAACTATTACTTACTGCTTTAAAACTGTCTCGTGCACTCTGTAATTGCAACGAAACCTAGTAATTTTACTTCAAGTACCGTAGTTACTTCATTTTAATACTTAAGACTTATGTAATAATGTAGTTAAAATCTTATTAGGGTCTATGGTCCACATAAGATTATATACTTCCCTTCTCTACTCATGTGTAGATACCGACTCTATATTTAAAAAAAGCTTCCGATATTACGTAACGGCGCGATTTTTTTTAAGAACGGATATAATAACTGACGTTTGCGGAAATTAAATGCAAACCTCTGTTTGTCATTGGAAACAGCTTTTATTAAAAATAATAATCTATAAATATGTTTTCGGTATGTTTGTACGTAATATTTGCAATAATAACGTATACTTATAGATTTATTCTTCTAACGACCAACTGTTATACACTTACAAAATTGTAGCTAATTCTACTAACTTTACAATTAAGATCCGACTTACATGAATTTATTAAGTCTTTATTTAGTACGTTGACCAATTAAGTTCAGATACAACTTAATTTTATTCCATTTATAGCCATATAAATTAGATACAGTTAACTATTTACTGCTACTACTATTTACTACAGTTAAATATTTACCACTTAGCTAGGTGATAAGGTAGTAAAAATATATACGTAGGTAGGTCAGTATAGGTATCTCTCCCAGTTACTACGCAGACACAAGTATACTTTTTTAATATAAAAGCAACTCTTGCTTTTTTAAAGTTACGGAGATATAGGTACTCATACTTAAATAAAAGTAGCAATACATTCATAAAACAATCTATGTAAGATGAAATGATAGATAGTGTATTTCATTTACATGGTGTATCAGCCAAAATGTCCTATAAAGTTTTAGAAATATAAACCCAAGTGAAACCGAAGCATGCACCTACTTTTGCATAAACAAAATGTTTCGGATATACAAACAAAAAGGACCTCGTTTAAGTCTCGTTTTCAAGAACCAGTTTTCTGAGAAATGTTGCGTACAAATAAATCGAATACGTTTAACTCTTTGTAAATATTTTTTAATGGTTTTACCAAATTTTATATAGGTAGGTTTGCATTGTTATGACAAGATGCAATGAAATTGGGATATGATTAAGTATTTTTATTAGTAAGATATTTTTATTAATAAGTCCAATGTATCGTGATATTATAATTTATAACTAATGTTAGGTACATTAGTTATAAATTATAATAATATTTACTGCTTCCCTATATCAGGCAGTAAGATAATTGTAGAGCCAAAGTCTTTCTCACTGATTATGATGGTATTAGTAGCGACAAGGAATAGTCGTAATCTATTCCTTGATAATGCATTGTCAGCAAACGCGATTCGCGAATCCAAGCTGTGACCAATAAGACCAAACACTTACTTATATAATACATATTAACTTGATACCCTATCAAAGTTTAACTATCCAACGATTTAATATCTCGCTATGGTACTTGACTTACAAGCAGTTAACCTGCATATTTTCAATTAAATTAAATAATAAAATAAGTAAGTATTTATACGTACTTCGCTAACTATCGTATTTATTTATGATAAGTAAAACTTAAGTTTTTTATAAATAAAAAAAAACACCTCCTCCTTGTGTCAATAAGCTTTTACGTACTTAAAGATTTTGGTAGTTTTCCTATTTAATTAAACAATGACGCGTGGGTCTGTTTGTTTTAATAATAGTGTGACTGTTAACAACTTCACCGAATTAATTAGTTTATTTACTTTCATTTCAATACAATGGTTTTAAAATTTCCTCATTTATTTTCGGGATTTACGTTTCATTACGAGAGCTGTGCCTCGGATTCACTCGCCTTCCTGAACAAAGAAGCTATCTAAGACAAAATATTTCTTCATATTGTTTTAGTAATTCCTGAGATTATCGCGTTCAGCCAAACAAACTTTGCCCCTTTAGTACCTTCATACATACTTACACATAAAGTGTACCTTTCCCTTGAGGGTTTTAGGGTAAACACTGATAAACTGGCAACAAGTTCGCCTTGAATTTCGCAAAACTAATGAATATTATGAATACTTAAATGAAAAATAATTTGGTTAAGAATACAGTTGCTATACAAACATTCAACAACATCATTAAACAGTTTTAAAATTAATCTTTTGTAGAACTAAACAATTGCTTACTGCTAACTAGGTATGTACTTACTGATAATTTGGTAAGTATCAAAATATTTATCCTTTCATTGACCCTCTATTCAAGATTACAAAAGGTTTATTCTTGTGGTGTACTCAAAACCTTTAACAATGGCTTTCCGCTATCAAGACACCCGAACGGAAATTCACAAGGTAACTGTTTTAGGATTTATCTTTTGATGTAGGTGTATGTATATCTTGTAAGTAGTAATATTACAGCAGCAATGCTTCGAGGGTTTGACATTGTTATTTATTTCGCATATCAACACATAACAATTTCTATTCAAATTCTTATAGCAACTGGATTTATGTTATAAAGTAACTTCTTTGCCTGTATCTAGGGCAAATCTTAATCTAGGGTATCGGACATAATTAAATGAACCTACTCTTGGGTTAATCATAGCACATACTCCTGAATAAGAATTAGGAACATAAGATAACCCCATATCAAGGTCACCTTACATAAATAAAAGTGATCTAAAATGAATCAATTATTAGCATTATCGCATTCAAAGTTCATTGATTATTGTATTATTATGTTATGTATTACATATTGTACGGCTCGGGTCATTTGTATTTTGTTTGGCGGTGTATACGATTACACATTCGTTTAGTTTCTAATCACGTATGGGTAAACCATTGTCTTGTGTCATTACTTGTACAATTCCATTGAAAAGTGTTATTCAGAATATTTTTTATGTTTGGAAAGCCTAGAAAAGAAAGAAAATCTACTGCGCTAGCTACTTACGAGTAACTCATTAGCTTACTGGATTTTATCTTTGACGATTTGTCAGTTTTAAAATTATACAAAAACTAAAAAAAAATATAATATATTTACAAAAAACGAATACCTACCTTAACTAAAATTAGTGTCATGGTACAAAGTATGCGGTTTCAAGTCCAAAACTACAAAACTTATAGTTTAGTTAGACTTTAAGCTGCGAACTTTGTATCGTGACTTGAATAAATACAAGGTTTAGTTTAGTCCAAAGTACTAAGAATAATAAAAAAAAGATAAGTTTTGAACATAACAGCTTATATAACATCTATTTATAATACTCGTATATAGGTTACTCGTATTTGTCCAGCGATATGCATTTGCTATCAAATTCTAATTTCATTACACAAGCATAGTGATTATTCCGCCACACTGAACTAATATCATATCATCTGGGACTGTTAGAGAAAAGCCTTGCCCTTAGATCATATTATTTAAAAGTTTTGTTATATATTTATTAAAAAGTATTATGTATGTAAGTGTACTGAAGCATAAGGCTGGCAGTGCAAACATACAAAGGTAGAAAATGTTATGTGTTCAATGTTCTTCTGCGGTTTGCTATTGTCAAGTAGTATGGTCACCTTTATTTATGCAAATGTTTTATTTGGGTGACACAGACCGGGTTTTACAATCCACCACCTTGATTGCCACCAACAATACTTTCCTATAGTATTACTTAATTTGGTTGCGAAAGACGTTTATGAGACATCTAGAAAAATGAGACATCTAAAACGCTACGTCTAAGCATTTTCAATGCCTAGTTTGGGCACCAATTTTCTACAAGCCACAAGGCAATTTGATTTTTGATGACAGAGAAATAGAGATTATATTTACTTACATATAACTTCATATACCTACGATTACACGTTTCTTGCCGAGTACCTAGATATAAGTGTAGATAAGTGTATTTTGCAACAGCTTTACACTTTCACTTAGATAAGATCCATTATGGAAGAAAAATGAGGAAAATGTATTAAAAAAAACGTGCGAATTTTAACACCCATTCATATTGCTAGTAGTTTCGTCTATTTCCTAAGTCTGAGTAGGTAAAATATAATAATTATTGTGTGGGAGCAAACGTTGCATTGCTTAGTAGAAACGTAGAATTATTACATCACGTGAATGGTTTTTTAAATAAGTAAGTATGTGATTTCGGGAATTATTTTTCATAATGCTTGCTCGTACATTGTAATGATGACAATATAAGATGTACCTAAGAATAAGGTCAAAATACTTCAATTATCATTAACACGAAAAACTAATTTATTATTATGAAACATCAAAGTACATTTTAGACTTTGTCACATTCAAAAATTGAGTGAGAAAAGAGATCGAAATTTAAATTACTTATTTACATATCTCTTATTTGTATAATTTAACTGATTTTCTTCCATTAAATAAACCCATAAGGCATTGACTGAAAGTTTATGAAAATATTCCTACATAGGCGTGTTTAACATAGCAACCAGTTAACTTAGTATTTTACCCGTAGGTATCTGATGTAAGTATATTATAACAATTGTATACATATATTTTTCAGATTAGCTACACATTAGTTCTTTGCGCGTTGGTTGCTGTAGCGTTGGCAGCGGAAACGCCAAGACCTCAAGTATCAGACACGGCTCTCGAAGAAGCTCTAAATGACAAAAGGTTCATTCAAAGACAACTCAAATGTGCCCTCGGCGAAGCACCCTGTGATCCAATTGGAAAACGACTAAAGAGTGAGTAGAACCAAACAGAAAGTACCTACATATCCAGCTTAGCGCTATTAGCAATTATCTAGATACACAATAATACCTTTACTTACTAATACTTTATTTAAGTACAACTTTATTACAATGGTATTTATACATTTTTCAATACGCGTTTCACGGTATTTCTATATAATTTACTACTCACCGCACCGCAAACCATAAAAATATGCTGTAGGTACTCAATCAACCTATGTACCCATAAGTACTGTCAAGATTTGAATCCCAACAAAGCTATAATAAAATTGAAGAGTTTCTTATGACTAAACAAGCTAATGTGAGGAATTGTTGATTCGAATTAAAAAAAACCTGTTAAGATCTTTATCCTCCTATCCTACGTCACTGATATCGTATCTGGACTTATGTATTACAAGTAGATAGAAGTGACATTTCCCCTTCCCCCTAAAACGACTATGCAATATCTAAAACCCGTCTGGTCAAAGCAGTTAATCTGGGCCAAATATAACAAGTGTCATTTGCGTTCTGTTTTGGTAGTTACGTAAATAAATTTCTCTACTTCCTCAACAATGGTTTGGGTAATTGTACGTGCGATTTGTCTCACTTGTTCTTGTTTTTTCACGCTTTTCATATGACCGAATAATATGAACTATGATGTCAATCTACACACATACATACATAACGGGACTGTCTGCATCAGCAGTTTCACTTTGTTGCATTGAAAAAAATACCGACTAAAAATAGGCGTCAAATCAAACTATAGGAATCAATGTTTTTTTTTTTAACTGAAATGACTCTAACTTACGAACCATATTTTTTTAACAAGATTTTTTTTTCTAAAAGGTTTATTTTATGTTTCAGCCCTTGCCCCATTGGTACTGCGAGGAGCCTGCCCACAATGCAGTCCACAAGAGACGAAACAAATCCAGAAAACGCTATCCTATGTCCAACGGAACTTCCCCCAACAGTGGGCTAAAATCGTTCGTCAATACGCCGGTTAATTTAAGTTATCATTTAAGACTAAGGAGTTTATAAAAAAATTGGCTGCGATTACTAAATAATCGTGATAAGCTACTCTGAAACCAAAATTTTATTTATTTTTAAATTGATTATTATGACAATTTGAAAAGTTTTTTTAAAGTTGGATTATTATTGTTACAATTTACTTATAGAACAGCTATTATAGCAAGTATTTGTCACAAACAATAAAATACTTAATTGAAATAAAAAAAAAACATAAACATAAGTAGGTACTTACTTTATTGTGATCTATTTGTTACGTAAAATTAGATTTGTATAGCTATACTATATTATAAGGATTACCTTTTCAATGTCTTAAGCAAAAATAGTGTTGTGGTAAAAATTAAAATACGGTATGAAATTGTTTTTTTTCTAATTTTGATGTAAGTTTGTACTGAGTACTTATTTTTGAATCCCATCCCAATCATTCAAATAAAACTTACATTTAGTCGAAAAGAATGTGTTTTTATTTCAAAATATGGAATTGTTAGTATTATAATATGTTGTTGACTTATTAATTAATTACATAATAATAACAATTGATCGCTTTTGTCTATTATGTAGTAATTTACAATTAATACAAAATTACCGCACAGGAAACGGAATCATAGACAAAATTTAGTAAGCAATTATTTGATGTTGCCACTAATAAAGAAAATTGTCCTTCTTTAGAATCTGTGACGTAAAAAATATGCAAAGGAAAAATATTATTTAAATATTTACGCTATCCTATAAACATTAATTGGAAACAACTACATTAAACATAAATAACTCAATACTAATTTTTTTAATTTCTCAATCTTAACATTTTTCCATACCACAGGCTATTTCGATATGAACGAACATATACAAAGATAGAAGCAAACAAGAGAAAGTAAGAAAGAGGGGAGTGGGGTCAATCAAGTTTCAAAAAGTCAAGACGGGAACTAGTTCCTTCAATCTTGATTTCCTTTTCTTTTTATTTAATTAATAATTAATGTGTATAGTTAATTGGACTTTAAAAAATGAAACATTATCTTCAAAATAATATAAGCTTTGTTTATAGTTCAAATGGTACAGAATTTTGATAAACATTCAGCGATCAGGTGTAATTAGCATCTTGACAGTCAATCATATGTTAGTAATTAGCGATGTCAGTGTTTGTTTACTAAATGTGAGCGGGTTCAAGTGTTGTTAAGTTTTTATTAGAGATAAGTTAGAACATTAAAAATAAGAATGGAATCTAATGGAGAGTCGTCATGTAAAGGACAAGAAGATGGCGACGGATCGAGTTCAGAGCGCCCACTCAAGAAAGCAAGATATGCTTGGCAAGTAAAGGGAAAACATCATTTGAAAAATGAAATAAATGATTCTAGCTCTACATCTGCACTAAAAGCTAGAGACCCAGACAAGTTACCGCAAGAACACGACGCTACCAGCTGCATTTCTATAGGTAGTGATATAGAAAATTATCTGTTAAATCAAGATTGTCATAAAATGGAGTCTGTCATAGGAAATACTGGGAATTCTCTTCTTACACCTAACCGTAACGTTTCTCTCGAAAAGTATATATATCCAAGATATATCAGCTCATGTGATAGAATGGATAATGTCTCTAATAGTTCCAATATGGTGGTAAATAAGAAAGATAGTCAGGTGTCTGATTCTGCATCAGAGGATCATTGCATTGCTCAATGGCAAGCAAGACAGGTAAAAAGTTTATAATTTTATGCAAAAAAGAAATCAATTTTATGCTCTATTCATTGTATCTATAATGAGATGATGTTGTGAATGATTTTGTTATGTTATTTAGACAATTTGCTAATACTAAACTATGGTACAAATCTCCTGACTCTGTTTCAACATAATGTTATGAATTTTGATATCAATTGGATACAATATATGTTTAAATTAATCTCTCATAAGTATAAATTTACGTATTTTTTAAGCTTTTGTTTTACCTAATCCTAAACAAAAAATATTTTAATATCAATTATGTATATGTTTATTCCAACTTACATTAAACTTTTAACTTCCAGATGGTAAAAGGCTGTGTTGACAATACTATAAATCGTCTGTTAGAAATGTGGCCCCAAGTGCCTCTCGCATCCGATGAGAACCCGCGATCATTAGCACACGATTTTGTAGAATTCATCAACCATTTACCAGGAGATAATACAATTGAAAATGAAGGTATCCTAATGGCTATATCGGCACATGGACTTCAGAATACTCCTAGCAGTAGTACCAACAATACCAGCGACGAAAATCCTTCAAGTATGACTACATATGAAATACCATCACCACTTCCAAGCTTATCACTGTCCGAAGAAAAAAATCTGCAATCAAACTCTAACAATGTCGAGAAAAAACGTAATGATGATTCAGAGATACTTTGGCCTTATGATAACAGTAATGATGACGAATCATACCCATACTTCTCTGAAGCATCATTATCTTATCCGTTCTTAGAAGGGAATGATGATAAAAATTTAGAAAATGATGTT
Organism: Timandra comae; assembly: GCA_958496195.1. Lineage (NCBI taxonomy): Eukaryota > Metazoa > Arthropoda > Insecta > Lepidoptera > Geometridae > Timandra > Timandra comae. Next base: position 5,842,564 of record OY292371.1, read on the forward strand.
TCTAATTTGGAAAGTGATAATTATGACTTTATGAATGCCGCTGTCCTTTACGCAATTAAAAGTAAAGGTTTAACAGTTTCCGGGACTGATTATGGTTAACAATAGTTACCAATTTGTTGAACTTATGTTAAAAGACTTAAAAATGCACAAATTTCTTTTATGAGTATGTACAGTTAGGAACACTTCATGAATTGCAATTGAATATTAATTTAACCTAAATATGTTATTGTATAACACAAACGTAACTCAGTATGATTAATTTGATACAGGATGTTAATTTCATACAGGTTGGCAATGTCAAATTAATGTCACCACCCTTTTTTTTTTTGAACGCAGTGAAAATGCATAGAACTGCATACCACGAACCGATACCACGTGAACCTATATTGGGAGGACCCACGGGGCATGTAGGGTTCTCGCAGCCAGAAGGGCTGGGCTAATGTCACCACCCTGTATTTTAAAATCAAATATTGTTTGGTAGATTTCTTTTTTGTTTGTTTACCAAAAGGAATGGGTGTTACATGGGCTAATCTGCAGGGCATAGCTAGTTATTCCTATTTATATAAAATCTTTGAAGTACAATAAAATAAAAGAATTCAATTGTTTTTGTAAGTGTTGCTAATTGCACATATTAATGGTTATTGTAGAATGGTAAAATGTATGCTTTTAGTTTGGGTAAAGTATTAAAGTTAAAATTTTAACGATGTTAACATAAATTATAAGATTAATATTATTTACTCTCTGTATTATTCAACTGCTTATTATACTTATTTATATTTAACTGAAAAGATAATGCAAGAATTAGTAGGTACTTTTGATGTACAAAAATGTCCTTTTAGAATTATTATTGTAATCATGTTGTATTCTGTGTAAATAACTTATATATTTTTAATTGTAGTGTATTAATGTGATACAATTACTGAATGCTCTATAAAGCGTTTTCGGGTCATTCTCTCCTATTAAAAATGAAAAGTACAAAAAGTTTCAAGTGTATTGGAACATATCAAAAAATGTTATGGACTGAGGTCAACAAAAAAAAACAGTATTGTATGTTTATAAAGCACATTTTGATTTGGAATCTGTATATAAGTACAAAATTATATTTTCTTTTTATATTAAACTTAGTAAAGATGTATTACCATTTATTATTCCATGATACTTATTACCATAGGCCATAGATAATTTTCAAAATGCATAGATCTGTACATTTGTTTTTTGTAAGCTTTTTATTCTGATTGTTTGACTATTTTAGACATCAGTTAGTAGTAAGTTATCCATTTATAAACTATCTATTACGAATAAATAAATAATATCAACAATATATAGAGATTTTCTGTAAATAATTTATTGTTATATGGTAACATTGAAGTATTTTGATCCCATTGCCCTCTCGTCTCGTATATTTCCAAAATTATTCTATCTAGTTTGTGCATTATTACAATAGACGTAAGGTCTATTATGATTTGTGCCAATTTAGTAGGCTTTAATCCATTCCTTTGCAATGTGTAAATTGAGCCTTTTCTCTGACTTGATATGCATAGTGCAGTAAAGTAATACATAATATGTAAACACATTGAAATAATCAAACTCTTTTTGAATACTTTTAAAAATCTAGTACTCTAGAAGAAAGGGGTAGACTGTCTCTGCACTGGTGCTTTCTTAGACCTCAGACAAGAAATATATCTAGATAGAAGACTGCCAAGAAAGTGCCGTGGCTTAAGACAAAGATACACAGGATAGCTTTAAATGCTAAATCATATAATGAACTTGAATAAATTTCCTAATATCTAATAAATTATTTACAGAAATCCACGTAAATTAGGATTAACTATGTAATATTGAATGTAATGCCATATATTCTGACGTAAGGTCAATAAAGAAAATACTCTGATTCATTACCGTTTATAATTTTATCCCTTATCGTAATAATTATATGTATCTATATATCTATATCATGGTTAAGAGACCTACATTAGTGGGAACGAATTGGCAGTGGGACAGCACCTGAGAACCTGTCTGCGAGATGAGACTGTATGAATGCGTATGGGCGGAGCGAACCGTGAGTTGGCCAATCACAGTGCTCGAAATCTCATGGCCACGCCCCCTATTAGCAAATCAATTAGTTCAGATTTATCAGTATGAACCACAGATCAGGGAGTCAGCTTAGGATTTCCGTCCCAGTATGAACCTTGATAATTTTTATTCCATTGATCTTGAGTGCATGCATGCACTTTTATGGTAACCATCCATCACCCTTGAAAAAATTAAAATATACCCAGTCCTAAATACCTAATTAACGTTCTCCTTTAAAGTATTTAGATAGATTTTTCAAAATAAGACCTAAAGCAGGTAGGTAGTTATTTGTTTTAAAAAGGAAGGTCAAACCAACTAACATACTTAACTCAAATAAACAAATGATTAGTAATTTCCTGGCCTTTTATGAGCGGTGGCATTAAAAACTCGTTTTTGGAGACTAAATCGTCGTTCTCAGTTCTTTATTGCCCAACATGCGCAAGCTTTGTTTCTTTTGTTGCAATTTTAAATAATTTATAGCCAAGCATTCAACAAAGACGAATTAGCGATCTATTTACGCACGTGGAAACACCACGAGGCATAGCCACCTACCTTTATAATATCTAGGCTAGGCTAAGGCTACAGTATAATAATGAGTACTAGGGCTAAGCTAAGGGTAAATTTGAAGGTAATAGAAATAAAAAAATCTCAATAACAATTTTATTATTGCTTGTTAATATTCACATAATACAAAATAAACTATGCACAAGTTTAAGACCACTGAAATACAATCATTTAAGTTCACATAAAATATTGAGAATGAACAACTTGACTAACTAAAACACAACACATTGTTGTGAATATTGTTTCATTCAAGTTATAACATTATTAATACACAATATTCGCGGCAGTCCCCGCGAATTTCATAGTCACGGCATTAAAATTAATATTAAAAATCATGGCCGATTTATTTCTAGATAAACTTGTAATTTTAATCACTGTACAATCGTCAACTCAATGTTTATCGTAAATTAATAATATTTACATAAAATTATTAAATATTTCTATCTCTCTCGTCAGCCAATTACTTTTTTATTTTAAATCTTTATTTATGTATGTACATTAAACATATTTTGTGCTATTGTTGCTGTAGACACTGGTAGAACCACTATATACTATTTAAGTCACCATACTTAGATCTTTGGCTAGCAAGTTTTATTGATATTGAATTAAAAATCACATTTTTATCATAAGATTCACATGATCATATTAAAATGAGTTTTTGTACTCAATTAAATGTACAGTCAAATGCAATAATGTCTACAGTTTATTTATCAGTACAAGCAAATAAATCAAGTCCCATTCATTGATTTATCCAATTACATCAACTCTAATCAAGAATTCATCATTTAGAAATTGTTATTTTAAAATAGTATTGCTATATGATCAATTCTCGATAGATCTAGATAAGTATCTCAAATATTGGGACCAATAATTAAACTTTTAAATTTATTAAGTTTACATAACTACTATTATGTAAACGACTGTACTTATATTAATAAGACAACTTTTATTGCTTTTAAGTTCTACCAGAATGTTTCTGTATATAAAATATTATTCAAATTCTTATATAAATTGTCATGGCTGTATAAAACAAATTACATGTATTATTTAATGTGTTATCAAAAATAAAACTTATAGAAATTGATCAATTTATTTTTAAAATGATAAATTCTATACTTAATACTATGATAATTAGATATTTAAAATTCTGCTGCTTAATGTCATCTTGTAATATGTATATTATATTGATTTAAGTATCGCATATTAAAATATATTATTTAGAAAATAATATTTGATGAAACAATTGTTTGCACCTAATCACTGGTTTATATAACATAGGTACAAAATCATTGGCAAGGTCATCATAATACAAGTAAATAAATGATTGATTTATTATGAAACATACAAATTATGATTATAAAAGGCTGAGTTTTAAGAAGATAATTTATAAAGAAAAATGGATGAAACATTGTCACATTGTGACTTTTTAAAAAGGCAAATTGATTAAAAAATAAACATATTTGAAACGTCTAGAATCAAAAATTAAAACCTTGTTAAGCATTTAAGATATTGGCATTAGACCAGAATGTATCTTTTACTATCTTTTTGTATATAGATGTATAATATCTATGGTAGATAAGAACAAACAAATCAATGCATTTATTTTCGTCTTAAAACTCATTTAAAACAAATATTCGTTAAATGTATCAATATTATTGTGTACTCTGTCTGCAAAAAATTTAAATATAACATGGCACAATGCCACATGTCACCAATGATGAAAATATTCAACTACACACATATTGTGAAGACACTTGTTAATGCCAACAAATTACAAATCAAATATTAAAATAACAGATGGAAACCCAAAACTAAACAATAAAAAAATAATCAAATATTGTATAATTAAAGAAGTATGATAAAACATACTTTTAAACACAACCAAAATTGAGTTATTAAGTGCGTTAGGTAGATTTTGTAACTTAATTTATTTAAACTAAACGTCAGTATTAATAAAATGTACTTATACAGTTCTAGGTCAATTGACTTGAATTGTTTATAATGAGAAAGTAACTTTGTGATTAAAACACTCTCCATCTTGATACAAAATACTGAATTATTATACAAAATACTGAATTATTTTCTGTCGTATCTTAATATATAAGGCCTTTTTTAAAAACAAGGAATTGTAATGAGAACTTCTCCTTTTTTGAAGTCGACAATCTCAATAATAACCTCTCAAATTCTTTTCAGTTGTGAAATATATTTATTTAGAAAGCTCAATTATTGAATTGAAACAAAACTCAATCCACTTTCATTGGTGATTGTACAAGATGGAGCAAGTTTAGTAATATAAAGACACTTTCACATGCATCAGGATGAGGCGCAACGAGGAGCATTTTTAATTTCCAATTAAAAATGCTCCTCGTTGCGCCTCATCCTGATGCATCAAGCATTAATAGCTTTAATTACGTTGAAATAGGAACGAAAATACATAAAAAAATTAATCATCAAGTATATGGTCTAAGAAATTATTGTGTTGTTCGATCTTATTTCGACGAATGCAAAGTCGATAATGCCTTGACAAGTAAAAATGCTTGTGTCTCACTAATGTGCTGCCTTCATATTACATCTTTATCAAAGTAAAACTTGATCGTAAGTGTTCCAAACACTATGCTCGTAATTAGTTGTAGTAATTAAGTGTTGACATAACTGCATTATTAAGAATTAATGTGTTGAGGTTAAAATACAAAATTAAAATGTTAATTTTAAATAGAAATTCACCCTGTTACTCAAAAAATAATTTGATTGTTAATAACTATTTCAAAAGAGCATAGTGTGCAGAAGTCTTAAGATATAATTAATTTGTCTAAATGATACCATTCATTTGCCAATTCACAATTTGAATCTTGGATAAGATTTCAATTATTACTGCTATTTTCGTAACTGAAATAATAAACTAAAAATTAATTTAAACTATTTTTACAATGTATAGACTGGTTCAAAGACTTATTTCACTTACAATATTCCTAAATAACCGTAACACTCTTGCGAGAACTAACATTAGCGCAACAATCCACGCAAATTCACAACCGCGCATATTAATTTGGAATCAAGTGCCAAAATTTATACGTAATCTCAATTATTATTTTCACCTATTCTACTTATTTATTTACAAATTTATACCTTATATTACAAGTCTATTATTTAAAAAAATCTCCAAAAGTTAAAAAATTGACAAACACATATAACACTCTTATACTTAACAAAGCGTATGGATTCATCATATTTACAAGTACGTAAAAATAACGCGCATAATATTACATACATGCAAAATAGGGCACCAAAATAATAAGTACATTATTTTATGATAGAAACTAAGATCGATAAAGGTTTTCATTCCTTTTAGACATTCCGCCTACAGAAATTAACATGTGCCATCAAATAGGATTTAAACATGTTAGGCCAACACAATAGTACAACAAATACACTTTAAAAAATTTGATTCACGCAACAAAACTTGTTGAATCCTACAAATTTTGTGACATGAATCATTCATCAAGGCATTGCATAGAAGACAAAGATGTACTACTCATAGAATCACCATTCTAAGGCGGTAATGTTAATTTACCTTAAATATATTTACAATATACACAGATCAAGCGACACACACAACAGGCATCATAAAAATTCTTGGGCAGACTCATTTATTGCTTAAGACGAGGTTCGTGTCTATGTGCTAGCACTTCTCTTTACATATAATTTACTCGAAATCATATGCTAATACAGGAACACTTGCTCTTATTCATGGCCTTTGCCTTAGTATTAGAATTATAATAAATAAAAATGACAATCATAACAGACTAGACTAAAGGGACAGTCTGCAATTTCCAACATGTTCCTTTCCGTTTATCCACTAATACATATCAATAGCAGTGAGTGCACATGATTCAATAATTTTATATTAAAATGTGTAACAATAACATTCTCTAATTAACGGAACTATCTGAGATGAGATCTTTCTGAACGAGACAATCTGCAGACCATTAACAACCGAAATTTGCCCAAGTTTTGTTTGTATTCACATGACCATTTTAGTTATAATAAATAAATAAATTGTGATGTTTTTATAAGGTATTAGTCAAATGTTCGGCAGTAAATGTGCGAGGGTGGGGGGTGAAGCGAACCGCTATGGTTTAAACTTGACTAAGGGTATATTTTTAGATTGCAGGCACTTGTCACAAACCCATTCCGCGTACACCTCCGCCGTCAACAACTGGAACGCGGGCTCCGATAGCCCCGTGCACCCCCTGGAATACACATACACAATGATTAGAAAAATGATATTTTTACTGCTAATTACATACACATACATAGATTTAAAAAACAATCCTTGTAATCATTTAAAAATGAGCCTTAAATCACGTAAGTATATGGTTCAAATAGATAGTTGAAGGCATGCTCTGTTTAGACATTACCAATTATTTTTGGTCATTTATAAGATATTTTAATTAGTTTCTAACATATGATCAGTTATTTATTGGTAATGAATATGAATATGCAAGATACATTAGTAATGGAAATCTCACCTGTGAAACCAAAAGTTGCATCCAGATTCACACAAAATAGCTTGATCATTATCATGTACTTCTTTGTGACAGACTCCACATGGGTAAATAGGAGGTGCGTTTGGGTTCTGTGGGTTGAACACCATCGGCTGGTCCGGTGGATACACTTTCCCAGCACTGACTGGCATTGGTTTGGGACCAAACATACCCATGCCCTGTCCCATAGGCACTTGACCCCCAGGTCCTCCCATTGCCATACCACTCATACCGGCTAGAGGACCACAGTTACCCATGTTACCTGGCCCAGGACCCATCCCCATGTTATTACCCCCACCCATGCCCATAGGTCCACCATGCCCCATATGATTTCCCGAATATGGTGGCCCAGGACCCATTGATGTCATTGGACCATTACCACCCATTGGACCACTTCCCATAGGCCCCCCTGAATTCATTGGACTTCCATGTCTCATCGGCCCACAGTGCCCTGGCCCCATCCCCCCACCTTGCATTGGATTTGATGACATTATAGAACTACTGGGCCCCATAGAACCATTAGAACAACTTGGACCCATAGGCCCATTCATTCGAGGCACATTCATACCGGGTCCCCCACCTCCCATGGGTCCATTCATTGGCCCGTTCATAGATCCAGCTCCTAATGGACTGTGCATGGGAGGACCCATAGGGCTGTTACTCATATGACTACCTGCCATTGACCCCATATTCATCGGACTGCCCATAGGCCCAGAAGACATTGGTGATCCCATTGGCATTGAATTCATAGGACTCATAGGGCTGCCCATTGATCTCGATGATGGCCCCATTCCTGGGCCCATACTGTGGTTACTCATGCCCATATTAGGTCCACCCATGGGAGACATTCCACCCATATGCCCCATGGGACTCATATTGCCCATTGGACTGATTCCACCTCTCGGAGGCATCTGTTGATTCATGGGACTCATACTGTGCGGTAACGGGCTCATGTGTCTCATTGGAGGTCCTCCCATACTATGCATAGGTCCCATCATGCCCATTGGTCCATTTTGACTCATCATGGGTCCATTTTGGCTCATCATAGGTCCATTGTGTGAAACAGTTGAAGGGGAGTCATCAAAAGGGTTAGATGCAACAATAGTGTCTCCATAACCTGTTAAAGGAGGCGGTAACAAATCTTGAGCTGTGGGAGGTGGTTGTGGTGCGAGAGCATTGTTTGCATTTGATGTTTTCCTTCTTTTCTTGGGGTTGCTGGGGGCCGGCGCCGGCGGAGTCGGCGTGTCCATAGGCGGTTTGAAGTCCGGAGGCCCCAGGCCTGGACCAGGCAGCCTGTATGGCGGCATTCCAGCCAGATTGTGACTCATTTTGGAACTATACAATTTCAGCTCTGATAACCATTATCTTAACATCAATATAAATCTTTCAACTCATGTACAGACAGATAAGGCACCACATTGTCACGAGAAAGTGCAATAACGTGCCGGAAGACTGGTTGTATCTATTTCTGTAACAAAACAATTATAATTTTTAAGTGTTATTTGGGATGTAATTTATGTGTGATATATAAATAAAACTATTGAATAATGAGTGAGTGTATGACGGGAATTATCTGCCTTTGTGGATGATGAGTAAAATGTAAAACTGCTTGTTGTATTAGCAACGAATACCACAACGACAGTAACCTGCTAATTTTACTGTATCCATTTTTTTATTCATCCAAAACTTCTCATAAATTATTCAATTGTAAAGAAAGAGCAAAACTATATAAAAAAAGTATAAAATAACTTACTGCATTATCAATTTAGCATCGGAATTACTGATTATTTTTTGTCTTCTTTGGGATCTCAAGGCAGGCGTGCAACATATGACAAAATATCCAATGTAACAAGCGTTTCAACAAATTATTTTGCTTTCCATATAAGTTTGCTTATATACATAAAGTTTTAATACACACAATTTCCACTAAAATCCAGAAATATTAGCGCATTAGACGCATTTTTATTTACGACTCACAATATTCCAAACAACACACGCCACATTCACGATGGTAATTCGTAACAAAATTGCCGCTAGAGGGCAGCAGTACCGGTATTTTTTTAATATCACATAATTTAGGGCTTTCTATGCAGGATCAATAACAAATCCATCTTAGGCTGACATTACACTGCTCGTAATATTCTTTGCTGGGTAAATTGGCTGAAAAATAGTTTTGGTTACTTGTACATACTAAATACGAGTTTGTTTCCCGTGAGTGGCAAATAGTGAGTAATAAATGGTCGTTTCAATCTGGATTTGCGAAGTGTGTAGGAACTTTCTTTTAAGGATAATAATGTTATATTAACTTCCAAAATTTTTTAATTAGGTCAACATGTGAAAATAATCTTTAATAATAAAATAAATGCATAGATAGAAATCATTACTAAACAAAATAAACTGAGGTTTGATTAAATCTAATTTTCATACGTTTTTTTTTCCAAAACATATTATCACCACTGGGGCTGACATAGCGATCGCAAAGCGATTCAAAGCCCCGTCAAAAATAAAGATTAAAAAAAATGTTTTCACCACAGTTTTCAAAGAATTGTGTTTACTGTCAAAGTCAGAAAAGACAGACATTCTTGATCGGGACTATTTTGACAGTTTTAACTTTTTAGGTTATGTACTACATAGTGATTATATTCTCTTTGTACTACATAATGAGTGACTGATCGTATGTGTTGGTTGTGTACAGTAAAAATAATTTTAATAATAACTATAGTTATCAAACTACAATATACAATTAATGTGTAGAATATGGCGTTAAATCGCTTATTTGCCAGTCTAACAATAACACCAAGCTTAATTACAAAGCGATCTCTACACGTTACGGCATGTCAATTTATAAGTAAACCAAATATAAATAAACCCAAACCTGGCTTAGGGAAAAGTTACCGACGTATTGTACATTTCCCGGATGAATATACTGTGAAACCCTTAGAAGTCACCAATCTCGCTGGAAGGGACCCTGTTACAGGTATACTTTCATTTAAACCGGTCGAAATAATATTAGTTTCTAAAGGAGGTTCTATGTTCAGCTGTATAGCGTTTTAACAATTATTAGAGAAACAGAGGACAGCTGTAGACCAGGCTCTGTCCCGTGTACATTAAGAAACGCCTATAACTGGGATAGGGTAATGATAAATAAAATACATATAACTATAGCTTTACATTCACAGGTCGAGTTGTAGCAAAAGGTATTGGAGGAGGTATTAAACACAAGTTCCATTGGGTGGAATGGTTGAGAGATGGGCCTGTTGAAGGACCACCATTAGAAGAGAAAGTTATCAAGGTACACTTAACTATCCATATAATAATAATTAATAGAGGTCTCCATTTATTACACATATAATTTCATTTGTTTGAATCATTCATTTTATTGTATTTATGCCGATGCCCAGACAACCCTAATGACTTTATGCAGCATCTTCAGTTTTATTTACCTGTGCAATATACAAAACTTATGTACACCCATTCTTACTAAAACTCAGCTGGAAACTCATAATCTAAGTCATGTCCACCAACACGAAGAAAAAGAAGACCAAAATAAACCATGTAGGTAGAATATTTGTTATCTTGAGTTTAATCAAATTAACTTTGTTTCAGATTATAGAAGATGGATGTAGAACTGCCCATGTGGCGTTGGTAGCTACGGGAGACAAACTCAAGTACATTTTGGCCACAGAGAACATGAAGCCTGGAGATATTCTAAAAACTTCCCGAAAACTACCTAGAATACCTGGTAAGTAGTAATAAATGAATTATACCGAAATATATTAGCAAAATAATTAATAAACATATGTAGGGTGAGTTGCTATATACAATGATGAAGTGAAAGATTAAAATTTATGACAATCCCAATGTCAGAGTGGTCACCATGCTGGACACCTAAAACAAAGGGTTGTGGGTTTATTTCCCATGCAAAGTATTTTTTTTGTGGATTTTAAAAATATTTATTTGGGTTTGGTAGTGTTTCTGAAACCCTAGATGTAGGTAACGCACTACTATGACTATTTTGGGATCAGTTCATTTAGGGAAATGTTTGATTATGTTATGGTAATAATTGTATAATTTTCCAGTGCGAGCTAATGAAGGTGATGCTTACTTATTGGGTGCCTTGCCAACTGGAACTATTGTCCACAACATTGAGAAGGAACCTGGTAATTATAATAATTTACTAGCAAGTTCTTTGTATCTGTGCCTTGACTGAGATCTTATTTATACTTGTTACTTGTTACTTGTTGACAGGCTCTTCTCCGCAATTAGACGGCTCAGTTGCGTCCATTTTGCGTGAGGTGGGCGTCTAGTACCAGTTCAATTCTTCCAGGAAGCTGATCAGTCCCCTCAGGTTTCTGGTGACTTCCTGGATTGTGCTGGGCGACCCGAGGTGCAGCCGTCTGTATGTTGCTAGCTGCTCACACTCAAGTAGCATGTGCCTAGCTGTTTCATCCACTTCGAGGCAGGCTCTGCACAGTGGACTATCTGTAATACCTAGGGTATACAGATGTTTATTAAAATGACCATGACCCGTGATTGCCGCCGTTAGCGTACGCAACGTGGGTCTGGACAGTTTTAGTACTTTCCTAGTTAGTTTTGGATTTAGAGTGGGTAATGCTAACTTACTCTGTTTGCAGTCTGGGTTGACATACCACTCTTGTTCATGCATGTCCCGGGTGCGTTTACGCAGCAAGGTTTTGCCGTAGTCCCCAGGGAGAGGAAGTATGGGTTCAGGTCCAAAGACACACATTCCCGATCCCTCCCTGGCCAGCTGGTCCGCTGCGTCGTTGCCCCGTGAGTTGCTGTGACCCTTTATCCACTGTAGGGTGACTGAATTTTTTACACTTACCGAATTTAGTCGTGTATGGCATTCCAGGATCAGTCCCGATCCATAGGTGGTGCTGTTCAGGGCTTGTAAGACAGACATACTGTCTGTGTATATACGTATACCTGTGTTTGTGATCTGCCTGGCAGAAATGGCCAGCGATGCTAGGATGATGCCGACACATTCCGCCTGGAAGATAGTGCTGAGTTTGCCAAGGGGGGCAGAGATATGTATGTTGAGATCCTCGGAGAAAACACCCGCTCCTGACCCTTGGTTTGTTTTGGAACCGTCCGTGTAAATGCTCAGTTCTTTGTGTATTGTTTTCAGGGTAACGTATTCGTCGAGAGCTATCCTGTATTTCTTATCAAAGATGTATTGTTTGGGGATAGTGTCACTCGGCGCCACTGTCAGTGGATAAACCTCAATTGTCTCGCTGAGTATCGTCGTGTGTATCCCCCTGGTGCTGGTCCAGCATTGGTTGATTCGTAGCCTCTGCGCGGTGGCTGCGGCTTCTTGTATTATGAAAAGGTGTAATGGTGGGAGGTTTAAAAGAACTTCCAAGGCTGCAGTGGGAGTGGTTCTCATGCTCCCTGTCATGGCAAGACAAGCTAGTCTTTGTACCTTTTGTAGTTTTGATTTGCCTGTTGTTTGTTTCGCTTTCGGCCACCATACTATGGCTCCGTAGCTCGCAATAGGTCTAATGATGGTGGTGTAAAGCCATGATGTAATCTTGGGCGATAGACCCCATGTTTTACCAATCATTCGTTTGCATTGCCAGAAAGTGATTGTTGCTTTATTGACGGTATTGTCTAGGTGCTGGTTCCAGTTCAGCTTACTGTCAAGAGTGACTCCCAGATATTTGACAGTTTGGGCTGTTCGGAGTTCCGTGCCAAAAAGATTTGGTAGTTTGTGCGGACCCAGAGTCCTCTTGTGAGTGAACATTACTAGTTCCGTCTTAGTTGGGTTCACGCTCAGTTCATATTCTTTGCACCACCTTTCAACTATCTTTAGGGCGTTTTGAGTTAGTTCGCAGATGGTGCTGGTGACAATGCCACTTACCAGTATAGTAATGTCATCAGCATACCCCACAGTGAAGTATCTGTTTTCATTTAGTTTTGATATGAGTCCATTGACTACCATGTTCCATAGAAGGGGAGAGAGAACTCCTCCTTGGGGACATCCTCTAGCTACCAGAGCACTGGTGGTGTCTCTGTCATTGAATCTGATGATTCTTTGCTTGAGCATGTTGCTTATCCATCCAGTTATGGCAGGATTTACGTTGTGTTCACTTAGTGTCCTGTTTATACTGTTGAAGTTAGTTCTGTCAAAGGCGCCTTCGATGTCAATGAAGGTCCCGAGGCATGAGCCTTTGGTGCTTATCGATTCTTCGATTTTGCTTACAACTGAGTGAAGAGCTGAGTCCGTTGATCTCCCAGTTGTGTATGCATGCTGTTGGGCATGCAGTGGTTTTTTAGGGAGAATTTCATCCCTTAAGTGTCGGTCGCATAGTCTTTCCAGGGCCTTGAGTAGGAAGGATGTTAGGCTAATGGGCCGGAAAGCTTTGGCTTCTGTATAGTCGCCTTTGCCAGGTTTGGGTATAAAAATCACCTTAACCTCCCTCCAGGCAAGAGGGACGTATTTGAAGGCAAGGCATGCTTGAAAGATGGCCGTTAGGCGGTTCAGTAGTTGCTCAAGTCCCCATTTCAAAAGGGCAGGTATGATGTTGTCCATGCCGGGGGATTTGAAAGACTTGAAACTGTTTATGGCCCATCTTACCTTGTCAGGTGCGGCTACTGTACGTGCGGTGGTCCAACAGGTCTCGCTCGGGTCAGTATGAGCCTCGTCTTCCCAGACATGGCAGTCGATAATTGTGCTGCCCGGAAAGTGGGTTTGAAGTAGGATGCTCATTGTTTCCGTGGTGGAGTTTGTTAGTGTGCCGTCGGGTCTTTTAACGTAGCCAAGCTTATTTGAACTATCCTTGGCTAGGATTTTCCTGACCCGACTGGCCTGTGTATTATTGGCAATGCTGGAGCAGAAATTCCTCCAGGATGCTGGTTTCCAGTACCGTATTAGTCGTTTGTATGTGGCTTGGGCCTCTTTGTAGTTATCCCAGTCAGAGTCCTTCCTGGTGTTGTAGGCATGGTTAAAAAGTGATCTTACCTTGCGTCGGGCCCTCTCAAGTTGAGGGCCCCACCATTCATCCTCCTTAGGTTGGCGTCCGCTGTTGAGTGGACAAGAGTCATGATAGCTCTGGATAACAGCAGCCGTTATCTCTGTTACCTGTTGTTCTATTTGACGTTTGTTTGGTGGGATACCCACCTCGTCATGTGCTTGTAGTCTATGTTCGAGAGCGGATCTGTACGCAGTTTTGTCAGTTTTCCGCGGGTTCCTTATAGGTGGGGTTGGATCAATACTCACCTGTATGTTATAACGTATGTACCTGTGGTCCGAACATGAGACTTCGTCAGACACATGCCAGTCTGCGATCATGTTGGCGGCCTTGTTTGTTGCTAGGGTTAGGTCGATGATTGTCCTACTTCTTTTGTTCACAAACGTTGGTGTGGACCCCTTGTTTAAAATGTTAAGGTTAGTAGTGAACAAGTAGTCAACGAGTTTGTTACCTCTAGCGTTGTTGTTTGTCATTCCCCATAATTGGTGATGTGCATTGGAGTCTGTTCCGATTATTAGTTCGAGTTTCTCTGCCTCACAGTGCGAGATCAGTCTTGTCATGTCATGTGGTGGTGGCTCGTCGGCCTCCGGCATGTAGATTGAAGCAAAAACCAGACCCGCGGCATGCGTTTCTTGATTTTCGAGTTTTATAGCACAGAGATCTCTGGAACAGAAGTCTGTTAGTACATGTGCCTGTATATCGCGGGAGGCGAGAATACAGGTGCGGTTATTAGGTTCATTACTAAAGAATAACTTACCCTCCAGATTGGAGAGACCTTGTATAAGGCCACCTCTAACCCACGGCTCCTGGATTAGCACGATGGCGTTGTTTGTTACCTTCATCCACTTGCGGAGTTGAGCCGTCGCGGTGATGCTGTGGTGAAGGTTGCACTGGAGGATGGGGCAGTTAGACATCGGGAGCGCCATCTTGAGATGGTTTTGCTCCTCCCTGCCCGATGTCCAGTTCCTCGAGGCCGATGTCAAGGAGGTCGTCGCCTGTCAGCCCGAAGGCAGTTGACGAACCTACCGACTCGCACTCAGAGGTGGCTCTGTTCCTGCCAGTGCTGGTGCCTGGCTCCGCGGTGTCTTCGACCGTGTCGTCCGTTCCTTTTGGACGCGCCGGGGAAGCCGATGCCGGGTCCGGCGTCTCTCCCACAGTCTGGGTAATGTGGTCCAGGAATCTGCCTTTGGGCCCCTGGAATCTCACGTATACCGTACCCATCCTGTAGAAGAGGCGCCGGCCCTTCTCCTCCATCGCCTTCGCGGCTTTCTCCGGCACGTCAATCACGACGAAGGTGCTCTTGCACTTGTCCTTCTCCTGAAGGTCGACCGCCCGGATCCTCCACTTAGAGACCCCCGCCCACGGGTTTTGTCCCAGTAGGAGCTTGGCCATCTTCAGGACGTCCTTCACGTGGCCCGGTAGGTGAAGCGCGCATCTTATCTTCTTTTCTAGCTCTGAGAAGAGCTTCACCTCCAGGCCACGCCCGTCTGGTAGCTTCAGCCTGCCAAGGGCCTCGCGTGTCCAATCAGCCGAGAAGGTGTCTAGACACCAGACCTTCAGGGCTCCGTCCGAGTGCAGGGGCTTGCCCACGTATTGAGGGCACCTCTTGCCTTCGTCGACTGCGGCAACCATCTCGTCACTTACCAGCTCGTCGACTAGCTCTGCTTGTTCCGCGTTCAGATGCCCGCCGTTCGCTAAGGTGACCGCCAACACCAACTCCGCCGCCGATGCAGTCGCCTCCGCGTACGTCGCACCTGGCCTGTTTGTTGACCCCTCTACCTTGGCCTTTTTCGGGTTTCCCCTGGGAGAGATCGTGTCGTCCAGTCTAGCCCTCTTGGGTACACTTCCGGACTTCCCGGTGGGTCTATCGAGGGTCTTCCCCCCGTCCGGGGCTCCGATCATCGGGTGCCCTGCCTGTTCGTGGCTTGCGCCGGTGGCGGGGACACCTTTCCTCGTCCTGCCGAACGGTTTCCGGACCTTCGATAGTCCCAACGCTGGTCTGTCAGCCCCCCTTTGAGAGCGTAGGACCTTCTGACGACCTCTCCTTTCCTTCTGGGTGAGGGGTTTGTCCTGTTTATTGGGCGCTGGAGCTCTCGGTTTAGTCTCGCGCCCCTCAGGGGGCGGTTTGGTCGACTTTTTCGGAGCCACCAGCGTCCAGGTTTCAAGCTCACGCACTTCCATGCGTCGCTGTTCAGTGTCATCCTGTAAGGAATGACTGGTACATGGTGATCGTGCGTCGGATTCCGAGTCAGGTTTCCCCTTCTCTTCATCCATACGTACGATCTGGGTTTGTGTTTGTTTAGTAGTGTCAATTTCCGGTTTGTCGGCCATCGCACTTGGTTTTGGTGTGTTAACACTGTCGTTATCGAACCTGTGAAAATCCATGGTTGATTAGTACAAAAACTTCATCTACCCAGCCTCCCACCCGCCATGGAGCCCTCAACGTTGGGAGCGCCCTCCGTGTATAAAAGACGAAAGGGACGCTAGGACTACCAGGTAGATATAGGAGCAGAGGAGCGGCTACGTGCGCGACATCCGCGGCTGCAGTGAGAGTGGCTGGAGAACTTGTTCAGGGTTCCCCAGTTGTTCCATCCCACCTTGCCACTTCAGCATGGCTTTCACCGACATCCCCCACCCCTCGCAGCGGCCCTCTGACGGGACGCCGGACCGTTCCCCCCCGCTCGCTACTTCGAGGAGGTACCGTTTTGCCTGAAATCGAGACCAAAGAGGGCGTGTTGCCTTGGAGCGTAACGACAACAGACGCTCTTCCGGCTCAACCCCCCAGGACTCCGTCATCCCTGCATACGGCGATCAACTGCGCAGGTCCTGGCGCAGGTAAGTGCTATTTATTGGTTGAGCAAGCGGCCCTTACAACGCCTGCTAGTTCATCCACCACTATTGGCTACTCTGTAGGACTCGGGGTAAGTGTTTAAGTGCGGTGCCCGTATGGCTACAGAGCATTGCCCGGGGGGTACGACGTGGACGTTAGATGGTTGGATTTGCCAGTAGACACCAATAGCTTCACACCGCAACGCTGAAGCGTGTATCCAACCGGCCTAACCCCCCTCAATGCCCCTCAGTGCCTCAATCTATTGAGTAAGGATCTTATTTATATTTGTAATATCAAAATTGCTGTGTTATTAAGTAATTTATTCATCATCAGAGCCTTTACATCTGTAACAGACACTTAAAGTAGTAAGTGGCACTACTGAGTGTAGAAATAGGACTTACATATTATATTACAAGAGATTACTTTCTGTTATATAATTTCAGAATATAATGTCATATATTTTCAGGCAAAGGAGCCCTGTACATACATGCTGCGGGCACATTTGGAACTATACTCAGAAAGCAAGATGATAGAATCATTGTTCAAATGCCATCAAAGAGATTGTTTAGTTTCGACAAAGAATGTATGGCGGTTGTAGGTCTGTATAAACTCTGTGTAATTTTTACACAACTAAAATACACACATCAAAAGTGTCTAGGGATCAACATATATTTTTGCAATAACTTTTCTCCTGATTGATATTAATTAAAATTTTCTTTAAGGATTCATCAAATAAAGTGTTTTCGTTTGTCACAGTAACGATAAACCAAGTCACCTTTGCATTAATAAAGAAATTTGCCATTTTCCTAATAAAGGGATTTTTGACATTTGAACCACTAACATTAAAGTTCGAAAAAAAGACTGAAATAACAGTTTTCTTTAAAATTTTATTGGGTAACTTAAACAATTAATAATCCGTGTTTCTACCGCGAACACTAACAACACAAGAACATCGGTTTGGCATACTCAAAATGAGTTCATCCAAATCACGCTGTGGAATGGCCGCCCATGTTCGTTGCAACAACAAAAAAAGGTCTTCTTGCGACTGGATACCCTCCATATTCGGCAGAGCTCTTCTCTGTAGCATATCCCATGCATGCTCAATCGGGTTCAAGTCTGGCGACTGAGCAGGCCAGGGCAGGACATTGATGTTAGCTGCGGCGAGAGTCTGTCTTACAACTCTTGCGGTGTGCGGTCGTGCATTATCATGCATTAACTGAAATAAGGGACCGATTTGCACTTGTAGAGGAACGATGACGTCTGATACAATCGTCTCAGCATAAATTTGAGCGTTGAGGTTGCCTCTGATCCAAATCAACTCAGTTCTTCCGCCGATCCAAATACCCGCCCATACCATGATGGTTCCACCACTATAAGGATGGACTTCCTGGCAGGATTTTAATCGCTGTTGGCGTCCAGGGGTTCTCCAGTGTCGTATACGTCTTGTATCCGGTCTCATACCAAAACGAGACTCATCAGAAAAGCACACGAAACGCCATTGTTCTTCTGCCCAATTTCTGTGTTCAAGAGCCCATTGATATCGAATCCTACGATTGTGCATTGCTATAGGTGGTACCCGTAGCGGTCTTCGGGAATGAAGGTTCACTTCATGCAAGCGGTTTCTGACTGTTTGGTCGCTAATTAAGTTCCCTGAAGAGTGATGAAGCCGCACGGCTAACATCATGGCGGTTATTGTTGGAGCTCTTCGAGTTAAGATTTGAATGTATCGGTCTTGTCTCCGTGTGGTGCAGCGATACCGTCCTCCATGGCGCTCAGCCACGGTACCAGTGCTTCGGTAACGTGTCCAAAGTCGACTGATAACACTCTGACTTGTATTCAGAGCTAAAGCCACAGTACGTTGCCGGGAACCAGCTTCTATCATTCCCACGGCTCTGAGCATTTCTTCCCTGCTTAAATGACGTCGCCGCTCCATAATAACTTTGGTTTTAATCAGTAGTAGGGAAACAGTAGCACTAATAATGTCTTCAATGCGTTGTATGTTTTTATAGGGAAAATATTGACAGCTGATTTTCATCTTTTACTCGAATTTGATTCACAGTTCCTGATTCAAATTATGAAATGCACCAAAAAGGATCCATATAAATTTATAAAATCATTAATTTATTACAAAGCCACATCTCAATCTCAAGAAATCCGCATAAAAATGCTTGATCCCTAGACACTTTTGATGTGTGTACTAATCACAATATATTTTTTTGTTTAACCAAATATTACACTTTTGAGGGCTATAACGACTGTCGATGTGGCGCTGACGCTGATGTCGATGTGGACATCAGCGCCGCCAAGCGGGATTTTGGAATTCTTTGACTTTCATAACTTTTGAATAAGAATTAACTTCACTAATCAATTATCAGCAGCATGATTTTCTTTAGTAACTAAGAACTACGCGTGTTTATAGTTTATCATTATATCCACAGGTCGTCTATCAAACATCGCCCACGGCACCACACCGATAGGTTCACCACAACGCAACCGATGGCTCGGCAACCGTCCCCGATCTGGTCTCTGGCAGAGGAAGTCAGGTCGGCACGGACGGAAGATCAAACCACCGAAACCTGTCAAAGAAATCCATGCGAGTTCTAAGAAAGGTCTGCCTGCTATACAATTGACTATGTACCCTTAAAGAAGTTTATGTAATAAATTATTAGAATTGTGATTTTGGTGTTATTTTCTGTTCTAGTTTTCAGGTTCTGACTCTCCTTTTAATTTAAAAACGCGTTAAATCTATTTCCCGCTTGTTCTATACATATACAGATAGATTACAGGATCGATAAATAAAAAAATATATGTTTTCCAAAGCTATTTTAATACACAAACAATCAAACATAGTTCATTATATTAACTATAATTTTACTAATAAAAGTAATATACTAGTAGGTATTACTAGTTAACTAACAATACAAGTTATGTGCTTATTTTGTACTTAAAATATCTAAATTCGCTAACGAACACAAGATAATACAATCTTCCAAGTACAAAAAATATATGCAATAGGGCCAATTTATACCAGCAGTTATAAAAGCGAACCACTATAAGCTTTATTTTAATTACAAAAAGGCTGAAAGTCGCCTGTTTGACACAACCCAATTTATTCAAACGTTTTTATGCCTTTTCTAAAGTACATAGAACCTTATTTGCGTTGCATTTTTAGTCTGGTTTAGCACTAAAACAGGTTTTACAATCAATTTTGAATACTGTTAAAGTGACAGATTTGACTGGCAAGGTGTCAAATGCTTACCAGGTTTTGTTAAACCAGACTAAAAATGCAACACAAATAAGGCAGATGTTTAAAATGTCTCGTCAGTAAATCGAGAGTGACTTATCAATGTCTATCGGCTTCTATGTTGTCTGATACTTTAGTGTAATTTGACCCAAAATTGTAGTTATCATAAGATTAAACTGGGCATAAATACCAACGAGAATAGAAAATTTATATATTAAGCAGCTGCGAACACAACCAAAATTAAAATAACTATTAATACTGGCTCCTTATATCTATGCCATACACAAACACCTTTTGTTAAAATAGCCACTTTACAGATCACTAATTACTTAACTCACAAATATTTATCTACTTACACATAAAGGTTGGTACCCGACTGCAGACAGCAGCAGCAGACCACACGTCGCCGCGCCATAACTGGTTCGTATGTATTTCTTTAAAATTACATTCGTAGTGGGCGACATGAAGCTAGCTTCGCGTCGCCGAGCAACAGACGGCGAAGTGTCGTCATGATGACATTAGACGGCAATGTGTGGTCAGCTGCTGCTGTCTGCAGTCGGCTACCAACTTATACCTTTAAACTAAAAATAGACACAAAAGTATCAAAATGGTCTTTATTAAAACTCGTTGCTAAAAGTTATAAATATTGAACAAGTTGTTGAAACAAGACTTCAATTTTATTAATTTTAAAAATGATATTTTCTAAGGTTTTTCTTTCGCAGCATTTGCATTAGAATTTGAACCTTATAACCTTTAGATACATATCAATTTGCTCTATATAATTATGCTCTATATGCAGCCCACTACGGCTTCAGACCTATGCATTACATTAAGCCCATCAAATAAATACTCCTTATACATACATTATTACTTAAGTCATCATAAGAATTTAATTTACATTTGCACCACAAAGTTGGATCATGTTCCCACAGGATTTTAACAGACTTATATCCTTTTAATACTAAAATATAATATTTTATTATTATAATAAAGAACTTTATTCTCTACTACATAAGATTGAATTTGTAGTTTACCAAGAAAGTTATTAAACACAGGAACTTTAGGCAAAGTGTAATAGGTTTATGACATTAGGAAATCGAAGTTTGGGGCTTGAAGTTTTAAAAGAGAAATAAGAATGGAATTGTGAAAATATTTTGTTTAAGTACATCTTCACTAGCTATGAGAAGATACAACTATTACAATAAGATGTTCAGAATGTAGACAGTTGTAGTAATAGTTACATTTCAAGAGAGCACAATGATAATTAAATGAAAAATAATTATTGATATACCCATTTTTATTGATATAAGAGGGCTAACAAGCAGATTGGTCGTCTCATATTAACTACCATAGCCTAAAAATTGTAACATTTGTAAGTTAAATAAGATATTTTTACGAATAACGACTTGTAAACTCATGTATTCTATTAACAAAGCATATAATGAATATATTCTTTTATTAATTACAAGCTATAAGTATTACATATATATTATTATTTATTTTAATAAATGCATTTTTAGAACCATCGCGATTAATGAGATACTTTAGGTTTTGTATTGCACTTACAATATTAACACGTAAAATTCGTTCTTAACAATTTTTCGCATAGTTTTCCAATAAATGTATAACAAAAACACAACATTTTAAAAAATCAGAGATAAAGAGTATCGGTTTAATACATGCGTATTTGACAAATTGATTGCTATCCCAATGATAAAACTTTTGTACCCAATTTAAGTAAATTAATTGGAGACCCAAACGACCCAAACATCTTAATATGTGTATGTATTACCATATTCTACATAAAACACCATATTAGCATTTAAATAAAAAATAATGATAGTGGATAAACTTGGCAAATGTTTCATCGTATTAGTACAGTATTTGTACACGCTAATAAACACATAGAATTGCTTCCACGGGGAGAATATTCCCTCCCCATACCGTTCTCGTCAAGTATCACGGAAAAACATAGAGAACCCTAGTCTTTTTTATGTCTTATATAAAATCTTTGATAGATCCGCGATATTTTCTACTTAACGACTAGAAGATCGTTAGGTCAAGGAGCTATAAAAAGTCATATATCGTTATGTATTTGAGTAATGTAGCGAGTTGTTTTGTGAGTCAGTGGTCGTGATGTTTCTGTATGGGCCGCGGGTGGCGGCGCCTCGCCATGGCGTTGAGCAGCTGCGTGGCGGATGACGCGCACAGCTCCGCGCCGTCTCGCGCGCCGCCCGCACGCCCGCCGCCGCCCAGGGAGTTGCATACGTGTCTAGACACATTTATTACCATTTTATTATACGATTTTTTATATAAATGTACAAAGGAGTTAATTTTATACTGTGAAACGCAAGCGGTTGTAATTAACGTTTCACTTTCGATGGACAGAACAAACGAGCGCTTACCTGACAGCGTGAAAAGGCACGTGCGTCGTAGTGATCCAGTCGAGCGCGCCGGCGGCGTCCACCGTCGCGGCGCCAACGAACTTGGAGGCACTCGGACACGAGAATAGCACCGTTACGCGGTGTCCGTCCTAAAATTATAACATTGATTCAAATATAGAAAAGTATTCGTATCAAGAGCTTCCCGCGGGCTTGCGTTCGTCCTGCTCACCTGCGTCAACTTGTGGAGTTTCTTGGCGGTGGCGGGCGCGAACTGGTAGAGGCCGGTGGCGACGGCGACGTCGAGCGCGTGCAGGTCGTCGGCCTTGACGAGCACGTAGCGCGCGTCGGGCGCGTCGGGCCCGCGCTCGTCGTCCAGGCGCGCGCGCCAGCCCGCGCCGTCCACCGTCAGCGGCTTGGGGCGCTGGCCGATGCCGGGCGGCTGCGACAGGCCCGCGTTGCGCTCCTCGGCCGCCAGCACGTGCACCACCGCGTTCAGGATCTGGTCGTCCAGCTGCGTGGTGGGCCGCGCCGGGTTCGCCATGCGCCGCAGCACCAGCGCCGCCAGCTTCTGCCGCAGGTAGAACACGCCGATGGCGTCGGACGCGTCCGCCGTGAACGCGATCCAGTCGTCGATGGCGAGCACGGCGGCGTCGGGCGAGGCGTCGCGCTCGTCCGCCTCGCTGTCGCTGTCGCTGGACAGGCCGGGCGGGTTGGCGCGCTGCGTGAGCGCGTCGGGCGGCAGGCGCAGCGGGCCGCACACCAGCGCCACCGTCAGCGGCGTCACCAGCGTGCAGCACCGCAGCAGGCAGAAGCGGCCGGCGCGCGACATCTCCTCGTACAGCAGCCAGTCGGCCGGCAGCTGCAGGCGGCGCGCGGCGCGGTGCAGCGCGGACGCGGGGTGCGGCGCCACGCGCGGCTCGTGCGCCGTGCGCAGCGCGCCGCCGGCGCGGTCGGCGCGCGCCACGCACGGGTACAGGCCGGCCGCCAGCGCCGCCTTCACGGCGCACCAGCGCTCCGAGTGCTGGTTAACGTCCTTGATGTCGCCGGGCCCGCGCGCCTTCACGAGCCCGAGCGCGCGCAGCTGGGCCAGCAGCTGCGCGCGGTGGCCCACCACCGTCTCCATGGTGGCGCCGCAGACGAGGTGGCGCTGGCAGAAGGCGCGCTCGTTGCCGGCGGCGCGCGCCGCCTGCCACACCTGGAACGCGCGCAGCAGCGCCATGTGGTCCGACAGCGAGTCGGCGGCGAACTCCTGGCGCGCCGCCGCGCCGCGTCGCCGCCCGTTGGGGTCCACCGACATCTGGAAGGGCTCCTTGCCGGCGAGCGCGCACACGATCGTCAGCACGGGGTCGAGGCACTTGAGCGCGCACGCGTACAGCAGCATCTTGCCGAGCTTCGGCTCTACGGTGAGGTCGAGCAGGTGGCGGCCGATCTCGGTGAGGTCCTCGGTGGGCGTGAGCGCGCCGATGGTCTTGAGCAGCGCGACGGCGTTGCGCACGGCGAGGAAGGCGGGCGGGTCGGGCGCGCGCGCCAGGAAGTCGGCGATGGGCGTGTTGGGCGGCGCCAGCAGCTTGGTGTGCAGGCACAGCTCCTGCAGCGGCACGCGCAGCATCTCGGGCACGGCCTGCGGCGGCAGCGCGCGCAGGCGGCGGCGCGAGCACGCGTGCCAGGCGCGGCCGGGCCGGCAGCGGCCGGCGCGCCCGGCCCGTTGCTGCAGCGAGGCGCGCGAGGCCCACACGCAGCGCAGCGAGCACACGCCGCCGCCCGACTCGTAGTACTTCTCCTTGACCTTGCACGAGTCCACCACGTACACCACGTCGTCGATGGTGATGGAGGTCTCGGCGATGTTGGTGGCGACGATGATCTTGCGCGCGGCCGGCAGCGGGTTGAACGCCTTCTTTTGGTCGGCGGTCTGCATGTTGCTGTGCAGCGTGAACAGCTGGTACTTGGCGGCGTTCATGTCGGCGCACCCGTGAATGAGGTCGCGCAGGGTGAC
Organism: Timandra comae; assembly: GCA_958496195.1. Taxonomy (NCBI): domain Eukaryota; kingdom Metazoa; phylum Arthropoda; class Insecta; order Lepidoptera; family Geometridae; genus Timandra; species Timandra comae. The sequence continues at coordinate 5,867,188 of OY292371.1, forward strand.
GATGTCGTCGTAGCCGGGCAGGAACACGAGGATGCTGCCCTTGGGCAGGTTCAGGTGGATGTGCCTGATGAGCGCGAGCAGCAGGTCGTGGTCGATCAGCTCCTCGGCCACCGAGTGGTGGTACACGTCCACCAGGAAGTTGTCCTCGCTCTCCTTCTCGTCAGAGTTCTCCTTCACCTCGTCCATGTTGAACGTCGACAGCAATTTGGCGCACTCCTCGTGACCGTTTTCCGTCGCGTGGTCGTACGCGGTCTTGCCGTCGTTGTCTTTCGCGGTGGGGTCGGCACCTGACGTCACAAATTCACAATTATGTTAGTTAATTTATTACAATTAATGATAAAGCAGACCTCTTATGAATACACTGACCGAGCTGTAACATCTGCGTGAGCGTCTCGTGCAGTCCCCGGGCGGCGGCGGCCATGAGCCCGGTGCGGGCGGAGCGCGAGTGCGCGCACTGCACCGGCACGCCCTCCGACAGGTACATGTATAGCAGCTGGCAGAACGAGTCCTACGGATATACAACGAGGCATTAATACCAGCACACAATATGAGACTATATAATCAAAATGCCTAAAAAATATTGGTATCTTACCAGACTGCCTTCATTAAAACACTCATCAATGAACTCATCCATGTCAGATTGTATAGAAGGTTCTATAGTGCTCTCTTTTTCATCTTTGACCTCACTGGCTTTGCTACTTTCTTCAGCAGCAGCATTTTGTTTTTGGTCTGGAAACAAAACATAATAAACTCATTTATATTTTTGAATTTGCATAAAAATATTACTTCAGAGTATTTTCATATACTAAAATTACTAGGTTACATAGACCAGGAACAGTCTTAAAAATGTTTTTTTTTTACTTTAAATATTATTCAAACTCACTTTCCAAATGCGACCAGTAGCTCTGACCATTCTTCAATTTGGCTTTCATCTCTTTCTCAACTTGTATCATTTTCTTAGTCCTATACTGTGTTACTTTTAGTATGTCTTCTAAATAAAATCGTTGAACTTCGTGCAAACGTCCAGGGATTGTTATGACTGGACAGTTGTTAAAATATCTGGAAATAATAAAATGATTATTAATCTCGAATTAAATGTCATAGAACCCTGAACAAAATTGTGTTAAAATAAAACTCGCTAAGTAACTTAAATTTTACCTAGAAAATATCAATGTATCACAAGTGGCTGACATAAGTATCAACTTGAGATCTTTACACCTTGGAAGAGCGTCTCTCAATGCAATTAGCAGGAAATCGCTAAACTTGTCTCTCTCGTGTACTTCGTCCACAAAGATGTGTGTTACTCCTGTAATGTTAAAAGGCATGATTATTTGTGAATGCAAGGAAAGGTGTCCTTATAATATTATACTCAGAGGCAGACTATACTATTATAGTCTACCTCTGAGTATAATATTATATCTCTTCTTAAAAATATGGACTAGCTAGGTTATGAAAAAAGTTTTATTTAAAATCAGATAACTATTTTCTGCCAAAAGAACACAAAACTGCCTCTTTTCAGTTATGTATAAATTAAATATATTCCTTTATTATACCTTAATTCGTATTTTTTTTAATTTTAAAATAATATTCTTACCAGTAAGAGCCGATTCTCCGGCCATAAGCGTCCGTAGCAACACTCCGTTGGTGCAATACGTGAGCACAGTACGAGGACTCACGCGAGATTCTAACCGGATCTGATACCCGATTGACTGGCCTATCTTCTCCATGCGCTCATGGGCTACCTGTTTATATTAAAAACATATTGTAAGTTTCTCTTTTAAATGAAGGTTGGTTGTGGATTTTATTCTTTATAAAGGAAAAAGTGGTGTGAATTTGGTAACTTGGTCTAAGTGTATTTTAGTTAAGAAGTAGAGTTGAATTGGATTGAACTAAAGAGAAAAGAACAAATTGTCAAAATATGACAAACAAAAAATGGTGGATATAATATCAATAGAAATCTCTTCACATAAAATACCATTTCACCTAATCTGTTTAAACTGAATACTGACCCCAAATAAACATGATTTGGAAGAAGAATTGTCTATAGGACATTCATTTTCTTTTAAACATATACTTTAACTGGCAGTTAATAGTCAGTAGTTCCCGTTCCCGTGGGAATACAGGGATAAAATATAGCCTATAGCCTTCCTTGATAAATGAGCTATCTAACAATGAAAGAATTTTTCAAATCGGATCATCAGTTCCTGAGATTCGCGCGTTCAACCAAACAAACTGTTCCGCTTTATATATTAGTATAGATAACATTAATACTTACTCGTTCAGCGACAGACACAGCCGAGATCCTCCGCGGCTGAGTGCAGTATATCCGGGCCGGTTGCTTGTGCTCTTGGCAGTAGTCTAGCACTAATTGGGGCAGTTGTGTTGTCTTACCACATCCAGTAGCTCCTGCTACTATTATTACCTAGAATAATATGAAATAAATAATGTTATGTTGTAATAACACTTTTAATATTGCTAAATATTTTAATGTTTAGCCACTGTAGACCCTCAAAAATAAACTTTATCAATATAATCTTACCTGGTTATGAGTAATAGCATTGATGAGATCCTGCCTCTGTTCATAAACTGGCAACTTCTCCCTAAACTTCATCAAATCTGGGTTGTATGCTGTTGATGGTATCTGTGTGAAAACACAAACAAATGTATCAGACAGAATAACTTTATTATGATATATACATCAGAAACAATACCCCAGTTAAGAAATAGCTGTGATATTTAGTGTACAATGGAAATAAAGTAATGAGTTATTTACCATATCATAGTGATAATATAAAACATAGTAATAAAGTAGCTTTTCAATACTAATTTCTTTTTATTTTTTAGGTTCTGTTCTTCTGAACCTTATTAGTTGATTTTGTTAATACAAATCCCACTATGCAATATTATAAATACATTTGTGTGGATATATGGACAGCTGTTTGTGAAATTTTCACATAAAAACTTCTAAACCAATTTACCTAAAATTAGGTACAGATATTCCTAACAACTAAGAATACAATATAGAGCTTTTAAAAATTCCCAAATAATTAAGATTTACATTTAAAAACTAAGAACAGGATATTTTGACCCCAAATTAGGATTCACACAGGTAAATTAACAAGGTAATTTTAATGATACCTGAGCTACACCATTATTCAGTTGACCCAAAGCCTTATGAGCGAGCTGAGGACTCCTTTCCTTCTCTGGACAACTGCTAAGAGCTTCCTTCTCCTTCGTTGTGATTGGGATTGTGTTACACAACTCATTGATGGTGCACCGCATGTTTGAGTCCAATATGATTTTAGCATCATTTTGTATGATGGTCGAACCAACTCTTTTGTATATTGTCAGATATCTGTTCACACCTGAAATATTAAAGTATTGTAATGTGGTAGAGATGTAAAACTTGAATCTTTTGTGAAATGATTACAAAGTTTAAAAACCTTGCAAACATGACTAGTGTAATATAATATAAATGTTGAGATATTATTAAAAACTGTTTTTATACACACTTTTCTTGTGTGGCATAAAAAACTAAGATAAAGACTAAAACTTGTAAAAAGTCAGCAGTATTTTGGTAGATTTTCTAAATTGCACAATGTTACTAAATACAAATACAATCAGAAATAAATACATTCTTACAAGTGCATGGTTGCCGAGTTAGTTTAATAGACCAAGTATATAACAAACATAAGGAACCACCACAATTTTTTTATGAAATTCTAAGCATAGCAGTTATCCAGGTCATATTTTGTTGGTTAGTTATTTCAGGAATCATTATACTACAACCATATACGATTAACACAATTTAGGAATAAAAGACTTGTGTCAAGCCTTAAAAATGCCCAAATGTATATCTAAATCGTTGCAGAGATGCTAATGATATTGATAGAATACGTGTGGTGGAAAGTTTTCACTGTTTCTTACCTTTCCCGCGCGACTTCGATTTCAGACCCAATTTAGCGACTGTCTCGTGGATAAATCCCCTTTCTTGAGCCGAAAAAAATGTAGGAAATTTGAGCTCTGTTTCTGCCTCATCACTCAAAAATTTATCTAATTGTATTTTCAAAGCAATGCTAACAGATTCCGCAATGGGAAAATGTTTGTTGCTCAGGTTTTTCTTTCCCTTTTTAGAACTCATTTTCGTAATTTTTATTATAAAATTTAAACAGCATTCTGTTCAGATAATAACAATAATGAATTACCTTATTTGTAGAAAACTAACTTTGATATAAATTGGATTCAATCAATTTGCAAATTGAAGATGCAGTTGAATCAAATCAAATTGATTGAACCAAATATTATAAATTCATGGAAAATCAAATCAGTCAAAGACTATAGAGTGCTTGCAGGCAGATGCAGAATGCACTGCAGCAGGGAAGGAACTCGGTGTGTACCTTTTTGTTTTTTTTTATTTTAGGTGGCGCTGCTATCATTAAAGGGTATAACTTTATATAGGAGGGAAAATAATAAATACTCGTGACTACTCTCCGTCGTTCACAAAGTTCATTTCGAGTTGACCATACGCTAGCCAGCGTATGGTCAACTCGAAATGCTACCGCTACCTTCCTAAGGTTATATTCTTGCAAATTCTTTGTAATATTATTTCCTATCTGTACCAAACGATAAAATGTTTATTGTTTATGGTCAAGTCAAAAGGTGTTGCCGTCAACTGACTGTCATTGTCATGATATGTCATCCATGCCCAACCAAAAGTATCAAAACCGAACTAAAATCACATGTGAAATTGTTTCGGTGTGACTGTGATGCGCGAAGTAATTATTTTATTGTAAAATACTTTCTTACATACTGTAATAGTTAATATATTATTCGAAAGTATATAACAAGATAAGTAAAATGTCTAAAAACATTAAACATCTAGTGGTAGATACCACAGCGTTTATAAAAGCTGCTAACCTACAAGACATTGCTGAAAATGTTTACACCGTTCAAGAAGTTATCGACGAGATTACCAACGACCGGCAAAGAAAGAAACTAGTTGTGTTGCCTTACGATTTAAAAGTGAAAGATGTTTTTACTGAAAACATTAAATTCGTTACTGAGTTTTCGAAGAAAACCGGAGATTACACAAGTTTGTCTGCCACTGATATTAAAGTTATGGCTCTCACGTACCAACTCGAAAAGGAGAAGATTGGTACTGAGCATCTCAAAACTGAACCTACGATGCAGAAAACCTTAAAAGTGACTGGTCTTTCGGGTTTTGAATTACATCCACAGCAAAACAGTAATGAAGTTAACAAAAGTGATGATGATAAAACAAATGATCCTAAAACAGACACAGACACACAAAATACTGAACTATGTACCGAAACAGATGAAGTAAAAAGTGAAGATACTGCTGCAGTACAAGAAGAAAATATTGATGATGACAAATTTGCAAAAGAAATAGCTGAACAGATACAAAATATAGACTTGAATGAACAGCAAGAGGATAATTTAATGGTCAAGGTATCTGATGAGGAATATGAGTCTCAATCAGAGGAAGAATCATCAGACAGTGATGGTGGAGAATGGATCACACCTGAAAATTTAAAAGAAAAGAAAAAGGAACTAGAAAATGGTGAATTTGAAGAAAAGTTGGTAGAAGTTGCTTGTATCACATCAGACTTTGCAATGCAAAATGTATTGAAACAAATTGGTTTAAATGTCACAGCTATAGATGGTAGGATCATAAGGCAACTCCGTACCTTTATATTTCGCTGCACAACATGTTTTAAAACAACAAGTGTTATGACCAAACTATTCTGCCCTAAATGTGGTCATTCTACATTGAAAAAAGTAGCTGTTAGTATAGATGACAAAGGGAATCAACACATACACATAAATGGTCGGAAACCCCTAACTGCCAGAGGCAAGAGGTTTAGTTTACCTACTCCGAGAGGTGGTCAGCATTTTCAGTATCCCATACTGACTGAAGATCAGCATATTCACAAAAGATTTGCCACAAAAATGGCCAGAAATAAAACTAATGCTCTTGATCCTGATTACACAGCTGGATTCTCTCCATTTGTGATGAAAGATGTCAACTCGAAATCAGCTGTTCTAGGAGTAAGAGCCAACAAGCAAGATATTAAGTACTGGATGAAAAATTACTCTAAAGGAAAAAAGTAAAATATTATGTAAAATTATTTTTATTGCTACTTATATAAAATATATAATATAAAACATTTAACTGTATGGTTTTTACATCAATTATTTATCATATCATAAATGCATAACAGAAGTAACTACATACTCATTTCTTTGACAGTTTTTCATCAATATATTTGAACACAGACTCTATGCATGAGTAAGATGTCATTTCATGCTTTTGGTGACCTGTAACAAAAAATAATTCAATTATTAACAAAAAAGGTGTAAAATAGTTGACTATTCTTAAAATAAATATGTTATAAACTTGCCTGCAGATACTCTAGGAACATCAAATTCAGGAGTATTCATTGGAGTATCTAATGGTGATGAACTTGATATCCAATTTCTAGCTACCTGCAATTTAAATATAAATATTAGTCAAATAACACAGCTATACAGTGGACCCCCGGTAGTCCGACAAACATTTTGCAGGGCAGTGTCGAACTATCGAATTCGTCGGATTATAGAGTACTGCCTAAGACCCCCTATAGTCCGTTTTTTTTTACAAAAGAGTACCTTGTAATCCGACAAATTACAGATCCAATGATAAGATTCTTTATACATACATATTATATGTACATATATGTACTCTGAAATACTAATTATACTTCATTATGTATGTCAAATTTAGTAAATTAAACAACAATAGAGAGCTTACGTTTTATTATAAAATTAACGTCATGAATGCTATAGAACTTACAAAAAATATGTAAAAATATACCTATGCGTCGAGCACAATAGTGATGGTGCGTACAAGTTGTAACTTGTTCAATCATGCTTAGCGAATACGTATTGAATAATAAATAATAGACCATGTCGGATTACAGGGGGCGCCGGATTAAACAGGGGCCGGACTACCGGGGGTCCACTGTATTTTTAAATTAAATAAAGAAACTATTTGAAAGAGAAAAATAATGATTGTTAACAAAAAATTTATATATCAATACCTTTTTCATAAACTCAGTAACTTTAATATTAGAATATCCATGAACAGAGTCTGTAAACACTACTGCCTTTACCCTCTTTTCGAATTCATTCTTCATTTCATCAGCTAACATGACTGTAACCACACCTCCGTAACTATGTGCTATTATTACAATATTATCTGCTTTTGTATTAGTTATATAGTTATTCCATACATATCGGGCATGCTCTTCAGCTGACCCGCTACTTTTTATCTTTTTGCCATTAGGAAGGCAATTGTCATTTGTATTCATCACTAAGATCCCATAGTCTTTGGATAAGGCTTTCTTGATGTACGGTATTTGTGTTCCCATGTCTAAATTTTCATTTATTATTAACCTGTATAAATAATAAGGAACATGTAATTAAAATAATGTATTGATAAATAGTTTTCTTTGTAGATTGACTATAACATTAGCCACTAACTAGTAAATGTTACATTAAAATAGATGCTACTGTTTTTTCATAGTTTAGAATAATCAAACAAACTAGTTGTCATTACAACCATACAATTATCATATTCTTATTAGTAAATTTAAGAAATCATAACTAAATTGAAATAAAAAAATGACACATGCTTACGATCTAGCCCACTGACCAGCTCTGACAGCTCCTGAGCCATGTATTAACACAACTAGTGTGTTCTTTTTGTCATAATCCTTAGACACAAATATAAAGGTCCCTTCTTTAGCATCTTTTGGTACTGGCATCTTAATTAGATTCACGTCAGTTTTCAACAAATGGTACACATAGTCTGTAACCGCTGCACCCAGCTCTTCATAGTGACTTTGACATTCTTGATGGTCATTGCTCACATTGAATTGAAAAGGTTCACTTCCCGGTTTTCCTCCTTCAGCTATCTTACGGAGTTGGCCATCTGTTACATAGATTTTATTTATTTTTAGAAAAACCAACAACTTACATTACATTTAATTAACATTTTCGAGTTTAGTCTCAGATGAGCCAATTACAAAATAGAATGAATAAGATAGTGATGAAAGTGGTTTACCAGATTGATTCCAGATGGTATAACCATAATGTAAACAGCTGATTCACAATACCTATTTTAGTTTAGCACCTTTTGTGTCATGGTTGTATTAATATGGAATACATAAGTGGTGTAAATTGTACTTTTAATGTTAGTTTTTACATCAGCACAGCTAGTTAAGCGCTCCTGGAGATAAAATAAGATAAAAAAAAACAAAAATATTTAAAGACAAAGTTACTCACCGGTATTAAAAGCATATCCAAGATTTTTCAGAGATTTTACTGCATCCATATTCGTAATTTTGGTCTTAAAGATACCAAGATGTAATCTTTGTTTGCTAATGACGAATGTGCGAATTAAACTTGGAAAATATGTGTAACTTCGACACATTTATTAATGCGGTAACTATGGTGAATAATATTTACTTAATCTGACTTCAATAAATAGACTAAAATAAGTATTCAGGCTGAAACTCAATGAGCATTCGCCGGTTAATAAATATATTTGTTTCTAAGTTTATTTGGCTACAGATAAAAGAAGAAATAAATAAAATAATAAACTCAAAGCCCACCATTGACATATAACATGGACGGGGCATACCTACGAAAAAAACGTGTATACCTATACTTTACTGAGAGCATAAAATGGCGGCTAATAGTGCAGTCCCTATCGATATGTCTGAAAAATAATATCGATAACAGATTGTAAGTATGTTTTCTTAATTTGATTAATTTTAAGTTTTATAAATAGGTCTTACTGTAAACGAACATTATAGATAGTTTGTAAAATATAGCTTGATCATTGTGACATACAGTTATTATTATATATGTTAATATCCCATTTCAACACAAATTCACCATTTCAAGATACAAAATGCAATAGTTTGTATATACGGCCGTTCGTTCTAGTTACAAATAATGAAAAATATTTTTTTTCAAAACTTCCGGTTTCGAGTCCCTTAGTGAGTAATAGTATTTTCTAAATCTTTGAATGCAATTTTTATTTTACCTAAAATCGATGACATGGTTCCTAAGAACAAATCTTTGTATCTCTTATAGTTTTATACTTCCCCTTACTGACCGTTTTATTTGGGCCACCCTATATATCAAACTTTTATTCTTTATACTCTAGTTGCCGGGATATAAAAAATGACGAAAGAAATTATCGACATTTGGTACTATAATCGATACTGATGTAACATTTAATTGGGTTTTATTTAATTACAAACGTTAGCATTCAATTAAACGAATATTTCAATATGAATACAGATATTCTCAAGAGCAAACCTCAAATCCATGGTTTCTTATGGTATACTACATGAGAATCTGAGAAATTGGACTTTATATACTTACTCACTATTATTTAAGATCAAATATGCACAAAATGTAAATAAAGTTTATGAAATAGAAATAAACACCAAAATTAAAACGTACTTGAATAAATTTTTAAATAACGTTTTATTTAAAATATCGATAGTTTATAGTCTGTGGTCACGATGTTTCATTGCCCATCACTAAGTAGGTCGATTAATCCTTTTGTTATAGCGAGAAAATAATATGACGAACGGCCACAAGTAGGTATTTCAATGAGACTAAGAATGACAGATGGCTATTATAGTAACTGTCAGATATACTGTTGTCCTTTTTCCCTTACGCAAAATTATGAAAGTTAAAAAGAGACGACTATATTTTTATAACTTTGGCGTCGATAAGCCTCATACTTCTATAACTATTTTTTCTATAGTCAAACATACGATGTCCATGTTATATGTCAATAAGCCCACCCACAAATCGCTCGCCGTTAATCGGACTAAAATAATTATAAAACGGACTGTCGGATGTCAGTCATGTCAATCTATTGTGCTTGTAATGTCACTGTCACCTTTGACTAATCAATTTCAAACTAACCACAGATTATTATTGACACTACTAATTCCAATGCATAGGAGGTCCAAGTATCAAAAATTATTAAAAATGGTCTTAAAATGCTAATTTATCATTTTTTCTTTGCATGTGTTAGATCAATCCTTTCATGTAAAGAGAAATAACATAATCTCATTATAGTAACTGACCCCTATGTAATTACCTAAGCTTGGAGCTTAGAGTACCAGAAACTATGCACACACATCCAGACCGAGACAAACAAACATAAAATATCACAATAGTTTTTTACTTGTATGTATGTGATGATACCGTTAGGAAAATTATGCTGCAAACGTTAACCACCATCCAATATATATTTCATGTTAATTATATTTTCTGGATACAAAAGTAAAACAATGTTTCAATTACCATTTAATTCTCTTGAAATTTCTGATTCCTGATTACATACTTACTATAATAAAGAATAAATATCTTAATGTACTGTACTTACTTATTATTTTTACTTTATTGTATACTTACTGTATCTATACTAATATAATAAAGAGGAAAGATTTGTTTGTTTGTTTGTTTGTTTGTATGTAACGAATAGGCTCCGAAACTACTGAACCGATTTCAATAATTCTTTCACCATTAGAAAGCTACATTCACCCTGAATAACATAGGCTATATTTTATCCCCGTATTCCCACGGGAACGGGAACCACGCGGGTGAAACCGCGGGGCACAGCTAGTTACAAATAAAAATCTAAAGTATGACTGTTTTAATAATTTACTTATAATAATAATTATAAATTATAATTTACATTATTCATTATACCAGTCTAGGAAGAGCAGACTGAAAGACATTACAAGTAAAAAGAATAACACATACACCCTCAGACCAGCGTTTCGTTGAATAGCCTGTTTTATTTGTTCATTGGCATCTTTAACATTTTCTGTTGCTCCAACTACTGTGTTTGCTATTCTGTCTATGTCTTGTTCTTGTTGTAACACCTATAAAAAAAACAGAAGTGCATTCATTTACATTGAAAAACCTTATGGGCTCAGCATTTCTATGAGATTATATATTATTGTTATAAAATTATCTTTTTATTATAAACTAGCAGCGCCCCGCGGTTTCACCCGCTTGGTTCCCTTTCCCGTAGGAATATGGGGATAAAATTATGCTAATAACTTTCCCACTGAATCACTCTATCTATTAAAACAAACCGCATCAAAATCCGTTGCATAGTTTTAAAGATCTAAGCATACATATTAACAGAGAAAGCGACTTTGATTTTTAGTGATTCACATCATCTTTATAGAATTCATAAACATTTTTGTAAGTTAGAGATCCTGTTGAATGGCCACGGAACATTTTACCAGACTGTTACCATATTTTTACATTACTGGGACAAACTGTATTGAAAGACTTGTTAGTCCAGATCAAGATAATGAAAAATGTTATTACCTTTTCAGTAAATATTTCTTGTAATTCAGCAATATGGAGCACTTTGCTCTCAATTTGTTTGACCTCTTCAGTCATACTGTTCAGTTCATTTAATAGCTGAAGATTTTCTGATTCAAACATTTGCAGTTCCTCTGCACTTAATTCTCCTTCATCAGACAACACCGCAACTTCATTTTCTGACAAGTCCATCTTAGTTTTAACAGTATCAGTCTCTTCCTCGTCTTCTTTTAAGATTTTATCCGTTACAAATGGATTTGGAATGTTAGATTTCACCTGCGGCATCTCTAAACGCGACAGCTTCCGAATATCAAGCGCTCGTTTCACCCTCAATGCTTTGAGTTCACTGTGAATTTTACAAACAGCTTTCAGATAGATATCAATAAGCTCTATTACGGCATCCATGAATTCCCGCATTTGTGAAGTGACAGACACTTTACGGTTATCATTTCTAAACTCTTTTAATAAGTGGGAACATGTATTTATTATCCGTTGAGCGCCGTTGTCGATTTGGTCGCGTTCCTCTTCACTCATTTCGTCCGCGTTCGTAGCATTGAAGAAGCTTAAATATCTCTCTCTGTGCTCCAGAAGGAAGTCTCGTAACCTGGTAATTTGTAAAGTTATATCTCTGGCGGTGGTTGTAAAAGCGCTCTTTGATTTTGTCCTCAAAATCCTTTGCTTGTCTTCGCTCACAGGACTTTGAATACCAAAGGCTTTGTTGCGAGTTTTCACTGTTTTAATACATGCTTTAAAAAGTGGTGTAATATCCATTTTTGAATTGTATTCGCATTTATTGTACGTTATTTTAAACCAAATTCTTGATTTTACTATCATCCAGCTGTGCTGTGCTGATAAACGCCTTTGCTGACTGTCGCACTTAAGTCTTAAGGCTGGCTGACAGTGACTAACTCAAGTAAATATAATTTTTTGACACTGACACTTACAAACACAAAATTATCTATTCCATGATCTGACAAGAAAAGAAATATATTTATAAAAACATCTACCATCTCGTTCCCAAAACTGGGTTATCCATTCGGATATCGGAAGCTTTCTGAATTAAAATCATACACAATAGTATTTATATAGATTTTTAATGATTCTTCGACATTTTACCGTCGTAATACGTTGATCAATCCATGGTCAATCAATTAATTATCGCTAATCAGTCACAGTCAAGTCAGTCACAGTCTGTGACAGTGATTAATGATATGTCAAAAATGTCTGTATTTGCGTTCATAGCTTGTAATCAACACGATTTGAACAAAAAAATAACAAATCGAATCATTCCAATCTAAAATCTAATTGATTGTTTTACTTTGCTAAATTTCACGTGATTTGAAACATTATTAAACAAAAAGCTATGGGTTCTACTGCAGCAAATTCGTATCACAATAAACATTCTATACCTACTGATATATTGGATGACCTCTGCAGGTTGGTTTACGTTCTTATTTCTTCATAACAAAAACGCAAAATAAACCAAAAATATATCTGCTATTTGTATTAGAATGACTGTGTTTTCTCTCCTAGACACAGTAGGTAGTAACTTATGTAAGCGTGGAATCCATAATGTGTTATTTTAGACATAAAAATGTAGGTATACTTACCATATTACACAATTGTTTACAACTTTGCAGTCGATTCATCATAAATTTGCCGCCTGAAGATCGTGGAAACTTGGTCAGGATATGCTTCCAAATAGAGTTGGCTCATTGGTTCTATTTGGATTACTACTGCACTGATGAGAGCAACAGACTTAATCCTTGTGGCATAAGGGAATTTGCAGCACATATTTTTCAGGTGAGATTAATTAATAAGCAAGTTCTTGACTAGATATTTTCTGAAGAATTATTTTCATATTTTCTTTGGCATTAATTGTTTTTATCCTTTGTTTTAATGCATAACAATGAACACAAAAGTATTTTTATCAGCCATGTCATAGTAAATATTGAAGAGTATGTCAAGTATAACTTTTACTACATGCCATAGCAATATAATACTTTTAATTTACATTAATACACTTGAGAGCAAAGAATTTTTTCAATTAGTCTTCTTTTGTTCCAAGTTTTCATAGAAGATCCATACACAAAGAATACTAAAAACATTTTGAATAAGTTGTATCTTGTTCCTTCCAGCATGTTCCCCAGCTTCGTGAGCATGTGAGCAGTCTAGACGCCGTGCTCGACAACTGGAGAGAGTATAAACAGACTGTGCCCACATACGGTGCTATATTACTCGACACTGACCTTACACATGTACTCCTAGTACAGTCCTACTGGACTAAGGCCTCGTGGGGCTTCCCTAAAGGCAAGGTTAATGAGGATGAAGAGCCATGGAAATGTGCTGTTCGTGAGGTAATTGTATATTTTGTCCCTAAAGCAGGCTAAAAATCTATTAATTTTAATGGAAGCATTGTCAATACTGTGAGACAAGTAAAATTTGATACAATTAAAAAGAGATTTAGCCTTGCAAATGAAATATTAAAACTAGGCTACTTAGCACACCTGATCTCAGGATATAGCTTACATTAATATTTTGTCTAATACATTTTTGTCTATTTCCATTACAGGTACTTGAAGAAACAGGCTTTGATATAAGTAAACTCATTAACAAAAATGAATTCATTGAAGCAATCATTCATGACCAAATCGTCCGTCTATACATTATTGGTCACATTCCAAGAGACACCAAGTTCCAACCACGCACAAGAAATGAAATCAAAGCTTGTGAGTGGTTCCCTCTGGCTGATCTACCCTCAAACAAGAAAGATATGACTCCTAAGGTCAAAATGGGAGTCAGTCCTAATGCATTCTTCATGGTCCTGCCTTTTGTAAAGCGTATGCGTCGCTGGGTCGCCGAAAGGAACCCGAAAGTGTTTACAAATAGTACTCGAAGAACTCGCCACAAATCAATGGGCGATATTGAATCTTCTACAAGCAAGACTAAGCCCAAAACCATCTCACAAGGACTGCAGAATGAGATTCATGAGTACCAACAACAGAATCCTGTTACTAAATTCAAGAATCATAATGGAAACAGCAGTGGTGTGAAAAATGCTAATGGCAATGGCAGTAGAAAGGAAAGGAAGATGGCTAAAAGGCAATTGTTTACTCCTCAGAATACTCAAGCTAACAATGTGTCTCCTAGAAATGAGCCCAGTCCTTCTGAAGTGCAACAGGATGAGGAAGTATGTATGGACTTTGTAGCTCCATCGTGGGCCAATTTCAAATTTGACATGCGAGCAATATTAGATTGCCTTACTTGAAAGATGGCTGATAGATTGGATCTCAAAGGACTTGTTTACTGACTTGTAACTTACTACCTTCTTTGTAATATAGTTACATTATAGAAGAGAATTGTTGTTGTTTTATTATTAAATCTAATTAAGTTATCTAGCTAGGTGTATCCCAATCCATTGTCCATAAAATATTATTTTTTATTCCTACTGTATTTATTCCCACAACACGCAAATGTGTTCCCATTGGTGGGAATATCGGGAATACTCCATAATCTAGGGTAAACTAATTTAAAACAGTAAATAAAACCAATTTTTATTATTATTATGTTCGTTCTCAATACTTTAATATGCCATAATAGTACATTCATAAACTTTTAAAATAACCAAATTAATATCACATCAAAGAATAAGATCTCCGAATATTCTAAAACAAATTATACTCAGTACATAAATAATTTGAGTGTGTCGACAATTAATAATACTTGTACGAGACAAAAATCTATGACAAAAAACAAATTCAATATGGCGATTTACGGCCGCCATATTGGAAATAGACATCGTAGAATAGAAGTAGTAAATGATGAAGATACATATAAGACAAAATTTTGTATAGAATAGTGTAAGGATTATCCAAATTATCTACCAGTCTTACTTAAAATAGTGTATATAGAATCACAAAATAATTTAAAAAATAAAGTAGGTAAAATACACATTTAGAACAAAAAAATGCAAAGATGGAATTTCCTTTCATTCAGAGTTTTCATATACAATTATAAATTGATTTAAAAATTAACAGGTTTTTCATATGTGAAGTGGGTATTCCAACAATTTATACAGCAAATGCTTTGAATTACTATTGAAAAAAAAATATAGATCTTAAAAAAAATATTTTGATTTGAATACATAGTATATGTCTGGATATTTAATTTGATTTTCGGATTACGCTTTTATTCAGTTGATGCTAACACACAACACACGATTAGGTATTTTAACTTGTAGTAAAATAATACTTTCATATTTATTTAAGTGACAAAAATACAATAAAAACTAACATGTGATTACAGGATCTTATTGCCAAAGTTAATAATTAAAATAAATAACAAGCGCTTATTTATTTAAGCATTGTCTTACGGTATCTCTAACATTCATGAGGTGCTGTATCATATCTATTTCAATTTATATCTTATGCTAAACAATTTTTTATTAAAAGATGGCGAATATCCACACATTTCTAAATACGGAATCTCTTATATTTTAGAACAAGATTTTGTCTCCTGTTTATTTATATGCTAAACATAAGTATATACGTATGTGTCAGTCAGTATTTGTTTATTGGTTGTTTATAGTTTAGTTAAGAGGGCAGACGAGTAGATGGATCACGTGATGGTACAGTCAGCATCAAAAGTTTGTAATAGAACGTATATGATATCCGAATTGTGCTTAATTTTGTTGTTGTGACTTTGTGTATGCATTGTATGACATAGAAATTTAAAATTAAAGTAACTTTTTTTAGTTAACTTATTTCGGCACGTCACGAACAAAGTTAACAGGCCCTTACAGTGTAAATGTACGGGAAACCCTATACCAAAGAAATGTGTGGATTACCTCCTAATACAAACACTAATTTAATATCCTAAAATACTAAGTACTCATTTAATTGAATACAACAATAAACTCTTAAATATGATTGACACTTTCCTATACGTTTGATTTTGTTATATTTACAAGTTTCTTAACTTAATACATAATATTGTTTTATAATAATTGTATAAGTAACTAAGACTATCGTTTAAGTAGCTTTTGAAAATTTAACTTTATTGTGATTTAAAGTGTTCTGAATTGATTTTGAATCAAAACTTCAAGCAAACTGTACACATGATTAAATATAGTAAAGAAAACTTTTGTACTTTTATGGGAATGTTTACCTAAGAATAATCTATTTACTTTTCAGTATGTTATATCCAGTTAAAATATTTTAAGTATGAGTAATTATTGTAATAATTTAAAAACAAGGTCACATATTTTTTGTCTATTTTTCATAATTAAATATTTAAGTATTATTACTTAATTATACAATTATTATAAAACAGTTAAGTAATGTTATTAAATATTAAACTACAAAATACATAAATAATAATATAATTTGACTAAAAACAACATCTCGCTCATAGCTAAAGAAGTGTTTGTCTACAATTTTAGGCCTTTACCCAGTAGTATATTGGTATATTTACAAAGGAATTAACTTACTAACATACCTTTTCAGGCATACAATTCTTAAGTAATTATTATCAATGGTAACTTTACTAAGATAATACTCATTACTAAGGCTAAAGTGGCCTGTTACACAGTGTGTGCATTATTATATGTACATTGGCTTACTATAATTATGATGTTAATAATTCACATACATATTTGAAAGTTACGTAAGTCTCATACCCATTACATACTTAACTGATATTAAAATGTAAATACATATAGTAAATGAAAAAATAGCAAAAAATAATTAAACTTTAGGAACAAAGTCGAGTAGCAGCTTTCCATACGAACGTATTCCCTTGTTTCCCTGGATAATGCCTCAAGATGTTTTTTTGTAAAGTGTGGGCCTGCTATAACCATATCTTCGTTTTTCAATATCTTAATAATAAAAAGTATTTGCTATATCTTCTATTAACATATAGAAAAATGAGGGACATGGTTAAAGCAGGCCCATTACATCACTCGAATACGTTTGTATGGAAAGCTGCTACTCGACTATGCTCTTAACAATAAAAAAAGGTTTTGTATGAATTAAGGAATTTGAACAAAAAAAGGAAATGTTGCTTACTGAAATAAAAAATACATCATACATAACTTTGAAAGTTATTAAAATAATAAAAAAATTTAACAATCAATAAAGTGACGTTAAGATAGAATTTTTTGGGTCGCTATACATAAGAGACATGAGCACATTAGTCCTCTCATTCAATAATATACAATCCTTAACTAGAGTCACTACACGCTAGAAAAAACGTTAGATACTGAGCCCATAAAGCACTCATGCGTAAGAGCAGGTACTTGATATCGATAAGATCTTATTAATCGATTTCTGGCAGATGTAGTAGTGTGTTTTAGCAGACAAAAATTGGCGTCATATATTTAGTTAGTAGTACTTATATTGTGAACATTTTGTTGAGTATGCATCTTAAAATCACTTTTTGTTATTGTGCACAATTTCTGAAATCGGAATAAGATCATAATGTTACCTTACTGATATAAGCAAATTATCGATAAGCTGCAAAGCGTTGCACATTCCTATTGTTATCGACATTTATAGCATTACGACTGGTTGATAACGCGGGCACTATAATA
Source organism: Timandra comae (assembly GCA_958496195.1). NCBI lineage: Eukaryota > Metazoa > Arthropoda > Insecta > Lepidoptera > Geometridae > Timandra > Timandra comae. The sequence goes on from OY292371.1 coordinate 5,885,210, forward strand.
TTTAAGACGTCTATCATCTAATTACCTAACCTTAACTAGTGAACAACTTTTGCCAGAATAGTTTTTCAATAGTGAGCACACTATGTGGGTGTCGGGCTGAAGTGTTCCATACAAACACAGTCCCATGTTTCCTCCCTGGATAATGCCTCTAGAGTAAAAAAAAGAGTGTAGATATGCTATGGCCATGTCTATTTTTTTTTTTCAATATTTTAAAAATAAAGATGATATGACATATTTTCTCTCCATACAAAATGAAAAAGTGACATAACTTCTTTATTATTACGATATTGAAAAAAAAGATAGGGTCATGGCCATAGCATATCCACACTTAATGATTTTTTTTTCTCTAGAGGCATTAGCCAGGGAGGAAACACGGGACTAAGTATGTGTTGAAAGCTCCAGCCCGACACCTCTCTTAAGTACATGTGCTCATATTTACAAACATACCTGCATCACATGAGTGAAGAAGGACCAGAGACAAAGATTCCTAAGAACGCGCCAATTTGTTACATATTTTGGAAAATTTATGAGTAAATCTTGAAAATATTTTTTTAAACGTGTTTAGAAGAAAAAATATGACCTATTTATATGATACGTAACAGAATTGTATATTTCTATTTTTTAATGACGTTAAAGAGAAAAAAATTAAGTGTGTGCTGTGGTGGTAATCGGTTGTTTCCAGTGTCGCCGCTTACGCGACAGGCGGCCAGTGATCACACACACATGCTCCATTTGTAAGTAGGTGTAGCTTTCTCTCTGGTCCTTCCTTACTCGTGTGCCTACATTATATTTAGCCTCATTTTTACGTTTAACAGGTCGGGCTAGCGCTAAAACTCGCGGGCGCACGCTTGGCGTGTGTATAATGGAAAACAGTATGAGCAGCGCAGGAGCGTGCGACGGGCACGTGCGGCGGGCGCCTGCCCGTGTTTTGGCGTTAGGCCTTATAATAGAACCTTAACTAAGTTTATAGTATTTTGTTTTGCAGACAATTAATACTGAGCACGAACAGTACTCATATTTACAATCTTACCTACACTATGTATAGCCTCTTTTCTACAATCACGAGGTCTACCATCTAATAATTAAACCTTAACTAGAGGACATCACTGTAAAAGACGGTCATTACTGAGCACATTTAGTACTCATATTTACAAACTTATAATGTACTTGTAAAGCTTGTAGACTACAATTGATACTGAGCACGAACAGTACTCATATTTACAAACTTACCTACACTATGTATAGCCTCTTTCTGGGTCCATATTGGCTCACCTAAAGTTCTTTACCCGAAAATGATTTTCCTAACTATTTGTAGTCCGAATGATCATTCTTCCTAAAAATTTTCATCCTAAAGTTTTAATTCATACTATTTGTAGTGCTCGTGCGTTATATGATATACCTACATGTTATGTAAAAACAAAGTTACGAAAAATTTATGTTTATAATATAGATTATAATAAATAAAAATAAATCTAAACAAAAAAGTTATGACTTTGAATAATAGTATGAACGATGGTTATGTTGAGAAAATATAGGAAAACAAATAAAAGTGTAAAAGATGTTTATTGCTACTGACTTTATGCAGTTAAATGTTTCGGAATTAAAACATTAGTGACAAAGATTTTAGGAGTTGCGATTGTTAGGATAAAAAATGTTAGGAAGAAAATTTTCGGATTTCCAATTATCAGAGTTGAAATTTTAGGTGAACTTTGGCGCACCCCCTCTTTCTACAATCAGAGGTCTACCACCTAATAAAGTTAACATCCCGAATAGACGACCGATACCGAGCACATTAAGTACTCAATACCCATATTTACAAACATACATTATGTTGTCTCGTTTTTACTAACATTTGGGATACGATCTACGTTATTAATATAACCAGAGCACTAACTTTGAATTTTATTGTGTTTATTCAATATGTATTGATTTTGAGAATATTTGAAGAATAAACCTGATGTTGTTTTATTTTAATTGATATTCTGTGTGATTTTGTAAATAATGAAAAGATGTTTTTTATTTAAGACTGCCTTATTAGCCATAATGGCTTAATCTTAGTTTAACAAAATCGGTTATAAAGCTAGTCTTGAATTTGGAATTTATTGATATTAGCGTTTTAGAACTAAAGTTGGTTTAGGTTATCCCAAAAGTAATACAAGAGTATGGGTTTATTTATTAATTGAAACATACCGTCTGTGCTCAAAATAGACTTTACCGACCTATTAATATTTAATTCTAATTGTTACCAGAGAGAGGGACCTTTGTCGCTAATAAGGCATAGGTACTATTAAACAATCATTAAAAATGAGACAACAATAATGAGTACCTTAAACTAAGTTATTATCATATCATTATTATATGTTCAAATATATATTTATAACTAATCCATATTACGTTCCATGATTAAATATCATATTAAAATGCTAATTTACTACAACTTGAAGGAAATTCAAACGTAACGTCTCATATAGAGAACATTTCGCGTATTAATCTCAAAGGCTTCTGGTATTTATTAAATAATTACCAGTGAACAGACTTTTTTTGTTTATAATAAGTATTTATAAAAGAAAAAAATAATTATAAGTATACCAGTTCCAACACTTATTTTGTGACAAATAAAATGTATGCAATAAAGTAGTGTATCAAATATATTTTTTATAACTTCAGAATATAAAAAAATATATTTTTAAAATCATATTGTAACTTGCATCTTTTCTATTTGTTTTTAAGACTGGTAATATAATTATATGTAAATACAAGAAGCCTTTGAAACTTTGACGCTTCTCTTAATTAAAATACATGTTAATTAAAGTTATCATTATATTAAAATGTTTATAAATATATTTATTACTAATCCATATTACTGTCCATGATTAAATATCATATTAAAATGCTAATTTACTACAAATTGAAGGAAATTCAAACATAACGTCTCATTTCGCGTTGTATATCAAAGGCTTCTAGTATTCATTAAATAATTGTTACCAGTAATCAGATATTTTTTGCTTATAAAATTTATAAAACAAAAAAGTAAATATAAGTATACCAGAGAACATTTATTTTGTGACAAATAAAATGTATGCAATAAAGTAGTGTATCAAATATATTTTTTTATAACTTCAGAATATAAAAAAATATATTTTTAAAATCATATTGTAAGTTCCATCTTTTCTATTTGTTTTTAAGACTGGTAATATAATTATATGTAAATACAAAAAGCCTTTGAAACTTTGACGCTTCTCTTAAAATACATGTATACTGTAATCGCGCTATTACTAAAAGTCAATCTCGACTTTTAAAACAAATATACTCAATAAGATAAAAATCTTACATAACTATGTGTGGAGACATTGCAACATTATTATCAATATACATATTACACACACACACACATTCATTCATTCACACATCTCATTCAAAACTTAATTTAAGTAATATAAAAATCATATATATCTAAATTTGTACGAATAACTCCATTTTAAAATTATTTACATTTTGAAAATAATATCTTATAAATACTTATTACTAATGTGATGAGGCGTGTTGTTGTTTTACTTGATAATACGAACATGGTTGTTCTATAAAATCAGTGGTATATTGCTCTCATCACCCTATGACATAATTCACACTTTGTCATTAATTTGTCCCAACTGTTCAGCCCTTCAAACTCCGAAAAGGAATGGTAATGCCTATTCAATACCAATCAGCAGAAAGGAGTTATCAGGCTAAAAGCCAAGAACAAGGATAAAAAACAGAAAAAGCCTTACGTTAACATGATAAAAATAAAATATCATAATAAAAAAATGTTTTTTTTTTTCAACATAAAATTAAATTATTTTAGAAACATACGTGACTGATTGATGATGAACAATAAATTTCGATGTTGCTAATTCGTCAAATAAGTCGGACATGCTAATAAATTACAATTTTCTTAATTTTTATATTAAGTTACATAGTAAGTTTAAATGTAACTTAACGAAAAATAAATGGAAGTATGATAGAGCTATAGAATGAATCTAAAAATGTTTCTAATTGAAATAATATAAAATTAATGGATAATCTATCATAATAAAATAAAAAAACAAGCGTTTGAACGAATATCTATGAACTTCATAAATTAATAAAAAATTGACTACTTCTAACTTTTCCTATCAACTATTCATACTGCTTTGTGTGGCCAACTCTTTAGTATAATGTACATTTCTTAACTCCTAAATATTATTAATAATACATCTTATAAAAATAGTGATATGACTTATGATAGTTATTTAAAAATTGCATACCACATGCAACGAAAACCCTGTCTGTTTCATTTAAAAAATTACTCCCGAGGAATCCCTCAGGAATAATTCCTATCTGAATGAAACTATAAAACACGCTCTAGGTCATCAATTTAAAAAATAAAATATTTTTTACTTCAAACATAAAATTTTCCACCTTTTCTCTGTTGACAACACTCAACACTATTAAATCAGCGGCACTGCATCTTTAAGTCGTGTGCTCAGTGTTACCCAAGACTTTTTTTAAAATAAAGTCAAACAAAAACTACAGAAAAAAAGTTTTATAAGAATTTAAATTTGAATAAATACAGCCATCGAGGCAACAGGGTCTTAATAAACACGTATATCATAAGTTATATTAAACAAACGCGGTCAAACGTTTCGATAATCTAATATTAGGCACTTTAGTGGGTTTAAGTGAACAATTATTAAGCTTAATAAATTTTGTTAATAATACTTTAGAAAAATTCCCAGTTTTTCTGGGAAGAATATAAACATTAGATAGAATTTAATGGCTCGTTAACAAACCGGAATCCTAGAATATCTAAATAAAACTATCCTTAGTCATACATTTAGAATTGCCTACATTCGATTATAATCTAATTTACATATTAATTTATTAAGAAGACAAAAAACATTGTAAATCTATTATTGTTGTGTTACACGTATTTTTGTTTTATAAACATAGTCCATATGTACAAGTCCGTAGACATTAATACAGATATTTAATAATAAAAATATACTCTTTTAAATATTTTAGTTTAGGAACACCGAGCGTAGGGAAGACGAGTTTTTTTTGTGAAAAAGGGAGGCAAACGATCGGATTAGTTACCTGATGGTAAGGAACTTCCGACGCCTGCAACTCAGAAGAGTTACAAGCGCGTTGCCAGGATTTAAAGGACAACAGAATATAACATAAAAAGGGGGAAGGAGGAAGGGGAGGGGATGGGCTCCGGCCCTCTCACTCACCGTACGAAACACAGCAGCTTGCGCCACTACTTCACGCCGATATTCTGTGAGAGTGTGGTACTTCCCCGGTCGAGCTAGCCCGAATTCGAACTGTGATAATCACAGTTGTGCTCTACCACTAGAGATGACTAACTACGGATTTTAATTTGGAAATTAAAGGGTTGTCTTCCTGGATATTAATGTTGCGGACATGTCATAATTCGAAAAAAATGGGATATTCAATTTTGACATTATTAATTTGTAAATTAATGATTGAAATTCTCTTCATTTCGCTACGCTCGATTTGAACCTACCCTAAATACATACACTAAAAGACAACATTATAATTTGATTAAAATATAATGTAATTATTATGATATTATTTACAGTGTCGCATATATTGACACAAAGATTTACCTTAACTATTATTTCATCGTAGTCATCACTCATCACAATATATATACAAATCCTAAAATACGAAAATAAAATCTTATAAGCAAAACATGTTTTTTTTACATTTTTTTTTTTATAGGAAAAAATGGGCAAATAATATCACAAAAAGCCTCAACCTTTAATAATATGAATACTTACTTTTACCTAATTACCACTTATACTACAGTTAATCAACTACTCTTAGAGCTAAAATGTTAGAGAAATACAATAACCATCCCAATGTCGTTTTTTTAGTTTTTTTATAAACTTAAACCAACTTACGAAAGCTAAACATGAATGTTGTACCCTGATCTCAATCCGAGAAGGTAGAAATCGTTTACTAAAACTAAATACGCGAGCGTGGAACGTCGGCAAAAAAAACTATTTACTTTAACCACTAAAATAATTATTTTTGATATTTCCTTGTGTATGTGTGTGTTAGCATCAACCTACTAATTATTATCGATGATAGACAAATTAACATATCCATTATTTATTTTTTATATGTTTTGTGCATAGTACCTATATCAAAACATCAACATAGAATTAATTTACAAATTAAACATATGTAGACAAGAAATAAAATAGGTTATCACGGTCACTTAAAATCTATTTTTATAATTTATTTAAACTTAATTAAATAAAAATTTACATTTCACTAGTTATTTTTATCGTTAGATGTCGTTACAAATTAAAACTAATATCTTTTTAAAAATGACATATAAGTATCACAAAAATAGTTGAAATTGAATAGTATTTTATTGTAATTAAAATAATTAAAACAAATTAATATTTAATTGGTCAAACCAGTAGGAACTAAACCTTTTATAGCCGCATTTGCTAGTAACGACATCTAGCGTTAAATAACTGAAACTTGTCAATATTTACTAAACATATGTGAGTGACCAATTAATATTCAGTGCAACTGCGTTTGGTGTCATTCTAATATTATGATACCTTTTATATTTTAATAAGTACATAGTTAAATTACATTTTATTTTTAGTTAACTTAGTTGTAAAAAATGACTGTAACTGCCACTCACATAAAGAATTGAAACTACAAATGTCAAATACCAAGCTGTCAAATTAGTATGATATTGTATTGTAGAATTAGATTTGTTACTGAAAATTACAACTGTATGAAAATAATATTTAGCTTTAGTTCGAAACTGATCAAACATATCGAAGGAAATTTTGAAATTTGAACAAAGATATGATAAACTAAATGTCCACATTCAACAGTTTAATATTCAATCACACGATCTTAGCGTAATGCAACAAGCATCTCAATGAACATGTTTTTAGAAGTTGATGATCACACCCAAACGATGTGACGTTTATTACAAGATGACGACCAAAACTAACTGTCATAATGACGTTTAACAAAATGACAGCTTCCTTACTCTTCCTTAACGTTCACGAAAGCTTGTTGCATTCGCTTTTTAACTTCCATTTGACAGCTGCATTACTCATATTTGTAACTGATAACGGACAATAAATTATCAAGTTACTCGTCATTGGTGAGTCTCGTGGGTGGATTCCGCTGCTTGCACCTGCGCGAGACTACATACCCGATGCCCGAAAGAGCCAGTAGGACAGGAACTCCGAGACCAATACAGATGATGATGATCACGAATAATGAGAAACTTTCAGTTGGCGGTTTACCATATCCCAGGGTGAAAGACCTAAGATAAAGATAAATTAGGTGTCTCATTTATTATCATCAAATACTATCAATAATGAGGAGTAAGTAGGTAATCACCACGCTTGTCTAATAGGTATTGAGATTGTAAATAACAGCCTCAAACCGCCGAAAGGTTTTAAATAAGGTAGACACAAATATTTTTTTATTCATAATTACTATTTCAATACAAATTAAAACATTTAATATACACATACCAAGAGGTGAAGTTGTGCTGTCTGTAGTACCCGTCACCAGCCAAACCGAATGACACAAACATGTCTTGGACGAGTAGATTTTGTTCGTCACTGTTTCTATAGAACTGCTTCAAAGTACTGTATGGTGGTAGAGAACTCCTGACCGAAAGAAAGGTATTTCATTACAAGAAATATCAGTTTTGAGATCCAATCCTTTTTTATTTCAACATTCTACCAAAATTCTAAAGAATAAAACTGACAGATGTCAATTTAAGTGTCAAATACATTTTCTGTTTCTATTTTATCAACTATCACCAACACTGCCTGATTAACGATACAATATCTACAGAAATGGACTGAGGTAGGCTAATGATGATACTGATAATCTACAGAAGTCCTATAGCTAAAAACCTACCCATTTATCTTACCTGTTAAAGTTAGAGACATGCGCGTTGGTGGAAGATGACACATCTCGTTCTGGTTCAGTGTATGCCACTGGGCGGAACTGGAGGAAACCGCCGGTGTCGTTACGCCAAGAGCGAGGACTCTTTATTTCTATGATCTGTGTAAATGTAAAACATACAATGATTATGATGCCTTCCTGACCGATTTAATTTTATTGAAGTTTCTTTAGAAATAGACAAAGAGGGCGTGGCTTAATCCCATCTCAACCTTCTCCAATGTTCTGAATTGACACCGTCAACATAATCTTCAAAATATCTCAAACACATACCTCAAAAACTCCCGGAGTATGTTCATCATCCAAGCTCTTCCTCATGGTGTAGTTCCAAGAGTCAGTCCAGCTGTCAATACTGACAAGTTCTGTGTGAAGTGCGAATCTAGATGCGTTGAATTCCTTTGATGTTGTGATGTTAACTAAACTCATGTCTAGTAGTGTTGAATTGGCAGTGTGGATTAAATGGGGGAGTTCTCGGCCGTAGTCTTTGTATGGTATTAACTCCAACTAAAATAATACATAAATCCTTTAAAACTCATGGCATATTTCTACTAACTCACTGATAAATTTATCATAAGTTTAAATTTGAACCCTATAGTCATGTAATTAAGACATACTATAATCTGCAACCTTAAAATGCATCCACATTAAACATACAAATTGATTTTGATTAATTTATTATTGTTTTCATAACCTTTGTGTAGTGCACATTCATCTTTTAATAACAATGTATAGTAAAATACTTCCTTTTGTTTTTAAAATACTATTTTATCGCTAATTAATGAGTAAGACAGAACTTGTTGATATATATTTCAATTTCTCCAACTAACAGCGATTTTTGAAAAAATAAAAGTGTTATATTTCAGTTCATATATTTATATGCTTGAGATCTTAAAGACTCTTTTGCAGGCTGCATTAACACAAAAATGAAGTATTTTGTGAACTACAACTACTTACTTAAATAAAGTAAACCTAATAAAAACTAGAGAAAAGAAACAAATTACATCAATACACAAAAATAATATCTGGACAGTTAGATCAAAATTGTTTAAATCTAAAAACGTACCTTTAGAAAGACATCGGCATATCGCCACCCATCCTTATAAGTGCCTTGCATATCAAGCATCGCCTCCTTGTCGTTGAGCATGGAATCCTTACGTTTCCATGACATGTGGTGTAGTGATAGGTGGCGCTGCGGGTAAGCAGGGTCGAAGTGTCCGATGTCATCCAGGTCCTCATATTCGTATATCTACAAAATATTCATACAGTTAAGCTGTATACCTTTTATTTGTATAGGGGTGATGACGAACGGGCCTCGTGATGAAAGATGGCTACCGCCGCTGCTCATGGGAATCTCAGGCACAAGTGCGTTGCGCTCTCTATTCTCGAAATTGAATTTTTTTTCACCACGCCCACTCAAATATTTTTTAAAGTAAGGTTTTGTCCGCCTCAAAGAAGTAAAGATAACTATTTTATTCTCATTAAACACCTATAATAGTCCTTCAAGTTGCATTTCCTTTGCCTGGCATCTGTTGCATAGCAACATCTTAATTTTTCATATGGAAAACTAAACCACACCCATACCTGAATCAAAATGTGTTTAAATTCTTAATTGATGTTAGTTTTCTTTCACATTTAACGAATAATGGCACAGACACGCATATGGAATACTCAAACTATTAACTTACACGTTTAGATTATTTTAACTAAGTCCAAAAAAACACTTGGAACCATGATGAACTAAACCGAGGACGCGTAGTAAAAAACAAAATGGCGGCTTGATACAAAATGGCTGCCATGTTAGCCGAGTCTATTAGGAGATGACGCCCCAATTTAATCGATACAACGTGCGTCATCAACTTGACAAGCCACGCTCTCGAACCATCCCAGTTATATCGAACATAATTTATCTATAAACTGACCTAATAATACAAACCTAATGTATTTATTAGCGTACATTATGCGTAATGCGTAGTTAGAATTTCTAGACACTAGTTAATAGCGATAAGAGAGATCAAAGTCACAATAGGCGTGGCGTAACAAACTATGAGCATCCATTATAATAATGAACCTTAGATGAACGACTGTACCATAAGTAACATTTTTCACCAAACACAAGAAATTAATTTAGATAGTTATCTACTACGCAGTAGATAATTTATCTCACCATTCAACGACAAAGCACCCGAAAATTTTCCTGGTTGTTAACCAAATTTATTGAGATTCAAACTGACCACCTCTCTGGCTATCGGTGCACTGAAAGTATTTTAAATTGAAGTGCACGTGGCGCATCAATCTGCGCAACTTGGATTTATTGATTGGGATGCAATTTATTTAGGTTACCTCGCTGGTCTAGATGCTGGGGTTCAAACGAGATAGAAACACTGGGATGAACAAAGGTGGAAGGTCACCTTGATTTGCTTTAAGTACCTACACTGTTAAAATCAATCCTCAAACCTTGTATTCGACAACTACGCATTAGCAACTAACAATCAAATCTCACCACGCGCCTACTACGTGTCACTTCAATTGTACTAACTTACCTGAGATGAGATGGGAATGATGACGTGGTTTGAAATATAAAAGTAATAAAAATACACTGTTTAAAAAATACTATGGTTCATATTAAAAAGTAAAATATAACTACTATAAACTAGGTCAACCGTTACCCACAAAGTCTAGAACATAATTGGCATGCCCTAAATAACCCGGGCGCGGGGCTGGGCCGCCACCCCTCGGAGAGAGGAACTGAAAGCCGACAGCAGCCGTAAATCAATTTCTTGTTTCGCATTTGCGCAGTACTCACCAACCCACACAATGCCTGAAACGGGGGGAGGGAGGAACACACCGGGTCACGTAGACCCCGCGGTTATTTCAGGAGCGCCAAATTCAAATATTGGACACACCTATTAGGTACTTATATCTTCAATTTACTATCCAAATTTTATTTTTACCACTATGCATTATTGCAGCACTATGAATTGGTAAATTTTGCTTCCGCTCGGGAATATAGTAGATCCAAGACTGATCTCATTTAAGTTATTCAAATACATTTTACATAAAAAAAGGGGAAGGCCTCTAGCACGCCTTGAGGCTGCTAGCTCCCGTTGACGTATTTTAAAGTATAATAAACTGTTTTGAATTGTAAATCTGTTTAGGTAAGGTAGATAGATAGACATTTAGGTCAAACTATCAAATGTTCGTGATAAGCAACTATGTACTTATTAGTAGGGAGAGTTTTCTAGGGAAATATATTCACATCAGGTTTAATTTCAATTTAAAACTATAATTTTGCTTATTATTCACTTTATGAACCATCAGGTACATATTTACATCCGACCTATTATGTGAAGCATAATACATAGCATAATGCTTAAATCCTCGGGATTAAGACAAAAATTCAAATCGATGAAGTTTTTCCTACAAATATCGAATATGTATGTACTACGTAATACGCCTTAATCTATACTAATATTATAAAGAAGTAAAGTTTGTGTGTTTGTTAAATTGTAAAGGGTAATCTCGGGATCTACTGGTGCGATTTCAAAAATTCTTTCACTATTGGAAAGCTACTTTATCCCCGAGTGTCATAGTCTATATTATATTTTAAAAAATCCTCACTAAAACTTCAATAATGTAACTCGAGGTGTAAAAAAATTACCCGAAATATTCTTTATATCGCGTGCGCTGCAAAAACTATTGATGATAGAATAAAATAATGTACTACAACTATGTAGAACACATTATTATCTACATGAAATGTTGCGATGGCATATGTCTAACTATTATAGTTTTGCCACAATAAATGTTATTTAATTTTTAAAATTAATTGATTTGCTGCTGCTAGAAAAACGGTCTTTATTCGTGTCTTGGTATTAATCCTTATGAAAATAAATTGCATATTCAAGATTGCTTCAATACCTTTACATAACTTTTTGAATTATTCAATTCGGACATTCCATTCGAAAGATATCATATCACGAGTTTAAAAAGTAAGTAAAAATTAAAAAATACGTGGATGCCGCGCATCGCTCACCCTACTCAGCGAGCTAGGCAGGCGATAAGCGATGTACTTAGGCGTCATTTTTCGAAAAAATATGGGCCTGGGTATCTATAAAGAAGATTAAATACTTACTAATATTATAAAGAAGTAAGGTTTGTGTGTTTGCCTATTTGTTAAATTGTAAGGGGTGATCTCGGGATCTTCTGAACCAAATTTAAAAATTTATTCACCAATAGAAAGCCTGTTTATCACATTTATTGCTGAGTATCACAGGTTATATAAAAAACGAAAAATAAAAAGGCTTTTACGTGGTAGTCCGTTTTGCAAAGTGAATCGGAGGAAAAACGGTCGAATGAAAGCGTTTCTTACGAACGCTGCCTTAACTATAAAAGATATATTTTTGAGTTATTAATATAATTGCGTTTTCTTCGGGAAATTTTGTTATTACAGAGAAGTTTTGAACAATTAAAATTACCATAACCAAACTAACTTTTCCCGCGACTTGGTCCTCATGGAATTCGTTTATCGCAAATCCCGCAGAAAATGTTTATTCTTTCGGACAGAGATACTTTCGAATTTTGTATTAGCATGCAAATACAAACTATACCTACGTATACTCCTTTTGGCAGTTAGAAATATAACACCCTGTACAAAAAAAGTATTATTAACATTATGCCCAACGAAGTGGGCACGGGTCAGCTAGTAACATATAAGCACATTTTTTTTTTGCGTTTCTTTATATCATTCATCCATTATCCAAATATAGTATGGATTTATTTATTTAGGGCAACTAGCGAATATTACATTGTATGTAAGTAAATCATAAAAGTACTTAAATCTGTTAATTTATGAAAGTACGTACCTATAATTGAATTGTTAAATGTATTTTCTTTAGGTGCTACAAAAAAAGCTTATGGCAAATAGCATTTCTTTTTTATCTCAAAAATATCGAGAATAATTTACTAAAAACAATTACAAATAAATATTACGACGTGCATGCTCTACGACACTTTAAATTGCGTTAGCGCGACTTTTACATTGATTGAACACCATACATTGAATAATGTCCGAGCATGCAGTGTGAATGTGTCGTGAATGGCCGAAACTCGTTTGAAGGGTTATCGACCGGCTTGACGCACACTCATGTGCGCAGTTTAGATTTGTACAAACTTCAAACTAGTCAGTGTTCAAACCGGCTTCAACACAGTACGTTCAATCAATTTCTTTTGAGTTTGAGTTTTATGTGTAATTGAGATTTTTGTTGTAAAAATGACGGATAATCGCAAATTTGTTACTGAATTTATTGAATTATACAAGTCTCTACCCGCATTGTGGAAGATCAAATCAACAGAATACACCGATAGGATACAAAAGAATTACGCATACAAAAAAATGGTCCTAAAATTGAGAGAGGTAAGGAATGTTTTATTTTTGTGTAACCCACCTACCTACTTATAAAACGTAGTACATACCAAACCTACATAAATATGTATTTACGATGAAAGTTGAATAAACTATAAATATATTTTTATAAGTAATTACTAATTACTTATAAAAATCTGCTTTATAATCTAACCATATACAAGTACATAAATATTATAATAAATATCCTTTCTAGATAGAACCTGAGGCAAATAGATATATGGTTACGAGAAAAATCAATTCTTTAAGAACTGTCTACAGGAAAGAACGAAGAAAAGTTGAAGCTTCCATACAATCTGGGGCTGCTGGAGATAATATTTATAAACCATCATGGTGGTTTTATAAACAGTTTGATTTCCTTCATGACGAAGAATTGACCAGAGAATCATTTTCAAATTATGAGGACATCAAGCAACAGGTACGTACCATATACGTACGGTATAAGTTGAATTATGAAACGAGGGATGCTTTTGTAACCTTTGGTGGGTTAGGTTAGCTTATGGTTATGAGTTCGCTGTCAATGTCAACCCATGTTATATTACAAAAACAATGTGATTTATTTCTTTCAATTCTTCTGGTAAGTTTCATATCTGATAACATTTCTTTTTCACAGGATGAAACAATTATGGAAGACTCGGACACAATGTTAGATTTACCTATTTCTCGTTCGTACTCCCAGGCTTCTTCTAATAAATCAGACCCTATATATGTATACCGTGCAACTTCTCCGCTTGAGGTCAAATATTCACCACCTCGAAATTCGAATAAGAGGAAAATGGATGACACTCTGGTTTTAAATGTTAAAAACGACTGTGAATCGTCACAGCTTGACGCTCACGATATTTACGGAAAATATATAGCTTTTAAATTGAGAAGTATGACAAAGGAGCAGCGTATTTTTACAGAGAAACTTATTAACGAAGCAGTTTTTGAAGGAGAATTGGGTACCTTGAATCGTAACTGTTATATTATTAATCCTGCATCTAATTCAATCAACCAGTCTGCGGCAGAAAAGTGAAACTTTACTTTGTTTAAGCACTTACTTGGATACTCATTTGATTTTTTGAGATTATAATGAACATTTTCAATAAACATTTGTTATCTTCATAATAATGCCTATTTTTCATTTCTTAGAACCATGTAAATATGTCCGTGTGTGTTTGTTATTTTTTCAAATCTTGGCAAGTAAAACAGAGGTGAAGCATGCATGCATGTCGTAAGTGTCGTAACACTTTTAACATTTATTTATATTAACCTACGTTGTCCCACTGCTGAGCAAAGGTCTCCCCCATATGTTTCCAGCTTTCTCTTTCTGATGCCACCTGTGGCCAATCGTTTTGGTACGCATCTAGTTCGTCTCGCCACCTTTTTCTGGGCCGACCTCGCGTACGGCGACCATCTGTAGGTAGCCACTGAGTAGCCACCCTAGCCCATCTCTCGGGAGGCATGCGGACAACATGCCCCGCCCAATCCCACTTGAGTTTGGCTGCCTTTCGTGCCACGTCTGCTATGCCTGTTTTTGAACGCAGCGTCGTGTTGCGGACTCTATCAGTCCTCTTCACACCTAGGACGCTACGCTCCATGGCTCTCTGGCAAACCTTGAGTTTGGACCTCTGAGATTCAGTCAGTGACCAGGATTGAGCACCGTAGGTTAGGACGGGCAAGATACACATGTCGATGAGTTTGCGCTTTAGTGACATTGGAAGGTCGCCCTTCATTAGCGTCTTCATAGACCAGTAAATCTTCCAGGCATTTTCAATTCGGCGTTCGATTTCTTTTTCCTGCCTGCACTGGAAAGATACTATCTGGCCTAAGTAGAGATATTCATCGACATAATGTATTACTTGCCCGTCTACTTCAACCCTACGTTTCGTGCTGTTGGTCATTATTTGTGTCTTTGACCTGTTCATCATAAGTCCAACCTCCAGGCTTGCTGTGCTTAGATCTTGAAGCATTTGTTGTAGATCGTGGGCGGTAGGAGCAAAGAGTATGATATCATCGGCGAAGCGCAGGTTGGTCAGCCTTTTGAGTCCTATATCGATACCCTTTGCTTCCCACTGTGCTGCCAGTTTCTTAAATATCTCCTCTAGGGAGCTGGTGAAGAGTTTGGGAGAGAGCGGGTCACCTTGTTTTACGCCTTTTAAGATTTTAAATATGGGACTATTCGATTGAAGTTTGATATTTGCTGTACTATTGCGATATATGATTTTTAAAAGGTCTATGTATGTTTGGTCTATTTGTTGATTGTGTAAGGCTGAAAATATTGAAGTATGTGATATGCTAACATTTAGTATAATCAATATGATACATATCATTTCACCAAATCTCTATCCAGACCGCTGAATTATATTCCGTCACTAACGCAATTTCATATTTCCAACATTCGACGCAATTTATGGGCGGGGCCAATATTTTAGTCGTATCGTATTACTTACTTTACTTCTTTATAATACACACATCAAAAGTGTCTAGGGATCAACATATATTTTTGCAATAACTTTTCTCCTGATTGATATTAATTAAAATTTTCTTTAAGGATTCATCAAATAAAGTGTTTTCGTTTGTCACAGTAACGATAAACCAAGTCACCTTTGCATTAATAAAGAAATTTGCCATTTTCCTAATAAAGGGATTTTTGACATTTGAACCACTAACATTAAAGTTCGAAAAAAAGACTGAAATAACAGTTTTCTTTAAAATTTTATTGGGTAACTTAAACAATTAATAATCCGTGTTTCTACCGCGAACACTAACAACACAAGAACATCGGTTTGGCATACTCAAAATGAGTTCATCCAAATCACGCTGTGGAATGGCCGCCCATGTTCGTTGCAACAACAAAAAAAGGTCTTCTTGCGACTGGATACCCTCCATATTCGGCAGAGCTCTTCTCTGTAGCATATCCCATGCATGCTCAATCGGGTTCAAGTCTGGCGACTGAGCAGGCCAGGGCAGGACATTGATGTTAGCTGCGGCGAGAGTCTGTCTTACAACTCTTGCGGTGTGCGGTCGTGCATTATCATGCATTAACTGAAATAAGGGACCGATTTGCACTTGTAGAGGAACGATGACGTCTGATACAATCGTCTCAGCATAAATTTGAGCGTTGAGGTTGCCTCTGATCCAAATCAACTCAGTTCTTCCGCCGATCCAAATACCCGCCCATACCATGATGGTTCCACCACTATAAGGATGGACTTCCTGGCAGGATTTTAATCGCTGTTGGCGTCCAGGGGTTCTCCAGTGTCGTATACGTCTTGTATCCGGTCTCATACCAAAACGAGACTCATCAGAAAAGCACACGAAACGCCATTGTTCTTCTGCCCAATTTCTGTGTTCAAGAGCCCATTGATATCGAATCCTACGATTGTGTATTGCTATAGGTGGTACCCGTAGCGGTCTTCGGGAATGAAGGTTCACTTCATGCAAGCGGTTTCTGACTGTTTGGTCGCTAATTAAGTTCCCTGAAGAGTGATGAAGCCGCACGGCTAACATCATGGCGGTTATTGTTGGAGCTCTTCGAGTTAAGATTTGAATGTATCGGTCTTGTCTCCGTGTGGTGCAGCGATACCGTCCTCCATGGCGCTCAGCCACGGTACCAGTGCTTCGGTAACGTGTCCAAAGTCGACTGATAACACTCTGACTTGTATTCAGAGCTAAAGCCACAGTACGTTGCCGGGAACCAGCTTCTATCATTCCCACGGCTCTGAGCATTTCTTCCCTGCTTAAATGACGTCGCCGCTCCATAATAACGTTGGTTTTAATCAGTAGTAGGGAAACAGTAGCACTAATAATGTCTTCAATGCGTTGTATGTTTTTATAGGGAAAATATTGACAGCTGATTTTCATCTTTTACTCGAATTTGATTCACAGTTCCTGATTCAAATTATGAAATGCACCAAAAAGGATCCATATAAATTTATAAAATCATAAATTTATTACAAAGCCACATCTCAATCTCAAGAAATCCGCATAAAAATGCTTGATCCCTAGACACTTTTGATGTGTGTATATGTACAACTAGTTGCGCCAAGACGTATTTATTCTTTTCTAACAACGCCCCGCGGTTTCTCACGTGTATTTCCCCCTCGCTTGAGAATTCGGGGATAAAATTATGCTAAAAACATACGCCTTGAATCACTCTATCCATAAAAAGAAACCGCATTAAAATCCGTTGCGTAGTTTTAAAGATACATAGGGGCAGACAGCGGGAAGTGACTTTGTTTAGTGTTTATGCTAAGTAGTGATAGTGATAAAAAAAATGAAACACTAAAACGTTATTAAACTATTCACGAAATGGAAAATTCCATATAAAAAGGATCCATATAAATTTATAAAATCATAAATTTATTACAAAGCCACATCTCAATCTCAAGAAATCCGCATAAAAATGCTTGATCCCTAGACACTTTTGATGTGTGTATTAGTATAGAAGTATAGATAAACTGGATGGTAGTGCCACCGTGCGGAGTTACCTACGTAAATCCAAAACCCGTAGGAAATTTTGAATAAAGAGTATATCCTAAGTGTTATTCCAGACTGTAAAAAATATTTGTACCTTTTTCATCTAAAACGGTTCAGTAGTTTTTACATTAAATAAAAACAAAAATTGTAACATTAATAGATTAGGTAAATTGCTTATAAATGTTCCCAATCCAGTAATACTCATATTAATAAACATTATTAGATATTATTGTTGAATCAGCTTGTTTATGTTGTAAATCATCAATTATACTGCACATGGAATTGATATAACGATAACATTACTCATCCAACATACCTACTTAATTCAGATGATTTGGAGCGAAATTTGATAGCAATGCCAATGTTTACTAAATAACATGTATTTTGAAATTCAAATTAACCTACATTCGGGTAGTTTTGTTGTTAACGTTATAATGGCGAGACTGTTTTAAATACTTATAACTTTATAGAAGAGGTATTATTTTTATTACAAAAGGTAGCAAATGGTACTATGTTAGTACTAAACACTGCAATATGAATTGACAGAATTCAGGAACTGGTCTCGTCATTATAATGTCACATTTTGTTTGTTTAAATGAATCTACACAACCCACTCAACAGAAAACAATCCAATCCAAAACGATGGCGTTGTAATTTTTACAAAAAATACACTAGACGTTACTGTAATGGAACCAAAAATACTTGATGCCAATTGCCTAACATGTTTTGTCGGCGATACAGCTATAGTGAGTGTCTATCGTTCTCCCTCAAATAAAATCCTAACTAACTTTTTTAATACTTTTGAAATACTATTTAACGACATAAAAAAATACAAAAACGTTATCGTGCTCGGTGATCTCAACGTTGATATTAAACCTAAAAATAACTCTGATACAAATTACAATGAATTCATGACCTTTCTTTCAGGCTTGGGTTTATGTCCTGCTCATACAATACCAACTCGCCTTAATAGTTGTCTGGACCATTTATTTCTTAACAACAAACTGTCAACGAAGGTGGCTGTATTATTATCTTCCATTACGGATCATTATCCAGTAGCTTTCTCTATAGAATACCCGAAATCAAGTCATCACTTTAAATTACTTAGTTCGACGCGAAAGAAGGTCAATTATAAAAGTATTTTAGGCCACATTCAGAACTCTGACTTTTCTGATATTCTAGGAACAACTGATCCTAATACAGCTACTGACCTATTAATACTTAAACTACAAAACATTATTCATGCCAACACTCACCTTTTAGCCACTCCTCGAAGATTAAAAATTCTAAAGCCTTGGATTACTCCTGGAATGCTGAGATGTATTCATCATCGAGATAATCTCCATCTAAAACTGAGGGCCTCACCTAATGATTCTACCCGAACTCTCATATATAAAAGGTATAGGAACTTCTGTAATACTATACTAAAAAAACTAAAAGTGGCATACGAAAAACAAGAATTTTCTAAAGCCAAGAATGATCCTAAGGCAACTTGGAGAGTCATTAACAAAATTACTCACAGATATCAACCTACAAGGCCACCTGATGAACTTCTTAAGTTAGATGTAGACCCGCACTTATCTGTATTAAAAGTCAACACTGTTTTCGCCAACACTGGCAAAGATCTAGCAAATAAAATTCCAAATACTACTCCACCATACAGCCTCGCCTCACAGTCTAAAAATCAATCGTCTTCCATGGTACTACATTTAACAGAAAATAAAGAAGTTGACAATATATTAACCTCCCTTCGAAGTGACAGCGCGACCGGTTGGGATGATATTCCAGTATCGTTGCTGAAGTCCGCGCGCCATATTCTAGTTCCAATCATAACCCATATCTGCAACTTATCCATAACCTCTGGGATCTTCCCAAACTCACTAAAAAAAGCCATAGTCTGCCCAATTTTTAAAGCTGGATGTAGATCCAGCATATCTAACTATAGGCCAATAGCAGTACTGTCGTCATTATCAAAAATACTGGAACGAATCCTGAACAGCCGACTTACTAACTTCCTCGACAAATTTAATTTGCTGTCGACACAACAATTTGGGTTTAGACCTGGTTTATCGACTGAGGATGCCGTTATTAGACTAACAAACTCCATTACTAGAAAGCTTGATAACAAATTGAAATGCTATGGAATTTTCTTAGATTTATGTAAAGCTTTCGACACAATATCCATACCGAAGCTTTTACATAAAATGGAATCTCTCGGTATACGCGGCCATGCTCTTGAACTCTACTATAGTTACCTCCAAAATAGAACTCAATGTACCAAAATTGGTAATTACATTAGTGATGAAGTGAACATAAGCTTCGGTGTCCCCCAAGGCAGCATCTTGGGTCCCACATTATTTCTCCTCTACATAAACGAACTATGCGACACGAAGCTCCCTAATAGTGAAATATTTACCTATGCAGATGACACTGTTCTATTGGCCCACGGTCCCAACTGGTGCGTTGCCAAGAAAACTGCTGAATCATCTCTTAGACATATTATAGCATGGCTCTCAGCAAACTTGCTTACCCTAAATTTGGATAAAACCAAAATAGTTAGATTTTCTATAGCAAAAAATAATAAACCGCCTATTTCTAGCTCAGCTATAGTGGCTCATTACTGTGAGGAAAATTCAAGTTCATGTTTGGCAAATTGTAAGGCTCTGGACATGGTTCAACAAATAAAGTACCTAGGTATTTATATTGATGAGGGACTTGACTGGCACTTTCAAATCGATCAACTAGCTAGTAGGGTTAGACGACTGATGTATGTCTTTAAAAATATTCGCCATTCCGCTGACATGGACACTCTAAAAATGACGTACTCAGCTTTGTGCCAGTCGATCCTCTCATACTGTATACCAGCCTGGGGAGGTACACATAAAACATCTTTTATAATACTAGAGCGAGCACAAAGAGCAATACTTAAAATGATGACTTGTAAACCTAGACTCTACCCAACAACTCAACTATACAAAAACTGCCAAGTCCTTTCAGTTAGACAACTTTTTATTTTAAGATCCATTATCAACAAGCACTCTTGTCTGCCATTGAGTCAGCAAAACTTGCACAATCGCCGAGGTAAGCCAGTTTGTCCCAACGTAACATGCCGTACTGCATTCGCGGCTCGACAAACTGAAATCCTCAGTACTAGATTATACAATCTATTAAATAAAAAGCTTAACTTTTACACTCTATCAAAAATAGAATTAAAACACAAGGTTTCAACATGGCTGCAATCACTTACCTACGATGAGACGGAAAAGCTACTTCTATTTTAATCAATATTATTTATGTATAAAATAGATAAAATTAGTATATTGTAATCTTGTACAACATCCAAAATAATCAAGTTTATAAAAATATCATTTACTTAAAGTTGTTATTAATTATATATCTGTTGTTTAAAATGTAAAATCAATTTTGTACTACTAAATATAATATAATTTAATTATAAATAACCAATTAATATATAGGTATCCACTTGCGACCACAAAACTAATTGGTATTTCATATAATCATAACGGAATCAACTGTCTCCTATAGTACAGGTTTACCTAGTTTAGGAGGCAGGGAATCCCCCTTGCATTACAAAAATATACTTGTATAAACTCTCCTACCTATAAGTGTTACATATAAATTTTGTTTTGTAATTATTATCTTTTTGGAAATAAATATATATTATTATTATTATTTATTATTATTAATCATTAGGGTTTCACCGCTTTGATAATACCCAATATTCCTGGATTTTTAATACTGATAACAATAATCTAAACATGACATTGTTCATTAAATTATTGTTAGTGATTAAATAATTATGCTGAAATTTTAATATGAATCTTTAGGGAGAGCATTGTAGGTAGGTATGAATTGTCGAGGATTGCTGTTGATAATAAGGATATAGGAACAGTAGGTATCTATTTTAGTAAAATATTTATCAGCATGTATCAACAAAATTAAATACTTATGTAAATATATTACAGGAATAATAATATTATACTTTTTATCTGCATCATTTTCTGAATGTGAAAGTGTAACAAGCTGTGGGAAGCTGTTCTTACAGGTTGATACTTTCCGTTATGGTATTGTAATGGTAAAATAATAAAAGTCCAGTCCATAAAATTCCAACAGTCTGATATAGATGTGAATTGTGAACAACCACTGGACAGGATGATACTTAATATGTATAAAATTAATAAAGTAGATAAAATAAATTCATTTCACTGCGACTCTCCCTAGTCTGAGCCTGTCAGGTGAAACCTGAAATGATGAATCTGTTAAAATTTTCACTTACCTTATCAATAGCAACAGCAAAACTGTAGTCCGGTTTTTCTGACAGTAGAAACTGCACAGGCACCGTTTTTTCCCATGTTATATTCAGCGCTAAGTTGAGACTGCCTATGACATAGATGACAGTCGGTATGCCTCGAGTGAAGTCCCAAATTTGATGTATAGTGTCCTTAGAACCAATTGCCTGTATGTATACTAGAGTGTTGCTGTCTGTGCACGTCGAACAACCAGGGTTGAGTTTTGATATTATCTAAAAAATATATTTTTATTGAACAATTGATAATTTCCGTTTTTTGATGGTTTTGTTGAAGTGGACAATCTACATTATAAAATATACAGCAGTACATTTCTCAAATACAATTTCTTTGTTCGATCTTCAAAATATATTACAGCAACTATGTAATATATAAAATTAACTGGATAATGCATTAGTTTTATGATCATCCTGCTGTCCACAACAGGGCTTTGTAACACAAGTTAAAACTATCATTTTAAAGAAATATTGTACATATTAGAAACACAATAGTTAAGTATTCTTTTGTTAGTCATTTAACACAGCAATGGTTGCCTGATTAGTTCTATTGTGCTGCCTCTTTGTATTGATGATATTGATTCAGACTAATGTATTATTGGTATTGTTATGTTAATGTATAACTTTCCATCAATTTTATTGGTATTAATCGGAAAATATTGAAACAGTATATAACTACTAAATGCACAACCAAAAATTTTATCATTTACTAGTTTCTGATTATTTTAATGAATGGATGGTTTACATTTATTAAGTTCCACAATGTATACTATTTTTAGTTAAAAAATACTGTTATTGGAAGTAATAATACTGTTATTATAAAAAAAAATGTTCTTGTCAGTAGATAACAGATGTTCCGTCAAAATAAAAGATAATTCTAAAGAAAATTTATCAAAAGCACATAATCACTTTCTTGTATGTACCCATATTGGCCAAAGTCTATTTCTAATTATAATGAATATCTAATACATAAGCCTACCTATAATTTACTGACCTTTCAAAAAGTGGGTAGCTACGCTACAAACAACAAATTTTTAAACATCTACAAAGGTGCGGAGGAATTCCTTTTACACTAAGCATATCAATTTTATAAAACAATGACAGAGATACTGCCTGTACTTATTATAAATAAGCAATAAATTGAATAATTGTTTTTTTTGTAAACAATTATAAATACCTACTATTTTGTAATACTTATTGTGATAAAGTTAATTTTATTGAACCACATATTAAATAACAAAAAATCAATCACTTACTTGTCTATCTTGTCCGTAAACGCAAGTCAGCACAACAAAGAATAATAAGGTCAGCATATTCATTTTTATCACACAAGGAAACATTTTTTTACAAATTTACGTTGTAATGTGTCGTCAGGTCAATAAACAAAAGATAAATGTTGAACTGCACACGTGCGCATCGGTCTCGAGAGCAGACAAACTTACATGATAAGGAAAACATAAATCAAACAAAATATATTAAATTAATTTGCATGGCCTGCTCTCGATTCCCTTCCAGATTTTGCATTATTTTTGCTTTTACTAATTTTGCGTTGCGAAATAACAAATGTCACTTACGTCATGCTATGAAATTCAATGACATTTTTTGTGATTGGTTGAAGTTTAACATTGACGTGTTAGAAAAGGATAGATAAACTAATCTTACGTTAGAACAGAAAGGGATAGCATTTATTTTTCTTGAAATAAAAATGTTTCGTTCGGGAACATAAAGAAAATTGATTTTCTGTTCACTAACCCTCTGCCTACGCAGGGTGGGTGGCTTCTACCCACGCCCCAGGGTGGGCTACCCACGCAGGCAAATTCTATTTGCACGCACGTTGCGTGGGTAGGTAGGTAGGTGGACGGTTCAATCAAATGTTTTTCAAACATAAGTACTTACTTACTTTCTTTTTACAATCCTCATACTTTAGAATAAATTTGCCTTGAAACAACTGAGTTGCTCGCCCTGATTCAATTTTCTTGTGTATGACCCTAAATATTTTATATTAAATGAACCCACACAAACCTCATCAGTTATCCTGACATCAACGAAACCACTAAACATGAAATAACAAAACCAATCGAGTGTAGTCGTTCTCAAGTTATGGCGTGACGTGACCAACACAGGGAAATAAATAAGGACTCATTTTTATTTTAAAAGTCTACATAAACCCCCAAAAAGTATATAATTACTGATTGATTATATTTCACTAGCTGTGCCCCGCATAGTTCGTGAGAATTTCGAGATAAAATCTACATTCCCCGGACCATAAGCTACCCCTGTACCAAATTTCAAGTCAATCGGTTCAGCAGTTTAGCCGTGACCAAGACAAAAAGTGATTCATTTTTATATATAGAAACTAGCTCTGCTCCGCGGTTTCACACGCGTAGTTCCCGTTCCCGTGGGAATTTCGGGATGAAAAATGGATGTTGGCCGATTCTCAGACCTACTGAATATGCTCACAAAATTTTATGAGAATCGGTCAAGCCGTTTCGGAGGAGTATGGCAACGAAAACTGTGACACGAGAATTTTATATATTAGAGAAGATAATATTCTTTATACTTAAGTAGGTAATTAAATAAAACCAATTACTAAAATATAAATACAATTTATTTACATAATCTGGTCATCTGTATTAGGTTTTTTTATTTGTTCATCTTCACTGGGCGGTGAATGTTGTCGTTTTTTCTTTTTGACGTTCTTATTTTGATTTTTAAGCGACTTTGAGTTGTGGTTATCTGGACCGCTGTAAAAAAACAATTAAAAATAAATGAGTATAGCAAAATGTATAAATGAATATTTTACTATTTTTAGTTTGTAATTTAAAACTTACTTGACCGAAGCCCTAGCGCCTGGTCCCCAATGTGGTGTAGGATTGTACTGGAATCTTAGGACCCCATCACGCCTACTTAGCGGATTAGCATCCATTCGCTCAGTCAAATCCACATTGTTTTTTATTTCTTGTGACAGAATAAATCGAGCTACTGCATCTGCTTCAATTCTGAAAGAAAGAAATATATTTTAAAAGCATTTACTTAAAAACAACGTTGTATTTTCGATTGATGAATGGGTTACTTATACTTGATATTCAGTGCATCCTTGTTAAAAAAAAATGTTGCGGTAATTTACACAAGTGCTACTCAGTTTTATTGTGTTATTTTATCATACATATAAGAGTCCTCATTTTATTAAGTAAGTATACATATATGTAGTAAGTCATTCATATATTCCTTAAAATAGTTATTTATGGTACAAGCGAGGTAAGTTGGTGATTACTCCCGAGGCGCTATTGAGGCCCGAGCCGTCAGGCCAGGGTCTGAAGATAGCCGAGGTAGTAATCACCAATACACGCGTGTACCATACAACGTTTTTCAACACACTTGCGAAGAAATTAATAATAAAATATCATTTTTCGCTGATAACAAAACAGTTTTTTTTATTCGCGCGCATCCAACACAACAATGGTGATCGGCCATAGATTAATAGAATATACCTATGAAAAAAAAATCGTATGAATGAATGAATGGAATCGACCATAGACCTACCGAAAGTAAGGCAACATAGTTGAAGTTTGTTTTTAAAATGTATGGACACGATTTTTTTTGGTATCGAAACTTTTTTAAAACTAAACAATTTAAAAAAAAAATCTATAACTCACTAGTGAATCAAGCGGGTCATTATTCAACTGTTTTTGCACAAATAAGAGCCCCTTTATGAGCAAGTGTGTTGAAAAAATATTTAAAATGTATTCATACTTATTTGGCTTAACAGGATGTGCTTTCTCCCATGTCCTGATGATGTCCCAAATTAGTTGCGGTGGCGCCGCTGTCTTTACTGACATCTTAGATGCATGTGAGTACGACACTTTGTAACCAGCATTTAGAATTGCTGACCTGTTGAAAAGAAAATTATTATTAAAAATTTTATATAGAAATCAAAATCAACTCAATTAAGCCAAAAACAGACGCAGACGAAGGGACCAACACGGCTGGATACAGCGAAACCATAAGGGTTCTTTAATAGGGCTATGGAACCCGATTTAAAAAAGATATAACTATAATTTACGAAATAGAATATAAATAATACAAAAAACCGATTATACAGTATAAGTACCTCATTATAAGCATTTTCATTGGCTCCAAATGGACTCTTCCAAGCAGTTTATCCATTGTGTAATACAGTGGCACATCTTGGAGTTCTTCTCTGACCATAGACAATATACCAATTATCCTCTTAGATGTACCAAATAGGTCTGGGTTGTGTTCAACATGGGATAACACTTTGGAGACAAATGACTCGTCATGGATTGGTGCTGACCAGATGGGTCCTCCTAGCTGGAAAAAAGTAATAGGAAATATAAACAGTTTAGGATTGGTTAGGTTAGCAATACAGGAGTAGTTTTGTTAAACCAAGTAATTATTTAACCCACAAAAGCAAATTATGGAGGTTATACCCTCTTTTTTCATTTGAAAGTTTTTTATTCACCCCAATTTCAGGGAAAAATCTCTTCAAATATAATCGAATTAAAACAATACTAACATGATGCCTCTGATTGCAATTAACGCAGTATTCTCCAACAGGTGGCGCGGTTGGTAAGTATGCTTTCATTTGTGATGGGTTTTTTTCAACAGGGTTCGGTTTGAACCCGCCCAGCGGTTGTAGGGTTATGTTGTCGCAACCAGTGCATTGGTATACCATGGATAGTTTGCTGGAAATAATAAGAGCTGAATTAGAAAAAAACACTTTATAGCTTCCTCAAATGACAGGCTAATCAATTTAATTTTGGAATCAGACCAGTAATAAATGTGATTAATGCATTTAATCAATCTCTCTCTTTATGCTATCCTTGTTTATCCTACAGTATTCTGACACACTCGCACTATGGGTGCATTCACAAATTCTTTAATTTTGAGGCCAAAATAAGGTTGCGTTCGTGAACAGACATAATATGTCTGCCTGCCAGTTGAAGGGTTATAATTATTATTTATGTAAAAAAATTGGTAAAAAATACATTTACTCAAGCAACCATAAACAATTAAGAAAATAAAATGTTATTTGCAATAAAAACTGACTTTATTGAATACTATGTTAATACCTTGTTGTTTTCTTGCAGTGTATCGCCCCTGAATATACTTTAACAAATACCCTTATGTAGAAATCAGCTGATATGCTTAATAATGGTACAATGTACCTGCTGTACCTATTTGCATGTGATTCTATGCATTGTAACATTATTCTTAGAGCCTGAAACAAATTTTACAATAAAATAAGTACCTATATTGTAACAAAAATATTTAAAACTAAAATTCCTAATTAAAAAATAAACTGTATCCAAGCTTTGCTCTGCAGCTTTGGTAGTAATTAATTTATTTTAAAATTGTACCATAGTTCTATAAACAAGACTTAAAAACTGTGGATTGAAAGATATTCCTAAGAAAGAATACAATGCATGTCTCATATCTTCATGTCATATTATTTTTTACATTAAATTATATACTTAAGATCTCTAACTGATCTCAAACTTACCATCTCATGGCAACACTTAGTTTTTAAGCTGACCGCCCCATATTTACTATAACAAGTCTCTGGTGAGTTTCCCGCCAATACGGCCATGTCTGTTGCAGTAATGAGCAGTAGACCACCATCTTGTACACTTTGTACAGCGGAGTCAAGGAATATAGATGGACAACCATAGGGATCTAGATCTATGGCAGAGAACCTTGTTGTTGGATGTTTGTGTTTGTACATTACCATACTGAAAATAGAGAAAAAACAAATGGTTGTAGAAAGAAGATTGATTCATTAATAAATATGAGTAGAGCAGAGAATGCTACACTTTGAAATAAAATTACTTGAACATGAAAAATATATGTCAAAATTACTAATTCTAACTGGGAATTTAATGTAGTTGCAAAGAGGTGTACTTGCATCTCTTTAGAATTAGATTACATAGCTTATAAGTCTGAGCACTATAATATATCCTGTGCATCTGACCGCTTCCGTAAATGGACATAGCTTAATCATAAACTCAAATCAAATAGGCTTTTGCACAATAATTGTAACACCAATCAATTTATAACAATATAGGAATACTGTGTTCCCATATTGTTGCCTATGTCACACACTGATAAATAGGTTTCCCATTCGTGAAAGAATTTTGAAATCGGTTCAGTAGTTTCAGAGCCTATTTGTTACAAAAATCAAATCCTCTTTATAATATTAGTGTAGATATAGAAAATTTAAATGTAAATCCTTACCAAGCATCATCATGGCTAGTTTCAATAAGTTTTTCTACTCCATTGTGCACAATATTAGACTGGATTGTCTCAACAGCACTCAAGGAGAGATCGTTGGCAACAATCTTGGTAACATTTGGTACTTCCTTGGCATATCTGATGCTGCGTAAACCAGTAGCTGATAATGCTTCTAGAATTGTAACTTCAATCTGAAAATAGATGTATTTTTTACTTTTAAATTAATATTGATATTATATGCTTTTTAAATAAAACCTATTTTGCAATTAACAGGAATATTCTTCTCTTAGGATCATTTTTTGTTGACCTAGATGACTAGAAAGGATTAAATTGTTTGTATGTTATAATATTTATTTACAACTTACAGGTTGTTCTTCATCACCTACAACATCTTCTGCTATTTCCTCTTTTTTCTTAGACCTCTTTTGAGCACGAGCAAGTTTCTCAGTTTTATAGTCTTCAGTGAACACACTCAAAACTGCTATACTTAGGTCTCTGTTAAACTCCTGAACCGGGTTATAGAACACTTTATCAGTTTTAAGGTGTATTTCAGCTTGACCTTCTTTTATGAATTTAGCATCTGTTGACGTCTCCATTTTCATCATCTACAAGAAAAATAAAATTAAAAAGTATGTAATTATGTGTGTCTACTTGGTTCCATATTTTGAAAAGTTCATATTATTTGAATTACTTTATACCTGTTGATGACGTATACCATTAAAAAGATGTCGTGTTACTCTTAAAAACATAAAATGTTAACTTAAGCTTAATTTAAAACACAATAATATTTTCTGTAAATTAAAATAACCTCAAAATATTTTTTTTTAACTGAATGACACTTGGTCACTCGCTGTCAGCTCAGCTGTCACTCCTACATATGACACATTGACATATGATATTATATGACATGCCTTGCGGCACAGAATAATTAATAGTAGTAGTTCAGAAGAGAATATATAAATAATATTAATAGCCACTCTGGCTACAACCCAATAAAGTTCAAATCAAGGGCGGATCCAGCTTTCGCGCCAGGAGGGGGTCACATAGTCGTGGTCAAGTAGTAAGAACTTATAATTTAGTTTTGATAACAATATACCAGGTGTTTGGAAGAGAATTAACCAAATGTGGTGGGCGTGTACCTATGCCTATTTGGGAGATACAACCAACCAACAATTTTCTAGTTGTTAAAATTAAAAAAATATCGCCAAAATTGTAATTTTTTAATATTTTTTTCCAAATTGCGACCTTTTATCGTTTGCTTTTTGATTTCTTAATTGATTATATGGTCTCAGATATCTCCTGGTCTGCTCACAGCATTTTCGGTCAATTTATCTACCCCTACAATTTCTAAATAATTTGTTATGACCACTTAACGCTAGTAAAATGAAAAAAAGAAATCTTATAGGGGATCTTTCAACTCAATTAAAAATACTAAGCGGAACCGAGAATTTAAAAACATATCTGTTTATTCCTTATTTCATCGGTATACTACATGTATTACAAAAAAAAAGGTAGCACTCCGGGAGTGCCGGCAGAAGTGAAAACTTCAATATTAACGTTGTGTTTAATTATAAGTATAAAAGTACTATCATTTATGAGGTAGAATACAATGTTTGTTTCTTACTTCAGTTATCATAAACGTCACGTGATGCTGATCTTATTACGCTTTTTCGATCAGCATCACGTGACCCTGACGCGAGTTTGAAAGTTTTTACCCATACAAAAAAAGTGCTCAGCGCCACTAAAGAAGTTTTCACTTCAAAAACTTGTTAAAAATTTTGGTGCAAAGTGAAAATAGAAGAAAAATAATAGGATTATGTTAAAAACAAATTCCAAGTTTGGCTTAAATACGCCACAGTATGAATAAATTTCGATTTTCCTGAGTCTTCTGAAGATACTGAGATGCTGTAGTGACTTTATTAGAAAATCTTTAGTCTTAAAACAAGTACAATGGTCTATCTCAATGACAGGACCATATTGCTCCTAAATCAAGATTTCGCTCTAGCAATCGCTTAAAGGGTTAAGAATACATCCAGTGGTGTGGCACACGCGTCTGGTGGGATGCTATACCATTTACAGCCTTTTTTTCATTATTTTTACTGTGCTGGCGAAAGGTTCTACCTCCATTACGTACTAAAAGAGAAGAGATTCATGAATTATTTGTTTATTTGATGATTCGAAATCATTCTGCAGCACGGAAGTCTGCACTACAACATCTCACTAACATCATCGGCAATCGTTACGGGTAATTAGAGCCCTCAAAAGTCTACCATTTGGTTTAACCAAAAAATGTCGTATAGCCCTCTATTGTGAAGGTCTAAGGTCTTCACGTAAAATACTGACATTCCGCCATATATGGGTAAACTGAAAACCAACCCCAAATAAATATGGAATAAAGGTTCGGAAAAGAAAAAAAAGAAGTGTGACCAATTCTAACAAATTATTTAGACCTTCCAAGGGTCTGAAAATGCTGTAAGCAGACCAGGTCATATCTGAGACCATAGCCAATCAAAAAATTTGGAAACCAGCTCAAAAAAGCTATAGGGATAAATAGACGCAATTTCGAAAAAAAATGTCAATTCTGGCGATATTTTTTTAATTTTACCAACAAGGAAATTTTTGGCCGAAGTGTATCTCCCAAATAGGCCCAGGTACACGCTTACCACGTTTTTCTACCAAACAACTGGTATACTTATTGTAATCAATAGTTATTTGTTATACAAGAGTGCAAAGTTGCTTTTTAACCGGGGCTCCAGTTGAGGACCGAGCCAGCGAAGGATCCTAAAATTGAATCACGAGCGCAGCGAGGGATTAGACACCTAAGTCCTGGAACCTGCTCAGGGGGGGGGGGGGGGGTCATGACCCCCACGACCCACCCCCTGGATCCACCGGTGGTTCAAATAACATAGCACGCCGTTGACTGCTGTTATATTACTGTTTATATTCACCTACAAGTTGCCTATAAAGTATAAATTATAAAAGAGCAGTCATTTATGTTTGAAAAATAAAATTACAAAAAAATTATACTCTCCCTCCCCATTGTCTGAAAAAAATAAAACCTTTCTTTGGGACCTCCTTGGACAGGACTATGACAGAACAAATATGTTACCAAATACGTCAACTTCAATTTTAAAAGACTTTGAAGTTACAATAAACATGCAATAAACAGACAGACAGACAGCGACAGCTGCTGAGCTGAGTTGAAAGTTGTGTGAAGCAGTGAAGAATCTGGAAATTATTCGAAAAATAACCTATTTTACGCACTGATATCAATTTTTTCTCAAAAATAATAAATGAAACTTATTAAATATCTTATTTGAATAATAGATTACATTGAATAGGAGCCATGCATACTGCCAATTTGTTGTTTAGAAACAGTTTTCTGAATTCAAAACTTAATTCTTCTGCCCGTGTTGTACGAAGTGTTACCAAAGTTGCATCACACAATAAACCGGCACAAAAGTTGTATTACAATGCGAATAGCTCAAGGAATGCTAGGATCTTGTCTAATGCAAATAACTGGATGCTTGCGAGGCCGAATATTACGAGTGTAAGACTGTTTTCTACTGGTAATAAAAATGATCCCGAAGAAGATCCTGAGATCAAGGATGATACCCCGATCTTCAGCAATCATCTACCAGCGACAGTAGCTGTTCCCGAAGTGTGGCCACAAGTTCCCGTCATTGCTATCAACAGAAATCCCGTCTTTCCTAGATTTATTAAATTGATTGAGGTAACTATAGAAAATTCTTATCTTAACTATAAAATTATTAAGTACACCATAAAAAAATCATTAACTGATATCTAGACTATATTCTTTTTTAACTATATTTGTTATTTTAAAATCTGTTACAATTATTATAATTCTCATTAAAAACATCCTCAAAATTGTTTTTAGATATCAAACCCAGCACTCATAGACCTGATTCGTCGCAAAGTTAAACTGAACCAGCCATATGTCGGTATATTTCTACGTAAGAAAGAGGATGACAAGTCAGATATTGTATCTAACTTAGACGATGTTCATCAAGTGGGTGTGTTTGCACAAATTCATGAGATGCAGGACATGGATTTTAAGTTAAGATTGGTTGTGATGGCTCATCGGAGGATAAAGATTACTGGACAGTTTATTGAAGATGAAATTGAGACTGGACCTGCTGGTAAGTTAATATAAATACCTCTAGTAAGAGATTTCTACAGTTATAGTGAAAGTTTTCTTAGATTTGTTAAGTTTTTCTATGAAATTCGAAAGTTTTTTTATATTTCTTACAGATTTCTAAAGTTTAAAAGATGTTATCAAACTTTAGTAATCTCTCTCATCTTGAAATGATGGTGTTTGACTTGGTAGAGTCACAATTTAAAAAAAAAATATTTGGTTCTAACACTTGTTATTGGTACAGTTAAAAATTATGATTCTAAGTAAAGCACCTTCAGTAATAAAACATCTGTGCTTCTATCATACAATAATAAATAAATTTAATTGGCTACTAACACCTCATAAACCTCCTTTTGAAATCAACTATACAAACAACTTCATTCCTGAAATTGAACTATTTATTCAATTTCAGAAATGAAGTTGAAATTTCCGTTATTTAACGTCGAACTTGACGTTACCCGTGAAGAGACAGATGCGGAGAGGAGAAGACGGAAATACAGGAACACAAGACGGCAGAAGGCAGAGCCCAAAGACGAAGAGAAGGAGGCAAAGAAACCTCCGCCCGACCAGGTCCTGATGGCCAAAGTGGAAAATGTAATGCATGAGAAGTTCCAGCAGACTGAAGAAGTAAAAGCACTGACACAGGAGGTCATTAAGACTATTAGAGATATCATCAACTTGAATCCTTTGTATAGGTATGTTCTTTTCATGTTTAAGGTAAAAAAGTTGATGTGATTTAGTCAGTGCAGGGCAAAATCATGACAAATCAGTGACTGTGTAGCAAGATTTTGGGTAGACCAATCTAACAAAATATTCTTTCTTCCATTAATGCAATTTAAACTATTTTAAATAGTGTTAAATTGTCTATTAACTATTCCAAATAGTTTATTTAAACTATTTTAAATAGTGTTAAATTGTCATTGATATTGTAATTGGTGTCATGTCTCTGTCTGTTTTTCTCTCACTAATGATATTGGTGGAGACCTTTACCCAGCAGAGGGACGATGTGGGTTGAAAAAACAAAATGATATTAGTAAAAAGAGAAGAGGTGCTTTTAAAAAAATACTGATGTTGAATATTTACTTATATTTTAATAATTAGTAAATAAATATCGCACAGGGAATCTCTCCACCACATGCTAGCACAAGGCCAACGCGTCGTTGACAACCCGGTGTACTTGAGCGATCTCGGCGCCGCGCTCACCGGCGCAGAACCCGCTGAACTACAGGCTATATTGGAGGAAATGGATGTGAGTTTTATCAATTGACTTTCTGTTATAAGATAAGACTACCAATGGCACAGCATACACGAAAGGATCCAAGTAAGAAGGTCTACCAAATTAAAAGTACATTTATACAAGATTAAGCTATATTTTGTATGATTAAGCTATATTTTGTATTATTATGTTTTGGACTTCAAATCATATTTCGTCTTTTTCGGCTTCTTATTTTGCGATTTTGCTAAACTTATTACTGGTAAATAGTAAATACATTAGTAACAATATCTCTTTGTAGCACATATTCTTAAAAATATGTATATTTCGCCTATTCAGACAGTAATAGGCATGAACCGAAAAATTACATAGATGTAAAACAATAATCTTATTTTCAGATACCAAAACGACTGATGATGTCACTCTCTTTACTGAAGAAAGAGTATGAACTATCGAAACTGCAACAAAAGATTGGCAAAGAAGTGGAAGAGAAGGTTAAACAGCAGCACAGGAAATACATTCTGCATGAACAATTGAAGGTATGATTATAATTAAAATTATGTTACACTATGCCCCGCGGTTTTACCCGCGTGAATCCCAATCCCATGGGAATTTCGGGATAATAAAAAGTATCCTATGTGTTATTTCAAGTTATAAGGAATGTCTGTACCAAATTGAATTGAATACAGTAGTTTTTGCGTGACAGAGTAACAAACATACAAACTTTCGCATTTATGATATTAGTAGTATTATGTCTTAGCAAAGTAGACAGATCCTATCCTACAAGTTTTATTTTACAAGTGTACACTATCTTTCTCCCTCCCTTCACCCCTTTGATGTATCTACGTATTTACTATTTTTTGCATGGCATTGTTTTACCTATGAATCTTATTAACAGGTAATAAAGAAAGAGCTGGGTCTTGAAAAAGACGACAAGGATGCCATAGGTGATAAGTTTCGCGAACGCCTTGCAGACAAGAAGGTACCACAAGCAGTTCAGACTGTCATTGATGAGGAGCTCAACAAGCTAAACTTCTTGGAGAGCCACAGTTCAGAATTTAAGTAAGTTCTAATACAGATAAGTACAGATATTTAGGTTGAGGAGAGCACTCCTATACTCAACTATACTCCTGTATTCAAACTTAGCCAAGTTTGAGTACATTTATACACATGTGATGTCATGAGCCACTTTCAAAAACGTGTCTAATTGTTTTTAACAATGTACCTGATGGACAAAGAATAATAAATAGTCATCGTCCCTCTTTTCTGTATGGAGTTGCAATCTTGTTCAAGTTAATAATTCTGCATTTTTATTTATAGTTAACATTTTTTTCCAAATGTTTTTTTTCTTTTCTTCCAGTGTTACCCGCTGCTATCTAGACTGGCTAACCTCCTTACCATGGGGGTTAACATCTGAAGAGAATTTAAAATTAGAAGATGCTCAAGTCATATTAGATGAAGACCACTATGGAATGGAGGACATCAAAAAGAGAATACTCGAGTTTATAGCGGTGTCACAACTGAAGGGCTCTACACAAGGAAAGATATTGTGCTTCCATGGACCGCCTGGGGTGGGGAAGACTAGTATAGGTGAGGATATACATTATTTCACGTATGTTTAGCAGTGAATATCAAATCGCCGTAGATGTCAATTTGGGAAGGTATATCCAGGCGATCATTTGGTGTTACATGCGACTAACGCAACTTTGTTTTATGAATAACACATTACTTTTTAATTTATAGAAAAACATACAGCTATCGTAAATGACTGTGCTATTTATATTAATCGTGCAGTTAGTTTTATGAGTTGTTTTTATTACAAAAGTTAAAAATACTTCAAATTATGTAAAATTTTATTGACATCCTACATCGTACAATGATAATATATGAAACAGTTGATCATAGACAAAAAGATTAGGAAGGACCTTAATTTAACCACCGCAAATAATCGTTTTGTACTTACAAATTTTAAATTACGCACGAACATAAATAATAATTATGTAATGTATTACAATATGAGCCTAGAATAATATTGAGTTAGTTACAATATCGGTACCTATTTTTTTGTAATTTTTAATTTTTAAATTTTCCACTAAATCTTAAATATTGTTTTCAGCCCGTTCAATAGCCCGCGCTCTGAACCGTCAGTACTTTAGATTCAGTGTGGGCGGTATGACCGACGTGGCAGAAATCAAGGGTCACAGGCGAACGTACGTCGGAGCCATGCCCGGGAAAATAGTACAGTGTTTGAAGAAAACTAACACGGAAAACCCATTGGTGTTAATTGATGAGGTCGACAAGATTGGCAAGTGAGTCAAATTGTAATTGTTTATATGATTGGACAGTTTTTGTTAGGGAGCTTTCGGATGTAAAGTTTCTGATTTTATCGTAAAATTGTGGCAATATAAAGTTGAAGATTCTACGTTTGATTGGTGGCATGCGCTAATCTCAAGAACTACTGATTTGAACAAGGGTATTTTAACCAATTATTTAGGGTGGCTGCTACTAATAATAGAAGCGTAGTAGTATGTTATATACCTAATAAACGCAAATGACAAAGTAGTAGGGAAACAGATTTTTTTTTATTAAAAAAAAACATTTTTTATGTGTAAAGACTGTTAAATTGCGAAAAATTCTCAATATTTTCTACTATCCAGAGGTGTCCACGGCGACCCAGCGTCAGCGTTACTAGAGCTGTTAGACCCGGAACAGAACGCCAACTTCCTCGACCACTACCTCGACGTGCCCGTGGACTTGTCAAGAGTGCTCTTCATCTGTACCGCCAATGTGGTCGAAATGATACCCGAGCCGCTCAGGGACAGGATGGAACTTATTGATATGTCAGGTGAGGAGGGATGAATAACCCTAAGTTGTTATCACTTATTAGAAACACATGCACTATCACCCGATCGGGGATTCTAGTATTCCTAGCTATAGATGTTCCATGCCGTTTTTATACGTTCACTCATATATCCACCTTTTTTTTAACGCGGTGAAAATGCATAGAACTGCCGTGAGCCGATATTGGGAAGACCCCCGGGGCATGTAGTGCTCTCCCAGCCAGAAGGGACTCATATATCCACCTAGCTAGACCAAGATGAACATTTGTAGATCATATTAATATTTACCTTGCAATAGAAATTAATTCGCAGCCCTTTATTGGGCAGTCCAGTGAGCCAGTTTGGTCGTTAATTACACTTTGATGCTGTAAGAGTAAAAAAAA
The DNA here is from genome assembly GCA_958496195.1 of Timandra comae. Lineage (NCBI taxonomy): Eukaryota > Metazoa > Arthropoda > Insecta > Lepidoptera > Geometridae > Timandra > Timandra comae. Next base: position 5,922,262 of record OY292371.1, read on the forward strand.
GTCACCTAAGTAAACCATTATGGATGCAATCAATATTATGAGTTTGAGTTTTTAAATACACACCTAACTAAACTTGTGTAAAAATTTTAGGTTACATAGCAGAAGAGAAGTTAGCGATAGCCCAACAGTACTTGGTTCCGACTGCGCGTACCAACTGCGGGCTGAGTGCGGAACAACTAGAGCTAACATCCGAATCACTACACGCACTAATCAAGTCTTATTGTCGGGAGTCTGGAGTCAGGAATCTCCAGAAGCATATTGAAAAGGTAACATTAGTGCTCTTTAATTACTTGTTACTTGTAGCCGGGCTCTTCTCCGCAACTAGACATCATAGTTGCGTTCATTTTGCGTGCGGTTGTCTTTAATTATAGCTAGATCTGTATTCAAATTAATGTATTGTTTACTTACAAGAAAATATATTATACAGTTAGTGATCTTTCATGATTTTCGAATAGCAAATATTTGTAACTTTTAGCTCTATATTTTATTTCCTATCAATATTCTTTGTAGCTCAACTCATCAGTATAAATCGATTTGAAAGTTTGACCACTTATTCAATTTCCTTGAGGTCAAACTAAGTGATATTTTGTAATATAAACAGATCGCCCGCAAAGTAGCGTACAAGATAGTGAAACAAGAGACTGACAAGCTGACGGTGACCGACTCCAACCTGTCTGAACTCGTGGGCAAACCGACGTTCAAACACGACCGCATGTATGAAATAACACCGCCTGGAGTTATTATGGGACTCGCTTGGACTGCTATGGGTAAATATTTAAATCTTTCTTAATGCAAAAAGAAATCTCTTAACTGCATTTCAATAACCTTTGAATAAAATTGAAATAAAGAGGTAAACTATTTTTAAGTACCTATAATCTGAATGTAATCGGTTGACTTATCACACGTTTTAATCGTCGCAATTTTTATAAAATCTCAAGTTGTATTTGTTTTGTAAAAAACCTCAATTGTGCCTTCTGTCTAAATAAGACATCCACCTGAACAAGAAAGTACATACTTTATAATAGTAACCTATGTATTATTAACCATCCAGGCGGCAGCACCCTGTACATAGAGTCAGCCCTCCGCCACACTCGACCGGCCGACAAGGACAAGTCGGGCGGCAGTCTGGAGCTCACCGGCCACCTCGGGGACGTGATGAAGGAGTCCGCGAGGATAGCGCTCACCGTCGCACGGAACTACCTCGCCAAATACCAGCCCGATAACCAGTTTCTCAATAACAGGTATGTATAATGTAACATACAAACAACCTATGGTTATTTTTTTTTTAATTCTCGATATTATTATTATATTAGCCATTGCTGTCCTCACAGTTGGGCAAAGGCCTCTCCCTCCTCCTTCCATGACTCTCGATAAAATTGTGAAAACGCGGGCATCAATTATGCTAAAAACCTTCCTCTTGAATCACTCTATGTATATAAAAAATCGCATCAAAATCTGTTGCGTAGTTGCAATAAGCTTACACTTACTATCTACACTAGTATAAAGTAAGATACGATTGGGCAGCCACCTGCACGTGCACGTGCCGGAGGGCGCGACGCCCAAGGACGGCCCGTCGGCGGGCGTGACGCTGTGCTCGGCGCTGCTGTCGCTGGCACTCGCCGCGCCCGCGCGCGCGCTCGCCATGACGGGCGAGCTGTCGCTCACCGGCCGCGTGCTGCCCGTCGGCGGCATCAAGGAGAAGATCATAGCGGTATGGATGTTATTTTAATGTTGTATTCAGGTTGTTCATACTGCCCATGTGCAAGGAACTAACTGCACGTGCATACCCTGAAATGAAATTGTGTTGAGTGTATTTTCAAGTGGGCGTCTTGACCATATCCGAAAGTAGGAATATTGAAAGAATGCTACTCCATTCAGCACTTTCCAATATTCCTTCTTTCAGATTTGGTCGAAGCTCGAAGCCGATTTCGACAAAAGCTTTAAAACTGCAAATAAACAAACACCCTGTATTATCAAACCACCAGATAGTGTTGCTAGTAAGGTTCAAATTCTAGGATGTTATGACAAACTAAGGAAAAAGACGAAAAAAACTCTGTCGGCAATTCAATAACTTCGACATACAAGAGAAATCTATGTAATAAAATCCACAATTTCAGGCGAAACGAGTCGGCGTTACTTGCGTGATCTTACCCGAAGAAAACAGAAGAGACTTCGACGACCTTCCCTCATTCATCAAAGAGAACATCGAGATACACTTTGTCACAGATTATGATCAAGTGTTCAAGATTGCCTTTGAACAGGTTTGAACTTAATGTCTATAGTAATATGGTTCAGTTTGCTTTATCTACGAATTTCCATGTACATTAATGTAGAATAATATTAGTTGTAGAGTATTTTGAATTGTAAAGTATTTCTTATATTAAAAATTGAAGATATTAACCAAAGGTTTTCGAAAAAACGTAGAGTAAAGCGAGAAATTGAGGCCATGATAATTGTAAAATAGCAACTGTTGTGACTTGTGTTCGTCTCAAGATTATATCACAATCTAATTATTATTTTAATGGCTATCATAACTAATTGGTATGCAAGATTATGTATGTCGGATTTACTTGATAAAAGTGTAATAAATTATGTGAAGTGGCATTGATTGTGTTCAAGGTATAAAGATGCACATAATATGCATTTATTTTTCTAAGAAAATAAATTACTTAAGGTTCCTCTGAGGATAAATGTAAGTTTTGATATAATTTGCAGCTGATCTTTAGGGGTAAAGTGATTAATGTTTATATCAATAACTTCTCTATGGCTAAAGATTTTTCCAACGCGATCGGTTTGTAAAAAAATCTCTAAAACGCAATTTAGTCCGGAATCGCGCAAGACCACAGCTAAAGTAGCAAAATAAAATAACAAGGGCTTGTAAAAGGACAATGGGCAAAATGAGAGTAAAGCGCATGCCAAAATTAGCTGTGTGAGTGGAGATATTTGAGTTTGAAATAGTTGGTATCAACTTTTTCAATCCCAAATATCTCCGCTTGTACAGCTGTTTGGTATTGGAGGTGGGGACACGTTCCATACATTTTCGCCCGTCAGCCTTTGCTGCTTAAAGTAGCATTGTAAAAGGACAATGGGCAAAATGGGGTCATTTTGCATTTTACCTCCAATAAGAATGACCTATATATCAAATTAAAGGTCTGTATTCCTACATGAGTTATCAGTAAAGCGCATGTCAAAATTCGCTGTGTGAGTGGAGATATTTGGGTGTGAAATAGTTGGTATCAACTTTTTCACACCCAAAAATCTCCGCTTATACAACTGTTTGGTATTGAAGGTGGGCACACGTTCCATACATTTTTGTCCATAAGCCTTTGCTGCTAAAAGTAGCATTGTAAAAGGAAAATAGGGTCATTTTGCACATTGTCCTTTTGCATTTTACCTCCAATAAGAATGACCTGTATATCAAATTAAAGGTCTGTATTCCTACATGAGTTATCAGTAAAGCGCATGCCAAAATTCGCTGTGTGAGTGGAGATATTTGAGTGTGAAATAGCTGGTATCAACTTTTTCACACCCAAATATCTCCGCTTATACAACTGTTTGGTATTGAAGGTGGGCACATGTTCCATGCATTTTCGCCCATCAGCCTTTGCTGCTAAAAGTACCATTTCTTCTTTTAGCTTATCTTCAGTATATGAGAATTAAAATATAAAGACACTAAATTGCATACTGTCTTGTATTACATATTTGGTATAAGTACTTCATTGGGAACCCTCCCATATTTAAAAACATTTAATTGTTTATCTGTTATATTTGTAGATAAATATGAAGAATAATAAAATTAAAATAATATTGTATTATCTAACTAAGGAGTATTTTGGAGTATGTATTGCTATGGCGTGGATATTGAGTAGTTTGAATGTAATAATTGTTTGTTGGTATCTTATTAGAGTTGTTGTTATTATGAATAAATAATTTTTATATAAAAATATCTAGTGGTTTCCTTTCTACCTTTTATAATAACATTCCGTATTTTGGTAAGCGTAAAGTTATTGATATACTTAGTTAATAATTTAGATTAATAATACATAATTAGTGTGCTTGTTATCACTTATGAATTATGAAAATTATGAAAAACTCAAACTTTTGTTAAAATCATTCCAAAATTATTTCTAATGCAACCTTGTTTCCGTATTTAGAACAGAGACGATCACAAAGAACAACCACAAGAGGAGTCAATGAATTCATAGAAGAAAATAATATCATGGATTCAAACACATTGCATCATAACATAACTTTAATAAAATAAATATAATTTGGAATATTTTACATAGTTTTATTTACATTCTTAATTAGTTAGGCAAACAGGGTACTTAATTCTTATTTCTTAATAGTTTTTCTGGCTTCCTCAAGTAATTGCAATAATACTGGGTACACCTCATCATAGGTAGCAATTTGATTTTGCCTTACATGATTCTGATACCTTTGTAATGCACCAGCAACAAAGTCCACTCTCTCCTTCTCATTTTTATGAGAGTCTAACCATTGCATCAATTTCTGGACATTCCAACCCGCGCATGTATGTGGCGCTAACAACTGATGCCCACCGTATGAGAATAAATACATCATGACCATGGAATAAGGCAAAGATGCTCCTTCAGACTGACTTTTGGCTATCTCCTGGGGAGTTTTCTCCAAAATTAATGACAATGCTTTTAACTGCCTGTAATAGTCTCCTAACTCTGTAAAATCTGGAATCAAAGGAGCCAATGCTACTTCTAAATGTTTGCAGTCAATCTGGAGTTTCACTCTTCCAAACTGAGTCAGGGGCCTAATATTACAAATGTGCTGAATAAACCTTTCAACACATGCTCTGGCTATATTCATACAACATTCATTCAGAGCTGATTTTTCACTAAACATTGATAAATATATGTCTTTACAACGAGACACAAATTGCTGTAACTCTTTCATGTATGGAGAACAGGACAGAGACCTTCCTTTAGGATCATCAGTTCTGAGCAGATCTGGTTCTTCATGTATTGTCATTAGTATAATGAACAGGGAATTCTTAATTGATTCAGCAAACAGTTGCAGAACTGGCATGCTGGATATGTCTTTTAAGCTGTTCTGGACAATTTGAATGCTTTCTGCAGGTAACATAGAGTTCATGTTGACTAGAACCCTTTTTATTTGTGATGAGAAGTAGTATAGAGAGTTACACAGATCAGCATTTTTCTGTTGTGAGCTTGTTGGTGGCTCCAATATCTGTGCTACATCACTGTCCAATGACAGTCGTTGTTCAGCTTCCACATTCATTTGTTTTATAGATTTTGCAACACTGTTAGCAAGGCTGATGCTCAGTTGTTTGTCTCCAAGAGAAATGCTCAGAGCCTCGGAGATTACCCTGACAGCATTATCCACTTGATCCATAGAGGGAACTTGGCTCAAATGCCACATGCTTCTAACTGGTTCCAAGAGTTTACCAAGGGATTTGGATAGGAATGCATTTTCCCATTTCACAAGACTTGATCTGTTTATTTCCAAGTCTTTGAATTTTAATCTTGATACCAAATCATTGAAACATTTCAACAGTTTAGGATAATCAATTTCCACAGACTGGTTCACCATTGTGGGGCTTTTCTCTAGTTCATTACCAAAAATGACTGTCAAATCAGACCAGAAGTTTTTGGCAATATTTTTGAAATTCCCAATAGCATGGAGTTCATTTACTGCATTTTGTAACATGATTACTTTAGTGCAGCTGTTGTAAATCTCAACTTTGAAGAGCTTTTCTATATTGTCCCATAGTTTGACTTTGAAATCTTGGGAGTTCATAATATTAGCTTTGCCAGGTGCTACCCTCCCTGAACTAGACTTCTTTATTTCAATTGAAACAATCTGGACATTGAGTGCACTAGTTATTTCCTTCCTGAGACTGCTCAATATATTATTAACAGTAATCTTTATCTGCTCCTCAGTACATTGTAAGTTGTGGAAAACTTTGAAACATTGAAGGAGCTTCGTTTTATCTTTGCTAAGTAAACTACTTTGCAGAAGTTCAATTGAATCACTCAATAATTGTCTTTTTCTTTGATCCACCTCTGTCAATACTTCTTCAAGCAAAGTTATACCTTCGAAATCATAATCACTTATAAGTTCATTTAACTCGAATAGTAGCATTGCTTCTTTTGATGGATTATCTTTTATTTGTTTTAGTTTATTCCAAAGTGCTAGTATTTTGGAAGTGTGTCTCATTAAATTACCTGTTGTTTGGACTCTTTCAAGCATTAAAGTTTGGTTTTCGAGTGCCTGGTATGGAGTATGTACGCGATCTTTAAGTTTTTCAGCGCCACGTAATAGGTTTTGCACTTGAGCTTGAACAGATTCCAGGCTTGCTTCCAAGTCTGTTATATGGCTTGCTTGTGTTAGTAAGTCGTTGTGTTTCGCTAATACTTGCTTTTCCAGACTTTTCCCCAGTTTTTCTATCCATTCCACAAGTTTCTGTACTTGTTCTGTGACCGACTCATTTTCGGCAACCATCGGCTTCACATTGTCATCGAGAAACTTGCTATAAAACTCATCATTTTCTATTTCAATACACACGTCTTTCGCATCCATTTCGTAAATACGTTTATATTTTCAGATGTATTTGTACAATTATGTGAAAATTGATCAAATCAAAACCACAACACAAACTATGTGACATTTTAGTTTGACATAATTGACTTAACTTGACGAATGCTTGACAAGCGTGTGCCTGAAAGACAGATGATTTTGTTTGTGACTGTCCGCTGTCAGCTTGGTTATTGACAGTATTGAATGACAACGACAGTTTCAAGCAAGCGAAGCAGGGAAAGGAAATGCGCTGCCAAAGACTTGCGTTTTGAAACCAAAATTAATATTATTTATTTGAAAGACCTCAAAATATTTATAATAATATTTATTGTAAAATAACAATAACTGTTTTCAAAAAGAGTAAATAACTCATTTTAAAATAAGATAAATGTTGTTGTTCATTAAAAATAAGCTTTAAGATTTTTTCACAAATTGAAACGATTTAATCGATGACTCATTAAGTAAATAGTTTCGGAACGCACTCAGACTCGGGAAAAAGGGTGAGTGAACCGCCTCATTGTTATTTATTGCAATCGCATTATTACATTAATTAGCCGTTTTACGAATACAACGAGTGCAATAACATAGGTCGCGACAGCCATGCCGTGCTGAGTAATCTCGAGGTGTGGCACGATTAGAGGCGTTGTTTTATTTGTGCTGTGACACTGTTGTGTGAAAATATATTCTGCATAACTCGCAAGATGACCGAGTATAAATTGGTGGTGGTCGGCGCCGGAGGCGTCGGCAAATCTGCATTGACTATACAGCTGATACAAAATCATTTCGTGGACGAATACGATCCTACAATAGAGGATTCGTATCGTAAACAAGTGGTGATAGACGGGGAGACGTGTCTGTTGGATATTCTGGACACGGCTGGTCAGGAGGAGTACTCCGCTATGCGGGACCAGTACATGCGAACGGGGGAGGGTTTCTTGCTGGTGTTTGCAGTGAACAGTGCCAAAAGTTTCGAGGACATTGGGTCGTACAGGGAGCAGATCAAGCGGGTGAAGGACGCGGAGGAGGTGCCCATGGTGTTGGTGGGCAACAAGTGCGACCTGCAGGCGTGGGCGGTCGACATGGCTCAGGCGAGAGAGGTCAGTGTCTCCATGTTACATCAACACAACAACATACCTACTGACACAACTGGAGTATGAATTACTAACTGAACTTGTAATATGTAGCAATATGACCCTCCCCCACCTACTATTTGTTTTGTAATTTTTACTATTTATCATTATCAATGCTATTTTTAGCAACATATTTTGGTATTGTGAAATATTTACTTAATTCCCCATTTGGTTTATCTTATTATGTAGTCTTTAATATAAACTCTTGATTACGAAATTTCTGCATAACTATTACAATATTTACAAACAAAAATTATGATGTAAACGAGAATTCTATTATAAAACAATATAAGTAAATCATAATTAAAATCCCGTAGCATAATATTCTTATACATATTCTGTGTAAGAACCCTTGGTCTTGTTACATTTTAAACAAAAACATCTAAATTAACAATTCATCAACAGTTTGCATTCTTGATCTACAAAGCCACAGAGAGACACATAGTTACATACAATAAACTTATAACTTAAGTACCTCTTTTGCATTGATGATAAGAAAAAATAAAACACAAAGCAATCAAATTAAAATGTATTCTTATATCTATTTAATAACAATGTAGTAGTTTCCTGACGGTAGTGATAGTCAGTTGTTAGTGACTATCACTCTTGTCATTAATATGTTAGCCCTAATAAAATCTATCCAGTACATACAATATCCGAAAGCATATGGTTGTTTTGTCCATCCATCATCCCCAAGTAAAAATACATCTTAAGATATTTGTTGGTCTTCATCATCTGTTTTTCAACCTCCCAAAAATACATCTTAAGGATGTCTAACTGTTGAAAATAATATTAAAACTATGCCAAATCTGGGCTAATTAAGTGTCAGTGAAAGTTTCCATAAAATGATTAATTAAAAAAACAAACATTTGTGTGGGAAGTCTATTCAAAGTTTAACCTACTTTTGTTACTCATCTTATTAATTACTTAAGTTAATCAAAAACAAACACAAAAGCTTTGAAAGTGGCCACAATGTGTCTGATCTTATTTGAAACTTTTATTAGTACTCAACCATAATAACCTTCTTCTTAAGTACAGTTAGGTAAAAAGAGGAGTAATACTATAATCTAACTGAGGGCCTATTTCACAACCTTCAAGTAAAGTTACTCACCAAGTAAAATTCGATTTGTCTCTTTGTTACTTTATATCAAGTGACAAAGACACAACTTGTGAGTAGTTACTCGGAATGTTACTTGAAGATGGCGAAATAGGCCCTTAATCTATTATACAGAGAAGGACATAAAGAATTGGTAAAATTGTGATGCTTGCTCAATGCATTTTAGTGACCTAGCAGGCAGGTGTGCATGCCACAATACTGTAGAGGCATTTTATGTCATGCTATGCTCCCAAGCCTGTTGAATTACTGTAGCGGTGTTATATATGTAAACCATGTACAGTGTCTACAGTATAGTACTTAATTAGGGTAAATTGCTATCATGTTTATTGCCTTATGAGTCATTAAAACAGATATTTAACTACTTTATTTTGTGCTATTGTAAACATAGTAAGTAATTGTTACAGTCTCTCTTCCTTGACTTTATATTTATATGAGATACTAATAATACACCTATAATATTATTAAGTAGCTGTTTTTACTAGCATACTTTTTGTTTATCCTGATACTGTGGTCAATTTGGGATAAAAAGTATCCTATGTGCTAAAAATTAGTAGGAACCGCATCAAACTTCATCCTAACACATGGATTCTGTAACAACCACACAATCCATCCATGCATGACATAACATCAATGACTCTGTAATTTTCTTACATAATATCAAGATGACCTAATTAGGTTAATAAAATGTTTGTAGGGTGATCAAACCTTGCCTTTCTGGGAGCTGCTCTTTGGGAGTCTTGTCCACTAATTACTCAATGCAATGCTGTATTTTTTTATATTTTTCATGCTGAAATTTCCATGAGATTGGGATACTATGCAGGTAAAACTGCAGGACTAGCAGTTGAACTGTAAACACTATTTTGGTAATAATTCCAAGAATTCATTGAAATGTCATTACATTTACTTTAGCCCAGAGAATTGAAGTAACAAAGTTGGATTTAAAAGATTTTGGTTTTCCCCTGCAAGTTTATGTTTTTTCAGTTTCAATTCAAGATACCTATGTATCTAGTACCAATAATATCATAACTATTTATGGCAGTAATCCATATTTTTTATATCACTAAACACTAAACTAAGTATAAATTAAATTATGTCGTCACCAATAGAATGATAGCAATATCGTTTTATTTGTCTTTATTCATACAATATTATCCAAAAGCGGTATTGAAATTGTTGTTAAACAAATCCTATTTCCAAATTCCAGGTGGCGCGAAGCTACGGTGTGCCGTTTGTGGAGACGTCTGCCAAGACCCGCATGGGGGTCGACGACGCGTTCTACACGCTCGTCCGCGAGATCCGCAAGGACAAGGAGAGCCGCGGCAAGAAGTACAGGCGGGGTAACAAACTGGGCTCGGGGCGGAAGTTCAGGTGTACCTTCCTCTAATCATGTACCAATAATTACTACGTGTGAATGAGACCTTGTAATCGGTAGTGAACAAAGTACTTTATAATGGTAAAGGCTCGCCATTATATTGTAATAAATGGAATTAAATTAAAAATTTAGGCCTGAAGTCCTTCTTAGTCTGATGTGTGTCTGTGTTCTGTATGCAGTCATTAGTTTATTAGTAACTTATATTCTAAATAAATAATATGAATATGCATGTTGTTAAAAATAACATTGTATTCGCGATTCGTTAAAATTGCAAAAAGTAAGCTTTCTTATTACATATCTCTTGATTTATAAAGTAAGGGTTATCTCATTCAAGGTTTATAAAAAGTCAGAATTTATAAGGTCTCAATCATACATACTGGTTATCCAGATCTTTATAGGTATTTCTCTCATAGATTTCATCATTTCAATACAGATAAACTGGTATAATCGATTATTATCAACAGAATTCATTTATATGCTAAAATATTTGAATAATAAACAAAAGAATGACATAGTTCTATTGTATAAGAATTAATGTAATCATTATTTTGCTAAGTCAAAAATATCTACCTCCTATTGTTGACAGCGACTACTGATCCTTTCCTATTGTTTAACATTAGAAAGAGACGATAACAAATCTACGAGGCGAATACTTATAGTTACTTCGTTCAGTATCTTGTATCAAGGCAATTACAATTATTTCTTTACTGGTCTGTTCTGTACATAGTATCTTAAGATGTATACAGATTGAAGACTGGGTAGGATGAATGAGTTAGCTGAACTAATGTCTTAGCATATCCTTCATATTGAGATAATAAGGTGAATTTTGTATTTTTAAAATATTATATGTAGCTAAACAAACAAACCGGCAAATATTGTATTACTTATTGATGTTATTATGTTATATTCTATTATTAGAGTTCACACTTATAATCTCAATATAAACTAAACTTAGCAGAGTTTAAATGAGTCATACATAACATAATAATATAGCATTGTTTTAAGATCCTATTTTATTATTAAACTATTGACATTTGTCCTGTTAAAGTTTACTTAAAATAAGGCCAAGTAATGGAAAGCCTTGATAACTTAATGTCAAATTAAACAATTTTCATCACATTGAAAGTTATTTTACATAACTACGACACATTGCTGTGTGAAAGCTTTTACTATGTTAAAATATCTTCCTTTAACATTTGTGAATCAACGCTTTGCTACTAATTATATTATACACACAACATTAGAATTAGGCGATCTAAATTTGAAATATCTACGAAATAATTAGGTAAACATTACTCTTAAATAAGTTTTAGTACAAATATTAAAGGATTAGTGACAATATTTTATTTAAATTTTGTTTTATATTATAAAATGTGAATCAGTTTTCTAACATCGAGGTGCTGTTGCTATAGTACACTTCTTGTAGTTATCATATTTAAAATAAGAATAATATTGCAATTTTAATTTGCTGGCAATATTGTTAAAAAGCGATAGGTAGGTGCAATAAAAAAATGACGACTTGACGGTTTTTAATTTTAAAATTGTAATGAAAATAATTCTATGCACAAATTAATGGTTCTTAAAAAATAATTGCTTGATGTTTGACGTTATATGTATTGAAACAAAGGCAGTCTATTAAGTTTAAACAGTATAAATCACGTATTTATCAATCATATAATATACTTTAAATGACATTTATTAAAATAAATTAAATTAACAGTCATAAATTGATTACAAAAACATACATTAATATAAAGAAGTTTATGCGAGTGCTAAAATATTTAATAACGATTGAATTTTTTGTTTCACTATAATCGTTTAATTATGTTTGACATTAAATGTCAATGTCAAGTCCTAAACATCGTAAAATGATATTGAGCAAAGATGAAGTTTAATCCTTTACTATTTTCTTCTTAGACCTTCAAATGAACATATATAAGTTTACCTATGCTTAAATAATGATATCATATTTTGTATTGAAAAGTATTAGAGGATACAATAAATTTGATTGTATTGTCTAATATTTTGTATATTTTAATTGCAAAAATAGATGCTGCCATGGAAAATACTTCAGCTAGTAATAATGAATGTATGAATTACATTCAGCCATGATTGTAACAATTAGCGTTAATTTTCAGTTGATGTTGTAATTAAACGATTATAGCTCTTGTTACATTGTAATATAGACTATTGTGTAAAATCATTGTTGACAGACAACCAACAAATATCTATCTCATTTTTTCTGTGGAGAAAGGAAGGGATAGTTATATTTTATTTTGTAAGTTTATTTTGCAGTTCAAGAAAACAATCTGTAAAATATTTTTATCGTGTAACTTACACATTTTAAGTACTTTAGAATGAATTTTAAAGCTAGTGCACAACTTGTTGGAAACTAGTATAAGTATAGTATTTTATATGTATAATTAATCATGTAACGGTAGCACAAGGTGGTGTGCTAATTGATATAAGTAAATAAATCAAATTGATAAGGACATTTATTGTGTTAGTTATTTTTGAAACGTTTAGATTTAATAGGTATCAAATCAATGACAACATATGTGTTGTATTATTTCATGTTAAGATTAAATATTTCTTGCAATTTATATGAACAGAGATTTTATATATTTACATCTTAAAGTATCGTAATACAACACTCACATACATTATGATACAATAGAAAAAAATACATGTAGCGCGAAGGGCGACCTTCGAAAGAAACTAGGAGAGAATGTATAATTTCAGTATTTATTGTCTTAACTGTATGTGATACATACCATAAAATTTTCAACATTTTTGTTATGCATTTAAATACTTACATGATATTAATATTACCACATCTTCATCGTTTAGAGGTAGAGAATATTGTATTCTTTATTATATTATCAGCTAAGTGCCTATAAGTATCTATTATAAATGTTGTCAAAATAAATTTGCATAATAGAACAATAATCTGCTCATATCGATTGTATAAATACTTAGATTAAATAAATTATTATGGAATTAATAAATCAGACATTTGAGAGGAAGTATAGGATTAATGTTTATCTAAAGCTGCGCACCTGGCACGGTCACAGTATTCGCACTAATCCAATTTCACTATACGGTATGTTTCAAAATAAATATGTATATACTTTAAGTAAAGGAAAGTAACAATGAAAGGAAAAATATTCAGAAAAGTATATAAGTATTCGGAATATTATGGTTACAGGTATTACTGGCCCATCCAAACAGCATCAGTTTTTTTTATAAAATCACGGGTATACAATGCATATGTTTAATGGTGGAATACCAAATTACCTTTTTTGAAGTTTGTTAGGTGATTTTTTTTTATATTTTTAAGTAGTTCCAAAATCAAAACAATGGCCATCTCGTTCATATTCGACCGACTACGAATGCTACTGCTAAATTACCTAAATGTTATGGTTTATTATGATCTATATGTATATCTATTAAGCAATTTAATAAGCATAGTAATAAAATGAGACGATTATGAAGTTATCTATTTAGGCCACAATAAAGTAAACCTGTTTTAAGTCCCGATGCATTTGATTTCTGTATTAAATGTAATGTATGTATGTCACCGAGGGGCGGGGTTATCGAAGAGACTTGGTGATCTCAAAACGGAACCAGGTTTGGAAAAATAGGTTGACCTAGGGCTTGAACCCAGGACTTTAGGCTCAGCAGGCCAGACAGGTGCACGCACAATGCAGTTTACTAGATCATTTACTACTTATTGCACTTATCTATTATGTAAGTATAGGTGTATGGTAAGATGGTAAGTCTATAAACTAAAAATAAAATAGAGAAATTAAAGTAAACCGCTCGTGCTACATAACTAATTATCTTTCTGATATCCGTAAGCACATAGAACATGTACAATCATTCAACAACTACTTATTTACTTTTGTACTTATATAAAGATTAATACAATACACTACAGGCCGGGCGTCCGGCGATCATAACAACTGGTTTGATAACTCACTCTTGCGTGATTATAAACACGATACGGACCTGTGTAATCATGACTAATATTTATTTGTAGTTTTAAAATTGTATCGCAGTGTTTTGAAGTGTTTTTTTGTTATAAACTATCCAAAATTTAAGTAGGTAAGTTTTATTTGTTGCATTTGGCTTAGTAAGAATTCGCTCTATTTATTTATTTATAAGGGTATAATGAAAGTACTTATATGGCAGTAGAATAACTGTACTTAAATAATGAATATATAGGTTTTAATAGAGTGGAAAATAATATTCAGTTTAATACCTGGGCGACCGAACCCAGCTAGAATTTTCCTAGAAATGAGACTTAGCTAAATAGAATTTTCGGCCCCGTGAACCATCAGTTTTCATCGAAATCATTAGGGCTGTGTTCGAAAACACATTTACAAATATTGCTCATTTAATAGGATTCGGGGCTTAAAATTGAATAACTGTTTAGTATTCTTTTAAATGATTAAATTTAACCTTTAGGCTGGTTCTACAACATAAGTAGTAACATAAGGTACTTACATAAAAACTTGTATCTGCACTGAACATAAATACTTATCTGGTTCTAGGTAGGTATAAGTAAAAGTATGTACTTACCGGGAACTTTCTGTTATCATCACAATAAACTTAGTACTTACCACGTTGTTCGTATAGATATCACTAATCACTACATAGTATAAAACAAAGTTCTCTGTCCGTATGTCCCTATGTCCATATGTCCCTATGTATACTTAGATCTTTAAAACTACGCAACGGATTTTGATGCTGTTTGTTTTAATAGATAAGAGTGATTCGGTGGGAAGGTTTTTAGCATATTTATTTTATCCCCATATTCCTACGGGAAGGGAAACTACGCGGGTGAACCGCGGGGCGCCGCTAGTGATTAAAAAGAATAGAATACTTATCTATAATTCTTCGGGCGTCTATGATATATAAATATTTAAAATGAATCAGGTTGCAATGACCTTAGTCACGATAGGTTGTTATTGTGTCCCCTCGTGATGGTTATTTTTAGTTTTAGTTACCTACGTAGATACGAATTCGAAGTATATTATTACATCTACTTACTCTATGCTATGGTACCTATCTATTGTAATAATAAACGGATAAACGCTCTATTTTTTAACATTAAGTACCTTTGTATTTAACATTAAGTACATAATGCAGTGGTCGTATAAGAACATTCATTTTAAGTTCCTAACAAATGAAATAGCAGGGTCTCCGCTGGGTTTTATACCGAAATAGGTACTTACTACTAACACATGGGCTCTGCAAGGGATATACGGGCCTCGGTTTGGGATCACTGGGGTAGGAAAGACATGTGAGAGACGATCAGGCACACGGGATTACCGTGTGTCACAATTAGGCACAATTATAGAGACATTCATTTTAATCTTAGTACTAATAACTTAAGTAGGTATGCTATGATAAAAAAATCAAGATCTTACTACAGATACTAGCTGTGCCCCGCGGTTTACCCGCGCGGAAGCTAATCCCGTGGGAATTTAGGGATAAAAAGTATCCTATGTTACGTCTTACTACATCAGCTACCTGCCAATAAAAGTCAAAATCGGTTCAGCCTTTTCAAAGAATAGCTGGAACATACAGAAAAGACACTCCAATTTTATTTATTAGTAAGTATAGATATAGATAGTATAGATTAGCAAATTGCTATCAGTAACTGCAATCTGCAATAAGATCTTGATTTTTGCTAGTAGCATCAATTTAATACTCTGGTTATCTTTCTCTACTATTCATAAGTACCTAACTAGGTACCTACCTCAATTAAACTATTTAAAGAATACTCCTAGTTCCTAATCTAACATCTCGTAACACAATAAGGTTCTTAGAACTTCATTTCGTTCTCGTCTGAACATGACATTTTCTCAAGCACTTCGCATTGAATTAAAAGTCCTCTGCTTTAGCTTTTGTTACATAACATGTTTGTAGTGTTTACGTAAGATGGAGTTTATATACTTAGTAATAACAAAGATAATAGTAGGTATATATTAAAGAAATGTAAAAACAAGATGTATATAAGTAAGTACTTAAGTATTAAAATAGTTACTTATGTACAAAAACCAAACAATGAAACAGGTTTAGTCATAGCCTTGTATTAACGAAAATACCTAAACATGTACTAAGTATAATTATGTAAGTAAGTTTTACTTATACCTATATCATAATATGATGATATTATCCTGAATTTCGATAGAAACAAAGCAGTAATTGTTTACTGAAAATCTCAATAATGAAACGGATCGTCAACATTCGAAACTCATTAAAAGTAGATTATTATAGGACGGTAACTTGGTAACCTTATCTTACAAATGTTTTTCCGAATCAAGCATAAATAAAATGTTGAAATAAATTGTGTCTGCCTAGGTATATAGATATAGGTATAGGTAGGTACTTACCTAACTTGTATTTTCAACAAATTACCTATTCTTTTCATAGAGATTTGGTAGACTAAATACAGCTGTCTAGATAGCTAAATGATATACCTAGTAAGTTTTAAATAATATAGGTTATTTTAGATACCTAGATACAGCCTACAGGTTATTTTCTAAAGAACACCAACGTAAATAATATACGCGAACGTTAGATTCTTCAAAGACAGTTTAGGTACTTTGATTCATAAAATTGAAAGTTATCTTTAATCCAGTAGATATTTTATCTTTTGCTGTTATTATTAATGTAATATTTATAAGATAAAGTGAACGCCAGGTGGACGGATAAAATAACTATATTAGTACTGCTTGAGGTATTAATTAAAATGCCTATTTACCCCATTTACACAATGCTCCTGCCACTATTCCTCGCGCTGCCTGAAATAGGTATTTCCCGAAATACCTACTTCCGCGGCAGTATAGTGTACATTCCGTCATTGCCCACTTCCCTGTTCGAAACGACTGAATGTAAATATTTTTTCATACTCTACTTGTCTCAGTATTAAAACATTAGTCTGCCATATAACAAAATGTTACTTAGCTTAACACGCATTGTTATCTTAATAATGGTGTACCAATACAAAATTTAATCTCAATCAGTTACTGCTTTAATATGAGTTGTAAGATCATATTAGATAGATTTCTCCCACATAATATACTTCTTCGTTAGTATGTAAGGTAAGGAAATAAAAACTTCTACGTAAGTATGTCCTTATTTAATCGGAAAACTTTCGGAATAAATTTTACGATAACTTTTTGTAAATAAATCAGAACCGGAGTGGTATAAAAATACTTCATATTAAATTAAAAAAGTTATCAACATTTTCACTTGAGAACAACAAATTCGGAACCTACTTATTTTTAAGGAATAATATTTGTTTACTTCATAATATTTGTTACAGATTGAACGTTTTAAGGCGTTTGAATTAAAATGTGGTTCATATTATTAACGATTGTGGCGGGGTTCGCTATTTGGAAGCTATGGATACAGGACGAAGAAAACCCTCTGGATTCAGTGCCCGGACCTTACAAATGGCCATTAGTAGGAAATATATTCGAATTTATTCAAAATGATTCACGTAAGATATTTCTTCGTTATTACGTCTCACTACAAAGTTGTGTGTGGTTAATAGTGACCTTGTCTTGCTATGATTTTGATTACGGGTTCGATTTCCGCTCGAGATATCTATTCGTTTCTAGGTCTGGGATACCTACTTATACATATGTACAGTAAGTTTATCTTTACATGAAGCTTTGCTTAGTTTAGGTCTAGATGTGAAAAAATGATGTCTCGTCTCGATATTTATACTTAAGTACTTATTCATTTTAGGGCCGATTTTTCAATCGTCAGATAAAAGGCCGAATAACTATTCGAGGAATAAAGTTATTAGACTGTTTATCAGAGGAATAATTATTTTGAATTTTTCATTTAAAAATTATCTAGCGAATAGTTATCTATGATTATTTTGTTGCTGACTTCACACTAGCTAGTGCGAGCGAGATACATATATGCAATCTTATGTGCGTTAGACAAAGACAGAATTTAGTTTGATATTTTGACAATCTCAAAACTTTGACTTTGACAATCTCAAAATTCTTTCAATTGATTGAATTGAATTTTTCGTTTATTTGTTTTATTTTATCATTAATCAATGAAAGTAAATAATCTACGGTTTCCTTTTTTAATCGAAATCTCCTCCAAAATTCACTTTCATCCCATTTGCTAAAGTGATCGGGCCTCTCTTGTAAAACGCGGGTTTTCCGTTCAAGGTTTAAATAATAAAGAATTTCTCGTTCCTCTTCGATAGCCAAGTCATCAATGGTTTCAAACACACCATCATGAAAAATCACTACCTAAACTTAAAATAAGTCGTCTTGCGTACGTTTCAGTTCAAAACTAATGAAAACTATGAATGAAAATCCTAGTATTCGTAGTGTTCGCCGTCGATAACTGACAGATAAACCTCTATCTGGCCCACAAAGTAGCAGATAAGTTTATTCCTCAGATAGAGGCTTTATTCGTCAGTTAACTACTATCTGACTATTGAAAAATCAAGAATCCTGTTATCCATCGAATAAACGCTATCTGGTTGTTTATCTGACGATTGAAAAACCGGCCCTTATTCAAATTATTTTATTACTTTGCTTTGGTATAAAACAGTTACCTACCTATTTGACATGCTTAGTAGTTTGTTTCACAAACTATTTGCATACTTAGTCACGAGTATTATCTAAATATTTAATTCGAAGGTACGTTTTTAGACGTTACGTCAAGGGTAAAATAAATTTAAAGAGGTTTAGTGTTAGTGTTATGTTAGTGTTGAAGGGCGCAGTGAAAGGCTTTTGTTTTAATACCAAGCCTTGTAACACAACTGTGCTTACGTCATTTGTTTATTATTAACTTGTCTGTATGTCACAGTGTCACAATGTTGTTAAATTATTTGCATAATTGTTGGATAAAACATGACATTGAACTCTGTAATTGCTTTCAGGCGATCTATTTATGTTAATGAGATCATTCGCGGAAAAGTATGGAGACAGATATTTGATCAGAATATTTGGACGAAGGATTCTTCATATACATACCCCTGAGGATATAGAGGTAATTATTTAGAAATTAAATTATAATATTCTCTATATGATTTTGAAATGTGAAAGACTGATGCAATCAGATTTAGTTATACCTACCTAGAGTATAGAAATAATAAATAAGTAAATAAAAGTGTTTTACAGACAGTTCCTAACACATCAAATATTAAAACATACCAAACCATCATCTTCTCCTTGAAAGGTTTTTACCTTTTACCTTTCTTCGAGAAGATGGTTTGGTATTCATAAGTAACTAAGGGAAAGGCACGTAATGTCGACAGTGTCCCAGTACTCGTCAGATTATAGAAAAATATTCATATTTTGATTCAACCAATATATTCATATAAAATTTGAATTACAGCATCTTTATGGTAATCTTTGCTATCATTACAATAGCAGTATGTGTTAATAACTGCAATTGTTTTGGAGAAATGAGCGATGGAAATTGAAAATTCGAGATTTCGTGAATTTTGTGAGATTTAACCACTGAATCTGTAGTCTAGATCACTACGTTCGATGTTACATTTTGCAAGATTGGGCGGCCCTTTATATGTGTGATTATTTTTTTATAATAGTAAACTTAATTATCTTTCTATATTATCCATTAAATCGTGCTATTTATTCATATTTATATTTTATTTCGAGTGTGTCAGCTATTAGTACATTCTAAAACCCAAATGTACCAGTATCCGTCAGATTTGTCCTAGTCATCGTCAAAGTGTCCTAGAGCTCGTCAATTTTCGGTGCTAATTTGAACTCTATGACAATGGATTTAAAGTAGTAATTTTCAATCATATTTCTTGTGATGCAGAAACACAACAAAGTTGGCAATGCCTGATAAATAAAAATAAATATTCTGACAGAAAACTAAAGGAGAAAGAAAAACTGCAGGTGCAGGATATCTCAACAGATTTTGTAAAAAATATAAATTTGGTAGGTACTTACATATAATTTCACATTTAGTTATTAAAAAATATGTGTATAAGTCAAACGCGTAGAACCAGTAAAGTCGTTTTTGGCCCTTTCATCTCAAATATCATCATCAACATCAACAGCCTGTATTAGTCCACTGCTGCTTAGCTGGACATAAACCTCTTCCAATTCGCGCCAATGTGCCCTGTCGGCAGCACGTCGCATCCACTCTCTCCCGGCTACCCTGCGCAGATCATCGCTCCACCTAGCCACAGGACGTCCTACTACGACGTTTGCCGAACCGCGGTTTCTACTCGAGAACTCGTCAGCTCCAACGGCCATCGGTTGTCCTACAGATGTGGCCAGCCCACTGCCACTTCAGAGAGCTAATTCTTTGAGCTATGTCGGTGACTTTGGTTCTCTGTCTGATCACTTCATTGCGAATGCGATCTTTCAGAGAAACTCCGAGCATAGCCCTCTCGTAGCTCTCTGAGCGACTTTTAGTTGGTGGACCAGCCTTTCTGTGTATTACCAGCCTTTCATCTCAAGTATATTACTCGTAAGTCAGACATAACTATATCAGTAGACCTTACTTCCGTAATTCCGTACCTCTGAGGATTGGCGTTCGTTGTATTTTCTCATAGTTTCTTCAGAATCGTCAGCTAACCCGTCTGCAAACACTAGGATCTACGAGTAATAATATTTGAGATGAAAGGGCAAAAAACGACTATATGGTGTTGAATGTTCTACGCGATGTATATAATACATTACACAGATTTTTAAAATAAATATAGATAGGTAGGTGTGTGACAATTTTATGTCATCATCAACCTGCTCTCGTCCACTGCTAGACATAGGTTAGCCCAGGCTTGACCATTGAGCTCAGCTAATGTCATCCATCCGCTGCCAGCAACTTTGCGGATGACATCACCCCACCGCGCTGATGGGCGTCCTACCCTACACAACGCTTGCCTAGACGCGATCTCCACTCAAGAACTCGTTTACCCCAACGGTTGTCGGTTCTTCTGCAGATGTGGCTAGCCCACTGCCACTTCAGCGAGCTAATTCTTGGAGCTATGTCGGTCACATTTGTTTATCTGTCGGATTACTTCATTCCGAATACGATCTTTCAAATAAAGTCCAAGCATAGCGCTCTCCATAGCTTGCTGAGCGACTTTAAATTGGAGTCACTCACACTGTGAGTGTCCAGTTTTGACTCCGTGTGTAACTTTATGTACCAAAATGTAGTTTTAACAAAATTGGTTGAGATTTGCCTGCAGTTTTGAATTTTAATTTTCATTTAACAGGCATGACCTTAGTTGAGTTACTGCATCCCAAGAAATATGATTGAAAATGACTACTTTAAATCCATTGGCGTAGAGTTCAAATTAGCACCGAAAATTGACGAACTCTAGGACATTTTGACGATAGCTAGGACAAATCTGACGGATACTGGTACAAATGGGTGTTTTTAGATAATTTCTAAAATATCATTATTTAATTATTTTTAATCAGTGTTAAAAATATATTTACCGATAAAAGTGATAAATCAGTTATCTTGTTACAAAATTTGATCGTTGTAACTTAATATACTACAACGTGGTATAGCTGCAAAGTTGGCCAAGTGCAAAACCTGACGATAATTGGGACTTTTCCCTTAAGACCCTTTAGTGATTACCTATACGAGTACTTCCAATGTGAATAAAATTAAGTATAAGTATCGATTATTATGACCTTAATAAGTCAAATAGGGGTGTAGACTTACAGAAATCTAATTAGTCCGTCAGATAGATTTCGCAAAAATATTGGACACGTATTTTCTCTTTTTAGCACAAACAAATAATTAGGACGATACAGTGCATAGAAAACTCGTGTGACGTCACAACTACATACATTTTTTACCAAGAATTATCGTCACAAGCCCCCACTCCTGAACTTTAATGCGTTATAACTAAGTCAGTTTTATTAATTTGATAAAACAAAAAAATACGTGTCTAATATTTTTTCGAAATCTATCTGACGGACTAATTGGAATTTCATTTTGTTTACCCTGTCGACATCCCTATTAGTTCAGAAGACTATAAATAAGAGATGTAAGAACAATATTATGTATAATTCATATAGAAAGTAATACAAAATTCTATGTGCTTCATCAATCAGTTCGACCTATTTCCATTTCTTGTGGCAGGTATTGACATCCAATGATGTAATATAAGCTCTTGATGAGAATATTGAATATTTGTTTTGTATTTCATTACTTATTCTTATACACTACGTATCGATATCACAAGGTTTAGGTATATTGGAAGTAATGTTTGCGAATGAAAGACGAGTTATTAAATTACATCATCAAAGTTACTTAAGTTAGTTTTGTATATTTCTTACTTTATATCAAGTGACAAAGACAACTTGTGAACTTGTGAGTACCTTACTCGGATCTTTACTTGAACGTTGTGAAATAGGCCCTAAAGTTTACTTGATGGTCGTGAAATATATAGGCCCTTAGTGTCGTTATAAATTTTTAGGTTTAAAAAGGCTTCGTCCTAATCCAAATAGGATATTTAGGCTGTCCGTTATCTATTGACTGACGGCGGATTAATTATATCACGTTTATTATGTGTAATCTAATCACATAACATTATAATAAAGTAATTCACACATTGCAATCAATCTCACCTTTCGGCTTCGCACGGCTCCGGTCTGTAGGTGTCAGGCCTTGACAAACAAGTAATAACGCACATCCTAAACCTGTACACTTCTGGGCAATTGGCTTTATGATGGTCAAAGGTATGATTTTTTGATTTAGGTGGTTATCATAATAAATGTCGAGTCATCTAACATACCACTGCAGAGAACAAGTTTTAGGGTCTAAAGTCTCTACTTTACATGCAGGATGAAAGCGAATCATTCACTATTTGCATAATTGCATAACCAAAAAGCCGCCTTTACCATACCGCTAGTACTCATTATTATACTGTAACCATAACGCTTCAGCGTGTGGTCCATTTACAACTGACCCGCAGACCAGAATTTGTTAAGGCCACTTGTACCCAAGACTCTTATTGCAGGAGTTTCTATGCAACCGAAAGTATCTTTTATTGTTATTAACGAGAAGTGTTGGAAAGTATTATGAAAGGGTTGGTACTTTCTGGTACCTATTGTACTTAGGTATAAGTTTAAGTAGGTAGTTTTCCGGAAGACATCTCCAGTTTTGATCTTTTTTGCGTACCTACTGCGATAATACAAGTATTTTAAGGTTTCTATGTATGTACCATGCAATTTTTCGAAAGCAACACTTGTCTAATTTGGGCCCTTTGTGCGTCAATTTGGTTAAACCAACTGTCTTGTTTTCTATTTATCCGTAACTGACTGTCATCATATAATTTTAATACGACTACTGGGACCGACGTTTATCGGCTATCAAAGTTAGATATTATTAGATATTATACATAACTAACGAGTTGTGGGTGGTATAATTACCATTAATTAATGGTAATATTGGTGGTGATAGTCGCTTATTATCGTAATATGAACTTAAGTAAATATGAATTAATATGTTTGTAAGAGTTTAGTCACGGTGTTTGTATTAAAGTTATTTTTGAGGAACAAAAGCTTTCAATCTGAAAGGGAGAAGCTTTCAAGATGTTCAATAAAAACTGTTTCGTATTGTTGCAGGTTCTATTGAGCCACACCAAGAATATAACAAAGAGTAAGCCTTACACTTTCATGGAGCCATGGCTGGGGACTGGACTACTGCTTAGTACAGGTGAAACAAAGACTTTATTTATAAGATACAAATATTTTTTGATCAATTATTTAGTTATGAACACTAGAATTATCATAATTTACGAGATAGTAGATAGTGTACTGAGATCCCGGTCTCAGTACAGCTAAAGCTGAAGACGGCTCCCATTGCTACATGTTTTTCTTTTCCTAGTTTTAAGTTTTTTTTTCTTATGTTTTCTTATTAATGTAGCAAAAAATGTTTTTTTTTTATAGTATTTATATTTTGAGTCTTCGATATCATCCTTATAATGGCGTTTGTAACAACGAGCGTCGAAATATCGGAAACTAGAAATAAATAAGTACTTACTTATACATTTTGCATCGTAAATATCCCGTACATTATGATATTACCATTAAGTTTCATTTAGAAAGCTTCAATAGCGTACTTGCGTTACTTCGTTTCCGGAAGGCTTCGCTTAAATTTTACTAAGAAGATATTAAACTTTTGATCCGGCTTTCATGAGACAGGTGCAGTGTAGTGTGAAAGCCATTGAGCAATGTATTTTGTTATGCCTACTTACTCAAATCTTATCCTTATTATTAATGCCCGCAAACGTATCAAAACGTGCTTTTGAATATCGTATTCATATGCAAGTAAATTTATTCGACGCTTATGGTATAATTCAACATCGTAAAGAAACCAACACACACCTGCGAAGAAATAGGGTGTTTCACAAAATCTTTTAATAAACAAAATGATGTATTTTTTTAGATCTCTCAAAAATATTTCGATCTACGTGATTTCTATTATAACAGAACTTTGAGAAATAAAAAGTACAATTCAGTATTACAATATTAAGTACTTGTGTAATCTATTTAAACTTCTTTTTCATAATAGATGGTATCTACATCTTTATTAATTTTGGAGCCTTCAAAGGCAAGCCACCTCAACTCAACCATACCCTGAACTTAAATTGTCTCAGTTTAATAAGAAATATTTTTCAAAGATATTTAAACCACATTCTAGGCCGCACTGAACAAAGGTTAAACATTACACTGTCTCAGAGGACGGATTAACTGACTCCATAATCTGTGGTCTCAGCCAACTGGAGCTTAAAAATCTATAGTAAAAAATCCTTGTTAAAAACGTGGCTTTAAATCCAGTCGTGTGCATGTCCCTTAAAGTCAGGATAAATATAGATTAACATCAACTTAATGGTTTACCGTTCATCACGCCCACAACCAATGAACGAGGCAAAAGCTATTCATTTGAAGTACCAACAGCTTGATGTCTCATAAAACACAACCATTTGCAAAGAACGGTGCGGTTATCTTAACTGAACTTTATTAATACTAGAGCGTGGGTGAAGAGATATTACTCAATGATTAATTCTATATAAGTATGTAGATTTTTATAATTCTACCAATTAATATAACTGGGTAAAATGAAAAAAGAACTAAGTAGTACCGTCAATAAAAGTTGTCTCATTTCATCAATATAAATAATTCAAAGTCTAAATAAAGTCTAAAAAGTATTAAAAAGTATTCATTAATTTGTACATATTTTATTTTTATTTTTTAAAGTGTTTATTATATTATTCATATATTCATTTAATTTCTTATTTTTTAAGTTTTTACAATATAAATATATAAAAAAAATATATACAATAGAAACTTAAAAAATAGAAGGCCGCCAGTAGCGGGGCAGGGCCCAAATTACCGGTGGTTAGGGCTGCAGAGACAGGAACCTCCTCACGATACGTGCCGTGTCCAAAATCACTGCCTTCTGTATCTGCCCCTTGATCCAACTTATTATATTATTATTATAAGTACTTTTTGATTATTTGGTAATTCGTACGTATTCTGCAGCTAAACAGTAGTGCGAAGTCATTACTGTGTTTTAGTTTTAAGGGCAATGTAGTCAGTGAAATTACTGGGCACACGAGAACTGATGTCTCGGGTTTAATTTAATGAGTGCGATAATTTTGACACTTTTTTTAAAAGCTTTTTAGCGGATACTCAAGTTTTTGTGAAACTAATAAACGTCTAGTCATTTTTTTATAACTTGAGTACCTACTTTAAATGAAAAGAATATTTTACAAATACAAAAACCTTTCACTTTTCTTATTTTAAGTAAAACAATGAAAAAGTAACTTTTTCATAATTCTACTTACAACAATAAATAGGAAAAATTACGAGGAATTATTTGAACTACTTAGGTACGTGAGAAATTTCCAATCAAATTAATTCTAAGAATAAACGAAATTTAAATTTGTATAAAGTAAGGCATTATTAAAAACATTATTATAATACTCTGTACTTACCTCGTATAAAACGAGATTTTGTACTTCAATACAATAATGACGCTATTTTTAAAGTACAAAGAGTAAGTGCCGATGTCAATCTTTGTCACGCTCGCCTTTTAACTTTGTTCCAAATAATTCTAGAAACTTATTTGTAGTTTAATCTGAATACTTAGTTATATGCTCAAAGCTGAGTTGTATTTGCTTAGTTATGTTCTTAATGAGCGGAGCATTGCCATGTCAATCCTAACTAATCCTAACTAATATTATAAATGCGAAAGGAACTCTCTTTTTTATATACCTTTTGACATGTTTTTCATTGTTGACATTAGTTATAAGTGACATTTGTATTTAATTTTATTTAAAAAAAAAAATACCAGCCCAGTTTCTTGCCGATTCTTCTCGGCTGATGTTATTCCGAATCGGTGGTAGAATCAATTCTGACGTTCATAAGTGCCTCATTGAGGTCTTACCTGAATAAAGGATTTTTGACTTTGACTCTGTCTGTCTATCTGTTACCTTTTCACGGCTAAACTACTGAACCGATTGACTTGAAATTTGGTACAGGGGTAGCTTATGGTCCGGGAAAGAACATAGGCTACGTTTTATCCCGAAATTCACACGGGATCGGGAACTATGCGGTGAAACCGCGGGGCGCCGCTAGTAATAGCTAAACGTAAAAAAATATAAGTAAATGAAATAAATCTTCAATCATAATCGTGTGGATTAGGGTTGAGTAAGTATTAATATTGACCGTAAGTAATGAACATCTTCAATGGAAACTAATTAATTAGATTTGCCATATACCTCCCAGAATATGGCCTTTATTACCGATACTACAAATGGCGCACACACAGGGTGGTTTTTTTCTAAATCAATTGGTCTATTAGTAGGCTATTGTATTTATTATTTGTTTTTTTTTTAATCTTATGGTACTCGGAGACTTTTATCGGTGTTTTCGCCATTCTTACAATTTGGATCTAGTAAATTAATCATTGTCCACAAAATTCACCCTGTATGTACTAGTATCACACACATTACCAACGTACTGTAACAAGTACAACCATTTACGAACATTCTAAAACAGAGTTTTATCTCCAACGACCCCACAGCTATATTCCCATTTGAAATGGAATTTGAAATTCTTTTATGTGGTTTTTTTTTGTATTTGACATAAAGCTTTTCCCGGCCCGCTTAACCCGATGGGTTATTGAAAGTAAAATATAATTGTATGGGTGAATGTAAGTCTCTAAAAGAATGAAAAGAAACGGGTTCGGACCAGCACAATGTAAAGGACTTTACTTACTATGTAATACTATACAACATTATCCTTCATATTATATTTACATTTGATTGATTTTTCTCTATAAGTATAATGGTGACAAATCAACATCGAGCTATGCTGTGCTGTACTGCGCTGTACTGTGCTGTGTTTCTTAAGCTACGTTTTTTTAACAATCAACAGACAGCGTAGAATGGCAGAGCTCCATAAAAACTTAGCGCAGTTCGGCACATCGCGGCTCAGCACGGGCGGGTAGCGCGCCTCGCTCGAGATATTTTTACAGCACAGCATGGTTTGTTTGTATCCTCATTAAAGTATTAAACAAGCGAGTTGACAAAACATAGCACAGTCCAGTACAGCGCAGCATAGCTCGATATTGATCTGTCACCCTAAGGTTTTGAAGGTTTTAATCAAAGTGTTCTTGTGATTCAAAGTATTTATTTTGTAAAATAAACTTCCATTATGCACATGACGAAACACAGATCAATGTTTAATTTTCGTGGTTTTAATATATTAAAAGCACGAAAATTAAACATTGATCTGTGTCATGTATACATGACATCAGTAAAGTTACACCTACACATTTTCAATATAGTTTTAATAATGTAGACCCGATAGTCTTAGTGGAATGCCTGTTACATTATGTATGGGCATAGGAATGACAATATTACTAAGCTCACCCGCCACGGCTAGATAGTTTAGGTGTCATAAGAAAAGAAAACTAGAGTTTTCGGTATTGTCTAACAAATAACTAGAAGTAAATGGAAATATAAGTATTTGATAGTATGTTGTATGTTATTTCTAGAGAAAATATAGGTAAGTACTGAAGTTTGTTTTATTTTAAAAGCATAATTCTTTTCCCTCAAATGTAATAGGGTCGCCCCGTTCGTTGACGCGTCGATCAAAACATTTTATACCTCTCTACTACTTTCAATTAGAGACTTTTTACGTCCTTTAGTTTTTTTTAAAGATGTGTTAACAGCTAAAGTACCGTCCAAAATTTTCTGCTTCAAATTTTTAAATCCTTTTTGTTTTTAATGCATGTTTTCAAATTTAATAGGAGCCAAATGGCACAAGCGTCGCAAAATCCTGACACCGACGTTTCATTTTAATATATTGAAGAACTTCTCTACCATTATGGAGGAAAAGAGTAGAGATCTCGTCAACAGGCTGAAGGAGAAATCTGGAGAAACATTGGACGTGATGCCGTTTATTAGTGACTTCACTTTGTTTACTATCTGTGGTAAGTTTATATTGAAGTCATCATTGAATGTCATACGGTCCGTAAGACTACTCAATATTCTTTTGCATTATTATATTATCGTAGCACATAGCACAGCATGTTTACTATTTCCAAACACAAGTTAAGGTCACTAATACGATAGCAAGTATCGCAATTACGACTCTTTTCCCCTATAGTATTAATACCTCGGTATATTGAGTTAAAGAGCCTTTTGGCATACCGTGAGAATTAACATACATGCTGCTGCTTTCTCTTTCTCTTTGCTTTCTTTTCGATGCGTAAAATACTAACGTACCCAAACCCACAACTGAAAACTGCATCAAAATCGGACCAGTAGTTTTGGAGATAAACAGCAACATTGGTACAAACAACCTCTTGCCCCAAACGCATATATGTACATACTCCGTACGACGCGTTGTGGGTCAAAACAAAAACAAATATGACACGAGCAAAGAAATGACAAAGTTGCGCAGTCACCACCAATAGATGGCGTTGTTAAGTAAATTAAAACACGCAAACGTTTTATGCAGCTGTCGAGAGTAGTTCGAAGGTTAAAATTTTAAAATCAAGCCTCCACCATGTCGAGATCTTTCGGTGTTTTTAATTAAACACAGTCTTTTTGAACAAGGGTCGCAATTGTAGGCTAGCAGGCGCACTATGTCTCTAGCTCTACTGATCCTTCATCATATTAGCTGCTCTCTTGAGGTACCTACATGATATCTCATAGTCATGGAGCACGCGTGGAAAGGAGCATCAGAATACAAGATACTTACACTACATATTTTACCTTTTATCATCGTCATGATGCCTACATTATAAAAACAATGGCCTACATTATAAAAACGAAAAACTCAACCATCGTTTTCATTTATTGATTTCCATTCCGAGTTCATTTTAATATAAATAAAAACTCTCATATTTTTCGGCAGAACATACTGTCAACAAATACTCGTATCTAGCAATAACTTTGAAGATTTTCATATAAAAATTAAACAGAATCCTTTAACCATTCATCCGAAGATTAAACTGGTGGTTTGTTGATATTTGCTGTACAAGTACTCAGTCGCATACTATACATGACCCCGGCATTTAATATATTCTATATATGATAAGTAAGTATTTAATTCCAAACGCACTAGAAAAGAGACTTGTTTAGTTTAGAAAGCTCACTTTAAAAGTGAAGTTAAAAGCTCTTATGTTATTATATTTGCTTTGCCTTTGGCGCAATAAAACGTGCATATAGAAAAGCAGAAATTATTTTTCAATTCAAATTGTACTCTGATTTCGAATATTCTGTAAAATGGATTATTAAAAATGATATTTTTTAACTTTTCAA
Source organism: Timandra comae (assembly GCA_958496195.1). NCBI lineage: Eukaryota > Metazoa > Arthropoda > Insecta > Lepidoptera > Geometridae > Timandra > Timandra comae. The sequence continues at coordinate 5,952,282 of OY292371.1, forward strand.
TTTTTATTACTTACTGCTTTTTACATTAATACAGTATGTTCAACATGTTATTTTTGTTAAAAGATTTTATTTAAGTAAATAGTTACTTACTTTATATATTTTTTGAAGACCCCAGTTTAACTTGTACGAAATTTAAAAGTCTGTAAGAAGATTATTATTACAACTTTATAAGTCTAAATTGTCCATTTTAATAAAAAAAAACATGTGTATTAGTACAATACGATTAGCTTAGACACCAAAAAATAGACATGAATTTAAAATAAGTATTACTTAATTTATTATTTTTAGAAACGGCAATGGGAACTCAACTAGACTCAGATAAATCATCTAAAACAGTAGAATACAAAGATGCTGTAAAAGAAATAGGCGCACTGATCCTTAAAAGATTGACAACGGCTTGGCTTCACAGTGAATTCCTTTTCAAAAGATCAGAATTAGGAAAAGCCTTCGAGAAATCTCTCGCAAGAGTTCACAGTTTCGCCGACCAAGTTATAATGGAGAGGAAAATGAATCGGAAAGGGGATACGAAAGTGATAGCAGATGTGTTGTCTGGGCAAGATATTGGTAAAAAAAGGAGACTGGCTATGATGGACTTGTTGTTGGAAGAAGAAGATAAAGGACAAATTGATTTGGAGGGCATTAGAGAGGAAGTTCATACGTTCATGTTTGAGGTAAGATATTAAAATATGATTAAAATATTAAGTTTGTTAACCACATTTTTTTTTATCTCGGCCTGGGTGTGTGTGTGAATGAGTGTGTGCGTAGTTTTTGATACCTTAGATACAAGTTACGAACTTAGAGGCTACTATAATGAGATGGTGTAGTGAATGATTTATGTTGTGTTAATGCCAAAAACAATTATTTTTATCGTAACGCAAACATTTTTTATTATTCGATGTCGACATAGATTAAAGTACTTCAATATCATTAAATGTAAACACACAGAAAATACTTTTTTAAAAGTCTGGATACAAAGCTGGATACATACAATGGCCGACCGTTAAAACGTTTTTTCTTTTGTACCACGTTTGTTTGAATACGATCCCGATTGAATGTCACTCGAATAAAAACTTTTAACAGGAACTGTCACCAAAATGTCAATAAAATAGATATATATAGGTTGGTTGAAGGGTTTAAGTATTTAAATTGTAGTATGGGTCACCGGTGACCCGCGTTCGATGTTCGGAAAGTTGTTTGGCAGGTAAACCGATGACTTTTACCTATATCACCAAAAACTTGATAACGTTATTTTTGACGCTATTTGTAAATAGTGGTTTTCTTTTTAAAGCTCTTTAAATATTTCTTATTTGTTCTAATTATTTTGATTTAGAATATTTGTCTCAAGACAGCTACTTAATAAAGTTTAATTTAAAGGTATAAAGGTATTTAAAGGTTTAAAGGTATAATTTTAATTATTTGACTTTAGATACACTAAATCGAAACGCATTTACCTAATATGATTTAAGAATTAGATAATGGGATTAAGTACTGCGAGTAATACATACATACTACACAAACACATATCTACGCTATCTAACGTAGTCACGATTGCTTATGATATAAATGCATAATAATAAAATTATTAAAATTATATTATAATAAACTAAACGAGGCTTTTTAACCTTACCAATAAAAAATACCCACTGTGTATATTCATGATATAACGAATTATTAATATGCTTCACACTCGTTATATCAAGAATATACACAGTGGGTATTTTTTATTAGTAAGGCTGTAACTGTGTAGTGATCGCGTAAATCAAAGAAATTATAATTAACTATTATAAGCTTCTTTAATATTAATTATGCTTTCTTATTATAATGTTAAATTAATTTCGTCTGAAACAGCCATATTTGTTTGACAAACTAAGTACTTAAATAGATTTATCTTTTTTCGTAAACAGGGTCACGACACCACTGCGATGGCGTTAACCTTCGGTCTCATGTTGCTTGCCAACGATTCAGGAGTTCAGGTAATAATATTCAAGTAATTGCAGCGCCCCGCACTTTTACCCGTAGTTCTTGCTCCCGTAAGAATACGGAAAAAAATGCTAAAAACCTTCCTCTTGTGTCACTCTATCTATTGAAAAATCTCTTCAAAATCCCTCGCGTGGTTTTATAGGTTTAAGCATACATCGGGACAGACAGACAGCGACAGCGACTTTGTTTTATACTATGTAGTGATTTAATACAGAAAATATATCAAAAAGATTTCAACAGAACAGATTGCATATGACATTTGTTCAGATTTTTATCTACGTCAAAATTATTTAGCCAGCTTGCACCGACAGGCAATCAAAAGATATTAAAGATGAAACAACAAAAATAAATCTAAGTATATCGGTATATAAAAGAAAGTCGTGTTAGTTACACTATTTATGACTCAAGAACGGCTGAACTGATTTGGCTGAAAATTAGTGGGAAGGTAGCTAAGAACCAGGAAAAGGATATAGGATACTTTTTATCCCGAAATTCCCACGGGAACGGGAACTACGCGAGAGAAACCGCGGGGCACAGTTAGTGATTAATAAAAAATCAAACAATCTTGATAACAACTAAAGTTATCCTATCATAGTTCACGGGATATTTATCTTATTGTGTAATTTAGAGTTTTTGATATACTTGTAGGTTCATCCGTGATCATGACACTTACTTCTAACCCGTATTCAGCAACGTCGAAGTATCGGAAACTCGAAATAAGTAGTATACATGGCGGATATCCCGTGAAATATGATAATTTTAGGGTTAATAGCCATGATAACCATAAAAAACACGATATTTGATAGCCTATTTTCCTTTGGGATGTGGATTGAATTTGACATTTTACGCACACATGAAATTTTAGCCCTGTTATATTGTAATGTTCATATTAGTAATCTCTACATCTGCCAGTATTTAAATCACGCGACAGTATTTCATTGATAGATGAGATATAGTATAATGTATTTATAGAATAGAATAATTCAAGAGGAAGGTTTATATTATGTATAAAATGGGATTGAAACCGCAGGGCAAGTTGTAAATAATAAATAATTAAGGATTCTAAGAGGAAGGCAAGATTAAAATTAATTTAACACAATATATAAAACTTTGATTGGGAAATATTTCGACTAGTAATAAAATTAATCGTAAGAGATATAATGTAATCCATTCTATCGGCCCTTATAGGACGATATCTTGACCGGCATTAAGCTAAGTTTCCCAATCGGAAAGATTTCCTTGAAACGGTTCTGAGAGCAATTAATGAACATAAAAACATTCGTTTTATTTATCTTTTCTTCTATTTCTTATTTTCCGAAATTAATTACTCTTTAATTAACGTTTAACGTTCATGTATTGTTTGTTATTCTATTATTTATTTTATTAGTATTATGTTTACTATTTATCGAAAGGTGAATGTACAGACATGAACAATGAAATATAATACGTTCAATAAATTAAATAGCTTTGCTTGAAAATACTAAATAACGATAAGATATTTTTAAGAAAAGTTGGTAGGATTCTTGCAATATTGTGTTGATAGAATTTAGAAAACAATAAACGCAGACAAATGAGAATGTAACTATGTAAAAGAGTATATACTGGTGAATGGTGTCCTATGGGACACACCTTTGCGGCGACAATATCACGCGTCTGTCAGACTTCTTTACTTACCATAGAGTATTCCGAGTTCTGTGAGTCTGTGAGGGTAGCGTTGACTGATGATCCCCTAGATAGAAGTATTTAAGTGAGGGGTCAGTTGCTATATTAAGATGAAAGAGTGATTGCGAAAATATAATATTAGAAAACTGAAATCGTACGGAAATCGCGTTGATTGTTATTGTCTCTAAAACCAAAATAACAAAACAGAAATAGAAAACTAAATCTAGTTTGCTGTAAATGTCGCTGAAGGGGAATTCTTGACGACAGGAAATCAGTGTAACCTATTTTATGGCACTGAAAACGATTTACTCAACGACCCAAGTCAATGCAGTTTTATAAATGTCATAGAAAATTGTTTTCCGAATCGAATAATCGGAGCTAAAAATAGTGTTTGATGTAGTGAGTTATCTTATTTACAACTTTTTGTTTTATAGAGCTACAGATAACCATATTTATATTGAAAATTATAAATATTCAAGAGCGTTTCTGATTACCTTTGATACAGGTTAATGAACTTAGGGGTTAGTTTTACGTTAAGGCGATAGAGTGATTGATTATGTTTTTTACAAAACTATTTGCTACGAATTCAGTGTGTAGGCTGAAAAACTACAAAATAAAGGTAAGTATATTTTGAGAGAAAGGCTAGGAGAGTTGTCTGCAACAGGACATTACGATGCTTGAACTTTTTTATGTTAAGATAAAGGACTAATTAGGGTATCTTGTAAAGAAAGAAAAGGCGTTTATTTGCAGTTAGACAAAGTTACATATTGTATTTTATATATATATTGTATTTTAAATCATCAAATGCAGAATTCGGATACTCGTTCTTTTTTAAAAATTATTCGTAAATAAGGATTTAGTCGCAAATACTTGTAGTGTAAACTGATTTTTTGTATATGACACGTCAAAAGACGAATTTTAAAGTAAAGTTTAAAAAGTTATTGCCATTATTCAGCCACCCACTGAGTAACGAAATTAATTTATTCACCAGGAGCGTATTTACGAAGAATGCGGGTCAATACTCCGTAGGTCTGATCGGTCACCAAGTATGACTGACCTGGCTCAAATGAAGTACCTGGATGCTGTGCTCAAGGAGATTTTGAGGTTGTATCCGAGCGTGCCTTTCATCGCGAGGACTATTACTGAAGATTTTTATATGGGTACGTGTTATCTATACTTCTACTCTAATATCATCATCATTATTGATGTCTTTGATTTACTACTGAACCGATTTAAAAAATCTTTCTATTATAAGTATTTGCGGTAAAATAATTGCAAATTATTAAATCAATCAAATAAATGAATCAGATTACATAACAAAAGAATGCAATTAATAACCACACATTTAATTGTTAGTCAATGGAATCCAAAATAATATTGTATTTCGTGCAAACATTCAATATAAATCTACATTTACATAATAACAATGTTACAAAATATTCACATTAATTTTGTTGGACTTGAAATACATTTGGATAATTAATATGATTACACATTTATTCCATACAGGTACAATTAAGTTAAAATGTTGGCGGTGACAAAAGGCAGATGACTTTATTTATTGAATTTACGATTCAGTAACAACTTTTGTAACAATTTGCATACAGAGTTTCTTCATTTATGTAATTTACCTTGAATTTTATGTAATTAAGTAATTTACTTCCCTTTATGATTGGGTAAATAAATAGATGAATGTTACTCCTTTGCGCAAAAACTACTGGACTTAATTATTTGGCACAAATATTCTTTCAAACTAGAAATATCACGAATTCCTACGGGATGGTAAAAACGGGAAATACGCGCAAAACTGTCGCATGTCTACACAGTACATAATCACACTTAATATGAAAGTTTGTGAGTGAGTGTCTATGTTTGTTACTCTTTCACGCACAAACTACTGAGCCGATTTAGATGAAATTTTGTACAGATGTTCCTTATAATTATGAAAAACACATAGGATACTTTTTATCCCAAAATTTCCACGGGATAAGTTTCCGCGCGGGTAAAACTGCGGGGCACAGCTATTTTGTATAACATAAAGCACCCTGTTTTTTTTGCAACATGTCGTTATTAGCGAAGCGTTAAGCTTTGATGTTAAAGAGAAATGGAGTTTTGTAACACTCATTTGAGTTTTTTCATATTAAGTGTAAAATATTTTCCGTTCTACCAAAAGAAAATGTAAATGAACAACCATATTTTACTGGGAAGTAAAACTATAATTAAAAGATTTTAATTTTGTATTTTGCACAAGTTAAAACTACGTTGTATTCTGTGAGTAAAATTTTGACATTCGCATCATACAATATTCAATAATAAGCTTGTATAAATAATTGATCAATCATGCGTGACAAGGTTACAAGTGAGTTTGCTATACGGTTAAAATTGAGTTTGTTACGTTACGTCCTAACTATTCAACTGATCATCATAAAATATTGCTAACCTTTACTAAAAGTAGATATTATAAGTATCTATTCGTAAGTTTCCCCAAATTAGACCTGTCTAATTTGAGTCCTTTGTGGTGCTATAGACATTTTTTTTCTCGCTGTGAAAATGAGGAAAATGCATAAACGACACGCTACTTTTTGTCGCGAAATCGCGCGAATCTACGACACTGACATAGATAATAATGTTCTTTTTTCAAAACATTTTTTTTTGTAAAACAACTAAAGTTCTGGAAAAAACTTACGACGAGTAAATCCAAGAAGCACAGTTAGTATGAAAATAAATGAAATATTAATGAGATATTGATGTAATCGAGAATATTTCATTATTTAAATCACATCACATTCACAATATTGTAGCACAAACTATGAATATAAAACATGATTTTTGTTCTTTTAATATTAACCTATGCATTTTGAATATGATAAATAAATATACTTCGAGAAATAGACGACTAAGTTGCGCCAAAGGATACATGGATTCGATTCCTGCTAAAGGCCAATATTAGTGTTCATGAACATGTCTTTTCTTTTTGGCTTGGTTCGGATGTTTTCTATCTAATATTATCTATTATTTAATAGTTATTTATGGTACAAGCGAGGTAAGTTGGTGATTACTTCCGAGGCGCTATTGAGGCCCGAGCCGTAGGCGAGGGTCAGAAGATAGCCGAGGTAGTAATCATCAATACACGCGTGTACCATACAACGTTTTTCAACACACTTGCGAAGAAATTAATAATAAAATATCATTTTTCGCTAATAAATTAACAGTTTTTCTATTCGCGCGCATCCAACACAACAATGGTGATCGGCCAAATACTAAAAAAATATACTTATTAAAAAAAAAAACGAATGAATGAATGAATGGAATCGACCATAGACCTACCAAAAGTAAGGCAACATAATTGACGTTTGTTTTTAAAATGTATGGACACAATTTTTTTTGGTACTGAAACTTTTTAAAACCAAAGCAATTTATAAAAAAAACTATAACTCACTAGTGAATAAAACATGTCATTATTCAACTGTTTTTGCACAAATAAGAGCCCCTTTATGAGCAAGTGTGTTGAAAAGTTATTTATTCCCAAAAAAGCACCTATTATATAAGTGTGTATTCTCGAGGTTATTAGCATGTAAGTATAGTAACCATAGCACAAGCTTTGCTGAGTTTGACACTGGGTGGTAATAATTATGTCTGTATAAATATTGACACAAAATAGTTCAAAATTAAATACGAATTCTATTTGAGCAGATACTATAATGTATGCTTAACAATTTTTATCGTGTATCTAAAAAATAGCAATATAAATATTTAATGATTTGTCATTTGCCTCCAGAGAGATTTGAACTCTCGACCCCTGGTTTACAAGACCAGTGCTCTAACCCCTGAGCTATGGAGGCTATGCATGAGCTGTCATAATTAGCTATCTGGAAATTATTTACTTTTACACTTGTTTACTTTGTTTTTCATTAATGAAAATGTCTTTGTCCTTTTTCATTTACGTCATGAAGTCATCACATCAGCCGGGCTAGCATGACTTCGAAAACGCGATAGATAAAGCGATTTATCGACATCCAACTGTCAAAATATGATAAATATAGGCGCCATATTTAATTTTATCATATCGTAGCACGCCATAATTAATTTGGTCATGCTCGCGAAATCGATATTATATCGTGGTGTCGATATATTTTATCATCGACACCATCGATTGGAATATATCGTATATATCGTACTAGCAGCGCCCCGCGGATTTGTCCACTGGGCCAATAGCCTGAGGAGAAATGGCTAGACGTTAAGAGACCACGCATATACCACTTAAAGTAAAAAACTAAAACATTAAATCATTCACTAATTCGATTCATTTAACGAAAATAAAATTTAATTACATGTTCAAAGTGTTTTCAAACATCAGGAGTATATACATGTGTCTTTTAATTCATTGTTTTTTCGACAGCCTTTTAGAGCCCTTAAAAGGTTTTTTTATATCAGTACTGGCTATTTTTATCCGCGTTATTACTGTTTCTGCGGATTTTGTTACAATTTTAGGAAAAAATCTACATGCGACGTGTTGGTTGATTGGTACAAATTATAATGTTCGGTTAAGTGCTTTCCATGAAAGCGTAACAAACAAACTCATTTTTAAATATACATACATATTATAAGTATGTATTGTTTATGTATGTACATATGTATTTATATCTAAGTATTATTAGTACTTAAGCATATTTAATTTTTAAAGGTGACCTCTTAGTGAAGAAAGGATCGGAGGTAGCAGTTCACATATACGACCTCCACCGTCGACCTGAATTATATCCCGACCCTGAGAAGTTTGACCCTGAACGCTTCCTCAACGGGGAAACCAGACATCCATACGCATATGTACCTTTTAGTGCAGGATCTAGGAATTGTATTGGTAAGTGTGTTAGTTCAATAAGTACTGCGGTTTTAACTGTGTTATACCTATAGGTAAATTCATAAAATCTCACACAATAAATTACGAATTTACTTTGTGGTGCATGTAAAATAATACAAAATACCTAAATTGATATGTAGCTTCATCCGTTCGGGAGCTATGATGCCACAGACAGACAGACACACAGACACGTCAAACTTTTAACAGCCCTCTTTTTGTATCGGGGCTTAATAAGTCAAATCAATGAGTCTATAAACTTAAAAATGCAAATGACCCTGTAAAGTTGGAACAATTTCAGTAGAAAAGCCATTGTATAGGTTAAAATTGCCTGCAACTGAACTGGGTTTTATTATTCACTTACGTACTTATGAACAGCCACAAAATACTGCCTTCCTCATTCTTAGCCCGAAGGCATCCTACATCACGGCGGCTTATAATAATAACGGCATTAATTAATTCAACTGGTATAGTACGAAGCTTGTGCCGAAATGTTCATAATAAAGTTAGCAGAATGGTTTACTTAATGGATTCCATATTTGAAGAGAGATGAGATTTAAATGAATTTGGCTGTGCGATGCCTAATGGAACAGGTTACTAGTGTCGGAGTATTTAGAAGAGGTTTTCATTTGTTTACGCCGGGATAAAAAATATAAACATTATCTACTAAAAAATGTGAAGATTTTTATACTCAGAAACGACTAAATGTCTAAAAAGTCCCTAAATTACCACGGGTTCGGTATATTAGCACAGGTAAATCTGCATATTAGCATTGTTACTTAGTAATTCTATCCTATCCCATATGTTTATTTATGTACAATTGTATTTTGGTATATGTAATATGCCGCGGGGTGAAGTGGTATTATGTATCAAATGGTAGTTACTTACTAGAGTTTCCACCATAATGCACAGTTTAATAGCCCTAAATAAATGAATAATAAAAGAATACATAAATTAACATGGAAAAAATATCGTTTGAAATCTTTTGAGACTTGTAGAAAAATATTTATTACAAAAATTCTAGTGAAAAGTAAAATTAATAAGTACTTAGTAGTATTACATATTCGAAAATCCTATGTACTTATGACTAAACTGTTGAATGAACTAATCAATTATTAATGGATCACTGAGATCTTATTTAGGAGAATTTTCCGTACATTCACCCAGTTCCTAAAATGTACTTACTTAGGTACTCAAATACTTGGAAATGTTGTACAAAGTAGTAGGTAAGTTCAAAAGGAAAAATACTTAAGTTTTCACGAAATCCTACTATGGCCAATAACCAATTAGGTAAGTGTGTGTTGAACACACACTTACCTAATTGGTTAAAATAATAAGTGATTGAACTAGTAAAATAATAATTGAAAAAGTTAAATTAATAAAATAATAAAAGTTTCAAATCTAATAAAAGAAAATGCGTATACAATAAAATCAAGAAAATTACGAGACTTATCTTGTAAAAATAATTCAACTGCAAAATAGGATTTTAAAATTGGAAGGTCGTTTTTGTTGACAGGTTAATTTGAATTTAATTATGTTTTTTTTATTCAAAAAGGTCATTTATTTTTCTTTATTTCAGGCCAGCGTTTCGCGTTGCTGGAGATGAAAGGTGTTTTGTGTGAGATTTGTCGGAATTTCCGTTTGGAGTCCACGACGAAGGAACGTGTTGAACTCTTGGCTGATATGGTGCTAAGACCAAATGGACCCGTCAATGTCAAATTTGTTCTTAGATAAGAAAATACATGAGAAATTAAATGAGATTGTAAGATATAATGTTTACTTCTATGACTTTTATCAATATTACTTTATATACTTAGGTATTTTATAATATAAGTACAAGTTGTGACCTGTGTGTATTTTGTGTCATTATTTTTCCCTTTCAATTTAACAAATTTTCTTTTCAACACACTTGCTCATAAAGGGGATCTTATTTGTGCAAAAACAGTTGAATAATGACACGCTTGATTCACTAGTGAGTTATAGATTTTGTTTTCAAATTGTTAAGTTTTAAAAAAGTTTCGATACCAAATAAAATCGTGTCCATACATTTTAAAAACAAACTTCAACTATGTTGCCTAACTTTTGGTAGGTCTATGGTCGATTCCATTCATACATTCATTCGAATTTTTTTTTAATAAGTATAATCTTTTAGTCTTTGGCCGATCACCATTGTTGTGTTGGATGGGCGCGAATAGAAAAACTGTTTATTTAAAAAATTAATAATAAAATGATATTTTATTATTAATTTCTTCGCAAGTGTGTTGAAAAACGTTGTATGGTACACGCGTGTATTGATGATTACTATCCTCGGCTATCTTCAGACCCTCGCCTGACGGCTCGGGCCTCAATAGCGCCTCGGAAGTAATCACCAACTTACCTCGCTTGTACCATAAATAACTATTTTTTTTATAATTTGCAGTACAGTTCCTAATTACTATGTTAAACAAAAAATACATAAGTATATATCAATCACTTTCAAAGCGATAAATTAAACTGAAAAGATTTGCTTTACGTCACGAGTAAACTTTTCAGTGTGTAACGTTCCGTAAAACAGAATATCAAGTTAAAAGTTTAAATTGATGAAGTTGAATTCTACGCGCACCTTTTCATCAGCCATGAATGAGTTCAAACATTATTTTGTAAACAGTCTGATTGTTTGCGAGGCAAATTATACCGGACCACAGGCTCGCCCGTGATCAGCGTCTATTCCGTAATTCGTTTAGAACTAGCCATTCTAAATTCAAAATTTCGCAGAATCCAGCCGGAGAGAATATTTGAAAACGGTTCTGAATCCAATTTTCGTTTGTACTCGTATTTGAGGTTCACGTTAAAGCGAATATCTCTCTGTATGTAGGAATTCGAAACGTTTATATTTTTTCTTGAATTTTTACTTTGAATTCTCTTTTGTTTCCTTATGGAAATTTGAAATAATTCCTAGAAAAACAAAGAACCAAATCTTGTTATTAATCATATTTAAAACGTATTTCTTTGGAAATTGTATACATTCCAAATTTTCATCTCACCTGGGATATTTAGAGGAACTAAACCGACATTTGATGATTCTAACGAGTGCTCAAACGTACAAATCCCTAGCAATCCGTCCGTAGTTAGCACTACACTGTACACTATAGGCTATGATGAGAGCGCTTCTAAAGATACTACCTACCTATATACTTATTGGACAAAAGGTAACAACGTTGTAATGAAATGAGTTTTCTTTGCGATTTCCACTTTGTTTCGTCGGTTCTAAATAAAATAGAGGCTTCTTACTTTGTTATATTGTACAAAAATAACAATGAGCTACAAGAATGTTTAGTAAAAATATGTATGTTATTCCGAGTTATACATTTCTTCGATTGTCAATGCTCAAATGCATGTTGAGACTAGAAATACAGAACTATAACTGCCTGTAGAATAAATATTCCACTTAAAGAAATAAAGTATAAGCAGTGTTTTAAAATAAGATTTATATAACGCATTCCAGTGGTATTTTCTTTATTCTACAGATAAGCCGACGTTCAGAAGTAACACAATATTATTTTTTAATCTGAATGTAACTCGAATAATTTATATGGAAAATGCCTTATTCTTTGCGAGAATTTTAATATTTGCTTTAGGAAAAGACAAATATTACTTTGATTTGATATTTTGAAGTTTGTAAGAGAATTTGTTTGAACTTTGTTCGCATCTTAATAAGGAAAGTAAGTACATAGTCGCTCCCAGTTTTTGAGAGTATAAAGTTATCGACAAAGTTATTAATTTAACAGCCATTTCAATTATTATTTGGGTTTCTCGAAGGTCGTTCGGAGCAAAATAAATATGAATAAGGTTTATTTGTTTTTGATATTGGGTTTTAGGGTTTTAACAGGCTTGATAATTGAATGTTTGTCGAAATCTACCATCCTATGTTTAATTTGTTAATTGTCTATGAAACTGGGTGTTAATACCACCTTATACATTGTATTAAAGTGACCGAAATGTATTCAATTAAATGAGTATGTAGATGTATTTTCAAAAGATTACTAAAACCAACGTATAGCTTATTTTTTTTGTAAATCCAATTCAGAAAAGAAAACTCGTTCATGAACGTAATAGTGTACGTAAGTGCCAAAATTATATAGTAATTGAAAGCACATCGTTTGACCTTTTGTATTCTCTCTTACCTTCAAACATTTTTCTTTGTCATGACAAATACAGTAGAGTGAGCTAATCTGGGGGCACGGCAGTGCCCCCCGCCAAGTCGAGCGCGAAGCAAACACTGCCGTACCATCCTTTACAGGAACCATTTCGCCGCATTTTCAGGCCCCTATTAGAGAACCTCTGGATAAGCCCAGAACGCTGAAATTTTCGTCATCCAGTAAGCTATACAATCATATACTTAAAATAAAATTTCAAGTCTGTAGGTCATTTAGTTCCGAAGTTAAGCGAAAGCAAAGTTTCGTATTTATGACAGACACTCACTCACTCACTCACTCACTCACTCACTCACTCACTCATGATCATCAAAATAGAACTAGTACTTCCCATAAACCTAGAGAGCTGAAATTTGGTACAGAGTTAGGGTTTAATGGCCACATAAAGGGAAAACTATAAAAACTAGGATAATCGAACGGGAACGGGAATTATACGGGAACGGGAACGGGAATTCTAACTCAAGAACGGCTGAACTGATTTGGCTGAAAATTGGTGGGGAGGTAGCTTAGAACCAGGAAAAGGACATAGAATACCTTTTATCCCGAAATTCCCACGGGATTGGGAACGGGAATTTAAAAATCAAGAACGGCTGAATTGATTTAGCTGAAAATTGGTGGGGAGAAAGCTTAGAACCAGGACAAGAATATAGAATACTTTAATCCCGAAATTCCCACGGGAATGGGAACGGGAATTTAAAAATCAAGAACGGCTGAATTGATTTAGCTGAAAATTGGTGGGAAGGAAGCTTAGAACCAGGAAAAGGACATAGAATACCTTTTATCCCGAAATTCCCACGGGATTGGGAACGGGAATTTAAAAATCAAGAACGGCTGAATTGATTTAGCTGAAAATTGGTGGGGAGAAAGCTTAGAACCAGGACAAGAATATAGAATACTTTAATCCCGAAATTCCCACGGGAATGGGAACGGGAATTTAAAAATCAAGAACTGCTGAATTGATTTAGCTGAAAATTGGTGAGGAGGATGCTTAGAACCAGGACAAGAACATAGAATACTTTAATCCCGAAATTCCCACGGGAATGGGAACGGGAATTTATTACTCAAGAACGGCTGAACTGATTTGGCTGAAAATTGGTGGGGAGGTAGCTTAGAACCAGGAAAAGGACATAGAATACCTTTAATCCCGAAATTCCCACGGGATTGGGAACGGGAATTTAAAAATCAAGAACGGCTGAATTGATTTAGCTGAAAATTGGTGGGGAGAAAGCTTAGAACCAGGACAAGAATATAGAATACTTTAATCCCGAAATTCCCACGGGAATGGGAACGAGAATTTAAAAATCAAGAACGGCTGAATTGATTTAGCTGAAAATTGGTGGGAAGGAAGCTTAGAACCAGGAAAAGGACATAGAATACCTTTTATCCCGAAATTCCCACGGGATTGGGAACGGGAATTTAAAAATCAAGAACGGCTGAATTGATTTAGCTGAAAATTGGTGGGGAGAAAGCTTAGAACCAGGACAAGAACATAGAATACTTTTAATCCCGAAATTCCCACGGGAATGGGAACGGGAATTATAATTCTAGAACAGCTGAACTGATTTGGCTGACAATTTGTGGGGAGGTAGCTTAAAACCAGGCAAAGCACATAGGATACTTTTTATCTCGAAATTCCCACGGAAAAGCGAACGAGAACTACGCGGGTGAAACCGCGGGGCGCTTAATAATAAAATACTACTTCTAAAAAGAAAAAAATGTGTCAAATAAGAAAATCTAATAAAATAAATTAATGTAAACAAGTTTTAACAAAAAGAAATGAAATCCCACCAAAAACATTCTGTAAAAAACTAGCCAAGTCTCGATGGAGCTGCTTGTTTATCTCTAAAAAGTAATGAAATCTAGACAGACTCGTGCCAAGTCTAAGGTTCCTTACTGAGATTTCTTTATTATTATAGTTAATGTTGTGTAACTTGGCCGTTGAAGGGTACACATGTATGTACACAAGGGTACAAAACTAGGTGCTCCATGACGCTATTGCACCAATCTTAAAAAAACCAGAACCTACCCATTGACGATAGAAAATTGCCTCTTGAAAAATGTTAGTTCAATATCCAGTCAATTGTGGGCTTGATAAAGCTGCGTAATTTAATAATGTTATAACATTACGTGTAAACAAAATTGACGTGTACCCACTACTAACGTTTTAAACAATGTTCAACGGCCAAGTCACACAACATTAACTATAATAATAAAGAAATCTCAGTAAGGAACCTTAGACTTGGCACGAGTCTGTCTAGATTTCATTACTTTTTAGAGATAAACAAGCAGCTCCATCGAGACTTGGCTAGTTTTTTACAGAATGTTTTTGGTGGGATAATTCTTACAATAATGCTGGTATCACAATGGCGTTGACATTTTTATTAAATTTTCTTTTGGGGTTTCGCAAATTATTATTTGTGGCCGCCATTTTTCGATGTAATTTGAAGTAATGATGGTCTGATTTGTCTTGCTCCAGATGCCCCTCAAGAGCTGTACTAAAATACGCATTGAAATATTTTATTGTTCCCACGCTAGGGATTTTGTTATGTCATAAAATATAGGGGTTTTATTTATCCTTTCATTGCTACGAGTATTACCGGTTAGAATAGCCCGAGGGTGAATGAAGTGTAAAAGATGTAATTTCATCCTGTATAGTCAGGATCAAAAGTAGATAAACACGTTCTTGGTATAATGTTTAAAAAAATTGACGAATTTCTTCAAAGTACTTACCTAAAATATTTTTTCTATTAAACTAATAAAATACATGAAAGAATCAAGTGATAGAGAAACACAGTTTTTATCTTTTAAAGCGATACAAAAAGTATCGAATATTTAAATCTGTTAACCCACTTTTGACGCTAACTCTACCTACTTAGCATTCCTTACGCCTATTCGATTTAAAGGAGCAAACGCTTGTTTACACTTACACTTCACGTGTAAGTACTACCTTTTTTGTTATTTTGTTGTATACGCACTTGGCCGTTTATTTACTTTTGTGATAAATCAGGGATGAAACACCTGAGTTATGACAAAGGCGGAACCATTCTGAGGAAAAGTGTTTTCTGTGAAGATAAAACGAACTCTTGGAAAATGGCGGAAGAAAAATACATACATTCTTTGATGTATCAAAACTTTAGTATAAAACTAAACCCGTTCTCACCACAAAATAAATTAATCTTCAATAAATCTTCTGTACTTGTACTTATAAGTATATATCGCAGGTATAATATCAAAGCCGTTATTATACAATTTCACTAGTGATATTACAATTAACTGGTAGATTGTCAATCGATCCCTGTCGCCAATAGCCTATTTTCCTTCAGAGTTAGGTTACGGTACGGTGTTATACACCACTAATAGGTCCCGTGATATTACAATTACTGATCTATCAACACACAGCACAAACTAACAAAAATACAGTGAAACCTGGTTAAGTGAGACTCCAAGGGACCTGCAATGTCGTTGCACTTATATACTACTTAAATTAATATCTGTCTCATATACAGAGGGTTCCATTGATAGAAGTGATATACGATAAGTGATATAGTGGGTAGGATTAGAATGAGTAAACAAACAAAACGATATTATCTCAGTTACAGAGGTTTATACGTATAAAATTCACTCGCTGTCTTAGTTATAGAGGTAACTATGATGATAAATCGAAAGAATAAATCCCAGATATAGAGGTTACCTCATCCCACTAGCAGAGGTAATTTAGTGCCAAAGTGTTGGGACTTTATCATGAGTTCCAGTTATGTAGGTTTCTCACTTATCCAGGTCCCACTTAACCAAGTTTCACTGTAATACAACTAACAGATTACGATGAAAGGTTGTTACTTAGACGTAGGCATCAGCTAAGAAAGAAAAAAGGAAAGACCTGAATCATACCACAGCACAGCTAGTTAACAAGACTGATTTATGTAAGTATATGAGACGTTCATATCTTTAGAAGTTACACACATGAGATATTCACAATTTAAGTAATGTCAGTAAAACAATAATACTAAATTTTTATGACACTATTACTTGAATAAATCATGAATAATGTAGTTTTATCCAAATCGTTCAATAAAAGTCGAACTGTTGAAATTAAAAAAGTTTTGGGGCTATTCTTTGTGACATTCGTTGGTTTCATTTGGTTTATATTGTCAAAAGGATGAACTTTGGAATCGTGTCGTTTAGATTTTCTCGCATATTTCTCTTTACGATTTAGAAACTAACTATGCTGTGTGAATATAGGACTAGCTAACGAACATACTCGTACATATTTTCGTATCTCTATCTCTACATACTATTAACTAACATCGTAACTTGTATCTAGGGTATCGGAAACTACGCACACACTCATTCACACACACCCAGATCGAGACAAACATTTATGGTTCACACAAATATTCACCCCGCACGGGAATCGAACCCGCTACCTTACGGATGGCAGTCCGGCATGGTGATCACTCTGCCATCGAGGTCGTCTATGTATTTATATTATGTGAACTATGTATTTATATATCTTTTATTGCAGTTAGAAATTAAAAGAATAGTATTCCATTGTTTTCTTTTTAAATTATTTATTCAAATACTCTGAGGCCGGTGTCTTGAATTTAGCGGGCAGCGGGGCGCTAGCGGGGCGCTAGCGCGAGCGGAGCGCTTAGCGCAGACCCATTCTTGAATTTAGCGGGCAAGCAGCGGGCAGATCGAGCGGCTGGGTTATTCCTGTCTGATCCCCCGTATCTGATACCCCGTAACGGATACCGTTTAATTATAAGTATATTTTTTTCTAGTCCGGTCTGATCCCAGTAGTGTTGCCCAAATTCAGTCTTGGTCTTGCAGTCTTGGTCTTGTTCTTGCGTTTTTGCAAGACCAAGACCAAGAACAAGACCGCGTATTTTTAGCAAGACCAAGACCAAGACTGACCGTGCAAGACTTGAGCAAGAACAAGACTAAGCCTGCAAGACTCTTGCGTCTTGCAGCTAGGACTTAGCGCTATTTCACGGAGTAGTTAGGTGTAACAGTTCGGTGTATAGGTACGCTTAGGAATTCTATGAGACGCAAAAAACTGTATCAAAGAATATGAAAAACTGGACCTATGCGCATTACGACTAATACCATAAACATACCTACATAGCGAATAAAAAAATATCCATTAAAATCAAACTGAGTGCATGCATAGTTATGTTTTAACTATCGGCACTTTGATAATGCGGCATCAAAGGTTTTGTACTTACTTCTCAAATAAATTTGCCGCTTTTCGGAAGTACATGGTTATGATACACGCGCCGGCGGCTTCTTTTGAAATCATATACAACAATCGTTGCCGCCGCGCCGAAATCACAACATTTGACACATTTGATTGCCGCCACAGGGCGTAGGTATACTCATGCAAAATAATTTCGAATTTTAAGAGTACCTACAGGTGTTCCAAAGAATAAATAAGTTTCAGTCAAGTCAGAATGTTAGAAGTTAGAATGAAAATGAATACAATATACTGATCACGCAAGTAGTATTATGATAGGAAAAAATGTTAAGGATAGGTAGTAGATGTCATAATAATTTATTCTAGTAAGTATATATTATAATATTGATTATATGGTTTTCAAACTAATTACTTAGGTACTATTATTGTACATTTAGTCATTATATTTCTTAAGTTTTTACAAGAAAAAATAGCAAAAAAGTGTTCAAATATCACCCGTTTGATAAATATTGTAGCCACTTTTAAATATACTTGAAACGTGTAAAAAAAATCTACAAAACTAATAAAATAATATAAAAAGCGTAGGTTACTTACCTACTAATAAAATAAAAAGCCTGCGATAAGAGTTTTGTATTGCTTACCAGCCCGAATATCTCTGAGAGAGATGATGATATTAAGTATTTACTAGCAGTGCCCGCGACTTCGTCCACGAGGAAGAGTAACTTTGGAGGTATAGTGACGTTCAGGATTTATTTATTTATTTTAAAACTTCTGTCATCAAACATACAAACAAACTCTTCAGCTTTATAATATTAGTATAGATAAGTATAGATGTACGCCAAAACATTCACTTATATGTAAAGAATAGTGATTGGCACTAATTCTTTACATATATTTTATTCACGCGTCGCGTCTGTACAAGTAGGTAATAATCTGTGTTTGTACGCCGCACGCGGCATCGTTTGATTTGCGGCGGCATCCTTTTAATAGAGCCGGCACGTGGCGAGGCGGCGCGGTAGAAAGCAAGGAAACGTACTATAAATAAAGAAATTATTTTAATTCCAGTCATTTCCAATTGAGCTGTGCTTCGAGTCTAACTTAATAATTGTTTTTACTAATTCTTGTTGTTTTCTAAAAACGTATCACGTGTACAATTTAATATGAGTGACGAAGATTCAAATTATTCTAGTCCGAGTAACAAGAGTTTGAGTCACAGATCTAAAAGACCCAAAAGCAAATTTTCGAATTTCTTATCAAATCCTCAGTTATTTATTAATCTGCTTGATCTTTACTATGGCTATGTTAATTCAAGCTCACAATGTTTCAATTCTAATACGTTTTTCTAAGATTTAAAGTAAACTTTAATAAATAGTAATAGACTAATAGGTAATTGCAAGACTTGCAAGACTCTTGCTGCAAGACCAAGACCAAGACCAAGACTGGGAGCGCAAGACCAAGACCAAGACCAAGACCAGGTGTATTGGCGCAAGACCAAGACCAAGACTGGCTAAGTCTCGTCTTGTTCTTGCATTTGGGCAACACTAGATCCCAGTCCAGAAATAAATTTAAATATTTTATTCCGGTCAGATACCCTATTATATAATACCCTAAGTATTACCACAAACGACTGAATCAATTTTAATCAACTTTTACAGCAGAAAATATCTTTATTATCAAGGATTGATACAATCACTTATAATCGTCAAAACTTAATACAAATCTTTTATCTTTGACATGGTCGATGTCGAACCTATAGGAAAAAAGTAACAAACAACACAGTAGATTCAGTATATCTTCGAAATATTTATTTACTAAATCAAAACTGTGATGTGATAAAATTCCTGTGATGATTGAATAAAACACTTCAATCGAATTAAACTACATAATAATATGTTTTTTCTTGAAAGTACTTACCTGTCAAAGAGGGCAGGGGATCAGACCGGAATGGCAAAATATTAGGTGGATCAGACAGGAATAACCCCCGCGGCGCTATAGCGCTGTAGTGTTGGGACTTCAGATATTTGTCTTTATTTTCGACTCCACTTGACAAGAAGTAGAAAATTTGTTTTTATTGATGAACGAAATGTCTGAACAACAGCGACAACATCTTTTTGATTCAAACTTATTTGATTTCTTGTGAGCGAAAGAAGAAGTGAATCTCTATTATAGGGCAAGGAAAATAAAAGTCGAATTTTATAGAAATTATGAAGAACAAAGACAATGTCCCGACAATTTCTAGGACTATACAAGAATGAGTGCTTAACGTTATTAGATTTAAACTTTATTTTTAGCTCCTAGACTAATCCGGTATGATAGGTTCACTCGGTTTGGCCTATGAGAAAAATAAAATATGACAGTTCGCTTATAATCTATCAGTATTTTTAAAGAGCGAAATGAATAAAGCTGTTCTTTCTTACATTTTTAATGTGAAACAAAGGCAATTAAGCCCAACAACGTATAAAACTGGGTACGTACTCCTTGTTTCATTTAATGGAAACTAGTTGTGCCCCGCGGTTTCTCTCGCGTAGTTCCCGTTCCCATGGTAATTTCGGGATAAAAAGTATCCTATGGTCTTCTCCTGGTTCTTAGCTACCTCCCCACCAATTTTCAGGCAAATCAGCTCAGCCGTTCTTGAGTTATAAATAGTGTAACTAACACGACTTTCTTTTATACCTATACTAGCTGTGCCCCGCGGTTTCTCTCGCGTAGTTCCCGTTCCCGTTCCCGTGGGAATTTCGGGATAAAAAGTATCCTATGTCCTTCTCCTGGTTCTTAGCTACCTCTCCACCAATTTTTAGCCAAATCGGTCCAGCCGTTCTTGAGTTATAAGTGGCGTAACTAACACGACTTTCTTTTATATATATAGATTATAGGTTCGTAAAAAAATAATGATAAACCAAAAAAAAATATATAAAAAATTGTTAAAATAATTATTTGTACTATCACGTCGGAGGACATGTCGACACGTCACAAAATTAAATTTCACAACACTAAATGAGCGCAAAGCGAGCTCTTTGCGCAAAGCGCTCATTGCCCGCTCCCGCCCCGCTGCCGCTCCGCTGTGTTCAAAAACCGGTCCATTGAAATACACGGAAAGTATCTCCCCGCTCCCGCTCCGCTCGCGCTCCCGCTCCGCTAGCGCCCCGCTGCCCGCTAAATTCAAGACACCGGCCTGATGAAGTCACGAGCAGAAAGGTAGTTTTATAATTAAGAAACTGTACGACCAAAATAAACGAAATATTTAATTAAAACAATATCTTAAGTTCCTAACAATTACACATAATTAAAACTTTGATTCTTGAACAATTTAGGCAAATATTTTAGTTAAGTGAAATATAATTAATTTCCGTCGAATAGCATTTATGAAGCCAAATTGAAAGGATTACACAGACGACGCATTATATTGAGCAATTTATACAATTTATTATCCATTATTAAGTTCCCGGTAAAGCCTTATGTAGCGTGGTTTGGTACAAAGTAAGTTAATACTCGTAGATATATCTAAGTACCAGCCAAGTATCGGCTTATATGATACCATTAGAAAGGCAAGGGCTTCCTGTTTATGATATTTGGACACTGAGAAGTGATAGGGGTATTTGCCACTAATGTTGGTAATCCAAAACTTGAGCTATGTTTGAATAATATTAGACATATCAAGCTAACGGTATATATTTATTTATTTATTTAATACTTTTGTACATAAAAATCTCTTAAATTTAGTACATGGAGGGCTTAATACTGGGATAGTATTTTCTACCAGCCAACCACGGAGTGCAGAAAAAATGGTGGCGGTTATAGGTGGGTATATACACTTGGTACTAAACAAATGAAGTATAGATTTTTCTATTCTATCTTTCTAATATACGCAGTCCAAAGCGCTACGATAAAGTTTTTAATCAAGCCCTCTTTTACTTATTGAAGAAACTTTTTAGCTGTGTTGAACAATTTTAACAGAATGCACAGAACAGATAACAAGGGTAAAACTTATGGATTCTTGTCACGGATGACCTCCACTCGCGTCTATTGCGCTGAATTATTTAAAAAATAAAGAGATTATTAAAAATAGGATGTTTTTTACTGCAGGCTGTACTTAGTATGACTGCCATTATTTATTATTAGCTGTGCCCCGTGTAATTGGTGGGAATCTCGGGATAAAACATAGCCTGTGTCCTTGCCCGGAGCCTAAGCAACCCCTGTGCCAAATTTCAAGTTAATCGGTTCTGTAGATTAGCCGTGAAAAGGTAGGTAACAAACAGACAGACAAGAGTTACTGTTACTTTCGCATTTATAAATATTAATTAGGATCCTGAACAAAGCTACTAAATAACTTTGTGGCAAAGAAATCGTAGTGAATAAGAAATTGTTCGTTTTCGAGGAAAAAAACTATTCAGTATTCATTTTCCTTAGTCGCTTGTTGTATTCATATAAACTGTTGGAGGAGAACTCTACAATAACTTGAAAAGACGAAGTTTGCCCGCTATTGGCACTTGACTCAATATTATCTTTGAAATCTCTTCCTTTTCAAGTTGTATAGAATGGATCTCTAAGGGAATCTTGTTACAATCTGTTTACAATTGTGATACAAATTATGCTAAGGAACTAGTATAACTACTATAATATGTAGTAGCTCTATCTATACTCGTGGATCAATGTAGCTAGGCGCCATGAAATGATTATATGATTAAACTATTAGTATCCTATTCATTGAACTATTTATGACGCTCCTTTTTGTATTTTTATATTAGAAAAAAAAATAATTTCGTAGAATCGAAGAAAAATACGTCAATTAGCTAAACATATCTACACCAATCTTAAAACTTAACTCAATCGATTGACGATGAACCAGACTATGAATAAAGTTAAAAGCTTGTAAAATTCTTCTTTACAAGTTTATCTTTATTCGTTAGCAACTTTCTTACTTTTGGAATTAAAAGTTATAAAGTAAGTATTGTTACATTGTTTTAAAGTATATTTCTCAGACAATGTACGAGTATGTTTGTGTTGATTCCAAGTAGGTCACCAGTTCAAAAGACAAACACAAACAGGGTCACAATATTCGGAGATGATACTATAAAGGGGAACTTTACGAGTGTTGTGGTTAATAAATTAACGTTAAACATGTATGTGTATGTACATATTTGACAGCTTTATTATAATATCTGTCTGGATAGTATATTTTATAGGTAATTAGGTATAGGACTTTTTCTTAGTGGGATTGGTACGCCAGTTCAAAACTTATCAGGTCAACATTCATTTGATCAACACCACGAGGCTTATCATTTCAACAGTTTATAAGATCAATGGTTCATGAAGTCAACAAATTATAAGTTCAACAATTCTTTAAAACAACTGTTTGCCCGTTCAAATACTTAGTCGTATACTCCTGACTGAGTGTAGTCAAGGATCGTCTGATACGTTTAGGTAGCTGCAGTTTTGGCGTTTCCCGTTCGACTCTATTTGTAGCATTGCGTGTGCACTCAGCAAGAGTAAATGCAGCACTTAAGTAGTTGAGGACTGTCCATATTGTAAGCGATCGACCGCGAGAACGTTGACCTTCTAGCTTTCTACTCTTCGTTATAAATATACAGGCATAGTATTAGATTACACATACACTTCCGCATCGTATTAATACTCGTATTATCAGAGAAAAAGCTTAGCAGGGAGATCGTATAGGTCAATACCTTACTTTTTACCAGGAAATCTGCTCTCGAAACCCCGTTCCCGATTTTCCTATAGAAGTTTCTGTATAAAAAGTATCCTATATCCTTTTCTGGCGACACGTGTGCAGAATTACACGAGGATCAAATGATGATCGATTGTATGAAATGTCTTTTTGTATTTGATTTATGAGTTTGGTTAAATTGGCTTCCTAACAAAAATATATTTTCGTTCGATATGTAAGGAACGAACAAAAATATTAATTGGGATGATCAGGTGAGTAGCTCTATGTAGGTATAAAAAAGTAACAGCTAAACGTACTCTTGGATTAATATTAGTTAGGATTAAAGGATTACAACGTCGGCTTTCAGATACTTTTATATCCCCGTAGGTATCCGTGACCGTACTTATTTCAACGTTTTATTTTTAGATAATCGAGTTTCGTTATAGTTAAAATACCTAAACTAATAGTAAGATTTAACTAAAAAACTACTGAACCGATTTCGCGGTGAAACCACGGAGTTTATTTTAGAAATCATAATAAAATATAATTATAAAAAATTTGGTCTTAATTCTTATTATTTTATTGGATTAGGTAACTTCGACATACAAGCTTACAAATTTTCATAAACCTCCACCAACCCACAGTTATATATTAAGGTACCTCTGTTCTGATATAACAAAGTTACACGTTTACTTTCAAGGCTTGACTAGAGGATTCGGGACTTAAATGATTAGGCCACGTACTTATGTGAAGTAAGTCACATTTAGTATACTATTACACATTATTGTAGACGAAACGTGTAAATCTATACGAGCTTAGTAGACCTTTATAGTGTAGAATTGACCTAATTACCTACAATGTGTAATTATTGAGTAATTGGTTGATTGAAATAATCTCGTTCAATTGTCATAATTAACGTAAGTTAACATTTAATCTAAGGGAAGGTTCATATCTGACGGAACATGCGTCGCGTATTATCGGTCGTCACTTGACCGTTCACACTAGGGCACTAACGTATAATCGGTTGAGTGTGAACGGCCAAGTGATTTTCTATACATTTGTCTGTTGTGTTACGCGACCGATAATACGCGACGCATGTTCCGTCAGATATGAACCTTCCCTAACACAATCATTATTATATGAGACCATTACGAGGCATTATGATATATTATGTAGTTATAGTGTTCGATATAATGCTTAGAATGGCAAATTCTATAACAGTTTCATTAAGAGAATCGGTAACCTTTTTTGGGACTTTATATTAATATTATTAACCCACGTTTTATTTATTGTATACTAGCGGCCCGCCCCGGCTTCGCAAAACTACAAAAGAAAGAATTAGCCAAATCGGTCTAGCCGTTCTCAAGTTATAGCGTCAGGAAGGAAAACCCGACTTATTTTTATTTATATGACTACGTATATTTTATTAAATTAAAAGGATAAAAGGGGTTTAATCTACTTACATTGTTAGTCCTTGTTTATAAGAGGATAAGAGAGTGGTGGGCGTTGTAAACTAGCGCTTTATATTACCTTGATCTCCGTTTAGCAGCTAAGACGCTTCCTTTGCTGTATTTACCACCAACACACTTTTTAAAGGGTTAATACAGGAACATAGTATATTTTTCATATTATTATAATAGTACATTTTGTATCTTTGGTAAGGTAAAATTATAATAATGTCGTATCTTGTTATAAGTACTTACTTAATTTAAATTTAGCACAATATTGTAATCTATTGTAATACTTAAAATACTACCACTAAAATATTGGTTGATATCGCTAGAGATTTGGTTCATAAGAGATTATTTAGTAACATAATAAAGTTATTTGTTTTCATTTTATTAGGCTAACAAAATAATTTAGCCCTTTGATCATGATACTGTTAATATCTTAACTCGATTTACTATGTTAACAATAAACTTTTTTGTCTAGTATATTAAGTAATCTTTTAAATTAACTCATTATTTTATTAATGCAAAAGTAAATGTTAAAGTTATTTTCGCAAATCCATAACGCAAACCTTCGAATCGTAAATGCAAATTCAAGTAACAAGGCGTCAGGCGTCGCCTTTATTTTTCTTTGAAAAAAAATCACAAAGATTTTTCGGTAGAATATTAATTCGAAAGTTTTTAAGTAAGTACCTACGGTGTGTTGTGACAGCTCACAGATCACTGTAAAGAGAAACGCAATGCGACTTTTTGATTTGACCTTGTCTATACTAATATTATAAAGAGGAAAGATTTGTTTGTTTGTAATGAATAGGCTCCGAAACTACTGGACCGATTTCAAAAATTCTTTCACTAATGGAAAGCTAATTTATCAGTGCGTGACATAGGCTGTATTTTATCCCCGTAATCCCACGGGAACGGGAACTACGCGGGTGAAACCGCGGGGAGCTACTAGTTACTTATAACTGCATAAACGAGCAGACTAATGCTCTAGGAGTATATGACAATCCGTGTAATACATAGAAAGAGAAGCTACATACTAGACAATGTTGACATCTACAGAGACCAGAAAGAATCTCGTGTCGTGATCCTTATTCTATGCAGGTAGTTTTTGGCATGTCTTTTACTTAAATATATCTTGCTTGACCAACTGTATTTATCTGGTTTAGTTAGTCGACACAAAATTTGAGTTCCAATCCAGTTTTAATCCTCTCCATTTGCTTGTACTTAGCTAAGTTTGATTGTAACTTGTACTGTGTTTAAATAAATAAAATAAAAGTTGTAGGGCTAGGTTCTCTTCTGTGGCAAGTAATTTCCATCACTCATATACTTACATTTCATTCGTTCAAAAGTCCGGGTATCGACCTTATGATGGTGTGTTCCATACCGATTTCGGCATCGATCATCTTTTGTATAGTTGGGTTTACTGTGCCGACCTCACATGACTAATGTATAACCTTTAAGGGATAACAGGACATTAGGAGAACGAGGACAATGAAAAATATCTTGCAAACAGTTAGTTTGAGTTACTACTTCACGTCGATATTCTGTCTACGCAGCCCGTGTTCCAAATGTAATATTTCAGAATTTAGTTCAACCTACATACGAGTACATGGCCAGTTCCAAATAGGCTCGTTTGTTATTCATCTCGTTACATGTCCTTCTTAGAAGAGAACTCAATACTAAAACGAAGGAAATTGGCTCTACGAAGTTACTGAGAGTTCGGTAATTTATAATTTATTGATATACCTATCAGTAGGCGATAGAGTTTTAAAAGTTCTTTGTAAAAAATAAGTTTAAAATATTTATCTAATTAATAAATGTGGAGGATTGGTTGTTTGTTAATCTATATACATGGGATACTTTTTATACCAGATAAATTATTATAAATGACCGTTTAACAAGATCATTTGTAATTTCTTATAATATTTATCTTTCGGAATCGTATTGCTTTCTGTTAACGTAGATGAAGTCGAAGCGATTTAATACACATGCATTGTTAATTATGACTCTATGATCATACATAGCCTCCATAGCTCAGGGGTTAGAGCACTGGTCTTGTAAACCAGGGGTCGAGAGTTCAAATCTCTCTGGAGGCAAATAAATAAAATTATGTTTTAGTATAGGCATAAGTATATCAGGTCAGCATATTATTAGATGGACTTTGTAATGCAATCCGTAATCTGCAATTTTTATTTACGGTACATGTATTGTGTATTTGTACATGTGTTGTGTAAACAAAGAAGTTAAATAATAACGCGTACATATTTTATTTGTTTATTATTTATCCGTTTCGTTTTATCTTAAAATGTTTCCAATTACCTTTCGAGCGTGTATTTCGAATAATATTATTTTTGTCGAAAATACAATTGAGGGGAAAAGGAATTGATTAAGTGCCTATAATATTTTTATATGATTTGAAAACGTACAGGGTTTTCACGACAAATCATAAAAAATATTATTCCAAGTAATTTCTCAGAATTGCTGTGTTTGAATACGTTTTAACATAATATCTAAGCTAATTTGGTCTAACTCGAAATTGTTCAAAGTAAAATTTGTAATTCAGGTTTATTTTAGGTTGCGAAGATAAATTACGTTGATTATATCTTTATTAGTAGTAAAAGTAATGTAATAATGTTCATTATGGCTGACGAGATATTCCTAAATAAATGTTATTTGTAAATTGTATAAAACAATTATTTACCGCAGTTATTGCGTAAATTGAAGAAAACACTGATTCCCAGAATTTGATTAAATTGTGTAATAAAAGAGTGTTTACATTCAAAACCTCAGTTTAGCTTCAGCTGGAATTTTACCCAATATTGATACGAGTATATGAGATATAAGAGATATGTTAAGGGTCCTAATTGGGACTTTAAATGATAGAAAGTGGACTGTATAATTAATAATAGTATTTCTTGGATGTTACAAGAAGCCGTTACGAGGGATATAAAATAAAAGTTTAAAACGCGTGAGTCGTTCCCGGCGATGCCTCGGTCCGAAGTGAAGGTGTGTCGGGCGGCCGTACGCGCCCCTCGAGTTCCGTTAACCGGTCGACAGATCATCACGCAGTAGATGTGTGAACAGATATGCCTTAGAGAATTTTTCGCTATTCCTTATGTTTGTGTGATTTTTAGATGAATTACTTTACTTAAACTTCCTCAAGTCTAAAAGATCGATGAGTAAAGTTTTAAGTTTTTATTTATGAACCCATTTTCTGAGAAATCTGCCTGAGTTGAAGGTTCGAACAAATTGGAAACCTTCCCATATATTTCAAGCGGCACATTACTTTAAATAAGGGATACTATTTGGCGAGTGTTGTACGAAGTTATGGGATTTATTTGTTCTTATAATAACGATTTTTTGAAACCGTTCCAAAGAGGTTTCTCCACACAAAAAGTATTCAAGTAGGTTAAAAATAAATTTGTAATAACAACTGTATCGAATGTTGTTGGACTTCAAAAATCTTTAAAACAAAGTTTGTTACTGTTTTACCACCCTTACAAAAACTTAATAACAATATTTCGTTTGTGAGGTTTCATTATACTTTGCTATTATTACTTTTAGAGGAAACTTGAATTGTTTTATGAAATTTAAACGGTTTTATTATAATGCGAAGTCTTTGAAAATACTCATTGTGAATCCTATTTAATAAAATAATAGTTGTATTTCAGCTACCGGTTTTACCTTCGTAAATCTCAATCCTGTGGAAATGGTCATTTGATAAATTGTTTTATACAAATCAAGCAACTACTATGAACCAAGCAACTGATACTAAGAAACCAGTGACTGATACTACGAATCAATCACTGATGCTGCGAATCAATAACTGGTGCTACAAATCAACCTCTGACCAATAACTGTTGCTACGAATCAATGACTTTTACTACGAGTCTTTACAATTGCTGATGCTACGATTTTAACATACCTACGGCTACGTTGACATAACATAGTAGAGTAATCGTAGATAGAGATAAATCAAAAATCAATAATTATTTTGATATTCATTTATACCTAACAATTATATTTAGAAAATACAACCAGTTTAGAAACTGGATAAATAATAATACTATTTATTTATATTTGCTGTTCTATAATTTATTTTCGGTATATTTATATAGCCTTAGGGAAGGGACCGTTCAACCGTTCATGTCTAACCTTCTCATTATACTTTCAATACAGAGTTCTACCGAAAAACGTTATGAAAACAACTTTTCAAACCGATGTGGAGTTTGGACCATTAATTTTCATTAACTTTTGGCTCTCGAAGTTATTAGAATGTCGGCCAAGGCATCCTTTTTTTACTAATCTCTTTCAAACGATAATTAGTTCTATTTATTTTTGTTCGTTTCCTTATGTGTAATTAGCTATACACGCAAATACTTAGTGACATATTAATAAAAACAATAAATAACATTTAAGTAAAACAGCTCAACAAAACTGTAATAATCAAAATGTCATATCTCATTATCGCGATCGTGTCACACAGAACAAAGTAAAATCGGTTTAACCCTTTGGTCAGTACGATGCCACATACAGATTCATAATGCCATGAAAGATAAAACATTAAAATTCATGTTTAATAATAAAACACAATAATACATAAATGCGAAAGTAACTCTGTCTGTCTGTCTGTTACCTTTTCACGGTTAAACTACTGAACCGATTGACTTAAAATTTGGTACAAGGGTAGCTTATGTTCCGAGGAAGAACATAGGCTATTTTATCCCGAAATTCCCACGGGAGCGGGAACTACGCGGGTGAAAACACAGCTAGTATTGGATAAAGAATGATTGTGTGACTTTCTCCTATCCAATTAACGTCGTGAACATTATTTGAACAAGATACATTTGAAAGATTTCAATATCGTTGTATATTATGTAATAACATTACAAGTATTGTGTGTCTGACACGTATTTTACTGGCTTTTTCCATTAATTCTGTTGTGTGATGTAATAAGCATAACTAAAGTATAGATAGCGAAGGCATTATTGTTATTATAATGGAAAATATTTTGATGTCTTCAAAATATGAGTGCGTATGAAATCATTGATATGGTTCTGTCATTTACATTTTATGATTTAACAAAAATAATGTAGTTATTTATATCGTACTACGAGTATTAAGGTACAATTCCAAGACGGGCCGCAGACCGCAAACTGCAAGCGACAACACTTGTTTCTATCAACATCTATGAAATTGATTCCGAGCGCGGCAACACTGCTGCCTGCTGTCGCAACGCGCTCTTTCATAGATGTTGATTGAAACAAGTGTCGCTTGCAGTTTGCGGTTGTAGTTTGTAGTCTGCGGCCTGTTTTGGAATTGTACCTTTAATATAAATAATAACATTATCATTAATTAATAAAATAGTTTATCAATAGAGAAATCGTTGGAATTCGAGATTGATATAGACTATTCCGCAATTAACATTATTAATAACTAGCAGCGCCCCGCGGCTTCACCCGCGTAGTTCCCGTTCCCGTGGGAATTTTGGGATAAAAAGTATCCTATGTGTTATTCTGATGTATAAGCAAGATTATTGTAAAGTTTCATTAAAATCCATTCAGTAGTTTTTGCGTGAAAGAGTAACAAACATCCATACATACAAACTTTCGCCTTTATAATATTAGTAGGATAAAAGGTTCCTTGAATGGCTATAGGCGGAATTCTAATTAAAATTATGGAATAGCATTATCACAGTTCGTAATGAACATTAAGTTTTTAGGGGTCTTCAAACGGAAACCATTACCCTGTTACTAAGCCACAATAATGACTCAGGCACGTGTTTCAATGATGTACTTATCATTTGTCGGTTTACCGTCATTCTTTGCCAATTTTGCCAGCTACATTCACAAAAGTAAAGAAAACATATGGCCATGTAAAATCCCATTGTAGTCAAATACCTTTCTCTCACTGATGAAAGGAAGAATAGGCATTGTCATCGCGCTTGATCGATATGTTTTGGTGATCTCCAACCTAATTGTACCTACTACTACCTAAGTGACACTCATGGAGTGCCGACAGAAGTGTAAACTTGAACAATTACGTGTGAACTTTTTGAAATATCATTGTGGAACTTATAATTAGGGGTGTCGGTAACGGTAAAAGTGTTGCAAGTTCAATGGTATTTTCCCATAAAAAATGATCAGTTTTCACTTAAAAATATAAATTTTGTTAAAATAAAGGAACTGACGACCTCGATGGCAGAGTGGTCACCATGCCGGACTGCCATCCGTAAGGTTGCGGGTTCGATTCCCAAGCGCAGTGAGTATTTGTGTGAACCACAAATGTTTGTCTCGGTCTGGGTGTGTGTGTGAATGAGTGTGTGCGTAGTTTCTGATACCCGAGATACAAGCTTCGAGTTTAGTTAGGGGGGTCAGTTACTATAATGAGATGATGTTGTGAATTATTATGTTAAGTTAAAACTACCTAACTAATATTTCAAAGTATTTCGTACTGACCCCTAAAAACGTGGGCTTTTCTTCTAAAAGGATATTGTCGTGAATGACACCCACATAACAAGTTTTTTTAAAAGTAATATTTTTGACAATAGATTGCTTTCATGGATGCCGTAGTTAAATTGGTTTCCTTTTATTTTAAGGTCCGTTCTTTTGTACTGGGTACAACCTTTTGTATTTTTTATGTTTTAACGTATTTTGATATTTACTTAAGTATGCTTAGCTAAGTATCAAATGCTTTGATTATTTAAAGAAAAGAAAAAAGAAAGTAACATTTTATTCAGCCATTACAAACTATTTCTAGTGCAGATTCAATCTTTATCAAATCATTCAAAATCCATGATAGATATATTGTATTCCCACAGACAAAACTCACAAAGTTCAATACTTTTTTCGCTTCCATGGCAAAACAATATTTTGGTGATAAATTATGTATACTTGTGCTAGCTACAAGATACAGTTAGAGAGATTTTTTAGGGATTGGATATAACATCAAAATATAGATCTCTATTCCATAATTGAGTTCAATATTTTGATGGTATATTTTATAGCACACCCATAACTTTTTATGGACATGCCTTCGTACCCACAATACTAGATCTACGCTTGGTACTTAGTATTATTTTTAGTAGATAAAAATAGTTTTTGAACACAATAACATATTAAAACTTTTATTAGTTTTGTGTTGTGTAATAAAGGTTACAAAGTTATGAAAAAGAAATTGCGAATAACGTTGTTACCTATACAAATAAATATTGGTACCTACCTGACTACCTATAGGTAACACAGTTATTAAAGTTAAAGTTATTCAAGTATTTTGAATAGGTAATGGAATAAATATTAAATGTTACGTTTATAACTTATATACCTGTTATTATTATTATTATAGAATAGTTAAACTTTTACTTAAAAAGGTGGCTAAAATATTATACATTTAGATCACCTAGTATCAACACAGTAGTTATATTTTTACCTAGAAAGGCGGTTTTAATATATGTACACTCAAATCACTAACTTTATCATAGTTCAGGCTACAGAAGGTAAACAATATTTTTATATCAAGGCACTCAGAAAAGAGTCTTACATCTCGAAAAATTGCCTTAGGATATAACCACTTTACCCCAGGATAAGTATAATCACTTGATATAGTAGGAGCACAGTCTGATTATCATTTCTTAATACTGTGTTACGAGTAACCCTAATCCTCTGAGTGTCTACAATATTCATTCATTACTTAACGGGACAACCGATATCTATAGTATGGAATCGTTTGGAAACTACTTAAACTTAATTGGAATTGTTCTTGTAATTGTTAGATACGAAATAGTAAGTTTGGTAACGGTTTAGGGCTATCGGTATGGAATAGACAGGTCATTAGAGATCTATCCAATCCAGTCTTGCGGTAAATCCTGCTACTGCAATATAGGTACTCGTAATAGGAAGCTCGCTGTATAGATTAAGTGCTAACGTTGTGCGGAGTTGTATTAAAATGTTTATATTTTGATGTTTAGTTCTTTCAGCCAACCGAAAGATTGCCGGGAATAAATCATTTTTAGCGTCGAAGTCACCTATTGTTGCACTGTGTAAAATGTAGCTTTTCCTTTTTTGTATTGCGTATAACAAGAAAGAAATAATCTAAAGGAATCTACATATTTAAGAAATATAACATTACAGACAATATCGAGATACTATGTGTACTCTTAGATAAATGAATAGGTATACCTGACACAGAAGAAATTACGCAATCGCTGTGTTGTTAGAAGCCTATGCCAAAATACAGCCTTCTCTTAGTTTATAGAAGTTCAACCAACGTTATTTATACGTGTTAGTTTTTTTTTTTGGCCGGACGCCTAATTTTGTTGGGATTCCGTGACATTCCGCTTGTACTGCGTACGTGATTTCATCGAAACTGCCCCTGAATGATAGCTTAAGTAGAAAAAAATGTTTATTCTTATTTTTATAAGCTACGTTCTCGGCTTTTATTAAATTCAAACTTTTTTTTAACAAGAATTTAGTTATGGGCCTGTCAGACCCACTGCAAGGCAAAGACTTCTCACTGATGATATTAATACAGTGTGTATGAATAGGCGTAACTTCATCAGAAAACGATAAATATACTAAGATCCAAGATCACGTACGTAGTGACAGGTATGTTTCCACAAAGATTAATTAACATTAAAGTAACGTCTGTAAGTTTCCACTGCAGAACAAAAGGCTGATGATATTAATAGTTACAGTGGAAAAGAACAGGCGTAATCACAAAAAAAATATACCAAAATAATATTAATAAGTAATACATCTATTTTTATCTTCACGTAATTTCACCGCTAACGTGTCTTTATGAAAATAAACGAAGGAAAAACGACAATTAATATGTAATTGTTACGTGTATTGGATTTTGATGCTCTTTTGTTACTCGCAAATCATTCTGCTGAATGGAATTCAGCAATGTAATTGTATTACTATCAAATACATACCTAAGTAGGTGTAGTTAGGTACTCGAAAGTGCTTGTGATGCATTGATTGATTCGTAAATGCTTCGTTGCGTTAACTGAATTTCACTGAATACATTGACAACGGTTAGTTAAGTGAGTACCTATTAGTTACTAGCGTTCCGGTTTTGTATGGGTAAAAAGTTTTTATGAAATGCTCTTTTTAACGACACAACATAATGCAGATACATACTAGAAGATATATTTGAAATTGCAATACATATATGAATCTTCTAAATAAATACATATTTTAAAATTGTGATACATACTTAAATTACTCTTCTAAATATATATAACTCAAAGGTGACTGACTGACATAGTGATCTATCAACGCACAGCCCAAACCACTGGACGGATCGGGCTGAAATTTGACATGCAGGTAGATGTTATGACGTACGCATCCGCTAAGAAAAGATTCCCACGGGATTGGGATATACGCGGGTGAAACCGCTGGGCACAGCTATTATATTGCTAGTTCATCGTACCAACATTATTGATATTCGTTATTGGTAGTAAGAACC
The DNA here is from genome assembly GCA_958496195.1 of Timandra comae. Taxonomy (NCBI): domain Eukaryota; kingdom Metazoa; phylum Arthropoda; class Insecta; order Lepidoptera; family Geometridae; genus Timandra; species Timandra comae. The sequence continues at coordinate 5,986,747 of OY292371.1, forward strand.
CTTACATTCCAAGTAACAGATCGTAGCACGCACGTACGACCCAAATTAGAGGTAGTTATGACGTAGGCATCCGCTTAGAAAGGATTACCACGGGATTGTGATATACGCGGGTGAAACCACGGAGCACAGCTAGTACATTATATTGCCAGTTCATCGTACCAACATTATTGATATTCGTTATTGGTAGTAAGAACCCTTAATTTCCAAGTAAAAGATCGTAGCACGCACGTACGACCCAAATTAGAGAGGAGAGGTCCAATTGCGGAAAACTGCCCACTTACGAGTACATAGCAACATTCAGAAATACCACTATTAACGAAAAGCGACATATTGTTAACTAAGTACGATATATTGTTGACTACTTCAAAGTTTCAATGTAGTTTAAGTAGCGAAGAAATCACAGGCCACTCGGTTGTATGGCGTTGGGGTGTCGTGGTAGTAATCCCCCGTGGTGATCCTACGGCACCCCAATGTAACGCAGACGGAAGTCGCTGTGTTTTTAGTGGGTAGGCCCAGCCCTTCTGGCTGGGAGAGCCCCACATAACCACCGTGAATCCTCCCGTTCTCGGCTCTCGGTGGTATGCAGCTCTATGCATTTTCACAGCGAGAAAAAATAAGGCTACTCGGTTGTCTACTATGTAGTTAGCACAAAACATTGATATAAAATGATTTATAGGTATATATGTTACCCGTGTTCGGAAATGGCATCATAATGAAGAGGTATTTGCCAACTTTTTGCTGGGCTATGCACCATAATGTTGCGTTCGCTGCATGGCTTAAAATAAATTCGTGTGTAAAAGATTCAAGAAAGAAAAGAAGAATATTCATCTCTCTGATAACAGGTAAACCATATTTGTCTTTATTTATTTTCTTTTCCTATCGTCACACGTATAAGTACTTAGTATCTATCTCATGTCTATCTACGATAATTTCACCTACTTACTATAAAACGTTATAACTTCAGTTAAAACTATGAGGCCTAGGACAATCAATTTTGGTGATTCTGGTAGATAACGGTTTCTCCTATCCACCACATCCCGTTGGTCCACAACTTTCGGGACACCCTGTGTATATCTAAAGAGAGATAGTGACATGGCTCGTCTATAATAATAAAATAAGTCATTGGCATAAAACTTGCACATTTTCATCCCTACATATAAATACGTAGGCAGACAATAATGTGAAGTGTACACAGATGTTAGACCCGATAAATTGACAACAAATTCCAAATTATAGTTTCTTTTTCTTGAGTTTTCTACATTTTATTATTTCGAAATGTAAGTACATACATCTAAAGTAGATAACTTATTTAGTAAATGAAACCTTGCTTTTAGGAAAGTATCGGCCTGCAAGATCCTACTGCACGGCAAAAGCGTTTCACTGGTGATAATAATATAGAGAGAAGGAATGTCAATTAAATATCAATTTCGAGCAGTTTGGAATAACTCGTTTTAATTTGAACATAATTTATCTAATAAAACATGTCGGTTGCAGACCAGCATTAAAAGTGCTTAAGAATATATATTTTAATGTTATTTTGCCAAGATATTAAATTTTAAATTAAATTTGAGTTTGCATTAAGATATTTCATTTGAAAATCTATTGATGTGGTGATATTAAGAACTCAAAAAAGGTAAAATATTATTGCGATTTAAAATTTTAAAATTTAAGTGACAGCTTGTTAAAAAAGGATTCTTCAAAAATAACAAGAAAAAGGTAAGTAAAATAAATTAAACTTTATATTTAATTAATTAAATGTTGAGGCATGTTGATGACACTTGTATATTTTTTCCAAATTGATTCACTTACAGCAAAGAGCAGGGATCTCGCCCCGCGGATGGGTTCTTCGCCCGTGCGGGCTATTGACATTCCGTGCTCTGTGGCTAATCAATCATTTACATGAGCCAAAAAGATGTTTCTACTCAGCTAATCCTCTAACTAAGGGGGCGTCCATTAATTACGTGAGGCGTTTTTGACAATTTTTCGACCCCCTCTCCCCCCTTGGTGAGATATCGTAAGATTTTCATTAACTCCCTCTCCCCCCCCCCCCCCCTAATCTCACGTGAGATTCTTGAAAACTTCTATTTGAACAGTAAACGTGTTGGATTATTGAAAAAAAAAAACTTGTTCCATTAGATACTTTTATTGAAGACTAGGAAAGACTATAAAATTAAAGAAGAAGAAGACTATATATTTGCGAATATAAAATTACAATTAACAATCAATCAAACAATCAATATTAAATAATTAGTATCAAATTTATTTTTTTATATTATAAAAAAAATACGTGATATTTGCCAAGACTCCCCCTCCCCCCTATGTGAGATTTGGAAAAATTTAGCTTGACCCCCTCCCTCTCTAGAACACCTCACGTAATTAATGGACGCCCCCTAAGCAATTGACAAAGCATTTTGGTACTTGTCCCAAAATGCTTGAACATAATCCAATGCAGTGGACTTCAATTGCACTGACTCGGTGGTTGTCAAAATTGACCTTTAGTAAAGAGTCCATAACAATATAAAACATTTTAAACATTGGTAAGACTAATGTATGTTCCAGATAAGTAAAATCTCATGAAAAAAGTTCCTTGTGATATCTATACTATCTATACTAATATTATAAAGAGGAAAGATTTGTTTGTTTGTTTGTATGTAACGAATAGGCTCCGAAACTACTGAACCGATTTCAATAATTCTTTCACCATTAGAAAGCTACATTCACCCTGAATAACATAGGCCCTGAGAATCTCTTTGTGATACAATATGTATCTAAAAATATACGTCCATTAATTATTTCTCGCCCTAATAACATTATTTTGGTCTCTTGTAATACAATCTACTACTAAAATACAGGTGTTCATCGGTATATAAAACATTTACGATTATTTCATTCATTTGTTTCGTTGACCGTGTCTTAAAGTTAGCTCAATGGTCGTTAGACCTACATAGCTGTTGAAAACTATGAAATTCAGTTCATTCATTCATACATTCGTCGTGTCAGGATAAAAAAAACAACTGTCAGAGGCTTTGAAACTAAATAAAATGCTGCGAATGAATTCAGTTCGCAAAAGTTTTACATTCAAACGTTTAAATCTCGTTTTGACATTCCAAAAACCAATTTTTTTCCAGTATTTCTTTATGATTATTCAAACTTTGTCTTGGATATAATCGGAAAACTTGTTACCTTCAACAAAATCATAAAAAGGATTGAATATTTGATCACGTCAATCAAAGTTTACCGTTAGAATATATGAGAAAACAAATTGTTTCTACTGAAAAAGCTTTTCGTATGTTACTCGTATGTATACGTACCTACATATTTTATACTAGCAGCGCCCCGCGGTTTCACCCGCGTGGTTCCCGTTCCCGTGGGAATACGGGGATACAATATAGTCTATGTCACTCGCTGATAACAAAGCTTTCACGCTTTTCTTTTTTCTTCTTACTTTGTCTGTGTATTTATAATATATTCTGTGTATTTTTCTGAGTGGTTTGAGCTGTGTGTTGATAGATCGGCCTCTATGCTAAATCAGAAACGGTTGCCTTTAAAATATGCAGAATAGGTGCTTGTTTGTTCATCATTAGAGTTCGTACGATTATAAACATTAATTGATAATTGTTTTTGTTATCTCTGTTAATTAATAGAAAGCATGTTTGGATGTTTATGTTTACGACTCAATGATGCAAACATTATTATTTAATTAGTCAAACGAATGGCATTTCCACAAAACATTTATTAAATTATTGACATTGTAATTTATGTTTTATACAAATCTATTATCGTTATTGAAAATATGTTAATATGAAGGTTTTTTTTTTTTAATTATTAGGTCTACACAACTACAACTTTAACAGTTTTAAGGTCTTTTGACCGTCTGTATGTTGGTACACAGAAACTACTAGACCAATTTAGACAAAATACATAATAAACAGATGTTCCTTATAATGAGGAAAAACTTTCGCTTTCTATCATTTTTACCCACGAATATAAACGATTGACATAGGGTAGCTAGTGTGATAGTTATTTATTTAAACGTCCATAAAGCTTGTATCTAGGGTATCAGAAACTTCGCACACACTCATTCATATACACACCCAGACCGAGTAAAAAGAACCCAAAATAAAAGATGAAAATGTTGTAAATTTCTTTGAAAAGAAAATACATTTAATTTAAGCAATATGGACATAGCCTAATACAAAAAGTAGGGCACTAAACTTGATTCCTAAGTTTTATGTTCCTTAGATAATCGAATTACAGTTCTAAAGTTACGGGCAGAAAACAAAAAGTTTTTATATAAATGCTTATTAATAAATATACGTTTATTTATAGTTTTTCAACACACTTGCTCATAAAGGGGCTCTTATTTGTGCAAAAACAGTTGAATAATTACACGTTTTATTCACTAGTGAGTTATAGATTGTTTTTTTTAAATTGCTTTCATTTTAAAAAAGTTTCGATACCAAAAAAATTGTGTCCATACATTTTAAAAACAAACTTCAACTTACTTTTGGTAGTTCTATGGTCGATTCCATTCATTCATTCATTCGATTTTTTTTAATAAGTATAATCTTTTAGTCTTTGGCCGATCACCATTGTTGTGTTGGATGCGCGCGAATAGAAAAACTGTTTATTTATTAGCGAAAAATGATAATTTCTTCGCTACTTTTATACTGTATTATACTGTATTTTATTTTATTGTTTACTGCATGCATTTGTCACTAGAGACCTAAAAAAACATACACTTAAGAAAATTTATTTTTTACTAGCTGTTTCCCGCAGTTTCCCCCATTTCGGAATAAAACATAGCCTATGTTCTTTCCCGGATCATAAGCTACTCCTGCACAAAATTTCAAGTCAATCGGTTCAGTAGTATAGCCGTGAAAAGGTAACAGACAGACAGACAGAGTAACTTTCGTAGGGTAACGTAGGTATAAGTAGGGATGTATAAATTCTCATACAAATGAACTAACTGTTTTGTAGGTTCTTTTGAGAATAAAGTTTCTTTAAACCGAAATGATATTTCTTCGGTTGTTATAATGTTCGGCTGTAGGCTCATAATTTATTTACGAAATGAAGGTATATTCTTGCTGTAAAGTTTATCCTTTATTATTTAACAATAATAATATATCAGTGGCGAGGGGTGAAATTTTCCGAAAGGGAAGACGAACCAAAAAAAAAACGACGCCTACATAATTTTGGATGATATTGATTGCAAACTTTTTTCCGTGACATTACTCAAGGAATATGTTTCTTGCTGATCTACGTTAATTTTAATATAAAAGTTACTGTTTATTATATTGACCATTTGCTATGTGAAAAGCCCATCAAAATCGGTTCAGCTGTATTGTTATTTGTTTGCTTACATAAAGATAAACACACAAATTTCAATGGATTTATATACTTTTGAATCCAAAATAACAAACACAGGAAACAAAACACTTTATGCTATATACCCCGTTATCATTTAAATATAAAAAAGAAATTAAAAAAATTAAACCGGAGACAGATCTCATAAAATTATATAATTAGGTGATTTGTATACTTTCTGAAGTTGCTGCCTCCTTTATGTAACTGAACTAACTATTAATAACTAATTTAACTCACTTCTACTTATGGGTGGCACTGGAGGTGCATAAAAAAAATATGTTTCATTTATTAGTTTTAATTCTGCCTCTTTACTTATTTTATTATTTAAATAAATTATATTTCACTACATTTTAATTCATTCATATTTTTATGTGTGTAATAGTTATAATGTAAGTCATTTAAATTTAAACTAAAAAATGCAACAAAAAATATGTTGCAATCATCAATTATGCATGCAATTTGGTATAAAAGTTCAGTTGTACAAGTTGAACCTATTTCAATAGACTGACATATTTAATTAAAAAAAACTGTGCATATTTAAGAACAATACGAGTATACTTTCATACAGGTCGTTTGATAACCTTTAGTTGAAATCAATCTAAAAAGATTATTACTTATCAAGAAATCACCCTACTTTCAAGTAGTATTTTAAGTCCAATTTATTAAATAAATTATTCTCACCTAGCAGGTTATCCAATAACCAACAATTGCTCAATATGCAATAAACTTTTGTTTTGTTTTATTTTAACTTGCACACTTCACAACACGAAAACCAATAATATCGAATTTAGGTATTTAACTCACTAATTTTATCAAATTTACAATTGAGGTATACGTAATAATAACTTTACAAATACTACATAAACAAATAAGCCGCGTAAATAATATTATCATGTAAAATCGTAAAAATCAACAAAACAAAAACAAACTGCAACGCGCGAAAACTTAAATGGCATGACATGACACTTGACATACGCGAATACACATTGCAAAACGTCAACAGCCGTGTTCTCTTTCTCTCTCTTTCTCTGGTCTGATCCTTGGCTGGCACAGAATAATTAATAGTATGTAGTAGCAAGACGGTGGCCGAGCGTCTTATTTTTGGGCGTGAATTTGTGCGAATATGTGTCAATGTGTGCGTGAATTTTGTATCGGAACGGTTCTTTGTATGTAGTTGTGAATACTCTTTTGTATGGCGCTAGAACTGCAAGGGAAAACGTTTTACTCCAAGCGATTTTGAACCGTAACTCATAGCGTTTAATGATTATAATGATTTTGTTTCAGTATGAGGTAGTTAGATCGTTTCTTATACGATGAATATTACGCTATGCATTGTTTTCGTGAATTAATTATTATTTTAATTTGATTTATGTATTTAAAAACAGTTAGTTTTTTTTTAAATATATGGTTATAAGTAAGTAGGTGTCGTTAATATTTAGTTGAAGTATGAGTGTTAGATAATTTAGAGTTTAGTAGTGTATGTTGGTCTGTTTTCAAAAGGGAAGACGGTAGGAATCGTCTTGTATGGACCCCTCGCCACTGTAATATATCCTTTATAATTTTCGTAATTAATGTAAAATGACAAAGAACAAAATTAATCAAAGCTCTTGACGTTTATTATAAAGTAAATATATTAAATACCTAACTTTGTTTTAGGTTCTTGGTTATATATAACAAAACATAAACAAGGATTCCTTAGAGTGTCGCCATGTTCAATTTTCATAATGTGGGCAGAATTACTATGAAAAAGCATATTTTAGAAAAAAAGATATAAACTTCTAACAAAAATTCAATAACTCTAAAATAAGTACCTTATAATTACGGTTTCTAAAGCGCGGGGCCCCAACATGCACTTGGCATGTTTTATGTTATACAAATTAAAAAAACGACATATAAGTTGAAAGCATAGAAACAAAAAAATTGCCTCAAGTTAAATTAAGGGCGATGTAGAATAATCACAATAATATCGGTTTGTTACATTTAAAAAGGTTTTTTGACTATACGTATTTCTCTTTGATACATACACATTGATAAAAAGAGTTTTCTTTTTATCTTTTAGATTAGTTTACTGGAAATAAAACGTTTGAAAATATTTGGTTTTATAAACATCAATTACATATTTACATAAATTAAAATCATAGACTTTATGGCGTACTTATGTGGGTGCAAAGTAATTTGCGTCAAATGAATATGCTCTAAGTCCTAAGTATACATCTATATAACGATACTTATTTTAAATGTCAAAGACCTATTTGTAGACAGTTATTATTTTAAGACGTAGGTGGCAAACGATCAGATGGGACACCCAATGTGTATTTGCAAGCGCGTTTCCGACCTTTAAGGAACACAACGGTCATTAGGGTGGTATAACAAGACGTTAGGAGAAGGAAGAGGAGGGGAAGAGGGCTAAGTGTCGGATCTCTCACTCACCGTACGATAAACAATAGTTTGAGCAGATGCTCAGCAGAATATTGGCGTTGGCGTAAAGTACTTAGATTCTTTATGCCGATATTCTCTAAGAGTATGGCATTTCCTCAGTCGATCAGCCTGTTTTCGGACTAGGGTTATTGTAGCTATCGTTTATCCGATCAGGAATAAGAATAGGTTTATTTTTTTACAAACTTTTATTTTATTTGCAATTTTTGGGTAGGGTATATCTTCCCAACCCAATATTCTATATCTCCAATTGATTTTCTATGAACTTACTGTTTGGATTCCAAAAATATTGATTAGCGTGGTCTAAACAACACGTAAGTTCCTTGAACTTTTTCAAATCTTTTCTTGGCAAACAATACCTTAAAAATCGGATTAAAATGTCTACAACGAAAATAAAGAGCAATTCCTGAAGCAAAAAGTTCTATGAAATGTTCTTAATTCAATATGGCCGAAATAAATATGGCGGTCTATGCTCTTAATCTCCATCAACGAAAAGGTATCAATTAAAATCTGGTTAAAAAAACAATTAGTCCGTCGGTGAGTGAGACATGTACTCGTACTTACTTTCTTTTTTAACTGCGCAGGCAAAGACGCTGTTCAATAAGGTTAATTTATAAAGTATTGTTGTAAACTCTGACTAGATTGCAGTTTATTTAACACCAATAGATATCTTAACGAATCTCTGGTAAATAATAAGCTCTGATTTCTAAGGTGACCATTGAGTCAGTTGAACTTTTCAGTCCAGACATAAAACTTTGGCGTCACTCCAAAAGTTTTAGGCCAACTAGATTTGTCCACAGGAATCGCTTCGGTGATTGACGACCATTTTTTCGGACAACAGTTCAACTGATCAGTTCAAACTGACTCATCAATGGCCACCTTTTTATTGAGAGAGGGCAAAGCCACGTAAGATCAGTGAGTAATAAATAAAATAAATTGATTACTTTTCAATAGAAATCAAGTGTTACTGACATGAATGATTTAATGTCGAAATCTTTCGAGTAAAAATTTTGGATTGAATATTATTATGGGTTACATAGAAATATTTTAATGACGAGATAAAAATATTGAATTACTATCTATGCAAAACATATAAAATTACTTTTCATTTAGGTATAATTATTTTTTAAAATTAAAGAATATATCTAGTAGACTAGTAATCCCGGGAACTTTGCTTATTGGAAATACAGAGAACACTATTTTTATGAAATTATTCAGTCACGTAATCCAAATAAATAATAATCAATTTGACTATTAAAATATTAGCTGAAAAACCGTTCGACTGAGAAATGATAAGAAACTCTGTGAGATGACTTCTTTTGTGATTGTATTCATAAAATTATGTAAAATCATACCCTGGGATTTCAAGTATACTCGTACATGTAAATCCAACGAGTTTTGTTATTAATGAATCTGTTATCTACTCTATTTATCTCCATGTCTTGAGGCATATATGAACATTTTCGATTTCCATTAATGTTTTTTAACGAGTCATTCCCGTTGTTTTCCCCGTGGGATTTTTGGGAAAGTAAAAAGTGTACTTATTATGCTTGTTAAAACCTTAAAAGCATCTGCATTTGATTTCGTTTGAATCGGTCCATTATTTTTAGTGTGCTGCGTGTACGTACAGCCAGACAAAATTTTCTCTTCAACTAGGCTCGAACCTACCACTTAGGGCGGTTTGGCCTTAGTCAACCACGTTGGCCAAGTGCGGGTTGGTCGACTTCACACACAACCTTAGAATTTCATCGCCGGTGTGAGCAGGTTTCCTAACGATATTTTCCTAAGAGCGTCGAATAAACATAAGTATATATGAATTCGAAAATATCAAACACATTGCGTAGCGGGGGTCGAACCAGGTACCTTCCGATTGGAAATCAAAAGCTTACACCTACACCATCGACGCTCTGCCGACATGACTTCGAAAACGCGATATGATACAGCGATTTATCAACGTCCAACTGTCAAAATACGATAAAAATACCCGCCATATTTAATTCTACCATATATCCATATACCATAGCACGTGATAACATTTGATCATGCTCTCGAAATTGATTATATTGTGGTATCGATATATTTTATCACGCACAGTCATGGTAGGGAGGCTGTGGTACTTACGTACTTGACAGTGGTTATTTTTCTATAGGCCTATCTTCTATATACATTAATTGTTTCTGTTACAGAAGCATCTCAAGAACACTGACTGATGCTTAGAACGATAAAGTAAGTATTTCTTCTCCATTTCATTTGTTTAACGCTCGTTGTATAATGGAATGTATGAGGAATATTGAATTATAATAATAATTTCTATACAATACGATTTGCTTTCTCTATCGTGACGTGACATGTCACTAACAGATATTCTGTGCAATTTCTTGTAATATTTTCCTTTTTTCTCGGAAATTAACGGACAATATTTCCGAGGAACAATGAGTAAGTACTTCTATGACGATAACAAAATACTCGATTCCGAAGAAATTTGATGTTTTTCATAAACAATATTCTAATCTGTTTGTTGTCGTAATCTTTTAGGAAAAAACAATTTAATTGGCATGTAAACAAGGAAATTTATCGAATATTAAAAAATAAGGGCAACAACAAAAAATAACAGTCAAATTATTTAATTATCGAGAGATGTAGGCATTCGTTTTTAGAAATTCGACCTCTACGTGGTTGTAATAGGGTATGGTGTGGAGTTGCAAAGTTTGTATGGTACAACGTGTTTCCTTGGTTTGATCAAACTTTGCATATAAGTCCTAAACACTCTCATAAGGGTGGAAAGTTATATTTAGATTCGAAACAGAAATACAGATAGACACAGAGACAAAAATAGAATGTTGAAAGGAGAATTACTCTAGTGAAACCACAGTTTAAGCAAAATTTAAATAGTAATTAAGTTTAGTAAAATAGTTAATAATATTTACGGTGTATACAGAGTTAACCGCAACCAGCGGTTACAAATACCGAGGATTATTTGTGTCTGGAGTTAATGAATACCGAGGATAATTTGTGTCTTGTGGTTAATGTGAACAGTCAGGTTATTGTTTGTTATTAATATTACACTGTCACTATGCACGGTAAACCATATTATGAGTTTATGACACGAGATCGAAAGCCATTTAAGCGAAAGCCATTTGTGCGACGCTAAATGATCGAAGTGTCATATGATCGAAACGCCATTTAGCCGAAGGGCTATTTGATCGAAAGGACAAATATGCGAAATCTTTACATATAGTGATATCTACTAAAAGTAGCTTTTTAGTACCAAGCAGAGGTTTTTTCCTAGTTTGGGCTCGCTATGTATCGCTGGAGAAATAAACGTCGACTTCGACTAAAGTAGACGATGAAAGATAGAAAAATATTTGCAATTTTTATATTTTCATTGCATATACTCGTTAGTTAATAGTTAACTATTTGTTTATTAATTGAATTCAAGTCTTCCCGACTTTTTCAGATTCCTAAGTACTTCAATTAGCAGTAAGCGTGATAGAGATAATATTAATGAATTATGGGAAAGAAAAATAAACACAATTTCAATTTTCATTTTATTTTTATTTTTCACATCGTCATCGTACCAAAGACAAAACACACGTATTCTTAAAAACATTCAAAGATTTATTTTCTTAGATGCATTGTTTTTATAACAAAAGAAAATAATAAGATGTCAGAAAAATTTAACCACAAATACTTTTAAGACGTATAATTTTCTCGTTGCGTTCGTAGTTTTATTTAAGGATAAAATATAATTTGTTGTTTAGAATATAATAATATTTTAATGCAATTTGTAAAATAAAACATTTTGATACTTATTTTATTCTAATTTCACATTTCAATGACAATATAATAGTATTTATTTATTTTATTAAAACACCAAATAGTTAACATTTAACAACAAACACAGCGAATAACAGTTAATTACATTTTGAAAAAATCACATCAAATTCGTTATGTATACCCTTATAAAGGGTATGTTCCGGTACACACTGCAACCATTGCTCCGTCGTACTGACGAGATATTTGTTCCGTTATAGACTACCGAATCCGATACTTTGTCGCAGTGCCTTAGGAAGATATATGACGTCATAAAGTACCGCCATTTTTACTGTGAGCTCTGGCGTTTTTGGGGTTATTACCTCAGGAAGTTCTTTTTTCTCTCAGAAGTGTGATTGCAAATATAGCTGACAATAAAGCAACTGCTTTAGAGTAGATTCGTAGTGTAATAGTTACTTAATTTGGCTTCTTACAGTAGTCATAGTGTATACCGGAACATGCCCAAATTCTATTTAATCCAACTCTGAGAAGATCTAAGAAATAAAGTATGTTCTTCAAACGTGAATTCAAATGTTTATTTTTCTTAGAAGTATGAACTACGATTCCTTTGTGAGAATATATTGAGCCTTTGAGAAAGACATAAGCTATGAACTTTGACGCATTTTCCTTAAGATTAACATCAATATAAACAGAAAACACCTTGAAAGGAAGGTGTAGAATAGTTTGTTAAATAAACTATAAACACATTTAGTTATGTACATACTGAATATCTTTTGATTTCATGAACGTTTCGTTCTTTTGAGAGCATGTAAGCCGTTACCCAGTTTTTGTTTTAATATTTATCGACAATCGTTTCAGGTAGAGCCATCAAAAGTTTAATTTGTTTGTTTTATTATTAAACGAAACGTACGACATTATTTTGTATTAAATGAATGTTACGGGTTGTGCGTTCATACCCATTTAAGTCGAATCCTTCGACTAGTTTCAGCCACATTCGGTGGCCTTCATCAAGAGGATGAGTGAGATGCGCCCGTGACGGATTCGTCGAGGGATTCGACTTAAATGGGTATGTACGCACAACCCGTAACATTCATTTAATACAATTTGTTGTTATTTTATTGGTTTTTTAGCATTATTAAAAGATTATTACATTATTTAAAGATCGTTCACAAGTATGTAATGCCTATAAGGTAGTGTTAACATATTTTTAATGCGGACTGTAGCTGTGAACAATCTAGAGTTCATGTCAGAAATAGAAGAATAGCATATCTAATTCAATAAAGCATTGGGATTTATCTTAAAAAGTATCATAATCAGTCACACATTAAATTAAACATTTTATTTTTTTCTTAAACTATTTGGTATCAAAACTATTTTCTATTTACATTTCGTATAACAACAGGCACATCGAATTAACATTTATATTTCTTATTTACATATTTATTCATACATTAACTTCTTATAGCTTCTAAAATTAGATTTCTCTTAGGTTTTATTTATTATCTATACATATACATACTTATATAAAACTCTTCCGTTACTGAGTGATGTACTGACTGACAGACAACGCACAGCCGAAAGTACTGGTCGTAGAGAGCTGAAATTTGGCACGTGTGTTTGTTGGGGGAGTAGGCTACCACTAAGAGGATTTTGGGAAATTCCCCCCCTAGGCGCAGAAAAGGGGGAAAATCCCAATTTTTGCCGGAAGTCATTATTCTACGCGGACGAAGTCGCGGGCAAAAGCTAGTATTGGTATATAAGGGGTGCCAAAGATATAATTTGATAAATAAATTATACCTCTCCTGAAGTTAGTATATGTATGGACTAGTGCATATGAGAATTTCATATTTTATTAGTCTATACCGGGTGTTTGGTAGAGGGTTGACCAAACGGAATGGGCGTGTTCCTGGGCCTATTTGAGAGATACAATTTGGCTAAAAATTTCCTAGTGGTTATAATAAAAAAAATATCGATAAAATTGTATTTTTTTATTTTTTTCCGAAATTGCGACTATTTATCCCTATAACTTTTTTTTGAGCTGGTTTCCAGTCAAATTTTTTGATTGATTATGGTCTCAGATATCACCTGGTCTGCTCACAGCATTTTCAGAACCCTACAAGGTCTAAATAATTTGTTATGACCACTTAACGCTAGGGAAATGAAAAATAGAAATCTTGTAGGGGATCTTTCAACTCAAATAAAAAGAAAACTAATTGTAACCGAGAATTTAAAACACGTTTAAAAAGTTCTCTGTTTATCCCTTATTTCAACGGTATACTACAAATTTTACAAAAGCCAAAAAACTTGTTAAAATTTAGGTGCAAAGTGCAAATGGAAGAAAAAATAATAAGATATTTTTAAAAACAAATTCCAATTTCGGCTTAAATACGTCACAGTATGAATAAATTTGGATTTATCTGAGGTCTTCTGAAGATACTGAGATCCTGTAGTGACTTTCTTAGAAAATAATTAGTCTTAAAACAAGTAAAATGGACTATCTCAATTACAGTAAGATATTGCTTCCAAATCAAGATTTCCCGTCTCTGGCAACCGATTAAAGGGATTAAAATACGTCCAGAGTTGTGGAACACGCGTCTAGTGGGATGCTATTCCATTTACAGTCTACTTTGTTGGCGAAATTTTCTATCTCCAATTCTCCATTACATACTAAAAGAGATTCGTGAATGATATTTTTATTTGATGGTTCTAAATCATTCTGCAGCAAGGGGGTCTGTAAATGGAATAGCATCCTACCAGACGCGTGTGCCACACCACTGGACGTATTATAATCCCTTTAATCGGTTGCCAGAGACGGGAAATCTTGATTTGGAAGCAATATCTTACTGTAATTGAGATAGTCCATTTTACGTGTGTTAAGACTAATTATTTTCTAAGAAAGTCACTACAGCATCTCAGTATCTTCAGAAGACCTCAGATAAATCCAAATTTATTCATACTGTGACGTATTTAAGCCAAAATTGGAATTTGTTTTTAAAAATATCTTATTATTTTTTCTTCCATTTGCACTTTGCACCTAAATTTTAACAAGTTTTTTGGCTTTTGTAAAATTTGTAGTATACCGTTGAAATAAGGGATAAACAGAGAACTTTTTAAACGTGTTTTAAATTCTCGGTTACAATTAGTTTTCTTTTTATTTGAGTTGAAAGATCCCCTACAAGATTTCTATTTTTCATTTCCCTAGCGTTAAGTGGTCATAACAAATTATTTAGACCTTGTAGGGGTCTGAAAATGCTGTGAGCAGACCAGGTGATATCTGAGACCATAATCAATCAAAAAATTTGACTGGAAACCAGCTCAAAAAAAAGTTATAGGGATAAATAGTCGCAATTTCGGAAAAAAATAAAAAAATACAATTTTGTCGATATTTTTTTTATTATAACCACTAGGAAATTTTTAGCCAAATTGTATCTCTCAAATAGGCCCAGGAACACGCCCATCCCGTTTGGTCAACCCTCTACCAAACACCCGGTATACTTAGGTTTTTCAAATCTAGCTTAAAGTACTCCTATGAAATAGCACTTGAAGCGAGCGCTGAGCGGTGTAATTTCATGTTAGGTATATTGTCTTCACCAATCTATATGACTTACTCACATTATTTACATATTACACTTACATTTCAATTATTAAAGCGATATATATATATTTGTTTAGGCATCGCCACATACATAATACATACATACAATAAAAAATACTTCGGGCAAAGGTAACATCCCTACCTAATTTAAGAAAACAAAAAAATATAATACGTACCAATAATATATAGGTATATATATTAGAGTTTTCTTTGCCTCAAGGTTCGACCCGCGTTCAATATACAAACCTTCCATGTTAAAATATTTTTTTGAGGTTTTTTATTCGACCTAACTTTGAAGTACTTGATTACTACTATTAATTTATCTGTGACTTGACTGTAACTCATGGAAAGTGATACTGATTAATACATCAACAGTCATACTGATTATACAGGCTACAATGGAGCGTGCTCAGTTAGAAGACACCGATTCACTCGAGAGATTATATGTTTTATTTATTTATTTAGGACGACCAGTGAAAATTACATTAGATCTTAGAAGTAAAAACTTATGGGAAAACTACTAAACTACTACCTAACTCATGTTTTAGGGAACAGTGTGCCGTTCATAACTTTATATAAATAGTTTAGTTATAACTTAAACTTCGCAAGGTAAGTTGCGTGATTCCTTTAGATACAGTGTGCCCTAGTGCGAGTTCGAAAAGTTCGTGTATACTATAACGCAGATTTGTATGGCATTGAAGATGGCGCCAAAAGATAGCGCTGATTCAATTCCATACAAATCTGCGTTATCACTACTGTATCTAACAGAATCACGCAAATTACCTTGCGAAGTTTAAGTCATAAGTAAACTATTTATATTAAGCTATGAATAATAAAATATGTTAAAGGTCCGTGATGTCTGGAGGCCTTAATAATATAAATCCAACTATTGTTTCAAGTGCTTGGCAACTATTTTACTACGAGGATAATGATTAAGGCTTACCGCTTTATTAGTTCTCAGAATTTTTGACTTCAACATAATACACAGAATTTAAGGTACGATATCAAAGTTTTGATTCAAATAATTCAGCAACTTGTAATTGAAATGGAAAACAAAAATTAAAGAGTGATATTTAAAAAAAAATTACGCTATCTGAAGTAATTATGGCAAACGAATTTCAAATAAATTCAATTGATGATAATTTTGCTTTTGTTTTATTTTATTTGACGTTGATACACGTTCTTCGTAATCAATTATTTGGGTCCAATAAATAATTCTCAAGTTACAACATTTATAGAGTATTCCCTGCGGTTTTGCCCGTGTTTTACAGATCACGTCAAAATTTTGTGCTTTTTTATTTTCACGTAAATCCAAAAATCAAATAAACGAAGACTTTCTTTTAAACCGAATAATCGTTCTGAGTTGGTAAAATTGGAAATTATAAAGGTCAAACCCAGTTGTTTATAACTTAAAAATTAGAAACATTAACGTTAGAAATATAAACCGAAAGTACATAGTTCAAAGACTACGTTTATTTATTTTATAAGTAAATGGATTTCATCTACAAATATCCACTGTTCAAGTATTTCAATAATTTCTCTAGAGTACGGTTATTACGTAGAAATTTTCCGTCAACGTATTAAAAATTGTTAAATAAAATACATTTTCAATATTATAAAGCAATGTTTTGATAAGAAATTTGTGCTTTCAATTTCATATTTATTGAGTGAATGCCTCATAACTTGTTGACATAATAACTTAAATTGTTTTTGAACTTCGTGATCTTATAATATTTACTTATATTTAGGTATTTGTCTTTTCCAATATAAACAATAGTTATTAGATATTCACGAATATTATACACATAGTAAGTATACATTTGTTGATCGCGGCCGAAACACAATGAATTTACATATTTAATAATTGAATAAATGAATGTTAAAATTACACACATGTTTTGATACATAAGTATGTGTCAATTACAGGCAAGCAAGTGATGAAATCTTTTTGTTTAAATATCTCATTGGCCTGCTAGACTAGCATGGCTTCGAAAACGCGATAGATACAGTGATTTATTGACATCCAACTGTTAAAATTTGATAAAAATACCCGCCATATTGAATTTTACCACGTGATTAATTTTATGACATTTGGTCATGCTCGCGAAATTGATATAGCTATTTATTGACATCCAACTGTCAAAATATAATAAATAAAACCGCCATATTTTTTTTTTATATCGTACCACGCCATAATTAATTTGGTCATGCTCGCGAAATCGATATTATTTCGTGGTGTCTATATATTTTATCACGCACAGTCATGCTAGGGGGGCTGATTGACTTGATTCATTAGCCTATAGAGTCGCCAAGTTTTCTGTGCCGGCGACCAAAATTGGAAGCTCCTATTGTCATGTTATTTGGATACATTTTGATTGACAATTATCTGACAACCAAAAGATGCGATTACAGCGTCGCTGTCACTGGCATAGAAAATTTGGTGACTATATAAATAACATTCCACTTGTTTACCGTAATAAAACAAAACACCAATGTAAATAGGCCATGTTACCACCACAATTAAGCATGTGACCAAAGCAAATAGGCCGTAATTGCAAGCTGAAATAGACCTTAATTTTTAGGGATCTTTAACCCAAGTATTAAAAACAATCATTTCATTACATTTAAAGCTTTGACATTAGGATATCTTCATAGAGGAATACATATCAAGCACTAACAATTAAGCACTTATAGAACAACTAGCAGCGCCCCGCGGTTTCACCCGCGTAGTACCCGTTCCCGTGGGAATTTCGGGATAAAAAGTATCCTATGTTCTTTCCCGGACCATAAGCTACCCCTGTACCAAATTTCAAGTCAATCGGTCCAGTAGTTTAGCCGTGAAAAGGTAACAGACAGACAGACAGACAGACAGACAGAGTTACTTTCGCATTTATAATATTAGTTAGGATTACATAAATTCACATTCAACCTATAACTAAGTATTCGTAATAAATAATGTTGTTCCTTATTATAGTTAACTTGGTAACTTGGACATGTAGGTAATACTTATCCTAATGCTAAGTTCGGAATATACACACTTAAACATAAAAGTCTTCAGAGTTTGTTTTATTTTATTATAAGTTCCAATTATACACACATGTTTTATGTTTTATTTACATTACGTAAAAAATCTTTATGTTTTAGTAACTTACACGTGTAACACATATATGTAGGTACATGCTTAAATACAAAAATCTGTACAGATTACTTCGGTTATAATTTAAGAGGTAATATTAAGAGATTCCGTTGCGTTAAGCGGATTCACGCCTCACGTGCTTCTGAAATAGTATGAGCATTGAGCAACGCTGTGTGAGGCGAGTCGTTTGTCGAAGAGTGAAAAAGTCTTGTAGTGGTCCAAACACTTTAGGGTTAGAAAACTCGCGTTTATTCTCTAACACATTCACTTTCAGAATCTCCTAACGTAGTGGACGCTGCACAATTCACATCACACAGGTGACACTTTCTTCAGATAATACTCGTGCAAGACGCGACTGCGTTCCTGGTGTGCGCAGTGGAGTCGCGCAGGCGGCTGTCAGGCGGGCCTGCGCGGGCGCGGCGTGCGAATCGAACGGGATTCTAGACGTTCCGGGGTTGATAGTGATGTCTCGGCGAAACGTACGCCGAGACGAGGACGGCCATTCTGTTAAGGAAATTAGATATCGGTTGATGATAAATCACTCCAACTTTAAAGTACACATACTCGTATTTGATAATACTTTAAACTATTAAATACGAGAATTTGCTCTTAAAATTAAAATAAATACTTCGTTTTCCCAGAGCTTAGATGTTACTTTATAGCTTAGAGTAGTAAACTAAAATTAAAAGTTGAAATTACAGAGCACAAAAGTCTATTCTTTTGAAAATATGCACATATTATTTCGTATTAATTATTATTTATTCAAAGGTTATATATTAATTGTTAAAATATCTATCTTATTTCGTTAATTGAGATGCACTGAAAACATACAAAAACTTACAAACTTAAAACGAATAGTTAATTAATTTTATAATTAAAATATGAAATACAAAGTATAAGTTTGTTAAATAAACACAAATTAATAATTAATAGAAGTTTAAAATATAAATAATATTTACGAAAGTTCAAAATAAAATTTAATTAGTTTAACTATTTATACAGGGAGAACTAATTCAACTATTAGAACTATTTCGAAGTGAAAAATTTTAGAATTGGTCGAAGTTTTTGAAGAAAATTGTTAAACTAATATCTAGTAATTTGATTGAGATTGAGGATACAATGGCGGTACTTTACCTTCATCGGCTTCACGAGTGGGGTCTCAGCGTTATTATTTCTATGTCTCGCTGAACTTGAACCCGAGTTGCCTGTTAAAAAATAGTTATTGATAGTTACTTGAAGGTGATAACGACTCGTGGCAATAACCCTACTATAAAATAAACAAGTTGAACAATTATGAAGGTACTTGGATGGATACGGGCTACAAATTACATCTTGATGGCAATTTTGTTGACCAATATATTTAACTACAGTATTTGCAACTAACTTCGACTATAACAAAGAAAGGGACACATGGAAACAATTGGAGAAGACCTTTGCCCAGCAGTGGGACACAATAGGTTTGAAAAATTGTAACTAAGTCTCCTGCTACATTCATTGTGGTGTACGAATAGTGCATATATACTTTCCCGAGTGTAGTCCAAAAAGATTTTGCAAATTGTTTAAAAAGTAGTCCGTTTCCAGGCACTATCATTCTCTTTTTAAGCGACCACTATAAATAGAGGAGTTTCCAATTCTATTGTATTTTTTCATGTTCGCCTTATAATCCCGTCTTTTTTTAATCCGATATGATATTATTTTTCATTTAAAAGTATCCGATTTCGAAAAGTATTATTAACTTTTTAGAGGAAAAATCTTTGTTGTAAGTTACTTTTATCAGATATCAGAGTGGAATAAAGAATTTAAAATAAGAAATATAATGTTGTTGCACCGGAATTTGAACAAATCGTAATTTTTTTTCATAAGAAAAATTGTATATGAATGATAGAGGAAAAAATTTTTGGGTTTATTTTTAATTGCTTTTCTTTGCTTATTTATAAAGGATAACTGGACAGTATTTATAAATGCAAAATGATAATTTATTAATCTAAATTGAGGCCCTAATTAGAAAAAGTTGAAAATGCGAATTGAGAATTTCAGGAAGTTTTAATTAAAAATTGTTGAACATAAAGCAAATTCCGCAACGATTTTTTTTTTATTGTTAAATAAAATATTGTCCGTATGAGATGGGCTCTCTATTCAAATGCTGTAATAAAATAGGAGTTTAAAAATACAAATTTACTTAAGGTAGCGATTAAGTCGTATTAACTGATCAGTTGAACTGGCGTCCATCCAAAAATGTTTGTCAATCTCCGGAGCGATTCCAGATTCCAGTGGGGAAATCTAGTTGGCCTAAAACTTTTGGAGTGACGGCCATAGAGGTATTATGTTTATTAACTCTATGGTGACGGTACAGTTTTATGTCTGGACAGTTCAACTGACTCAATGGCCACCTATAGAATTATGTAGAATTATTTGCTAATTAAGTACTTATATCAAACTAGACTTAAGTATATTATAAAATCCATTCTATCATCCAGCATTAACGATTAAATTAGTTCGTGTTTTATGTTTTTTATCCACTAACACAAATTACATTGGTTTGCAAAAGAAAAATCGGATTGAAACATTGTTTGTTATTTTTTGCTGGTGTACTGCGGTTTTTCTAACCACAATGTTTGTTTGTTACGAGGACTTAGTGTAGAGGATTTAAAAGAGTGTCTGTTTGTTTACAAGTTCAATGTTTACTCCGGAAAATCAACAGCCCTTGAGCATGGCAACTTTTATATATATATATACTACGCAGGAAGTAATAGTGAGCAATAGTTCCTAATTAAGGTAAAATTAGAATCGCATTTATGTTACAGTAAAAACCCGTTATATCTTGCACACTAAAAAGAGAAACGCGTTTTCATTAATTTCTAAAACCGGTTTTTACTAAAACCTTTGTTAAACACAGCACAATTATATATTGTTTAGGTGTTTGAAGACCAATTCAAAATTTGGAATGTTTGAAATTTGAATGTATCAAGCTTATTTTACTTTTCTATTAATCAAATTATTTCCTTACCTATAGTATCAGAAGAAGCAGTACTCTTACAGCAAGTATTTTGTATAAACCTCCTTATAGTGCCCTTGAGGTCTAAAGTGTAGGTGCCGTAGACGAGTGGGTTCATGCAGGAGTTGGAGACTGCCATCGCGAACAGCAGATCTTGGAGGCGAGGAGACACGTCTGATGCTGATGTACGGTCTACCATGTACCTGAGAAAAGGTGTATTATGATCAAGTGGTGAGACAAGCGAGATGGTTTAAAGAGAGGTGAGAGAGAGAGAGAGGAAGAGAGAGGAGGAATTTAATGGTGAACAAATTCACGAGACTCTCGAGGTGATCACCTGATGGAGCGCAACCCACCTGCCCATTGCAGTGTACAACACTGTACTGCAGTCATCACCTCGAGACATTAGTTGGTTTCGTGTGCTCAGGTGTATTATTTACTTCATTGTTTTACATAATAGAAACTATAATGCGACTCGAGCGACTTGTTTGGGGGGCCCAGTTATAGAGCTGGCAAGTCTCCACCCGCTACTTTGTATGTGTTTATAGCATTGTATCGGCGGGTGCCATAGTCCCAATAGTTCCCCAATATCCAGTCCATTGAACATCCCATTCCCATAGCCCAGTCGTAGTTTTCCATA
Organism: Timandra comae; assembly: GCA_958496195.1. Lineage (NCBI taxonomy): Eukaryota > Metazoa > Arthropoda > Insecta > Lepidoptera > Geometridae > Timandra > Timandra comae. The sequence goes on from OY292371.1 coordinate 6,008,687, forward strand.
TATTTGCAATAGTCCCAGCAGAACCGGGGACTGTCCTTGGATGCATTTTATAGTGTTATACAGGGATAGTCGCCGGATTGTGCATCCTTTACACAAGATTAAAAATGTCAAAGGGCTACCGTGTGACTTTGGCCCATACTAGCCTTCCAAAAGACTGGGACTCCTTAATAGTTCCGTAAATGGAAAAGACATGACTATAATAATAATAATACTGGTGGTCATGTGGACAGTAGACCGCGTGGAGAACAATAGATGCCAAAAAACAACAATTAAGCTATTTTAAATATTAATCCTCGTTTTTGAGTTCTCCTTACAACCATAGTACTTATACTTTTCTATCCTGAAATTCTCCAGGGGTTTGAATTAAAATAAATTGGGCACAGGGCAGGGCACAGCCATTATGACAATAAACTAAAAGTGTAGTAGTTCATAAAAATAATGTAGCTTTAGCTTCATTATAGCCTATTTTTTTATGGTACCATAAAATGCTATGAACTAGCAATTCCGAAGTTTATGCTCCAAAATTGATACTTTCAGCATTATTTCAGAAGTTTAATTTATATTGACGTCGCCACTCAGTATAAAATATGTATTTCCGATATCTTAAACACGAAACTATTTAGAACAAAATAAGAAAATCATTTTATTAGTTACGAAGTGTGACTATCAAAATGTGTAAAAGAATAGTTATTTATGGTACAAGCGAGGTAAGTTGGTGATTACTTCTGAGGCGCTATTGAGGCCCGAGCCGTCAGGCGAGGGTCTGAAGATAGCCGAGGATAGTAATCATCAATACACGCGTGTACCATACAACGTTTTTCAACACATTTGCGAAGAAATTATCATTTTTCGCTAATAAATAAACAGATTATCTATTCGCGCGCATCCAACACAACAATGGTGATCGGCCATAGATTAAAAGAATATACTTATAAAAAAAAAATCGAATGAATGAATGAATGGAATCGACCATAGACCTACCAAAAGTAAGGCAACATAGTTGAAGTTTGTTTTTAAAATGTATGGACACGATTTTTTTTGGTATCGAAACTTTTTTAAAACTAAACAATTTAAAAAAATATCTATAACTCACTAGTGAATCAAGCGTTATTCAACTGTTTTTGCACAAATAAGAGCCCCTTTATGAGCTAGTGTGTTGAAAAAATATTTTTTTACAAATGTTTTTTTTTAAATCCCCCAATTAGTGTATCTGTTTATTTGAAGTACTCTAATAACTACTAGGCTTGTTTTTAATTTAAGTACCATTACGTCTCAATTGTTTTGCTCTTACAGGGCTTTTATCATTTAACTTTATTAGACTAAACATAGTTTAACAAAATCAATTTTAATTATACTCTTGAATTTAGAAGTTTTCTTGCACCGTTTCCTTACTAGAGTTGGACCAAGTAAACCCAATATTTAATCGAATATGGAGTTTGTTAATTTAATGATCCAAACAATCTGTTTAACATTCTGGTTTAGCGTTAAACCACTGATACTATTGACGCTAATAAAGCAAAATAGGTTTTGTTATAACCAGGTAAAGAACATGTTGTTTTTAATCTGAGATATTGTTAGAAATGATTGGATATCATCATTAAAGGCAGGGATTTTCGTAAAACTCACAATTAGCTAGTATGTTTTCATAAAACTTAATAGATTTATTTTCTATAACTTTATAATGATATAAACATTCAGATATTTATGATTTAATTTGTTTTTCTGTCACCGATTGTTAAAAAAGAACTTTTAACAAACTGAACACTGAACTAAACATCGCTAAAGTTTTTACATGAGTGAATAAAGCAATTGCTTCCTTTGACTGCGCACCTGACCGCACAACGCACTCAATTTTCATTAATTATTTAGGGAATTGCAATTCGGCTTACCTATCTACGTGTTTAGGTTAGTGATTAGAGCTTTGTACTGACAGCTACTGCCACGCAATTGTGAATCTTTGTCTAAAGTAATTAGGTTGAATTTGGAGTAAATTCTTATTAGTTGCGTGTAAGTTCGATTATGCTCACAAAGGCATACGTAGCGATTCATTAAGACATAAGGAAGCTCAAAGATGTTAGTTAAAGTGGTTAAAATTAATTGCTATAACAGGCTTTGACAAGACTACTCGTATCTTCCACTGCGGAAATAGAACTGAACTTGTTATGAATAGATTAAATAGTATTCTACTTTGACTGTTGGTATTGCTTCCCTCATAATTATGTTAGTAAGATATAAAGATAAAATAAATTGTGTTGAATAAATTCAAATTGAGATCAAAAGTAAGACATTTTCTAAATTTACGCCATCAAAAATAGTTATCCTAATTTGTGTCTCTTCTAATTTACTAGTTTTGTAGGTAAATAGAGTAAGCCATCTTGATATAAGATGTAACGATAACTTTGTGATTACAAGGGATTTGATTTTATTATAAAAACTTTAGCTGTGCCCTGTGAAAATCGCGGTTATTATTTATTCTTTCTTAATGGATGTCTACGTCATAGTATCTATCTACGATAGTACAATCTACGCGCTAAAGAGCGTAATCTGCAATCTGTCGTTGGGGCTATGCGCGAGCGTATGTGGACACGCAGGCGACGCGCAGGGCAGAGCAGGCACGTGAGACGCAGACATGTGTCTGTCCTGCTCTCTCTCGCGACGTTCCATGCATTACAAAATCTGCCCTGCGCGGCCTGCGTCGCCTGCGTTTCAACATACGCTCGCGCTAATAGATCAGTCTAATCATAATGGTTTGCAAAAGAGAGCGCAATATCAACAATGATTGACCTAACCAGTAGAATAAATAATGCTACCATAGTACAGCGTCAGACAAAAGGTACCGTTCCTTGGTTAGTAGTATTAAATAGAGCATTACCAAGGGGGGTACCTTTTATCTGACAGTGACTGTACAAGTCCCAACACTTTTGAATTACAGATGATAGAGAGAGTTACAGATACAGGGTCTAAATTTCATGTTCAACATGTCGACCCCTGCGTTGCACAGACTTTACGTAAAAATCAAGTAATTGTAATAATAAGACATATGCATTTGAAAATATCTAAGCTGAAAGCCGAAGATCCGGTGTTTTTTATAAAAACAGTATTTTCAAATATATCTAAATATGTTACGTTTAGGATAGGGTGTTTCATAGTCAAATTAGTCAGAAACGATGTAAACTACACGACCTTAACGGGAATAGGTCGACTTAACCAGAAACCCTGTATATAAACATAATGTAATTTCTTTACGTGTGGTTAAGTTACATACCACATAGCCATAGTAGCGTAAGGCAGCCAGCAGAGAGCGAACACGGCGACTATAGTGACTGTCATCCGCAGAGTTCTCCTTCTAGCACGCTCCATCACGCTGTGGTCACTCCTGCGCAGTCTCACCGTGCTGATACCGTTGTTGTTGTGTGTGCATTTTTCTGTGTAACGAAAAAACTTTATTTATTTAAGTTAAATCATCATCATCAATCGCGATTTTTCGTCTATTGCTGAACTTATGCCTCTCCCATCGACTTTCAAAACGACGTTTACCTAATTGAATATTTATACATAATCTTGTGTGCTAATATTCTAAATGTATGTATGAAGTGTGTTCCGCGGTTAACTTCAATCCGGAAGCCGTGGGAATAAAGGGATTATAAGTCTTATTTGTTAATCCAGCCCATAAACTATTTGGATTCCACATTAAATCTGAATCCGTTCAGCTGTTTAATCCTCACACTTCTTACATACACTTAATTTAAATATGCAATTATACCTACAAACAAATGTAAAATAATAGGGATGTCGACTGGGTAAACAAAATGAAATTCTAGTTAGTCCGTCAGATAGATTTTGAATAAATATTAGACACGTATTTTTTGGATTTATCAAATTAATAAAACTGACTTAGTTATAACGCATTATAGTTCAGGAGTGGGGGCTTGTGACGATAATTCTTGGTAAAAAAAAATATGTAGCTATGACGTCACACGAGTTTTCTATGCACTGTATCGTCTTAATTATTTGTTTATATCAAAAAAGAGAAAATACGTGTCCAATATTTTTGCGAAATCTATCTGACGGACTAATTAGATTTTTTTAGTCGACTTCCCTATTACACTGACGCTCCTTTGTGCCACGCAGTTGGGTAACAATGTTTATCTGATAAGAAAACTTTAAAACTTTTACAAACTGAATTCATAGTTATTGTGATAACACTTATATTTAATTAATATTAACTACGTTTAAAAACATTTTTAATTATTCGACTTTTACTGGCCGACGTTTTTAGCAGATTACGTCACCTTTTGTGACCAAAACGAAATGTTAGGGATTAACACATATTTTGTACGAAAATATTATGCAAAGTTATAAACCGATAACAAAGGATAATAAAATCCTTTTCAAAAACAATGCGGGAATTATCTTAAAGGATAATTTAACTTAGAATAAACCTAGACACAGATCTGCATTGTCTGAGCTGAATTAAAATTGAAACTTTAAAACATTAAATCTTAACTTTATAGCTAGTAGAACTAGAATCGAGATAATAAAAGACATGTTCCAATTTAACTGTATATCACATATAAATCCGATAAACCCAGAATTCAATACGACATAGTTTATTACTGAACTAGTTTCAGGAAAGAAATAGGAACCGACTTCGGAACTACATACAGTTTGTGAGTTAATACAGACACATAATATGTTCATCCTATTGAAAAGTTTCGACATTATCAAGACAGATTACCGAGATATATCGAAATTGTTTGCTTTGTTTCTAAGCCGAGGCAAATCTCGGGTAGGAGGAATATTTTAAATTCATATTTATACTCGAATTAGGTCACATAAGTTCAACTCCCAGAGATCCAAGGCCTTATATTCTAAGGCTTAGAACATAAGCTTTGGATATCTATGAGTGATAATCTGCGTATAGACGAATGGACATAGTACAACTAAAACGAATATATAACCTTTTAAGGTGTTTTAAATGTTATCGTTAAACTAAAAATCATGGACCCTGTGAATAAGGCAATAATTTTCATCTACTTAAGATGATTAACGTAGTATACGTATATAAGCCTAAGGTTATTTATTTTTTTCAACCCACATCGTCTATGGTTATATTGTTAAAAAAATCGTGTCTATCCAAAATAAATACCTTCGAATGAAACTCTGACCTCCAGGCTCTTTAAGTATAGGTACCTACGAGTAGATGAAGAAACTAGAAAAATATTAAATAAGGAAATAACAAAACAAGCAAGACCGCAACTGTAATACTTTCTTTAATGGTGAACAAATTGAATGGACAGGAGCAAACAAGTTGACAAGCCTTGCTCCGATGTCGTTTACTTAGCTTTTAAAAGATGAGTTATAAAATGTAGACGGTGACAAGAACGTTCTAAGGTGGCCATTGTCGAGTCGGTTGAACTGATCAGTCCAGACATAAAACTTTTGAAGTGACGTCCAAAAGTTTTAGGCCACTAAGAAAATCACAAGGTGGCTCAAAATAGGCTCAAACTCACCAATAGGTGAGTTTTTAGTGGCTGAGTAGCCACCTAAGCCAACTAGATTTCCCCACTGGAATCTGGAATCGCTCCGGTGATTGACGACCATTTTAGGATGGATGCCAGTTCAACTGATCAGTTAAATCGACTCGTCAATGGCCGCCTTAACTACATTCTTATCTACTAAATGTACAAACAAGGTTTATTTTTAAACTACTGCGTTAGTATTTAATGATAATTTAGATTCCACGGCATTTGCCCTCGTAGACTAAACTTCATTAAAACTTGCCAGTTCCCTTTTTCCAGCATGAGACATTTTTATCCTAAAGTTTTTACTTTAAATTTTAAGTTTTTATTTAAATATTCTAGATTTTTCAAAAATGTCCAATAGCCTTGCACAGCTGCTTGCGGCTTAGAACTTTTCATCCAAACTAAACTTGTATGCGAAAATTCAGCTCAACCTTATCTCTTTTCTATAAAAATCAAAAGTTGTAAGTTCATTAAAAGCTTGTAATACATAATTAAGTATTAACAAGATCGATCCTTCTATCCCCTATGACATCTTCTGTATATTTGAAATTCCTGCACATTGCAAACTTTATTGCAAGATAGTTCAGAATTTTTGTAGAATTCTTTCCGTTATTGATATAGAATACTCCATATTCATACCATCATGCTTGGAAGGCACTTTACTCTCTGGACGCATTTTACACATACTAACAAAAAACTTAGATATATTATGGGCATCAAAGGCAATGTAATTAATTCAGACGTGAACATTGTTTAAAACACAACAAGAAACTAATTTGAATGTTAATTAAAATAAACCTTTTAGTTATCAAACATTTTAGATATTTAATTAAGAAATTATAGAATTAATAATTAAATTACGTTATATTTCACGTGTCAATTTTATTAGAATGCTCTGCGGTTTTACCAGCATAATTTTACCCGCAAGATTCTTTTGTGTCAGACGTTCAACGAAGTAGAACTTTGGAAAATTTGGAAGCGTTTGAGATTTTTACCGTCGAATGTTTGGCATTATTTGGAGGGTTTAAATATCAGACAAGTACTGGAGCGGGTAAGGGAAGGGTTGTGACTTTGTAAACCATTCGGAATATCACGAAAAAAGGTTACTAACGTTGCTGACCTGTGTCACGAATGAACTTCTATATAACCAACATGCTGTGTGTTTTACCCACGTGGAAACTTACCCCGTGGAATTTTTGGGATAAAAAGTATGTGTTATTCCTAGGTATGAAGAACATCTGTACCAAATTTCATTAAAATCCATTCAGTAGTTTTTGCGTGAAAGAGGAACAAACATCCCCACATCTAAACATCCACACTTTATCCCATTTAATTTGGGATAAAAAGTATCCTATGTGTTATTCCTAGGTATGAGGAACATCTGTACCAAATTTCATTAAAATCCATTCAGTAGTTTTTCCGTGAAAGAGGAACAAACATCCACACATCCACAGTCACAAACATTCGGTTTTATAATATTAGTAGGATGGAAATGTTTGTTGTTACAATTCCTTACATCTTACTAATATAACGCATGCCAAAGTAATTCTGTCTGTCTGTTACCTTTCGACGGCTAAACTACTGAACTGATAGACTTGAAATTTGGTGCAGGGGTAGCTTATGGTCCGGAGAAGGACATCGTTTATGTTTTATCCCAAAATTCCTACGGGATCGGGAACTATGCGGGTAAAACTGCGGGGCACAGCTAGTTGGTAATAATTATGAGCATAATATCCGGTAAACACAGCTAGGGAGACGCAAGTTGTCATGAGTGCGAAACATACGAGAAGGGACAGGAATCAAGATAGTGGAATAATTGTTTGGACTTGCTTTGAACAATAATTACGAGGTATAGTTATGAAGTTTGTTAGTCAGTTAAATAGAAGGATATAAGAAGAAGAAGGTTCAATGGTATTATATAACTCGTGAATTTTATGGAAAGTACTTAAGTAACCTTCAATAAGAATTCAGAATCTTCCTTCAAATTAAAATACAATGTATACCCTAATGTAAATAATAATTAATTTGTCTTAATTAACAAATTAATTCGTTAGTAATTATATCACATCTAAGGTTTTATGATAATGATAGGAAAATTCCTTCCGTGCGTCGGTGGCAGCTGAAATACCTACTTAATTCAGGTTCCTTATTCAAACACTGCAAATGAAACTCCGGATTTCCTCTCAAAGCGGTTGTGGTTATTTACTGTTTGATTTAATCAGTTTAAACATAAACATCTTCGTAAATAATACCTAACTAGGTAGATATATCTTCGTTTGTAACTGTAATGCACTTTTAATCTTTACTACTAACTTGCAGATGGCATAATGTCACATGTTCTCTCAATCTCAATGAACGGTTAACTGACACAGGATATTTCTTGAAATTACCATCAGAACTACGTTTGACGTAGATTTTTACTTATCGTAGAGCAGTTTTGACATGATCCAGATGCTGTCGGACTATTTGGAATATTTTAGTCCAACTAGTGACATGCTCGAACTACTTGTCAGACAGATTGGAATAAGCCTATCCAATAACATTAACTGTAATAAGTGTTCTATTTTTCTCGTTGTCCGCCAACTGGTTTTACACATAATATTTCACACGTATTTTTCCTAGAATCACGTAAACAAAAAAGTGATAAAAAGCGTTTCTGCCGTGGTAAATTTTAAACTCGTAAAGTGCGTAAAGTTATTTTTGGTTAATTTGATAAAACAAAAAAATACGTGGCTAATATTTTGGTATCATCTACCCGACTGACGGACAAAATGGAATTTCATTAACCTGGCAACTTTCCTCATTGTTTAAGACAGCTCACCATGAGCTAAATTGTTTTTAATCAACTGGTCTGAGTGAGTATGTTTGTGAGTACATGTGCAATGTGCATACTGCATGTGCAATACCCCAGAATATTAGTTAGGAGTAGTATCTATATGAGATACAGTGAATGATTATGTTATGTTATGTTAACTTACCATGAAGTTCTTTACTGCTCCTCCTAATCTCGCAGAAGATGCACACATAGCAGACGGTGATGACGATCAGAGGTAGGAAGTACATCGCACAGATACAGAACACGTTGTATGCGACCTCGTGTTCTGGTGAACTGAATGCGTAGAACGTAACACACTGTTCGAAGCCAGCTATACTAGGGTGTGGCATGACGTGGAACACTAGGCTCTGTGGACAAAGAAAAATAAAGTCAAATTCATGTATTTAATTAAGTGTGACGTGTATAATCTAACTGTTATTAATTAGTGTATGTATGTAGAATGTACATGTTGCTCAGTCGTAGGTGTGGTTGGAAATAGTTTGGATTATATTATTACTATTGGCGCCCCGCTGTTTCACACGCTAACAAGGTCTGTATTCGTACTATACAAGCTGTTGAGTGTGTGCCTAATTGATTTACCAGTTCTTTTTACAAAGAAAATAATTGTAATCTAAAATTAAATATGTAGAAGCCAAATTGATTCGTACCGAAACAATCAAAGGTTTTGTTAACGATGTTTGAATTATACACAAAAGCCTATTTCAAGGTATTGTGATTCGTTACGCGTAATTGAACATTCTAAGTATAAAAAGGGCAAAGTTCGTTCAGTATATAAATAAATGTGTAACGTTTAAATACAAAAAATTCCATAAACTAGGAATAACAATGTGTGTTTTCTCTTTCATACATTCGTATGTTTTCACATTATTACGTTACTAGCGGCGCCCCGCGGTTTCACCCGCGTAGTTCCCGTTCCCGTATTTGCTAAATATGCTATCCCGTATTTATGCTAAAAACCTTCCCACTGAATTACTCTATCTATTAAAACAAACCGCATTAAAATCCATTGCGTAGTTTTAAAGATCTAAGCATACATAGGGACAGAGACAGCGACTTTGTTTTATACTATGTAGTGATTAATCTTTCAGAAAAAAACTTTTAACAATTTTAATGAACTAATCTTGGTAGTAGGTAAACTCTACGAGTTTTCAGTGAACTTTTCTACTAAAAGAACAATTTAAGAATTCCGATAGATCTAAATTACCATGACAAAACAACCGAGCAATACAAGGCAGCGTTTGTTGTGCAAAATTGAACTTTATTAACGTGCATTAGAAATGCTTTTTGGATTTCTTTGATTCGCGTGATTTTATAGTCTGGTGTGAGCTTCAGCTTTTGTGACTTAACAAAATATAAATTGGCTTCAAGTCGATATAATCTAATGAAAAGTAACTCTACTAACGCTTAAAATTGTTTACTTATGCTTCGCTGCGTTCATTAGAAAACTCAAGTAAGTTATTTAAAAACAAGTTGATATCAATTTTAATTCATAAATACGAACACCTGTCTATGATTTAATTAATGTCTACGAATAAAGTATGAACTTATCAGAATTTCAGTTTTTCATCCTTACAGTTAGAAAAGATTAAATCAAAACTTTAATTGCTGTACTTCTTGGTTTAACCAAAAAATGTCGTATAGCCCTCTGGTTTGTGAAGGTCTGATGGCAGTCGCTTCACGTCAAATACTGACATTCCACCAAATCTGGTTAAACTGAAAATCGACCCCAAAATAGACATGGGATGAGGGTTCGGAGAAGAAAAAAATTGCTGTATTAGCCGTATCCCGCACTTTTTGCGATATTTTCATATTTCTAACGTTTTTTTCGCCACAAAGAGATAAGTATTTCGATATAAGAAACAGAATGTATTTATTTTATGTAGATTAAAGGTGAGAGACTATTACTGTGACAAAGTTAATAGAACCTTTTACATTTCTATAAGTCTTTAAAAGAAGATACCGTTCAAAAGAAATCGTTTAGATCTTATAGTCTTTTATCGCTGATATTGTCGATCTCTATCGTGGTCTTATTAAATTTGATTCCACTCTCACAGTTAGGTTTTCGATGACGACTTTATTATTAGATATTATTTCGGCAGACAGATAAAATGCGAAACGATTTTGTGTTTTACTATCTTCTATTTATAGGTTTTATTGGTATTCTATTCTTCTCGTACTAATATTAGAAAAGTTAATGTTTGTGAGGATGGATATTCACAGACTTTCCATAAGTTTATAAGAATGGTTATTAACAAAATTTCCACAGGGGTGTTTGTTATTCTTTCATGTAAAAACTATTGAAACAATTTAGCACAGGTGAGCCCTAGGTAAGCTTAAAAAAGTATTATAACATAACATAATCATTCACTACATCATCTCATTATATTAACTGACCCCTAACTAAGCTTGGAGCTTGTATCTAGGGTACCAGAAACTACGCACACACTCATTCACACACACACCCAGACCGTGACAAACATTATGAAAAGAGCTTTGAAACATTTGTATGAAAATTCATATCTATTAATATTTTTTTACTATAATATGGACAATATGTTAGGTTACCTTAGGTTCTTACACTATGATACAAATAAAGCGCTGTGATACATTTATGAATATTCCAATTCATGGCCTGTTGTTAATATTAAAAAGTATCATCTATACTAATAATAAAACAGTAGAACCACCGTGTCTGTACATTAAATAAATTTACCTAAAACTGATAGGGGGGGATAAAAGAAGGTCAAAGGAACACAAAAAAACAATTTTCGACTTTCTTTCCTGTCTGTCTGTCTGTCTGTCTGTCTGTCTGTCTGTTCGCGATAATCTCAGAAAGTACTGAACGGATTTTCATGGCGTTTCCACATATGGATTAAGCTTAATTTGGCGCAATATATAGGCTTTGTTTCATCTCATTTGGATAACGAGAAGAAAAGTTATCAATAAAAATCTATTTTGTTGTTTTGAATTTAATAAACAATACTCCGCCCACGACATCGCTTGGGTAATATCCGTTAATATCGCGCAACTTACCACCTTAGTTAGTTCTAAGTTATTGAGATGTTCTTTAAAATTTAGGAGGAATCGTAGTCTTTGTTGTTCTTCGGTCCTCTGATTTCAATCAAAAAATATATTTATCAACACTTCGCTTCCTTTTGACGAAAAAACATTGCTGACAAAAATACTTACTACATTTTGGATTTTGTATATAAATATTTCATAGATATCAAATTTGACAGAATATAGAATACTTCAAAATCGAATGCTTAAAGGGCATATGCACATAGCGGATTTTCAGGCGTAAAAAAAATAGTATAGACGTAATAGGTGCAGTGTACGTGCGTACTTTGTTAAAGAAACATCAACTGAGTGTCTTTCCCTTAATAAAAAACAATAAGAAAACTGCTGATGGATACATTATTAACATAAATATTTTATTAAATAGTTTAAGTTTAATTAAAATAACTTATTATATTAGCCTTTTAGAGAAATGCATTCAAAATTTTCGCCTCAGCCAGAACTTGAACCCGGAACCATGCTGAACCGTAGCACTGCTCTATCGAATTGAGCTACCGAGGAGATTAGATTGTAATATATTAAAGTTCTCAAAATGGTGCATCAGACATCAAAAAAATATCTACAGCACCGTCAAGGTATTAATTCAATAAACAAAATAGTTTTTCGCTACTGCTGCCATAACTACGCAATTCTGCTAATGTCAAAGTAGGTAATCGTAAAACAACACGATGGAGATTGGTCATTAATTTTTTTTATCGAGTATAATCCGTCACGGTATCTACGTGAGAGTGAAAAATAGGCAGTGTGCAAAGGTCCTAAAATTTATGATATTCTTTACACAAAGGTTGGCAGTATCGAGTTTTAAATATATAGGTGCATTCAACCTTCTTTTTGTTAAATCAAGCAAAAATTGTGATATCCATCTATAAATACTTTAGGACAAAAAATAAATGCTTTTAAATTATTGTTCATTGTATTTGTGTGCTTGCATCATGTACAAAACTTTGTTATATGATAGTTCATATTCAAAGAATTTCTCTATAAATTACATTGATGGTTTTACCTAAATAAATTACTGACCCGTGAGCAGGCCACATATAGTTGGCCATGCTAAAAACAATTAGACCTTAGGTCGACACCAGCGGCCTTTAGTGTCTGACCCTGGGATTTATTTATCGTCATAGCAAAACACGCCACGACTGGGAATTGGGTGCGCTTGAATTGGAATGGAAAATTGTTAGGGATGAGTGGTATTCTTGGTATCAAGACGGTTTCTTCGACACCACAACCGGTTAAAATTTCTGCTTCAATTATGTAACGTTGTAGATTTATGACCTTTAATCGAGAACCATTGCACAGTTTAGGACTTAAATTACGAATAAGAATTATAGAAACACCTTGCCTTGAAATGGAGAAATGAGTCTGCTGGATTTTGTTGTTCTGGTGGAAAAGTGAACTTATCCCTATTTGAAGATCCACCGGAACCTTTCAAATCATTACTATTAGGAGAATATACACTTTCTAATCATTTTTAGATAATATTCGCGCTTTTAACAGTGCATTTCAAATGACTTCTTTTGGGGCTCAACAAATACCCGAAGGCCCGTTTATGCCTACATTTAAAATTCAAGGCCAAGTATCACTTAACAGGATCATTGTTGCCAGAACGCGAACGAAGTCGCGGGCACAGCTAGTCATAAATATTTTATTATTTGTTCATCGCAAACAGAATGAAATAATCTTCTTTGTAAAATAACTGTTATTATCTTTCTTTAAAAAAAGCTTTTAAAAGAAGCAAGGTATTTTTTGCTCGAATTTTATTTAAATATAAGTACTTGAGTACTTATATTTTATAATCATCATGGTTTATAATGCTATTGAGACAAAAGCAAAAGCGAGATATTACTACCTTCTCGTATGTAAGGTAGGTATTTATTTCCATCATTTCGGAGCTTCTACAATCGCTATGATTATGGATCACAGATAGATATATTCTCTCTTGCTAGAAAGTGGAAATCGAAGAGACTAGGCTCACCTTGTCTTGTCAAAAAATAATATGGAAAATGCGGCTCTAAATTTTTCGGCCTCACTTTTACAAAATACTCATTATAAGGGTCAAAAAGGTTTTAAAAGTTGGTTTACAACGTAAACTTTTTTAATAAGTTTAAACAAGCGTGTCCCTTAAATACTTATTGACCTCGGGAGGATGAGGAACTTTCTCATTTTAATTTCGGACTCGTATCGGGAGACAAAGATACCCTTTTGAGTACGGTCATACATTTACATACCTAACTAACTGAGCCTTGCTGTTTCATTCATGTTACCTAGATACTTCTGGTTATTTTGGTCGTAGTATGATGTTATTTAAATAAAATTTAGTTTATAAATTAAATTAATATCATGGTTACATTATAAATATACGTTATATTAAACTCCTTTAAAAAAAGTCAGGGTTGTAGACACACACTGTATACTAAACTATAAATTGGCTAACTGATGCAAAAATAATTTTTCAATTTAAATTAGCAAGTTTCTGAGATTAGTTGCGTTCAAACAAAGCTTTTATATACAGAAGTCATCCAAACTAAGTTGATAAACTATACGTATGTTTATCATAACATGAGTTTTTCGCTATCTTATATTAAAGTTTTAAAATAAGTATAAGTAAGTTCTTATTATCGTTTTCGTATGAATTGAAAAAACATTTCAATAAATAAATAAGGATAATATATTTATAAATTACATTTCATATAATAAATTGAATTAACAAATCAGTTGTGACAAACAAACCAACCGATGTAAATAAAATTAGAGATAAATAAATTAACTGTCATTGACTCGTTTACTTAAAATGTATTTCTGTTTCTTTGAATTTATTGCAGTTAATGTTGTTAGTTTTAAGTGAATTTTCTAAATGTAAACCTTTAGAATTAATTCTATCATTCAACAATTTTATAAAAAGATTTAATTAAAATACTGCAGCGTTGACTAACAATATTGGTACAGCGAGGTATAGCTTTTCCAATGCGTGTTGTCGATCTCAAATCTGCCGGGCTAGCATGACTTCGAAAACGCGATAGATATAACGATTTATCGACACCCAACTGTCAAAATATGATAAAAATAACCGCCATATATAATTTTATCATATCGTAGCACGCTATAATTCATTTGGTCAAGTTGGCGATATCGATATTATATCGTGGTGTCGATATATTTTGTCACGCACTGTATCATGCTAGGGGGGCAGAGCTATGTTTGATATACCTACTTACTCGTATAACAAGATGTAACCTTAGGTAAACAATGTCAAAAATATAACAACATATTTTTTGTAGAGTTTCATAATTCAAGTTGTGGTGAAAACTTTGTCTACACGTAAGTAAACGATTTTTAATGTCAAAAATATGTGAAATTAAAACTAAAACTGAAAAAACTCGACTCATTATTTGAGGACCATATCCATCAGCCACCGATATAAACACTATCCTACTAATATTATAAATGCGGTATGTTTGTGAGTTTGGATGTTTGTTACTCTTTCACGCAAAAACTACTGTATCGATTTAGATTAAATTCGGTACAGATGTTCCTTATAACTAGGAATAAAACATAGAATACTTATTAATATCTTTGATTTACACGAACATACATAGGATACTTTTTATCCCGAAATTCTTTATGATCTTAATCCCAAAATCACAAACAACTCAACTCCTAAGTTATTCAGACGGAATGCACCACAATCCTCTTAGTTCTCAGTTAGTTGATTAGATCGCTTCTCGGGTTTCCGCGTGCATAGACTAGCTCTATTCACAAAAGCAATCTTGTTCAGCTTAAAGTGTATGAAATTAGGTCTATTGGTGAAGTTTAGAGTGTTAATATACAGCTATAGAATAAAGATAGATTGATCTTAGTAAAACAGTAGTTTTAAAACTCACTGTGTATGGCAAGTTCGTTTTTAAAAAGGTTTTCAAAGGATATACATAATTAAACAAGTGTCGTATAAGTACTTATATTCTACTTTTGGGGCTCATTGTACAGTGAAGAATTTTCGTTAACAAAATGCTTGTTGATTATCTACTAGTTCACATAGTTTTTGATTTGAGATTGCTTATCTTAAAACCATATGAATTAGGATTGGTAGCAGATACCTAGTTTGGCAGGCAAGTGAACAAACATATCCACTGTAGCATTTTTACTAACGTTTCAATCCTATTAATATTATAAATGCGAAAGTTTGTATGTGAGTTTGGATGTTTGTTCCACTTTCACGCAAAAACTACTGTATCGATTTTGATTAAATTTGGTACAGATGTTCGTTACAACTAGGCACAACACATAGGATACTTTTTATCCCGAAATTTCCATGGGATTGTGTATAAGTAATCGTATGTTTTATTGTAACTTTTTGTAGTCGCAAATCTCTCTCGATGGCGCTGTTACTTAATTTTTTAACACACGATGGTGAATTGTGCCGAGATTGTATGATACTACGAGCTACGCATGCTCACGGGAACGGGTACAACGCGGGTAAAACCGCGGGGCGCTGCTAGTAACTATATAAATACCTAGTATACGTATCAATAAATAAATTAATCAATAAAGAACTTAACTTTTATCTCCCTTTTACTATCTACGTGTCGAGGTCAGAACTTTCTCTGTTTTAGTTGATATACATCATTATTAGCGTAGGATTACCTCGTAAACTTTTACCAAACATTTACTCAGCGAATGGGCGTCTAAAATACACGTACACTACATATATCTGAAGATACTATGGAGCGTGGAGGTAATGTAATAAATACTATTAATAGCAAATGTATTCAACATTAATATAATATTGTATTAATTAACAAGGTTAACCTTTGCATTAACCCTGCAAAGCTGGTCCCAATTAGCGTGTTCAAACAAACAAATTATATTATAAGATTTTTGAAAAATTTGGTTCCGGGTTCAAGTCCTGGCTGTGGCGAAAATTTTGAATGCATTTATAAAAAATAACATAACATAACATAATCATTCACTACATCATCTCATTATAGTAACTGACCCCTAACTAAGCTCGAAGCTTGTATCTAGGGTATCAGAAACTACGCACACACTCATTCACACACACACCCAGACCGAGACAAATAATTGTGGTTCACACAAATATTTACCCCGCACGGGAATCGAACCCGCAACCTTACGGATGGCAGTCCGGCATGGTGACAACTCTGCCATCGAGGTCGTCAAAAAAATCTCATAAAAGTTGTGTGAATACACTATAAAAATAAATCAATTATTAAATTATATTATGTCTCTTTGCCTAAAATACTAATATTGTAAATAGGCATTAAATGAGTATAAGTATTGATGTAAAAAAGTCTAATATATTTGAAAGGTTTGGTAACTAAGGGCCTATTTCACTTCAAGTAAAGTTACTTACCAATTAAAGATAGTTTTGTCTCTTTCTTACTTTATATTAAGTGACAAAGACAAAACTTGTGACCTAGGTACCCGGAACTTTACTTGAAGATCGTGAATTAGGCCCTTAGTGAAGTAAATACTTTTAGAGATTAATAAGACAAAATTGAAATATCTAAATATTGTTTGAATATTGGAAAATTTATGTGAAAATTGATGGTCTGTCACATTAGTAATTATACAAGATGCTTAATAATAAATGATTGTTTTCCAAAATCTCCGTAAAAGATTATTTCGGAAGACAACGTGGGTTATAGGATTAAAATGAAAATTATGATATTTTAATAAAATATACAAAATTTTAATAAAATACACAAAATTTTAATAAAATACACTAAATTTTAATAAAATACACTAAAATATACAATAATCTCGGCTTAGTACCTATATGCGATTTAGGATAAACACTGAAGGTCTCCTTAAGAGTGTTTTTATATACGATAAGTCGTATATTCGTATAGCAATGAACACAGAAATAATGTTTGGGAAAAATTCCTTGAAGTGTTTTCGAATTTCAGCAATTTCGTATTGTATTGCTTACAAAATCAGTACCAAAAATACTTTGGAAAAATACTACAAGATGTCGTTTGGAAAAATACTGAGTGCCTTATAAATACTGTTTCATCAAGAAACAGTAATTGCTTTTACATATTTTATATATGAGGCTAGTAATTACGGCTGTATTTTTTTGCTGTACGTACTCCTTACCTAAAGTGGAATCTTATAAGCTGGTACTTTTTACTCGCTCTGTTTATAAGGATATATACTTTATAATCTACTTAAAACCTTTTTTTAAAGAAAAAACGTTTATTTTCTCTTTTTCTAAAATAAAAGTCACCAGTAAGTTATCTAAACTAATATAAGATTTGATTGTTTGTTTGTAACGAATAGGCTCCGTAACTACTGGTCCGATTTCAAAAATTCTTTCACTATTGGAAAGCTACATTATCCCGAAGTGTTATGGGCTATATTATATTTACGCGGGTGAAGCCGCGGGGCGCTGCTAGTTCTCAATAAAATTAGCTACACCAATGAAGACCTGACAAAATTGGTTCTACCTTTTTGAAAATTAATCGTTACAAACCTAAAAAGCTCTTTATCACTTTATCATTTAAGTAAAAAGACGTTATATTAATAATACTCACATTAATTCTACACACGAGTAATGCACTAAATTTTGCGAGGCTTTTAAATTCTGACTTTAATCTCCCCACAAAGATAATATCGCGGTTATAATAACAAACTAAATTTAATTAAGACATTCATTACATTTTACATTTAGTCTTATGAATACAATCAGTGGGGTTACTTCACTTTGCTTTATTCTCAAGCAGTTTATAAACAATGAAGCCACGAGAAGTTTGTTAGTGGTGGAGCATAACTGTAATTATCACAGTTCAAACGCGGGCTAGCTCGACAGGGAGTACACCACCTTCACAGAATATCGGAGTGCAGGGCCCTGATTCTCTAAACTATTAAGCTGTGATAATGCTACTCAAATGTGTTTTAATATCAACATTATGGCCGTTTTTTTGGCATTTGTTGTCATTTTGGTATTCTCTTAGTGACAACTATTCCGCTGACTCAATAATTTTTATATGCAACAAAGACCACTGAGACACCATAGCCATATGAATAAATTTTAGCAGAATACCAAATTTCTGACACTCTCGTTATGGTGCCACAATATCAACATATTGTCTGATCAATAATGTCAAATAGCAGACTTAGGCCCCTGTAGTAGTGAGAGCTAATGCGTTACAAGTGGTGAGTGAGAAGTCACGAGTCCAAATTCTTAGGCTTCTTTTCTTCTCCCTCTCTCATCCTATTGCTAATGCCCTGTTATTACTTAGAAAGGCTGCCAACGCCAACGCACTTGTGCCTATTTTCAGTTTTTAGGTGTCCACAGACGACGGTAATTATTACTTATCATCTGACCCGTCTCTTTGTTTGCATCTTGTTATAAAAAAATGTTTTGTCGTCATGTTATAGAAAGATATTGGAGTTATTCCTAACAACACGAATTTCCCGGTATTCTAATAGAATTTCACTCCCCATTGATGTCAAGTGTGGTGCGACAGAATCCCACTATTATGAAACGTCTTTGTGATCTTTTGTGCAACGCAGTCTATGTATACAATGCCTTATATTTCTGTGTCTGTATTCTTGAAGAGAATAAGACGCTTTTGTTTCGATTTAGACAAAGGTCTAATAATAAGTTGCTAAAAAATCAAGCAAAATATAATATAATCACACTACATAGAGTACAAGTATAAAATAAAGTCGCTTCTCTGGTTGTGCCTCTAAGTGCACGCTTAGGTCTTTACAGTATGCAAGGGATGGTAATGTGGTTTTAATGAATGATTCAAAAAGAAGGGAGGTAATTTTATAGCGGTTCAAACCGCGACATACGGCTAATAAACTATAAAGGTGACCATAAAGACCAGGACCTTTACAAGGCCACTGATAGTGTCATATCGGTGGCGGAGTTCTGGTCCTCAAAAATATGAGTCGACAAGCAAAGAAGAAGAAGAAGGTGACCATTGAAGAATCAGCTTAACTGGTGTCCATCCAAAAATAGTCGTCAATCACCGGAGCCATTCGAGATTCCAGTGAGGAAATCTAGTTGGCCTAAAACTTTTGGAGTAACGTCAGTTTTATGCCTGGGCTGATCAGTTCAACGATTCGTCAATGGCCACCATTACCTTAAATATAAGAAACACAAACTAAACATTTAAATGGGCGTTCTAATGACTACATAATCTTTTTACACTCACCTGTGGTAAACTGCAAGCCAAAGCCATGGCCCACGCGATGTACAGCATTTGTTTGCTTCTCCTTCTAGCCGCATTTAGTCGAAGCGGGTACATCACAGCGAAGAACCTAGAAAAAAAATACTTCACTTAATTTCAGAATAATGTTTTTAAATATTCAAAATTATGACCTCAGCTGGGATTTGAAACCAGAACCATGCTGAGCCGTAGCACCGTTAGAAGCCAACTGAACTACCGAGGCCTTATCTCAGCTACTGAAAATCTTGAATGCTATTTTTACGGCAGCAACTAATTTTATTCAATTTCTTCCGATAATGAATCAAGGGTTAACGAAATTACTAGAGCAAAAGAGTATCGAAAGTAATAAGGGATTCCGTATACAAAATTAAGTTGTTATTGAGTAATTTATCATCATTCCTTAAGTTGAATGAACTTTTTTTCCAGTTCGCCGACTTTGTGAGGCTTGAGGGATATTGTGTTCGATTTTTCTTAGAAATCTTTGTATTTTTTTTAACGTACGTGTTGCCAAGACTAACATGTCTCGTTAACGGATTGGATTTGGGAGCAAAGATTACTTTCTGATGGAATTTGTTTTTTAGGGTTTCTCATTTAAAGGGAAAAACGGGATCCTACTACCACAGTATTATTAACTAAAGACTGTATTATTACTCAGATGCTGCCGTCTGTATGTCTGTCCGTCTGTTCCTCAACCATGACAGCTAGACAGTTGTAAGTTTCACAGATGATGTGTATATTTCTGTTACCGGTATAACAGCAAATACTAAAAACCAAAATTACGCGTGGAGCAAAGAACCAGTTTCAAATGTTAGTAAAGAAATGATAAACAATAGTGTTTTACACTATGGAGTAAAATGAAACTTATTTTGAAATTTTAAAACAATAATTATTTTTTTGTAGTAACTTGGGACTTTTTGGTGGAGTAAAATGGGACTAACTCAAATGTTTAAGTACCTACTTAATTACGTTCTCAATATAACACAAGTAAAATACCTTGTATTGTACTGTTTACTTAAGATCAGCAAAATATTAGGTCCGAATCGCAATTTGATTACCCCTGGATTGCGAAGGTAAATGAAGCAGCGAGAGCGACCAAAACGTACCTACTTTGGACTCCATTTGGCCCTTGACATTGTATTTTGATTGTTTCTTTTATGATTTTTATTAGATTAGTTTTCTTGATTTGTTTTTATAAACTTTACTAGCTGTGCCCCGCGGTTTCACCCGCGTAGTTCCCGATCCCGTGGGAATTTCGGGATAAAATATGTCCTTTCCCCGACCAAGTTACCCCTGTACCAAATTTCAAGTCAATCAATTCAAGTCTGTTCAGTAGTTTAGCCGTGAAAAGGTAACAGACAGACAGACAGAGTTACTTTAGCATTTATAGTATTAGTTAGTATTAGGATTATATTTAATCAAAGTCAAATATGTATGTATATAAGCTTATCATAGTTATTCCATATTAAAATTAATATCATGAAAGAATCCGATAAATTTTAATATGAGAAAACAATATTGTTTTTCCATTGGAGCCTGTTTAGCGTCACGTGTGGCAAATATTTAGTACTTTAATACGCATAATAAACAAGGCTGTTGTTTACTTTGGCTGTAATAATGTTTGTGCTATTCGTAGAGGTGTTTATTACTAAATTATAGAGTAAAGTTTTTAATTATTTTTAACGGTGAACAGTGTCACGGGGGTAGAACATAGATCATTTTATTTTGGTTTTACTTCGTGTTTTATGACTTTGACAGCTTAGTAGCTTCGAGGAAGATGATAAACACTACATTTAAGTTTGTAAGTATATAATATTATTTAATAATGAATCCTCAATTCGATATTATAATGCCTGATTAGTAAGTATATTTAGTAGTATATTTTTACCTGAATACGCTACCATTGAGCATTTTGCCTAAAACTAGCACTCTACGCCTTTATTTATCACACCTTTGACTTCTAAAATACAAACTCTGAGTTTGTCATAGTGTTAATGGACACAAATTTATCGGATTCTTTCATGATATTAATTTTAATATGGAATAACTTTGGGGCGTAGTGGGTGTGTAAAGGTAATTGTTTCTCGCGTCGGTCTTATTGGAAGACGAGGAACCAAACCTTGGCCATCTACAAACTCTCTCCAGTGGCTCCAAGAAGCTGCCGTGCACGCAGCGGCCACGCCCCGGCAAACCACGTCGACTCGTGGGCTAAACCTGGTTGAGGGGACTTACGGTCTTTAGTAAGTTATAATATGGCTACTCCCCGTACTGTGCATGAAGTCTATCCCGGTAGTGAAGGCATATCGATAGCTGATAAGCGACTGATTTTGGCGGAACTGGCGGGGTAGCAAGGCCTTGTGAGAAGGCTAAAGGCGGCAGTAGGAGTCGTTAAGTTACTGTCGGCTATCTCAATGCATCCAACCCTCCTCCGGTCGTAGCGGTCTCCGTTCCACTGGGCAAAGGGGGGCACGGACGAGAGAGTGCGTCTGTGCTAGCGCGACCACTTACGCACTATAAAATGTCCTGCGCAGATGACCGTTTCTGTATAAAGGTTACTGAGAACAAAGTCCCACGGCGACAGGTAGAGGTAGAGAGGTTTGGTTATGATGTAAGCCAGGCTTTGTCTGATACTTGCACGCGGGCGGCATTCGGGCAGGTGGTCGCTTCTCCACTGCAAAGGGGTAACAGTGAGATTCGGCAGCACCCGATTGTGACGAAGCAGCTCTATTTAGAGAGGCACTGCTTCCCTCGCTCAGCCGGGGAAGGGACTAGAAAAGGTGTCCCCAACAAATGCTTACCCCAAAAACTTTACGGGAGGTAGCAACCACAGCTGCCTACGCATCCGTTATCACGTGGTCGAAGTTTCAATAATAATAAGCAAAATATATATAAAAACAAAAAGATGACATGTGGCGCCTGGAATGTGCGCACCCTATTGGACCGTCCCGGAAACGCGTGCCCTGAACGTAAAACTGCTATCGTCGCTCGAGAGCTCGGCCGCTATGATGTTGATATCGCCGCTTTGAGTGAAACACATTTAGCGGACGAAGGCGAGCTAGTAGAAAAAGGTGGCGGTTATACGTTTTTCTGGAAAGGCACACAAAGCACCGAACCTAGAAGATCTGGTGTGGGCTTTGCAATAAAAAATATTATAGTGTCAAAACTAGTAGACCATCCTGTTGGTATTTCTGATCGCATTATGACTCTGCGTCTATGCCTAAATACTGCGAACTACCTAAACATCATCAGTATATATGCCCCAACATTAGACAAAAACGACGACGTGAAAGATAAATTCTACGAGGAACTCTCTCAGGCATTAACAAAAATCCCTCGTAATGAACAGATCCTGCTACTGGGCGATTTCAATGCACGTGTAGGTAGGGATTTTGAAGCCTGGCCACGGGTGCTAGGAAGACATGGTATTGGAAGCATGAACAGTAATGGGCATCTATTACTCAGCCTCTGTTCGCAGTTTGACCTAGCTATTACAAATACCATGTTCAGACTCCCAATAATACATAAGACCACGTGGATGCACCCGCGGTCCAAGCATTGGCACTTAATTGACTACGCGATAGTGCGACAGCGTGATATCTCCCAGGTGATGGTGACACGAGTAATGCGTGGTGCTAATTGTTGGACCGATCATCGGTTAGTCATTATAAAATTAAAACTACAGCTTCATATACCCCGCAGAAAAGCCAGACCCAATCCACCGCTTCTAAATCTACAAAAACTTCAAAATAAGGAATTCCGTACTCAATACATTAATGCTCTCAATGCGAAAATAGTCGAAAAGTGTACAAATACTAACATTGAAACAAAGTTTAACTTACTGTGTTCTAATATTATAGGAACTGCAACAGACATAGTGGGCGTGCAGCCCAGAATTCATGAAGACTGGTTTGATGACAATGACTGCGTTCTTACCGATGCAATTTCTAGTCATCGTAAACTGTTACGACAACTAGACCATAACAGCCCGACAAATCCATCTCTGTCGAATAAGGTCAACGAAAGTGCATCTTACTTAAGAAAGCTTGTGCGCGTTACCAAAGATAAATGGTGGCAAAATAAAGTTAGCCAAATTCAGATGCTTGCTGATACGAACCAGCTGGGTGCGTTCTTCGGCGAGGTTCGTAAGTTGTTGGGAACCTCTAGTCGTAGATGTGTACCATTAAAGTCATCTGACGGCTCGCTCGTATCAAATAAAGAGGATGTGTTGAAACGTTGGGTTGAGCATTTTAACTGCTTGCTAAACGTTGATCGAACAGCAGATCTCGATTTTATTAAATCATTACCTGACCTTCCTGTAGCAACTGAGTTGGATAATCCGCTAACTTTAGAAGAAGTAGTTAAAGCCATTAAAGCTCAACAGAACGGGAAAGCAGTGGGTGTAGATAATCTTCCCGGAGAGCTCATCAAGTACGGTGGAGAGGAACTACATAACACCTTGTGGCAACTATTTTCGGAAATGTGGACAGAAGAACAAGTTCCCAACAGCTTCCGAATTTCAGTTATTTGTTCCCTCTACAAAAACAAAGGAGACCGCGCGGACTGTAATTCTAACCGTGGAATCTCTCTTCTCTCGACCACCGGAAAAATCTTTGCGAGGTTAATGCTGAATCGCCTGATGAAATTGTCAGAAGAACTCTTACCCGAGACCCAATTTGGGTTTAGGCCATCCAGGGGCACAAGCGAGGCCATCTTTTCAATACGTCAACTTCAGGAAAAGACCAAAGAACAGTACCAACCGATGTATATGTGCTTCGTTGATCTGGAAAAGGCGTTTGATAGTGTCCCCCGGGAAGCTCTATGGACAATTCTATTAAAATCAGGCTGCACTAAAAAATTTGTTCGATTGATCAGACTCTTACACGACCGCATGACATGCTGTGTATCAGCAAATGGTCAACTCTCAGAGTATTTCTCCGTCACCTGCGGTGTTAAACAGGGATGTGTGCTAGCACCTACACTTTTTGCGATCTATTTTTCTGCGGTCGTAAGAGAAACATTAAAGGACAATATGGAGGGAATACGGATCCGATTTCGAACAGATGGTGGTGTCTTTAACTTAGCAAGGTTGAGGGCACACACAAAGGTATCTCTGGATTTGATAACCGAAATTATGTATGCTGATGATCTCTGTTTTGTAGCAACAACATCTGAAGGTCTACAAGAGTTAATGTCCAAATTCGATTCAGTTTGTTGTAGGTTTGGGTTAAAAATCAGTATATCAAAAACTGAAGTTATGACGACGAGCACCGAACAACCATTGCCCCTGATTGTACAACTTAACGGTTCGACTTTGAAGCATGTAGACAAATTTAAGTAACATCCGTAACATCTAAAGGTGACCTCGACTCGGAAATAAGCAGTAGAATTGGCGCTGCTGCAGCAGCTTTTGGAAAACTCCGCACAAAAGTATTCCGGTCTCATGATATCCGTCTAGAAACGAAGGTCAAGGTATACATGGCGATTGTCCTGCCTAACATCTTATATGCAGCAGAAACTTGGTGCTTATATCGCCGCCACATTCGCTCGTTAGACAAGTTCCATCTAAAATGTCTTCGTGACATTCTGAACATTAAATGGTCTGATCGAATCAGAAATACAGATGTTCTAAGACGAGCTAATGTGTGTGGGTTAGAAGCGTATCTTATGCGAAGACAATTGCGCTGGTGTGGTCATGTATCCCGAATGCCCGAACAAAGATTGGGTAAGCGCATCTTTTACTCTGAACTCCAAGACGGTAAACGTAAAAGTGGAGGCCAACTCCTTAGGTATAAAGATGTGCTGAAGAGACACATGAAGGGGTGTTGGATTGACCCCACCACGTGGGAACAGCAAGCTACCAATCGCTTAGAGTGGCGGCGAAAGGTTCACAGTAAAGTCCATGATTTTGAAAATCAACGGAGGCGCGATCTTGACTTAAAAAGGGAACACATTAAAAGTAAACCGCCTTCCAACATCACGTACCAAATTATGTAAATGGCGTCCTCACATGTAGCAACTGTTTTAAAACATTCACTGCTAAAATTGGGTACCTTAGTCATGTGAGGACGCATCCAACCAGTAACCCATAACCCTATTATACAGAAGACGGTCGCCGTTGCCGAAATCGGCATGGAATACATCATCATCATCAATGGACACTGGTATTAAATTTACACAGCATTAATTGGATGCTTAAAATGAAGAGCGTCGGCCATAAAGCCTACAAAGTAAATATAAAATGTCGAAATATTTTCATTGAGAATTCCCTTTGGGTCGCTGTCAAAAGGGCCTTTTTATGAGGAAGTAATTACTGATTGACCCTTACGTATAAAGGTTTAGTTTCTATTTAATAGAACAAATGAGGAGTGTCGTATTTATCTGTGTATTTGTATTTAGAAGACACCCTTTACTAGTTGTTTACATATTATGTATGTCGTAATGCAGATCTAAAGGGAAACTTTACATATAGATCTATCAATTAATTAAATGTTTGTCTCGGTCTGGGTGTGTGTGTGAATGAGTGTGTGCGTAGTTTCTGATACCCTAGATTCAAGTTTCGAACTTAGTTAGGGGTCAGATACTATAATGAGATGATGTAGTGAATGGTTATGTTATGTTATTAAATATTCCTTATACCTTTCATGCTAAGTGACTATGTAGATTAATCTTTCACGATTCGCCTTTATGGAAATACAAAAAAAAACAGAAAATGAAAAGGTTTTACATTGAGCGCAACAAAGGGCCGCCTTATCACTAAAATGATTTCTTGCTGAGAACTTTTGGTTGGAGATGATTCAAAGAACAAAAATTCTATTATAATTTTGAATAGGTTATATTACTCACTCAATTTTTAAAGTTATTTTAAAAGGTAGATTATTTAAAGAGTCTGCTTTGGACATTGGTTTTCATTCAGATTTGAATTCTTTTATATTTGAAATTTAAACTCGACTTACTTTGATAAATTAACTAAGTATTTATGTGACTTTGGGCCTATTTTGTCTGCCAAGTTTTGTCTTTGTCACTAGATATAAAGTAAGAAAAAGACAAAACTAACTTTACTTAGTGAGTAACTTTACTTGACGGTCGTGAAATAGGCTCTTATTGTACTTTTGCTACAAAGTAAATTCGTCACACTTTTTAATCTCCATACATTGAAATTAAATCTATCACATGCCTACATAAAATGTACATAATGTGTGAATTCGTCACAAGTAAGTGAAGGTTCTCATTTTAACTAACAACACAATTGATAACCATTATTCACTTGTTATAGACTGTTTATGTTACAATAGAGTCATTGATTGTTACAAATACAAGCTCAGTTTCTAATAAAGGTTAATTTATTGCCAATTTAGCGAAGAAACTCGGGAATTTCAACGAAATGGTTTGTTATTAAGAAAGGGTCTTCATTTATATAAATACAAATATATCTGTTGTTTGAAAATCACTACATAGTATAAAACAAAGTCGCTGTCGCTGTCTGTCTGTCCCTATGTATGCTTAAATCTTAAAGCGGTTTTTGTTGATAGATAGTGTTTCAAGAGGAAGGTTTTAAGCATAATTTTATCTCTGCATTATCACGGAACTGGGAACTACGTGGGTAAAACCGCGGGGCGCCGCTAATCTATACTAATATAATAAAGAAGTAAAGTTTGTGTGTTTGTTAAATTGTAGTGGGTAATCTCGGGATCTACTGAACTGATTTCAAAAATGCTTTACCTCATCGGAAGGTAATTTATCAGTGCGTGACATAGGCTATATTTTATCCCTGTATTCACACGGGAAGGGGAACTAAGCGGGTAAAACCGCGGGTTGCCGCTAATAAATAAATAAAAGTAGGTAGCAAGTTTGTTAATTAATTTAGTTATGACAACCTCGACAAACGTAGGGAGAAACAAGAAGTGTTACGTAAAGGATTTACACAAGTTTTTTTAAATTTCATATTCCTGGCAAATTTTCTAGTAAAACCAAGATAACAGTGTTGTTAACATAGAAAAAGTTACGGAAAATAATGAGCAGGCTTCAAGTTTTAGACGGTCTTTAAAGATCGAGGTTATTGAAAATTAATGATCTGTTGAAGTTAGCTAAGCTACAAAATCTATAAGTACTCTAGCTGCTTCCTTCGGTTTCATCCGCGTTTTTTTTCTTCCTTAGCGGATGCCTACGTCATCATAACCATATGTGTTCCAGCATAATTCGCACTGTGAGTTTGAGCTGTTTGTTAGATCAGTCAGTCTAGTTCACTTTGTCTGTAGCAATACTACGACTGTAGCACATTCCTTCGTCCGTAGCAAATACTACGAGCGTAGTAGCTACTACAACTAAGACACGCAAAAATATGTCTTATACGATCGACTTAACGATGTTATCATAGCGCGCCATGTATTCGGGACAGAGCGTCACAAATGAATATACTAGTAAGTACCCTAGCTAGGCAATTACATAGAAACGTTTAATGAATATAGGACATCATTTATGTACTATCCCTACTAATATTATAATTGTAAAAGTAACTCTGCCTGTCTGTCTGTTACCCTTCACGGCTAAACTACTGAACCGATTGACTTGAAATTTGGTACAGGGGTAGCTTATGGTCCGGGAAAGGACATAGGCTATGTTTTATCCCGAAATTCCCACGGGATCAGGAACTACGCGGGTGAAACCGCGGGGCACAGTTAGTATATAATAAAAGGAAATTCATTAAATTACTCCATATATTTAACTGATTTACATATCCCAACAAGTGTTTTGGAAAATAAATGTTTTCACTAGAGAATGGAATAACAACATTAATATGTTTTACCAGAATTGTAATTTGGAATCATGTACGGTTAAATGTGGGTGATGGCTTTAGCGCGGCCACAGAATACTAAACAGTAGAACGAGAATTTTCTTAGAAATTATTAAAGAAGAAGTTTTATCGGGGGATTTAACGTCTGTTTGCAAAAGGCAACCTTCACAGATTGACTGACTGAGATACCGACTTACAGCTCAAACACTGGATGGATTGCGTTGTCCACGGATAGTTCTTGCGACGTGTGTTGTCAGAACAGTCAGTCAGTTAGTCAGCATCAGTCTTTTATATAATTAACTAGCTGTGCCCCGCGGTTTCACCCGTATAGTTCCCGATCCCATGAGAATTTCGGGATAAAACATAGCATATGTCCTTTCCTGGACTATAAGCTACCCCTGTACCAAATTTCAAGTCAATCGGTTCAGTAGTTTAGCCGTGAAAAGGTAACAGACAGACAGAGTTCCTACTTAGTAGGGATACAGATAACACTATCATATACTAGCTGTGCCCCGCGGTTTTACCCGCGTGAAACCTTATCCCGTGGGAATTTTGGGATAAAAAGTATCCTATGTGTTATTCCTAGGTATGAGGAACATCTGTACCAAATTTCATTAAAATCCATTCAGTAGTTTTTGCGTGAAAGAGGAACAAACATCCATACATCCATACATACACACTTTCGCATTTATAATATTAGTAGGATGTAACAGCTTATAAAAATAATACATAGACATAGACTGACAATAATGAAATCTACACAGCATTCATAGTAACATAATAACATTGAGCTGTCGTTATAACTAGGTTTATTACCTGTATATAGGGTAATGAGAAACTAAGCACACAGTCATAGATACACACACTCGGACCGAAGTAAACATTAGCGCGAAACCCTCGTTTGGCTCGTTTAGTGACTAATATGACACTTGGTATGTGCGTCGATTAGGGCTTGATATCGTAATTTGTAACTACCTAACTACAGTTATATATCCATTATGTATGATAATGTGAAAATGTATTTTTATTTGTCTACAAGTCCTTTTATAGTGTACCTGTAATGGGTATATGTCTGAACGGATATAATGGTATTTTGGCTAGGAGGTAGATTGATTAATTATTATAAGTATTTTTGTATACTGGAACAACCTTTTTTTAACTAGTAATGAGTCTAAATTTTCCGTGGTTTGGGGGTGAAAATAAATGTCCTTTTGTGTACATAGATTTACAAATTTGCCACTATTATTAGGCTCTAAAATTTTTGCCGCCCTACTGACGACTTTATTTTTTATCGTCCATTCTGCCACCCATTCACAATTTCTTTATAGTAATAATGTCTCTTTGGGGAGTAGGGACAGCAGATTTTGTCGCCTCTGGCCAAATCTGCCAACTCTTTAAGGGTCGCTCTTCGCTCTAGAGCCTAGTAGTAAATCCACCACAAAATAGTTTGTATATATACTAACTTTTAAATAAATGAATTTGAAATATATAATAATAACTTACCTATCAAGAGATATGCAGACGAGTACATTAGAAGATAGGTAGAGTCCGAAAGCGCGCATCACTTGCAGCAGTTTACACATCGCATTGCCGGCCAGCCATTCGTTCGTGTATTTCCAACCGATCTGTAGAGTAAAAAATTACTGTTAATAAGTTGTATTGTTCGTGCTATATTTCGTACATGAATAGATAATTATTTATTCTTTATAAAAATAAGTAAAGGAAAAGTAAAGTTTGCTTTTTAGATTCAACTGTAAACCTTAGCCTTCTCTCATTATAATCATCATCATTGGTCTTTACAACTCAAAACTCAAGATAAATTAAGATTATTTAAGAATACAAAAATTATTTAAGATTATTTGTTTCTTTGATTTACACGAACACTACACATTGAAATGAAACACTTAAGCGGATTTTTGTCGTGGTTGTATTTTGTTTTACATTTTCTGACGTTTCGGATTCTTTACAGAACTCGTGATCACAGAAGACTGAGATGGAACACGTCTGAAGAAAGTAATGTAAAAAGTTTACTACCTTCAATATTTTGAATATAATTAAAAGTGATGAAATTTCCTGCTAATCTTTGAGATTATCTTCACTCTACATTTTATTCAGGCTGATTAAACGATCTCGCTGAACTTTGAATAAAGATACATCAAAGTCTGACCTTTAGGCCCGAGTAATATGTAGTAACGTTTAGGCAGAAATACGTTAACATAATATTATATTACCCAAGAACAAGGTTGATACAATTTGAATAATAACTTTGAAAAGGGATATTTCTGTATCTTGATAATGAATTATTCTCAGTACTTAAATTTTCTCGACAAATTGTTTTAGACTCACTTGTTATCGTTGGTATATCATATTATCACGTATCACTTCAACGTCGTTATAAATTCAGAATGTTAGATTATATCTGAATATTCGCATTTCGCTAAAGGTCAGTTGTTCAGTTCTAATGAGAGAGCAATCGGCGCGAACGGAGCAATATTTATTCCTAGCATTTTAGGTAAAATAAATTTCGTATTCAAAAATTATTCTGGCACACAAACGAGGTTCGAACGAAAGGAAAATAATAATTGTAAAAATAAGACGCCGTCGCCGATGCCGTCTTTGAGTCGCTGCAATTTTCAAGTTGTAAGTAAGTATGTCTGATTGTCTGCTAATAATTTGTCTTATTTAAGTGGTATATAGACTTTAAGCACACTAACTTGCTTATACTCGTTTTATAATTATTATAAATATCTAGTATATAATTGACATAGCCTACCTTGACCTAGTAGTAGATCAAGTAAGTAGTTGATATTCCGACTATTAGGCGTTAGCGATCCGTCAAACATATTAATTGGTAAACAATTACCTGCCCTGAAAGATTGTTTCATTAACAGAGCCCTAATTGGGGATAGGACGTTGAACATTTCCATAGAAACTGTATGGAAGATGTTTACTGTGGGCGAGTACTAAAATAATCTCTGGGAATTTAACCCCTCAGGTAGTGAAAATCTGATCCGATATTTGTAATTATAGACCAAAGTAAATTGGCATACAGCAATTCAATTACAAGTGGAAAGAATTTGTGTATAGGATTTTTTAAGAATATATACAAAAACATTATACGAGCACATTATAGTTATATGATAATATTATGCAAAAACATTATATTTATTTCATATCTAGATAAATTTAACTAGTCAAGGTCAACAATTCAAGGTTCGGAATCAGATCATGCTTATCAATTAAACTCTATTGTCAATTCCACGCGGGTGTAAAGCTATTGACATATGTATAATATCAACATCAATAATTCTCTATTGAGTAGATAAATCCCGTGATGTCACGTAGGTATTGCGTAGCATCACGATATTCAAGCAACGCAAACAGAATGTATAGATTTTCTCCTACTCAGTATTTTGTGACTACAAAATTGCAGAATAAAATTTAAAAAACCCCCAACACAATTACTTTCAAACCCCTATAACTTTTAAACGGGTCAACCGATTTTCATCAAACATGTCTAAGAACAAACTAAATTGAAATCGGTTCATCCGTTCGGGAGCTATGACGCCACAGACAGATACACACACACACACACACAGACACGTCAAACTTATAACACCCCTCTTTTTGCGTCGGGGGTTAAAAATAAAACGAATCGCGACAAAACTCCGTTTAAAGTATGTAGTTTTATTTCAATGTGTATATTAATACGTCAAAGAATCAATTACACTGACACCTCATTATGTTGGGATTATCACTCGAGTACATTCCCAGAGGAGAGGTTAGGTATATTTATACAAATTGGGTATACTGCATTGATGTATAAAAACCCAAGATAAACATTATTTTTGTTAACCTATAGGTACCACTGCTGGGCAAAGGTAAACATTTAGCGTCTCAAAATAGTCTTAGTAAAATGAGCGCCCAATGCGCTCAATTCAAACAGTCTTTTTAAATTTTATACTATCCGAGTACGGTTGAATTTTTAATAAAGTACATATGTTTATACTTTTATTGTTTACTAGCTGTGCCCGCGACTTCGTTCGCGTTCTGGCAACAATGATCCTGTTAAGTGTTACTTGGCCTTGAATTTTAAATGTAGGTATAAACGGGCCTTCGGGTATTTGTTGAGCCCCAAAAGAAGTCATTTGAAATGCACTGTTAAAAGCGCGAATATTATCTAAAAATGATTAGAAACTGTATATTCTCCTAATAGTAATGATTTGAAAGGTTCCGGTGGATCTTCAAATAGGGATAAGTTCACTTTTCCACCAGAACCACAAAATCCAGCAGACTCATTTCTCCATTTCAAGGCAAGGTGTTTCTATAATTCTTATTCGTAATTTAAGTCCTAAACTGTGCAATGGTTCTCGATTAAAGGTCATAAATCTACAACGTTACATAATTGAAGCAGAAATTTTAACCGGTTGTGGTGTCGAAGAAACCGTCTTGATACCGAGAATACCACTCATCCCTAACAATTTTCCATTCCAATTCAAGCGCACCCAATTCCCAGTCGTGGCGTGTTTTGCTATGACGATAAATAAATCCCAGGGTCAGACACTAAAGGCCGCTGGTGTCGACCTAAGGTCTAATTGTTTTTAGCATGGCCAACTATATGTGGCCTGCTCACGGGTCAGTAATTTATTTAGGTAAAACCATCAATGTAATTTATAGAGAAATTCTTTGAATATGAACTATCATATAACAAAGTTTTGTACATGATGCAAGCACACAAATACAATGAACAATAATTTAAAAGCATTTATTTTTTGTCCTAAAGTATTTATAGATGGATATCACAATTTTTGCTTGATTTAACAAAAAGAAGGTTGAATGCACCTATATATTTAAAACTCGATACTGCCAACCTTTGTGTAAAGAATATCATAAATTTTAGGACCTTTGCACACTGCCTATTTTTCACTCTCACGTAGATAGAAAAAATTAATGACCAATATCCATCGTGTTGTTTTACGATTACCTACTTTGACATTAGCAGAATTGCGTAGTTATGGCAGCAGTAGCATTTTGTTTATTGAATTAATACCTTGACGGTGCTGTAGATATTTTTTTGATGTCTGATGCACCATTTTGAGAACTTTAGTATATTACAATCTAATCTCCTCGGTAGCTCAATTGGATAGAGCAGTGCTACGGTTCAGCATGGTTCCGGGTTCAAGTTCTGGCTGAGGCAAAAATTTTGAATGCATTTTTCTAAAAGGCTAATAAGTTATTTTAATTAAACTTAAACTATTTCATAAAATATTTATGTTAATAATGTATCCATCAGCAGTTTTCTTATTGTTTTTTATTAAGGGAAAGACACTCAGTTAATGTTTCTTTAACATAGTACGCACGTACACAGCACTTTAATATTACGTCTATACTATTTTTTTACGCCTGAAAATCCGCTATGTGCATATGCCCTTTAAGCATTCGATTTTGAAGTATTACTATATTCTGTCAAATTTGATATCTATGAAATATTTTTATACAAAATCCAAAATGTAGTAAGTATTTTTGTCAGCAATGTTTTTTCGTCAAAAGGAAGCGACGTGTTGATAAATATATTTTTTGATTGAAATCAGAGGACCGAAGAACAACAAAGACTACGATTCCTCCTAAATTTTAAAGAACATCTCAATAACTTAGAACTAACTAAGGTGGTAAGTTGCGCGATATAAACGGATATTACCCAAGCGATGTCGTGGGCGGAGTATTGTTTATTAAATTCAAAACAACAAAATAGATTTTTATTGATAACTTTTCTTCTTGTTATCCAAATGAGATGAAACAAAGCCTATATATTGCGCCAAATTAAGCTTAATCCATATGTGGAAACGCCATGAAAATCCGTTCAGTACTTTCTGAGATTATCGCGAACAGACAGACAGACAGACAGATAGACAGACAGACAGGAAAGAAAGTCGAAAATTGTTTTTTTGTGTTCCTTTGACCTTCTTTTATCTCCCCCTATCAGTTTTCGACACGGGGGTTCTACTGTTTTATTATTAGTATAGATTGTATAACGACAATTTTATTTATCCATTTGTACGAGTATGCGGAATTTTTTATTTGGAGTGTTACATTTTTCGGTGTTGTACATCTTGGGTGTTTTGTATATCAATGGTATGCCGCTTGTATTTTAAGCTCCTTTGCTCCGGAAGCGAGATTGGGTGGCGAAGGGAGGCCAGTATGATTAATGTTTATTATTAATTCTATTTTATTTTCCAACCAAATACAACTGTGATGATAACGCAAATATTGTACGAGTATTACAGTTCGTTAAAGGTCTCTGACCTACAGTGAAAACAATACTTCTATTATTTTTTGATCCAATTGTGTCGTACTGACAACACGTAGAATCAAGTTAAGCAGTAATAAAAATAAAAATTAGGCTCTTATCGGTAACCTTTTATTTTTTAAATAGGCATGATACAGTTCCGTTTAATGTAAAAAAGAAATTATCGTCCTCCTTGACGTGTCCGTCAACGGCGAGCCTCGGCTTAATGAGCTCGGTCGTGAGCTCTAATATGGCTTGCAAAGCCAAACTTTGTCTTGAAGGACCTATTGCAGAAAAGAAATATCATGTGTATGAAACCGCCAGAAATATGTACAATAAAATTACCGTACATATACTGTATAATTAATAAAGTAAATGCCACAAGAACACAGGGAAGGCAAGTCAAATTAGTAATGCACGCATTATGAACATTTGTTAATTTAGTATCTGCAAACTGTGGTGTTGGCTTAATCAAATACATAGACATATAATATGTATGTATACCTACATGTAACTTAAATAGACGATAATGTCTTATGTTTAATCAACATTGAAATAATAGAGCATGTTGTTATATCTTCTGGTTTAAAACACTATTTTATTTTGTATCTATTGGTTCTTAAAACTAAAGCCACCATAGAGCTCCTTATTTACCGTGAATATTAATTTTAAAGTTTCATAAAATAATTCAAATTCAAAATTTAAATTCAAATTCAATTTATTAATATTTTCTAATTTAGTTACAATTTATTTGATGTGGTTATTGAGACATTACCTCCCGTGGTAGTTACTAATAAACTGTGTTACGGCGAAGTAAGGCCTCTCAAACCACGTACACATAAAATATAACTAAGATAAGAAATTAAATATATACCTTATAAACTAACATATATAATTTTATATACTTAAAGCTACAAGTTTAATACTTTTAAAGAGGCAAGATATCTGGATCTACTGATGCGAATTGAAACGTCTACCACATCCATTAGTAGTCTTAATACTGTGCCTCTACTAAACCCATTTATGAAGCAAAGTTTGTGGTGGTGTAGTCCCAGGCAGTTCTTGTAAATAATTAATTAACTTAACTAACATACATAACATAATCATTCACTACATCATCTCATT
Source organism: Timandra comae (assembly GCA_958496195.1). Lineage (NCBI taxonomy): Eukaryota > Metazoa > Arthropoda > Insecta > Lepidoptera > Geometridae > Timandra > Timandra comae. The sequence continues at coordinate 6,044,526 of OY292371.1, forward strand.
ATAGTAACTGACCTCTAACTAAATTCGAAACTTGTATCTAGGGTATCAGAAACTACGCACACACCCATTCACACACACACCCAGAACGACACAAACCTATGTGGTTCACACAAATATTCACCCCGCACGGGAATCAAATCAGCAACTTTACGGATGGCAGTCCGGCATGGTGACCACTCTGCCATCGAGTTCGTCTGAATTACATACACTACATAGTTTTTATTATCTCATAAACTATGATAATCACTATTATTAAAAGAGGAGACAGGTTTTTATCCCTAACACTTATTATAATAACATGCTTACATGAAAACAAACTTATTCGTTTTTCTAATATAAGTTTTATGGTGTTCGTATATACGTCTGGCGCCAGACGAACAGTATTTGATACTATAATGGCGAGGGTGAAGGGATTGTGTTCATTATAATGGAATAGAAAAGGTTTATTCAGCGTTTGAATTTATACAACGTCATGAAAAAGTAACGAAAGAAGAATGAAAAGCGTATAAATTATCCTAATTAAAATAATAATAACATAACATAACATAATTATTAGCAGTGTCTCGCGGTTTCACCCCTGTGGTTCCCGTTCCCGTGGGAATACGGGGATAAAATATAGCCTGTGTAATGCAGAGTTAAGGTAGCTTTCTAATGGTGTAAGAATTTTTGAAATCGGTTAAGTAATTTTGGAGCCTATTCGTTACCAACAAACAAATCTTTCCTCTTTATAATATTAGTATATAATCATGTGAAAGATGAGTGTGTTAAAAAATTAAGTAACAGCGCCATCTATTGGTACGATTTGCGACTACAAAAAGCTACAATAAAACATACGATTACTTATACACAATCCCATGGGAATTTCGGGATAAAAAGTATCCTATGTGTTATTCCTAGTTGTAAGGAACATCTGTACCAAATTTAATCAAAATCGATACAGTAGTTTTTGCGTGAAAGTGGAACAAACATCCAAACTCACAAACATCCAAATAAACAAACTTTCGTATTTATAATATTAGTAGGATACCTAACTGATTAGAGGAGACTGATAAGCAAGGTGGGTTCGATTTCTCATAAGTAAATATGTATCTGTGATTCCCTATATACAGGACGGTACCCTAGTTATGGGTCAATAAACTATATAAGATGATAGAATGTTTATTGCTTTGTCATCATCATCATCAGCTCATATAATGTCCCCACCGAGGGGCACGAGCCTACCCTGAATTAGGGTGATTAGGTCTTAGTCAACCACGCTGGCCAAGTATGGGTTGGTCGACTTCACACACAACCTTAGAATTTCTTCCCAGGTGTGTGCTTTGTGTTTTTTATTAAATTCTTGATTTAAGCCTTGAAATCCTTGATTTAAACGAACACTATTAATTGCTTTAAAGCTATTTTTTTATTACTTAAAAAGAGAATTAAATTCGTACTCACATTTCTAACGTGGTCGCAGAAGACTAGATTTTGTTTCAAACTACACACATCAAAAGTGTCTAGGGATCAACATATATTTTTGCAATAACTTTTCTATGTATCGGTCTTGTCTCCGTGTGGTGCAGCGATACCGTCCTCCATGGCGCTCAGCCACGGTACCAGTGCTTCGGTAACGTGTCCAAAGTCGACTGATAACACTCTGACTTGTATTCAGAGCTAAAGCCACAGTACGTTGCCGGGAACCAGCTTCTATCATTCCCACGGCTCTGAGCATTTCTTCCCTGCTTAAATGACGTCGCCGCTCCATAATAACGTTGGTTTTAATCAGTAGTAGGGAAACAGTAGCACTAATAATGTCTTCAATGCGTTGTATGTTTTTATAGGGAAAATATTGACAGCTGATTTTCATCTTTTACTCGAATTTGATTCACAGTTCCTGATTCAAATTATGAAATGCACCAAAAAGGATCCATATAAATTTATAAAATCATAAATTTATTACAAAGCCACATCTCAATCTCAAGAAATCCGCATAAAAATGCTTGATCCCTAGACACTTTTGATGTGTGTACTTTAAACGGATTAAAGCGGTTTAATCTTATTTCACATTCTTTATAAAATCCAAAACGTTGAGAGGATTGAAGAAATGTAAAACGTCTGGGTAATTTAAACGTATTTTAAATACATATAAAAGCTACATTTCTTTAATTATACTATGATGTTTTAATTTATACCTTGAATTTATTCTGTTTAAAACAATATTATTCTAAAAAGAGAGAAAATTAAATAATATTTTGACGTGTTCGTCTGTTTGTGTTTAATTTATTATACTTAGGGCTTATTTAACCATTTTCAAGTGACGTTCCGAGTAGCTACTCACATGTTTTGTCTTTGTCACTTGATATAAAGTAAGAAAGAGACAACACTTTACTTGGTGAGTACCTTTACTTAATGGTCGTGAAATAGGCTCCTAAAGTACCTAAACAAAGTATCGAGATCTCGCTGTGGGCCAAAAGTCTCTTGTCTGTTGATGTTATAAAATATAGTGAGTAGGAATAGGCCTAATCACTAACTTACTTATTTTTTGGAAAAACGCAAACATGTAATGATTTACCGAGGATAAGAATCTAATGCGACCTCGATGGCAGAGTGGGAATATTCACCCGGGTGAATATTTGTGTGAACCACAAATGTTTGTCTCGGTCTGGGTGTATGTGTGAATGGGTGTGTGCGTAGTTTCTGATACCCTAGATACAAGCTTCGAGCTTAGTTAGGGGTCAGTTACTATAATGAGATGATGTAGTGAATGATTATGTTATGTTATGTATGCACTTGCCTGTGAAAACAGAGGTCCTAGATTCATGCATACCGTATATTACAGACATGCATCCAACCAATAAACTGTCGAGACGTTTGCTAACTCAACTGGCATTCAAAGTATGTCACGTTTAGCTTACAAAGAACTACTAACCCACTTATGGTACTTGCCACTAAACTTAACAAATAAAACAGTTTGAAAGTTTGTTGTTTCTTTGAAACTGGTCGGGTTATAGAGATGATACAAAGTTAGCAACTCCGAGACGAGTTAAGCCTTATGCTGCCAGCACTACTCGTAGTATTTGTTTGTAAACTATCAACGGAACTCCAAAGAGTTAATGTTAATAAGTTTGTTTCACTCACAACAGTTAGTTATCTTTCGCGTCATAAGTATTCTTAACGGGAAGTAACTTTGTTATATTAGTTTTATACAGTTTCATAAAGCAGTTAAACTTTTAACTTTAAGTTTACGTGGTAGGTATGTTAATATTATCTGTAATTTTGTTACATTATCTATTTTATAAATATTTTATTAAATTTTTGGAAACCAATAATTTGAAAGAAGATTACACTTAATTAAAAATATTTTTATATATTTTAGTGTATTCCGATTTAATAAAACCTAGGTACAAGTATCAATTTAGAAACACTCGGATCAGATAAAAAAGAATACATTCACCGTACACGAATAGATCTCGAAACATGAAACAATACATCCGTTAAAAATCTTCAACATTTTTAGAACGTTCAAATATTTTTATCAGACCCAGTACAATTCTTATTGCTGGATTTGAGATTGAAACGAAGGAATATTTTTCTTCGTTCGACTATTGGTATATATGTATATACTTCGACCTATTGGTTGTGACCCTAATTTTTATATTTTTAATGTTTATAAAATAAAAACAATCTACACAAACAAATAGAATTGAAGTGTCTATTTGGGTTTTCAAATTAACGATGAAAGTTTTAAAATAATTGTCTGTTCGTTCCGGTTTATCTCAGGCTTAGTAACCACTGAGCTGATTTAGGTGACATTTAATACAGATGTCTGTTCATTAATAAAATAAAACATAGAATTCTTTGATCCCGAAATTCCTAGGATTTGATTTCATTTCACATTTCCGTAAGTAAAACCGTGGGCCGCTGCTAGATACCAATTAATGGATATTATGTTGTGAGTTACAATAGGCTTATTTTATATAAAAAATAAAAATAAATAAATGAAATTCTTGGTTATTGTTTTTTTCAGATCAGAACAAAAAATAGGTTACATCAGAACAATAAAAAATAAGTGAAAAAAACAAAAGGTGGCGGCTCAGCTTGTGCTGCCCGGCGTATGTTACTCCGAGCAGCGCTGGTTTTCAGCCGCCCCCGTTCCTACTTTTCTCTACTTCCGTTCCTACTCTTCTACCTTTATAACTTACAAAGTCTAAGTAAGTCTTCAAAAGAGTGGTGAAGTCCCTTAAGGAACGTAACATCTACTCGTATAGCGTGTTGTCACGAACTACACACATCAAAAGTGTCTAGGGATCAAGCATTTTTATGCGGATTTCTTGAGATTGAGATGTGGCTTTGTAATAAATTTATGATTTTATAAATTTATATGGATCCTTTTTGGTGCATTTCATAATTTGAATCAGGAACTGTGAATCAAATTCGAGTAAAAGATGAAAATCAGCTGTCAATATTTTCCCTATAAAAACATACAACGCATTGAAGACATTATTAGTGCTACTGTTTCCCTACTACTGATTAAAACCAACGTTATTATGGAGCGGCGACGTCATTTAAGCAGGGAAGAAATGCTCAGAGCCGTGGGAATGATAGAAGCTGGTTCCCGGCAACGTACTGTGGCTTTAGCTCTGAATACAAGTCAGAGTGTTATCAGTCGACTTTGGACACGTTACCGAAGCACTGGTACCGTGGCTGAGCGCCATGGAGGACGGTATCGCTGCACCACACGGAGACAAGACCGATACATTCAAATCTTAACTCGAAGAGCTCCAACAATAACCTCCATGATGTTAGCGACCAAACAGTCAGAAACTGCTTGCATGAAGTGAACCTTCATTCCCGAAGACCGCTACGGGTACCACCTATAGCAATGCACAATCGTAGGATTCGATATCAATGGGCTCTTGAACACAGAAATTGGGCAGAAGAACAATGGCGTTTCGTGTGCTTTTCTGATGAGTCTCGTTTTGGTATGAGACCGGATACAAGACGTATACGACACTGGAGAACCCCTGGACGCCAACAGCGATTAAAATCCTGCCAGGAAGTCCATCCTTATAGTGGTGGAACCATCATGGTATGGGCGGGTATTTGGATCGGCGGAAGAACTGAGTTGATTTGGATCAGAGGCAACCTCAACGCTCAAATTTATGCTGAGACGATTGTATCAGACGTCATCGTTCCTCTACAAGTGCAAATCGGTCCCTTATTTCAGTTAATGCATGATAATGCACGACCGCACACCGCAAGAGTTGTAAGACAGACTCTCGCCGCAGCTAACATCAATGTCCTGCCCTGGCCTGCTCAGTCGCCAGACTTGAACCCGATTGAGCATGCATGGGATATGCTACAGAGAAGAGCTCTGCCGAATATGGAGGGTTCCAGTCGCAAGAAGACCTTTTTTTGTTGTTGCAACGAACATGGGCGGCCATTCCACAGCGTGATTTGGATGAACTCATTTTGAGTATGCCAAACCGATGTTCTTGTGTTGTTAGTGTTCGCGGTAGAAACACGGATTATTAATTGTTTAAGTTACCCAATAAAATTTTAAAGAAAACTGTTATTTCAGTCTTTTTTTCGAACTTTAATGTTAGTGGTTCAAATGTCAAATATCCCTTTATTAGGAAAATGGCAAATTTCTTTATTAATGCAAAGGTGACTTGGTTTATCGTTACTGTGACAAACGAAAACACTTTATTTGATGAATCCTTAAAGAAAATTTTAATTAATATCAATCAGGAGAAAAGTTATTGCAAAAATATATGTTGATCCCTAGACACTTTTGATGTGTGTATATGCGTAATATTCTTTCTAATTTAGACAAAAAGGAAAGCCTTGATTAATTTATTTTAATAGTAGACTTGTACCGTGGTTTAACCAGGTTAGCTCCCTTTTTTTAGGTTCTAGAGTGGGGTTTTATATATATAGCCTTCCTTGATGAATGGGTTATCCAACCCAAACATATTTCTCCATTTCAAACGTAGTAGTTCCTGAGATTAGCGCGTTAAACCAAACGAACAAGACCAGCTATGCCCCGCCGTTTTACCCACATTTTTGGCTTAAAAAGTATCTTATAAAACACAAAGCACTTTTTATAAAAAAACTATAAGCGGGTAAAACCGCTAGGCGCTGCTAGTCATTTCTAATTAACACGGGAGATGTCTTGATAACTGCGCTTATTGTTATTGTAACAAAATGTATTTTTTTTTAATAAATAGATACTTACGAAAAACCATGCGTCAGAAGGCTTAGGTTAGCTACTCAGCCACTAAAAACTCACCTATTGGTGAGTAGCCCACCTTGTGATTTTCTTAGTGGTCATCTCAGCCAGTACTTTAGCCGATTGTGGGTGAGCCAACCACTCCAATTTTTGGACGTCGTCCTCTCACCCACTTTATAAAACTTAACCTGCCGGCCTAGCATGACCGTGCGTATCGATAAATGATAAAAATTAAATATGGCGGCTATTTCCATCGTATTTTGACAGTTGGATAGTGTTTTATCGTTATATCTATCGCGTTTTTGAAGTCATGCTAGCCCGGCTGGGAGACCGTACTAAGACTGTCAAATGTTACATTGTTTAGATATATCGCGCGATTTTGGGACAAAAGTACCAGGCAAACATGGGTTATTAGGAGTTTTACATACAATTTTGTTCAAGTACGTAAAATTAAATTTGAAGTACTGATGGTTCCCTAGGGAGTAAACCAAATTGATGATTTTGTATTATTTTAAAGATAAAATAAGAATTTGCTTATATAATCTTTTTATTAAAAAAAATGTTATCTTTGTAAACTACCAGGCCTGCAGAAATGTAAAGAGGTCTTAATAATAACTTGGAGTATATATTTTTTTAAATCAAAATACTTACTTAATTAATGTGAAAGTCAAACTAAAAGAAATGTAATTTTTAATAAGAGCTACAAAAATCAATACAACAAAACATATAGGCGGAAATTTGAACAAAAATTGCTTTCAAGTTTGGAATATGAAAGATGATTGAGGAAAAGTATTGTGGTCTCATAAATCATATACGGAAATGAATAAAGCAAGTAGGAAACTCTGAAGAGGCAATAACAATAAATTACAAAAATCTCGAATAAGACGTAAAATATCGATGTAAATTATACTTAAGGTTTGAATAACACATGAATAACAGGTGAGTTGAGAAATTTGTATGAAGATGAAGAGGATACGAGAATATATTACTTTGTTATAATACCGATATGTTAAATTTTATCTCGATTTATGTACAAAACATCAGAGTTTAATTATTTATTTATTTAAATAGGAACACCAACAGTATTATACACCCCTATTTTGAAAATATGGGACTTATTAAAATCAGAATATCTGTAGCAGTAACTGAATCCATATATCCAATAAAAATATCAAAAATGATAGTCGATTACTTATCTTTAAAAAATACAAAATAAATGTCGTATTACCAGACGGCACACTAGCTATCAAGTATTCTGTGACGGCTCGGGTCGATGACCGCGCTCAGCTGTGTATCGCAGCGTTCAGTGTAGAATAACAATAAAATTCGATGGGATTTTGAAAATCTTTGACTTATCATAACTTTTTAAATAAAAGCAAAAGAAAAAAACTAACTTCACTATTATATTGTCACCCGTCGTTTACATCAGCTGTGAGATAAGGTATCGCAATTTCAAAATAAGGGTGTATATTAAAATTTAGAGTTTAAATCGAAAAATAAATATACACTCTAAAGGGCAAAACCAAACAATCATACCTTAGTCTTTGAATTATGAGTGAATCAAAAGTAATCTTCTTCCAATTTAGGCTGCATAATCACGACAAAATATAGTTATGTAAGTATTTGGTACAATAACAAAGGAGGAATTACAGTCAAAACCAATCGTAATGTGATTGGTTATCTTCATATATCAACTAGCTGCGCCCCGCGGTTTCACATGCGTAGTTCCCGTTCCCGTTCCCGTAGGAATTTCGGGATGAAAAATAGATGTTGGCCGATTCTCAGACCTACTGAATATGCTCACAAAATTTCATGAGAATCGGTCAAGCCGTTTCGGAGGAGTATGGCAACGAAAACTGTGACACGAGAATTTTATATACTATTAGAATTAGGTTTGTAAGCACTTGTAGGTATATGAAGTTTCAGAAACTACGCACATATTCCTATGAATATGTTCGTTTACACGCTCAGATACATTTGTGGATTACTCAAACTATTTCCTGACAAACCGAACTTTCTGTTCGGAAGTACGCATCATGTCCACACTATTTAACTTGAGTCGTTAAAATCCCTACTAATCCCTACTAGTCCCTACTATCCCTACTAATATTATAAATGCGAAAGTAACTCTGTCTGTCTGTTACCTTTTCACGGCTATATTACTGAACTGATTGACTTGAAATTTTGTACAGGGGTAGCTTATGATCCGGGAAAGAACATAGGCTATGTTTTATCCCGAAATTCCCATGGGATCGGGAACTACGCGGGTGAAACCGCGGGGCACAGCTAGTATATTATGTAAACTCTACAAATAAACCTCTTATCCGATTAAATTAGTTTGAATTTAATTCTTTTTTCATTAAGATTTTCATAGCATTTAAAATTTTGATCATCAGCATATATTTTCAGTGAAAATAAAACAATTAAAGATCAGCTGTATTAATCACTGTGGAATGCGGGTAGTACTCGTAGTCAAATACCTTTATAGGGTAATGCTCGAACAAAGCTTTTATTTTCTCTCGATATTTTCCTTTATTTCTAAGCGCACATTGATAACATAGCCTTATTAATTTTCTCGCCACATACACCAATTGATCTCTTAACAACTATTCTTTCACAGGTCATTAGCACTACAATCACCCGTGTGAATCCCAATCCCATGGGGATTTCGGGATAGAAAGTATCCTATGTGTTATTCTTAGTTATAAGGAACATCTGTACCAAATTTAATCTAAATCGATACAGTTGTTTTTGTTTGAAAGAGTAACAAACATCCAAACTCACACAAAAATACAAACTTTCGCATTTATAATATTGGTTGGATATAGGAGTATTTTATATATTCACTAGCTGCGCCCCGCGGTTTCACACGCGTAGTTCCCGTTCCCGTTCCCGTAGGAAATTCGGGATGAAAAATAGATGTTGGCCGATTCTCAGACCTACTGAATATGCTCACAAAATTTCATGAGAATCAGTCAAGCCGTTTCGGAGGAGTATGGCAACGAAAACTGTGACACGAGAATTTTATATATTAGATTTATGTAGATCAAATAAAACGTATGTTCATTTTGGTGAAATTAATCCAACTAGCATAATGACATACATTGACCATTGATACATTGATCTCTAAATAATAAACCATCTGTTTTGTTTACAATTAAACACATTTATAACAGCTGGAATGTTGGCAAGTAAACAATTAATTATAAATTGTGGCCGAATGTTTCGTGTTACATACAAATTTTACGCAGAAATTCCGATTGACACATCACTGTGTGGGTTGTTCATAATCGTTTGAAACGACGTGGGCGTCGGTTGTGACTGATACATAACAATAACAGTTATTGAACGTTGTTCAAGCAAAAGCGATGTGGTAAAATTGTGGTACTGACAGTTGACTATTTTCTTCTTCCTTATAGCCTGTAGCCTTTTGTGACTAGACTATTATTCAGAATTTATTGTTCTATTGTCCCACTGCTGGGCAAAGGTAAACTATTACTATGGATAAATACTCATCACACATCGAAATCTAGTCCCAAAACTAGGCCAAACTTGTACTATGGGCGTTAAACTCTCACTTTGACTTATATACTTTTTGTTAACACATATCATTGCATATTAACATAGGACATGTTTATGCACACATTTTAAGCTATTGCATAGCTTCTATCGAGGGCCTTGAGCGCGGGGACCGAATCCAGAAATTCCGTAACGAAAAAAACCTCACGTTTTTATTATTTTTTTATCGAAAACTTTTTTTTGTAAATTTTCCAAAAAGTTTTTATAGTAATGTAGACAAAGTTTTTATTGTATGAAGTCCCAAGTACGACATCAAAATTTCTAAAGTTAGGATTGCAATACAAAAATAAAAAAAACAATTAGTTGATAAAATTGCTATGCAATAGCTTTACCGCGGCAGTCCCCGAGTGCCACACGTTTTTTTTGTCTTATAGCGCGTATCGAACCAGTAACCTTTGGCGTAGCAGACAGATTACTAAACTACACCATTCGGTCGTCCATATAATAAAGGTCAGTTTTAACTTCAGTTAGCAACGAAACTTTCGATCAGTTTATGTTTAAATTAACATTCCATTATGAACTTTAACATCTTTCAAAAGTTATGAATACTCCGGGGCCTATTATTATTATAAATCTTTACATTTTCATACTCTCAATTTGATAAAAGAATTGGTAGGCGAATAACATAATCATTCTCGACATCATCTCATTATAGTAACTGACCCCTAACTAAGCTCAAAGCTTGTATCTAGGGTATCAGAAACTACGCACACACTCATTCACACACACAAACCCAGACCAAAACAAACATTTGTGGTTCACACAATTATTCACCCCGCATGGGAATCGAATCCGCAACCTTACGGATGGCATTCCGGCATACTGACCATCGAGGTCGTCGAATATTAGCAAACTTTTGGCATATTGACCAAGCGGTGTAGTTGGTACCTATAGTTGCTATGCCAGAGGTTGCGGATTCGACAGTGCAATATGTTTTCGGATTTATAATGATATATGTTTTTTTAACGTTGTATTTGACAATAATCAATAAATGGCAACAGCTATTCGATACGCTCTTCCTTTAGCTACGTTTACTACTTAAGTTTAAAGTTTAATGAAATCTACTTACTAATAACATGATCAACAGTTATACGGGTAATTAGAGCCCTCATGAGTCTTACAAAATGCAGCGCACACAAAGGAACCCAACTAGAGAGGTCTGATTGCGGTAAACTGTTCACTTAGCAGTACATACAATTTTATTTATCTTATCATTGAATAATATGTAGTATTTTGTTAGTAGTTGGAAGAAAACCCTTACAGGGTTAGACTCGCCTATGTATAACAAATTAAAATGCCTATAATTTATATCTATAACTGTGTGTACATAAAGCATTAAATAAATAAATAAATAAATATTTTTTTATATGTTTAATCTCCAAAGAAAAACACGCAGTTATCCTTAAAAAAATAAACCATTTTTTAACGATTTAGTTATTTTTCTTTTAAGCAAAAACAATTAGACTCGGATATTTTTAATCTTTAAAAAAAAAATCCTTTTAAAACATCGTACTCAATAAATACAAACGATATTTTTAGTACCGTAATTTAAGTATTTAGTTTGCTCAGAGTAACTTGTGATGAGCGCAAGTGGTACTACAGTGGTTTCCTGTAAAGTTAACTACGTTGACCCATTGTTACCTAGCCTTTGTAATGTACACCTTACAACACCAATAATGATGTTTATCCACTGAACTTAACTGGACATTCTATTGCTTTGAGATCAAGTGGAAAGTACTTTTTGGAAAAGGCTTTCCCTTAGAAAGAGGTTATTAGTTCAGTTTATAGTCGTAGCAAACATTTGTTCAAAAAGTTCGCATAGAAATCTTGTTCAAATATGTGTGTTCTAGGGATTATAGAAGCTTCATTTTGGGTTTGGGATTACCAAAATATTGACTATCGTTGTCGTTGCGCAATATCATGGGCAGAGAGGCATTTGGCCTGAAGTGGTATCTTTATGCTTGCTTGTACGTAGACGGGCAACTTTTTCTAAATACTTTTTTTATTTTTTATTTTGTGCGTGCTGCGTTTTTAGCATGTCATGATGTTAACTTCATAGAGACCATGGCCAAACGTGCGGTAAAACTTAATTTTATTAAGTAACGTAAAAGTACTAAAAACAACAATTAAATGTGGTGACTGTACAATAAATAATGTATATTTTTACTAATCAATATAAAAGAGAGTTTTAATAAAGTATTAAATAATCGCTACTATTTTTACCTGGTAGCAAAACTAGTAAGTAGTATAAAAATGTTACGTGATTGTAGAATTGGACATTCATTAAGTTTAAGTAGAGGCCACAGCCGTAGTAACTAGTTTCAAACTTTACTTCGATTCCACTCACGCCGACCAAGAATATTATTCAATAACAAACTATTAACAATTCAAAGTTAACGTTCCAAGTTGTTGTTTTTACAAAGGGATTTGAACTTCTAGATGTTTACAACTTTATAAAGGATATTGAAGATGTTTTCGAGAATCGATGTACGGTTTTGAAAGGAGGTTTACGTTAAACAAATCATGTAGGAGTAAAGTTGTTTATTAAGAGTTTCTTTTTTATATTTATTTTTCTTTTCATTAGACTTTATAGCACGTCAAATCTGGATCGGCTTTAGTTTTATTTTAAGATAGAATCTCAGTAGGTATATTTCAAGAATTTATTAACGCACGAAGGAAATAGATGAATGAACAAATGTTATCAGATTTCTGAAAATCAAAAGGCAACAGATATTGGTAAAATTGTGATTTTCATCACATTTGTACATGGAAATGCTCAGGAGTTAAAACCATCCATCACTATTAATAAATAGCAATGAATGAGCCCGATGAGGCATTAACTTCGCGGTTAAGTTTCGATATTATTTGTACCTAATTATTCAAAACTTGAATGTAATATTTATTAAAATTAATCCTTATTTCCTATGGTCACACTAACCACGATTGAACCAAAGAGGTATTCCTTGACGCGCACCTAAACTATTCCTCGCGCACCCTTTTAGCTGCCTAAATAGCTAATTATTTTTGACAAGAAAAAGTAAGTAAGGATAAGGTCGCTGTCGTGTCGTATAAAGAGGTGAAGGAGGCTGCATTGGATAGGGGCAGATTGAGGGAGTTGCACCTGTGACACCGACAAGACCACAGACTCTCAAATTGACGACAAAGTCACAGTTAAAATTTTCTGGCAAATCTACCTATTAAAGTATATTTCATAAAAGACGTTCTCTCAAAAAGAGCGTTTATAAGAGAAAGTTTAAATAGGTTTAAAGTTAAATACGTTAGTCTATTAAGGACTTACCGGAGTTAGGAACTTGTTCCTCCTTGTAAACGGGAAGTTATTAATTTGACATACCGGTTTAGTATTCAAGTTTAACTTGGCCAAGAATATTATACAATGGCTGAGGTAAGCTTCGACTGGTTTCATTCTCTAAGGCTTCGACGCATGAGGCTTCGATATTTGGTATGTATACCAGTAAGTATTATTTTCAACTTTTTGTTTTTAATTGAAACTGCTGTACCTATAATTTGAATGTTATATTTTTATTATAATTTGAACAAAATATTTTATTTGATGGTAAACCATATAAACAATATAACTTTTAACTATAAAAACTGGTACCTCAATTCGTATTTTTATTTTCTTGTTCATAATTAACATACAAAACTTTTATTGAAAAAAACTTTCGTAATGAATTAAATACTTTCTCAAAACACGTGCAAGGAAATAAACGATGTTTAAAAAGTTATGAAAACAATTACGATGAATAACATTAGGAAGACTACTGATTAAAATATGGCTCAGACGTTTAGTCTTTATATTAACAAACAGGATCCTTATTACCGTATCTAAACCGAAGCGATGACATTTTGAGGACCTAAATGGTAGCAATGTCACCATGCCGGACTGCCATCTTCGAGGTTACTGGTTTGATTCCCGCGCGTCGTGGGTCAAAACAAAAACAAATATGACACGAGCAAAGAAATGACAAAGTTGCGCAGTCACCACCAATAGATGGCGTTGTTAAGTAAATTAAAACACGCAAACGTTTTATACAGCTTTCGAGAGTAGTTCGAAGGTTAAAATTTTAAAATCAAGCCTCCACCATGTAGAGATCGTTCGGTGTTTATAAAGGAAACACAGTCTTTTTGAACAAGGGTCGCAATTGTAGGCTAGCAGGCGCACTATGTCTCTAGCTCTACTGACCCTTCATCATATTAGCTGCTCTCTTGAGGTCCATGATATCTCATGGTCATGAAGCACGCGTGGAAAGGAGCATCAGAATACAAGATACATATTTAAAAATATAATAATTGGTAAGTATAGAATATTGACTTACAGCCGTATCGCGCCGTAAATAATCTAAAGTAGACTCAATGAGACGAGGCTCTCAATTTTAGCTGGAAACTTCAACAATTGTTCGTCGGTTCTTAAATATCAACAATAGAACTTGATTTAGTAAGCTATTGTATTGTACTATATTGTACAGCATTGGTAATTGAGAACGAAATCAAATCTTTGAATGGTTACCTCATACATTGACGTGATTTAAACGTGTAGTAGATATGTCTTATGATTATAAGTAGAACCTAATTTTATTGTAGATTTTATAAGTACTTACTATTGTGTTTGTACCTAAATGTGAACAACATCTAACTAGATTTTAAGATTATTGTTGCCCAAACCGGGCTTCATGTTGATTCAATATTTTGTACCTAACACCTCTGTATATACATGAAAGCAATAAATTATATTGAGTTTGAGTTTGATAATAAAATAAGTTATATCTAGAGACATACATATGAGACATGGTCCCAAATTAAGCAAATATTGCACTATAGATGAACATACTTCTATTCTTTAATTGAACGACCGAGTGATGTAAGTATAAGTGCTGTACCACGGTAATACTAATAGATAGTATTACCGTGTACTGTGTAGACCCTGTCTACTAAATCAGTGGCAACATTTATGTGCATGAACATAAGTCTTTGTCTTGGTCTTGATGTTTTCAATCTATTATAAGAATTATAAGTTTACTAGCTGCGCCCCGCGGTTTTCAATTTCTCCCCTTTTCTCCCCCTAGGGGGGGGGGGGGATTTCCAAAAATCCCCTCTTAGTGGTAGCTTACTTCCCCCAACAAACACACGTGCCAAATTTTAGCTCTCTACGTAGTTTCGGCTGTGCGTTATCTGTCAGTCTGTTCAACAAACATCCAAACTCACAAACATACAAATTTTCGCATTTATAATATAGTAGAATGACACCAGAGTGACGTTATTCAACCATTGAGCCATGGGCATCCTGCCTTATATAACGTTATTGAAAACCTTCGTCAAAACAATTTGAATAATTAAAATTGCAACAGATTCACCACCCAGATGGGTGAGAGGTCACCAAGTTGAATTGCCAAACAATGGGATTCGAATTCAATCCCATGCAGGGTAAATATTTAGGTAAACCATAAATGTTTATCTAGGGGTCGGTTAATATGGGCAGATGATCTAGTGATTGAAAATATTGTTATGTTTATCTCGGCCCGAGTGTGTGCGTAGTTTCTGATACCCAGGGTACTGGTAATAAATCAGTGTCAGATATTAAGATAGAGGGATTGATTATGTAATGTTATTTATGATTGGGTTGCAATTCGATAAACTGAATCCCCAACAGTATTATGGAGGTCAGACGTAGGTGTACCAAAGTATACCTAATAGAAATTCAAATAAGCGTGTACGTCCACGTCCTGCGTTGTACTCTAACACAATTTCAAATTCAATCGAACTTAGATGTTGTTAAATAAATTCTTGACTATGTTTGTTTATGTAATTCAAAATCTTTTGATTGAATAAAAAACTTATTCATTTTACTAATATGTATATGTGACTATGGATTGATGTATGAATGTTTTACCACATCGTAGCGACAAAACTACTAGTCCAATTTTGATGAATCTATCCTACTAATATTATAAAGTCGAATGTTTGTGAGTTTTTTTTGAGTGTTTGTTCCTCTTTCACGCAAAAACTACTAAATATATTTTAAAGAAACTTTACAATAATTTAGCTTATACATCAGAATAACACATAGAATACTTTTTATTCCGAAATTCCCACGGGAACGGGAACTACGCGGGTGAAACCGCAGGGCGCTGCTGGTACTAATATAAAGTTGAAGAGTTTGTTTCGTCAAAAGCACTTATCTCGAAAACTACTGATTCAAATAGAAAAAATACTGTTGTGAAGGAAAATATTACTACAATAAAAATATTTCCTGCGAATAAAATTAACACAAACGTTATAGATAAAGATGATATATTTTTTTGTATTATCCAGTGTCATGTCAAATAAAAGACAAAAAAATTCGGAATTCATGTATAAAAATATGAGTTATTTTCAAAGAGAAATTTCAGTTTCTACCTTTTCGTTTTAAAATGAATAAAAATATTAATGACAAATTCAATTCGTTTGTTGTTCTATAAAATGTATGAAATATCATAACTATTAGTAAATTAAATCGTTACATAGACTATTGAATGAAGTATTTCATATTAACACCTTTTGTTTTATTAACATAACATAAACTTTTGTAACTAACTCCTAACTAAGTTTGAAACTTGTATCTATGGTATCAGAAACTACGCACACACTCATTCACACACACACACACACCTAGGCCGAGATAAACATATACTGCCTTATTTGCGTTGCATTTTTAGTTTGGTTTAACAAAACCTAGTAAGTATTTGATACCTTGTCATTCAAATCTGTCAATTTGACAGTACTCAAAATTGATTTTAAAATCTGGTTTAGTGCTAAACCAGGCAAAAATGCAACGCAAATAAGGCAGTTGTGGTTTACACAAATTCACCCTTTATATTTATTATTTTAGTTTTTATTTATTCCACTTGTGGAATAAGTAAGCAACAAAGAAACTGTATAAACAAAACTAAATTAAAATAGGTGAAGCCACAAGGCATACCTAATACAATATAATATTAATTTCAAACTCTTTCTTTCCACGAATTTATTTGTGTTGCCCTTTATTTGAGCCAAAAGTTGAAAATGTTTTACATAGTAACGCGACGGTTGTTACGTTGATTTCAAGTTAGTAACAAAGTAACAAGAGAAGCTTATATAGAGATGACAACTTCATCTGACATTAACATTTCAGATAGTTATAAGTATTTTTTCAACACACTTGCTCATAAAGGAGCTCTTATTTGTGCAAAAACAGTTGAATAATGACACGTTTTATTCACTAGTGAGTTATAGATTGTTTTTTTAAATTGCTTTGTTTTTAAAAAAGTTTCGACACCAAAAAAATGATGTCCATACATTTTAAAAACAAACTTCAACTATGTTGCCTTACTTTTGGTAGGTCTATGGTCGATTCCATTCATTCATTCATTCGAATTTTTTTTTAATAAGTATATTCTTTTAGTCTTTGGTGATCACCATTGTTGTGTTGGATGCGCGCGAATAGAAAAACTGTTTATTTATTAGCGAAAAATGATAATTTCTTCGCAAATGTGTTGAAAAACGTTGTATGGTACACGCGAGTATTGATGATTACTATCCTCGGCTATCTTCAGACCCTCGCCTGGTGGCTCGGGCCTCAATAGCGCCTCGGAAGTAATCACCAACTTACCTCGCTTGTACCATAAATAACTATTATTTGTATTACTCATTAACTGAAGTGTGAATAATCGTCTCTGTAAAGTTTATTGACATTTAGACAGTTTTCCTGTAGTGTGTGTGTATAAATGTTTACTTAGTAAGATTTTTCAAGGCTAATTTAATCGTAATTTAGTACTATGCACTATAGATATTACTACTATACATAGATATATTAGAAATAGAAACGGTTTCATATTTTAATAAAGGTATTTAGTATATTATTTTCTAAGGTAAACAGAGCAAATATCACTCAAAATAAATAAGATGAATTATTTTTGAAATGTGTTAAGAGTTTTTCATGAAAACCTTTTGATGTAGGTAATTATCAGGTATTTGTTTTTGTTTTGGATGCCTGTATTTTTTGGGGTTTAGATATTAATCAATACACACAATATGTTGACGTTTTATTTTATTATTTAAACTTAAAAGTTGACTGTATTCAAATAAGTATTAAAGATATAATGAGTATTATACACTTTATTCAAGAGTTGGAGGGAGCTAGCTGATGATAGTGGCAGATTGAAAGATTCGATGGAGATCTTTACCCAGCAATGGGAAAACATAGGTTAAAAAATATAGCTTTAATATGGAAACAGTTTATCAACAATTTAATTATTGTTTGTTATTTTGTTGTTGGATGTATGAACCTGACACGAATGAATGAATGAAAAAGTATGGATACAAATACTTACTTCCAAAGGTATAACCCCACATGTGACACAGACATCAGCAATGGCTAGATGTGTCATTAGGAGGTCCACTCGCGACCGCCGTCTTCGCACGCGGGCCAGCGACGCAAGCACAGCCACATTACCAATACCTCCTACAGCTAATAACAAAGCATATGTGGCCAAAACCACCCCTTGTTCCCTCCCAACTGGCTCTTCACAACACGCACTAATATTTGCCTTCACTGTGGTCCCAGCATCGAAGTACTCCCAAAACTGATTGTTTATATCACCCGTCGACAACTCTATGGATTCTAATTCGGTGGTGAATCCGGCCATTTTTTGGTTTGTTACATAATTTAATTTAAACAAAACTTGTTATGCATTATTATAATTTTTGTTAATTATGTTTTACACTAATATTATAAACACCAATGTTGTAAAATAACACTGAGTATTTTTTAATTCACTTTAACTAATCACAGAAATCATTTCACAAATTATTTTTAGTTTTTTTAAGTTTTGGAGTAAACTATTTGATTTATTTTATTATCCATAAAAAATTATACACAAAATATTCGAAACTACACTTTTTATATTTATTACATGACTGTACAATTTATTTCATACATATTAACATTTATTAAAATTCGGTATTTTTATTAAATCGTAAAGTTCGGAAACGATTCCGAACATGAACATTCCGCGGTACGGGCGTAGCGTGTTGACTACGAGGCGTCGTAGCACAAACTGACTACGACAATCTTGTATAGGTGCTACGTAGAGCTACGACACTGTTTGAAACTGAATGAACAAGTATCGTAGATATTTAAGAATGGTGACTGATTGTGGCTCGTTCATTCAATTTAATGAATGTCTAGTTATTTATAATAACTTACTTTACTTACGAATGTGATGCTGTTTCTGCATACATTCTGCATGTATAATCTTGTGGGAAATTAACTAGCCTATAGTAAATAAAAATTAATGTAATTTATGTTAAGTAATATCGCAAAAACCATACATATAAAATAAATAAAAAAATATATTATTTACATTTTATTGTTGTTAAAATAAAGAAACCAAATGAAATATTCTTTAAGTTAGCATGTACTAATACTATAAATTTTCTAATGAATTTCAGTCACGTCATGTTTTTATATTTATTTTACTTTTTAAGTTATGATTAAAGTTGTTAATGTATGAACAATTCCAATTACTTAACGCTGAATATTATAATGTTGTAAATAGGTTTTTAATAACGTATTTTGAACTTGTATACAACAATACATGAATATAGTGATTGATTATACTATGTTACGTTACAATAATGATTCTTGTCAATTTTAAACGTTACCAGCGGCGTACCCTTATCAAGTTGTGTTTCGATTTAGGGTGAGAACCATTACCGATAATTAGGGTCTGACGCGGAGGTATCGATAATCTCCATCTCTTTGTTAACACACCAATCAACTAGAAATTAATTACCTATACCTATTATATATCAAATCATATTATTTATTACTTAAATATTCTTCACAAATACAATTAATATGTAATCTCATACATTGATATTTAAAAATAACAAATTAAATTAAAAATTTAAATAACAATAGGTACTATACAATAGGTACATATTATATTACATAATATTACAGTACTCAACAGTTCATTACTTGTCGTCGCATGACATTTTGATATAAGGTATATTCTTGCACATTGTACGAGTAAATTGTTGTACCTAACGTATACAAAATTTTATATTTATTTATTTAAGTAAAAATTATTTCCTATTTCACTGTCACTGCATCAGACGTCAACGGCTGGACCGATTTCGATAAGTCTTTTTTTGTTATTGTCAGAACAAGGTTCTGATGTATGAACACTTTGGTAAATTGATGGGAAAATATAACCGCAAGCAATGTAACGCTCTCGAAAACGGGTTAAACATAATTTTTACTTCGATAAGAGTTGTGACATACGGATTTACGGGACCAATCAACCGATGGAAGTCTCTTAAGCGTCATAACATAACAAAGTATATTTTTATGTGATAATCCAGGTAAACAAAATCATTAAATTAAAAATTTGCCCCCACACACTTACTCAACAAACCCCCATAACTTTTAAACGGGTCAACCGATTTTCATCAAACATGTCTAAGACCACGCGCACGTAAGTCCCCTTTAATACAAACTAAATTAAAATCGGTTCATCCGTTCGGGAGCTATGATGCAACAGACAGACAGATACACACACACAGACACGTCAAACTTTAACAGCCGTCTTTTTGCGTCGGGGGTTAAAAAACATTCAAATTCATTGCGACGTATTTATTTGATTGTGTAATAAATAACCGTCAATTGAAAGTTATGTCGTAAGTTACACGAGTATACAAATTATAAAAATAAAATTTTATAGGATTCATATTTACTTATTTGTTTTTCAATTAATCTTAATCATACTTCTTTGAGGCTCAAAATGAATTATTTATTTTGTTTTGAAGAACACATTTTCAAGTTTATAAGCTTATTGTTTTCAGGATTTCGTGTTAAGAAGTGTGTGAAGTTAATTAATTTTGTGTGTACGAGTATATGTTGTATAATATTTATTAATTACTTTTCATTTATATGGAGAAATATTAAAGTATACTGTGTATAAACGTATCAACGTTTAATTTATCCGACGAAATTACTACACATCAAAGTTAATCTTTTCAATACTTTAAACGAATTTAATGTTCGAATTTCAATTTGAAAATTTTGACGAATTCGATGGCAGAGTGGTCACCATGCCGAACTGCCATCCGTAAGGTTGCGGGTTCGATTCCCGTGCAGGGCGAATATTTGTGTGAACCACAAATGTTTGTCTCGGCCTGGGTGTGCGTGTGAATAAGTGTGTGCGTAGTTTCTGATACCCTAGATACAAGCTCCAAGCTTAGTTAGGGGTCAGTTACTATAATGAGATGATGTTGTGAATGATTATGTTAAATATCTGTGGTTCATTTTAAAAGCTAATGTTCATTGCCTAAATGTTAATGTATCAATACTGCGGCGGTTTAGTGGCAATTGGTGGCTGCTTGCCAAGACGTCCCGGGTTCGATTACTGATTTCGGTAATGCTAGTTTATATTTAGTAAACATGCTTGAACATTTATTTTTGCATTAGATAAAACGTTTATTCATTTGCAATTTCAATCAATGTGAAAAAGATGTGCGCAGCTATTTATTAACCATTTTTTAAATATTTATTTTTTTACACACGATTTATAAAGTGAATTGTTTAACTTGAATTTAGAACTTCATTAACCATTACCAAAATACTTAGTGCCTTTTTTAATATGAATAGGTTTGCACTTGGCTGTAAGCTGTAACTCACTTGAAAAAAGAAAAAAAAACTATATTACAGCGTTCAAAAACATGTGGGTACTAAAAACTCTTAAAAACTTTGAGGGTGTGGTTGGTAAACCGCTCTGTGTAGGTGTGTGGATACTTTTAGGTGTGAGTGTATAGTATATTCCTATTGTACTTGGGGTGTGCCCATATAAGGTTCGGGAATAGGCGTAAAACATTTTTCTAGTGAAAAAAATGACAATCTGCTATTTTTATCCGCACGTGTATTTGTAGAGGTTGTGATTTCGCTTATATTAGAATAATAAAAGAGACCTTATTATGTAAATAAATTGTATATTGTTCTGAAAAAAGAAATTATATTTTCGGTTAATAAAATATGTTATGTTGTTATAAGGTAACATACTTATTTCAGGACTGACCATTGAACTTGTTACGCAAATAGATCTTTATTGTAATACTTTTCGCGAAATCTTAACATAACATTAACAACTACCTTATACCATAACTAAGTTCGAAACTTGTATCTAGGGTATCAGAAACTGCGCGCACACTCATTCACACACACCCAGACCGAGACAAACATTTGTGGTTCACACAAATAAAAAAAATATGTTGTAAAACTGACCCCAATTAACTATGGGATTCTGAAGAAGAAGTTTATGCTGCAATGGGGTCGCACCAATGTATTTAGATCAACCGTTCCTAAAATAAATAGCGACCGGGATAAGAAAGGATTGCAGCTATAAATTCGTCTGGACCTATTATATATAAAGTAAGAGTAGGTTTATCTATAAACGTTATTTATTTTTCTTGTTAAGAACATTTAATTCGTCTATCGTAAACATTACAGGTGTGTCATAAATTTAAATCGTGCTGTGTATCTTTAATCAGTATGTTTGTTTTCCAAGCATGTATTAATAAATAAGCATGTATTAATTTAATTTATTATTTAACTTTTTCAATGCTTTTGTTTTTATATTATTATTGTTTTAAATTCGAAAATTCTGTAAAGTGCACTCCGGCTTACACGAGACAGGCTCAGCCTAGTGTGTAAGCCACCGACAATCTGTATTTAGTTTTAATTTTCTTATTATTAATAAATTATTCTTATTCTTAAAAGCACAGATTGGAATGAAAATGTATTGTGATGGTAGGTTGAAAATAGAAGCTTAATGTTACAAAAATATAAACGCATACATTACTAAGATCTTAACTCTGTTTATGTACTTATGTATTTTGATATGTACGTGTGCATGTAATATACTCGTATTTCTACGAAAGCAAAAAATAAAAATACGGTGCCATTTGAAGACACCTCAATTTGATTTGTATTTTTTTATACCTTGATTGGAATGTTATTCAACAAAATAAAATTATTGAAAAACTGCAACAAGATTGAATAAAAGTCATAAGAATACAAATTGAATTAAATAATCAAAATTATGTGAGTTACAAAGAGAACTAACATAATCATTCACTACATCATCTCATTAAAGTAACTGACCCCTAACTAAGCTCGAGACTTGTATCTAGGGTATCAGAAACTACTCACACACTCATTCACACACACACCCAGACCGAGACAAACATTTGTGGTATATTATTCAAAAACCGTCTACAATACGAGTATTATAGAAAAACAATTACCAGATATAAGATTTTTTTTTACTAACTCACTTCAAATCAATAACACGTTTGGCATGTTTTTTTGTTGTGTTTTGTCAAGACAAGGTTTATAACAAGGATTATAACACCCATGCAAAGTCGGGCTATGTAGTGTATTTAATAAATTACACTAATTTTATAAAGGCGAGTTGTTAGTGTGTGTGTATGTTTGTAACTTCTTCACGTCTAAGCGGCTGAACCGATTTACTTAAAAAATATTTTATATGATTACTTCATATTTAAGGTACAGGAGTAGCCTAAGGTCTGGGGAAGGATGAAAGCTAAGTTTTATGCCAAAATTCCCACGGGATTGGGAACTATGCAGGTACAATCACGGGATGGAGCTGGTTTCTAATAAATATGACAACTCAAATAACATCAGCAGCGTAGGGTCATTGAATTTATGCAAATACACATTACAAGAGCTAGTTATTCTAGTTATTGCTTTTTTGAGTGTATATTTAATCTCAATAAGGATTGAATGCATCATAATCATAATATATTATATTCACATTAATGTTTAAATCAAATTTTAAAAGTTCCAATAACATCTTTAACATGCACATTTATTTGCTTTATGAGTGTAATATTACAGTTTAATAATGTTTTATAAGAATATACTATGCTTTTATGGAATATAATTATAATAAAATATATTTTTATTTCAGACAACAATACAAAATTATATTAAGTATATGTTTTGTTGAATACAATATGTATGAATAGGTGTGTGTGTGTGTGAATGAGTGTGTGCGTAGTTTCTGATACCCTAGATACAAGCTTTGAGCTTAGTTAGGGGTCAGTTAGTATAATGAGATGACGTAGTGAATGATTATAATATCATCATCGTGCATCACAAGTTGGAATATATTATCATGATGATTTTTTGAAAATCAGTATGTAGAAAAAGCTAAGTCTAATAATGTGCAATGGCAGTACTTAGCGAAACCGGGTTACATGTTGTTTTCATATACACATATTTTATTCATAGTATAAGTACATGGGAGTAAATTTCAGAAAATTCTTAAATAACAACAATTTACTTATTACGTAACCTGATTAGATTAATATATTAAATAGTAATAACAAATCAACTTACCTTTCCCGGTTGAGAATAATTTAAATAGCTGTGAAAATTCCGACGGAGCCATTCTCAAAATATTTACCCTGCCAAACCCATAATTTTAATTAGAATTCTTTTTTGGTGTTATTTAATAAAGCATTATTATATATACTCGATACGACCTTTTAACTTTGATTAATTTTGAAAAGTAATTTATTTTTTATCCTAATAAGCAATATGACGACCTCGATGGCAGAGTGGTCACCATGCGCCGGACCGGACTGACGTATGGTTGCGGGTTCGATTCCCGTGCGGGGAGAATATTTGTGTGAACCACAAATGTTTGTCTCGGTCTGGGTGTGTGTGTGAATGGGTGTGTGCGTAGTTTCTGAGACCCTAGATACAAGCTTCGAGCTAAGTTAGGGGACAGTTACTATAATGAGATGATGTAGTGAATGATTATATTATGTTATGTTAATAATAAATAAGCTTTTTAGAACAAAAAAAAATACTATTTAAAATTAGTTACTTTATAGAAGACTAAATTGCTTATGTTTAAGTTAATGAAAAGTTTTACCACACTATACATATGTACATAGATTACATTAGCTAATGTTTGTGTGCAGAATTTTCAGATTTATTTAGGCATATTAGTACAAGTACTTAATGACCCAAGAAAATTTCAAGATTTCATGAAATTAGATTTATTTTCGGAACTAAGCACTTCTTCTTAGCGTGTCGACTCCAAACAGATAAAAAATAAACGAAATAATGATATTCCTTGTTCAATTGTTTTGAGCTACTTAGCACTTGATTCAATGTTTTATTAAATGTATCACCTCATTATTGTTACTATCATTACTCACTCCTTCTTAAACTAATACCTCTTTCTCACATTTTGCAGGAATTGGTAAGTAGGTAAACTAGGAAATAGAGTTTCCTTGTCTTCTTCGTACCTATCAACGTCGGGTGATAAGGGTCTCATTTCATTAGAGCGGTGAAACCTTTGATTTTCCGAGAAATTTTACTTAAAATAAGACATTGTAAATCCATCTGCTTCTAGACGTTGTTTATTTTTCAATTCAACGCTTTTATGCATTTCTGTAAATGCGAAAACGATTCAGAATTCATTTACGATATTTGTTTAATTTAAAGTCTTATGAAGATGAAAATATGCTATTTAGATTGTAGTATCTATACTTAAGTTAATATGAATGTCTGTGAGATACAATCCTTTAAAATATCACACGAAAATCTAAACTCTTATGCATAAAATGAATACTAAAGGCTTTTAAGGATAAAATATTGATCAGATTAGTACTAAATAATAAATATTGACATAGCAAAAGTACACACATCAAAAGTGTCTAGGGATCAAGCATTTTTATGCGGATTTCTTGAGATTGAGATGTGGCTTTGTAATAAATTTATGATTTTATAAATTTATATGGATCCTTTTTGGTGCATTTCATAATTTGAATCAGGAACTGTGAATCAAATTCGAGTAAAAGATGAAAATCAGCTGTCAATATTTTCCCTATAAAAACATACAACGCATTGAAGACATTATTAGTGCTACTGTTTCCCTACTACTGATTAAAACCAACGTTATTATGGAGCGGCGACGTCATTTAAGCAGGGAAGAAATGCTCAGAGCCGTGGGAATGATAGAAGCTGGTTCCCGGCAACGTACTGTGGCTTTAGCTCTGAATACAAGTCAGAGTGTTATCAGTCGACTTTGGACACGTTACCGAAGCACTGGTACCGTGGCTGAGCGCCATGGAGGACGGTATCGCTGCACCACACGGAGACAAGACCGATACATTCAAATCTTAACTCGAAGAGCTCCAACAATAACCGCCATGATGTTAGCCGTGCGGCTTCATCACTCTTCAGGGAACTTAATTAGCGACCAAACAGTCAGAAACCGCTTGCATGAAGTGAACCTTCATTCCCGAAGACCGCTACGGGTACCACCTATAGCAATGCACAATCGTAGGATTCGATATCAATGGGCTTTTGAACACAGAAATTGGGCAGAAGAACAATGGCGTTTCGTGTGCTTTTCTGATGAGTCTCGTTTTGGTATGAGACCGGATACAAGACGTATACGACACTGGAGAACCCCTGGACGCCAACAGCGATTAAAATCCTGCCAGGAAGTCCATCCTTATAGTGGTGGAACCATCATGGTATGGGCGGGTATTTGGATCGGCGGAAGAACTGAGTTGATTTGGATCAGAGGCAACCTCAACGCTCAAATTTATGCTGAGACGATTGTATCAGACGTCATCGTTCCTCTACAAGTGCAAATCGGTCCCTTATTTCAGTTAATGCATGATAATGCACGACCGCACACCGCAAGAGTTGTAAGACAGACTCTCGCCGCAGCTAACATCAATGTCCTGCCCTGGCCTGCTCAGTCGCCAGACTTGAACCCGATTGAGCATGCATGGGATATGCTACAGAGAAGAGCTCTGCCGAATATGGAGGGTATCCAGTCGCAAGAAGACCTTTTTTTGTTGTTGCAACGAACATGGGCGGCCATTCCACAGCGTGATTTGGATGAACTCATTTTGAGTATGCCAAACCGATGTTCTTGTGTTGTTAGTGTTCGCGGTAGAAACACGGATTATTAATTGTTTAAGTTACCCAATAAAATTTTAAAGAAAACTGTTATTTCAGTCTTTTTTTCGAACTTTAATGTTAGTGGTTCAAATGTCAAAAATCCCTTTATTAGGAAAATGGCAAATTTCTTTATTAATGCAAAGGTGACTTGGTTTATCGTTACTGTGACAAACGAAAACACTTTATTTGATGAATCCTTAAAGAAAATTTTAATTAATATCAATCAGGAGAAAAGTTATTGCAAAAATATATGTTGATCCCTAGACACTTTTGATGTGTGTATGTAGTTTACTTAGGTACCCTTGAACCAACAGTTAATAAATTTTGTATTTCGTACGTAAAAGCCCGGTGTACCGTGTAATCTAATTAATTTATAACTTAATTGATGTTTGATCTTTAGTAGAGGTTACACAAAAGATAAATTGAGCTTTATTTATTTACTTTGTGGTAAAGAATCAGAAACTAAATTTATAGTGAATTTAACCGGTGTCCGCAGTATGGGCAACAACTCTACACCCTTATTTTGAAATTGCGATACCTTATCTCACAGCTAATGTAAACGACGGGTGACAGTATAATAGTGAAGTTAGTTTTTTTCTTTTGATTTAATTTAAAAAGTTATGATAAGTCAAAGATTTTCAAAATCCCGCCAAATTTTATTGTTATTCTACACCGAACGCTGCGATACACAGCTGAGCGCGGTCATCGACCCGAGCCGTCACAGAATACTTGATAGCTAGTGTGCCGTCTGGTAATACGACATTTATTTTGTATTTTTTAAAGATAAGTAATCGACTATCATTTTTGATATTTTTATTGGATATATGGATTCAGTTACTGCTACAGATATTCTGATTTTAATAAGTCCCATATTTTCAAAATAGGGGTGTATAAGTATCTATTTATTTCTTATTTTGTATTCCGAACGAAATTTTCCAAGTAGCAGTAAGTAAGTAATTTTAGCAGTTTCATTTATTGTTTTATTGTAGTCATTCTGTATTACTACTGTTATGTTAGAATTTTGCAATCGAGCAGTAGTTAAATTTGTAGAGGTAGAGGGGGGAGACAATTGAACTCAGAAACGAACTTAGAAATCCCAATGGAGTCGGGAATTGTGCAGTCAAAACTACAGAAAATAGCTTGTTACGAGTATTTTAAAAATCCTGACTAGTGTCTCATTCATTTGCAAACTCTTTCAAAATGCAGTATCTGTTTTCGATATCACTTTAAATATTCAACTATAACTAAGGTTTTCCCCGAAGGCTTTTAGTACAACATAAACAATGAATGTCCAATTAAAAATGTAATCCTTTAGGAATATTTTAATGGTGTTTGTATATATCTCTGTTTCATTCATCACTGTGTTTGTTATATATTAGTAATTATCTTTGATTGGTAACTTTTAATTACTTTTGTTTGTATGTTAGATAGCTGTGCTGTGCTGAGCTGTGCGGTTTCACCCGCGTAGTTCCCGATCCCGTGGGAATTTCGGGATAAAACAGTAGCCTGTCTTTCCCGGACCATAAGCTACCCCCTGTACCAAATTTCAAGTCAATCGGTTCAGTAGTTTAGTCGTGAAAAGGTAACAGACAGACAGTTACTTACGCATTTATAATATTAGTTAGGATTAATTAAAAACTTGTTATAGACAACTACAGAAATGGGTACAGACATTTTGTAAAAAGACAATACATTACAGTATCTCTTCGGGTTCATGGATAACTTTAAGAAATCATACCTTATAGCCTAATATTATATAGAGAAAATAATATGTAACGAATAGACTAAATGGAGTAGTCCATTGGATCACCAATTCATAAAACTATTGCTTACTAGCAGCGCTCCGCGGTTTCAACCGCGTAGTTTTCAATTTACCCCCCTTTTCTCCCACTAGGGGGGGGGATTTCCAAAAATCCTCTCTTAGTGGTAGCCTACTCCCCCCAACAAACACACGTGCCAAATTTCAGCTCTCTACGACCAGTAGTTTCGGCTGTGGGTTGTCTGTCAGTCAGTCAGTACATCACTCAGTAACGGAAGAGTTTTATATATACATATAGAAGATAGATTGGAAACATTATCACATAGGCTGTAATTTTACTAAGATCCTAAAACTCTAAGCTAAAACCGCGGCACTGAGCTAGTGTAAAATTTATTTAATTAATACCATTTTACGTGTTTAGTCTACATACATGGTTGTATTAGTAAACTATGGCCCTTGAGACTTGAAGCTAACCACAGCAGAACATACAGTTAAACAACTGCTGACTGGCGATTAATTTAGTGTAGAATAGTTTACAAACTAATATTGCAAGTTTGAAGTAAAAACCCAATATTGATATGACCTCCAGTTCATTAGTATTTGTTGAGGGTTATATTCAATTTAATTTATTAAAATGATTATATTTATTTGTAAATAAAATTTAGGATTCCTTGCCCAAAGGGATCGAGCAAAATCCAGGAAACGGATAGGCCGCTAGCTATACACTTGAAATTATCACAGATGATATTTTTGCCATGATTTCTTTGGCTCGTGATTAAAAAGTCAAAGTAGCAATACCTCAAAGTCTAGTGAGCAATCTGCCTAGTTAGCTAATCGTAAAGCAAAACGTCTAACTTATCAACAGTTCTATACAAAATTTGATTTACGCAAACACTACCCATTAAAATAAAACTACTTGAGGTATTGCAGACTTTTTACATACATTACATAGATGTTTTACATCTTAGTTGTTTGTGATCCTGATTACTAGCTAAAATACGGAAAAGAATCCGAAAAATAAGAAATTTATAACAGGTAATTAGAACCGCGATAATCCGTTAAAGCAATTTTATTTAAATGAGAATAGTTTTATAAAAACTAATCAAACAGCGGATAACTCATATGACATAATTAAACACGATCTAGGTTATCAGGGTAGGGTACAGTGGGATCGTCCTGGGAATATACAAAATTTATATTGAGTTCCTTAATACGCAACCTAAAGGTTTGGCTTATATTTCTAGATATATCAAGTAACTGAAGTTTGAAATTAGAACAAAATATACATATTATTTTTAGGATAACTTCTATATGAAACTCGCTTCCCGTAGACCATCGAAAGACGAGTATAGTTTATGTATCTATAATGAAATAATAAAACACAATGCCACAAACCACGAGGCACAGCTTGTTTCAACTAAATATACAAATTAATTAAAAAACATGATCTCTAAAATATAAGTATTAACTTAGATTAGAATGGCTATAGGTCAGACAAAATACTAAGAAATATTTTCTCCTGGTTCTTCAGATTTACACCACAAAAAAGTTTAAAGGACGAGAAAACAACTTCAACTTATTTGTGAAAACTCATAAAAAGTACTGGCCACTAGACTTAAATTACTGGAAAACGTTTAAATAATTCTCTTATTCGAAATTCAAAAGGCAAAGTGCAGGTATCAAAAAACTTTATTAGTGAAAAATACTGGCCACTAATTAAAAAAGAAAAAAGAAATGTAAATCGCTGGAAGATAATACAATTTTAAAATATTCTAAATTTAAAAACATATCAACAAACAAGTCATTATAGCAGCTTAGCATAAAAAAGTTTAATTGAAAATATATACGTAGCTGCCCTTGTTCCATAGGGAACAAAAGTCTAGACTTTAATGAATAGTTAGTATGGAAATGAGAGTGAAGAAAAATGTTAAAAAACTTCTTGTTACATTTTATAGCAACAAGGTTTTTAAAATCACACAAGCATGTTGTGCTAAACTTATGTGGAAACATAGCCTTAATAGTGCAGGTGGTATCTTATACGGCCAATACTTAGGTACATTACTATTATTTTTGAAAAAGTAAAATATCAGCCTCTAAGAACCCCACTGGTAATGCCGCTCTCATTGACAATTGTAGTACGGTGAGAAGGGATAAAATATGCTATACGTAATCATCAAGCTTACCCGATGCGTGTTTGCGAACTCATATCCGAGTCAAATAATACGTCTATAGCAACTAAGATATTCCAAATTATACCTACAAAATATTAACACGTGATGTTATTGGCTACGGAAGGTTTTCCTCGTGGGCATCACGTGGTTTTTTAGTTATAGGCACGTTTTAGCTACTTTTTGCATGTCGATGCCAACTTAGTAGAAACTTACTATGTGGCTGAAACTAGTCAAGGGATTCGACTTGAAACTGGTACGTACGCACTTCCCGTGTCAAGACATTATGTGTATATCGTATGTTTCGTTTAATAATAAAACTAGCTTTTGCCCGCGACTTTATCCGCGTGGAATTATTTGTCTTTTCCCCTTTTCACCCTCTAGGGGAGGAATTTCCAAAAACCCTCTCTTAGTGGTAGCCTACTCTCCTCAACAAATACACGTACAAACAGCTCTCTACGACCAGTAGTTTCGGCTGTGCGTTGTCTGTCAGTTAGTCAGTACATCACTGAGTAACGGGCGAGTTTTATATATATAGATAGATAGATTAGTAGAAACCAACTGATTTTTATAGTACTTACTTCTAAAACATCGAAGATTAAGGTAAAACATGAACTAACCAAATTGATTCGTGGACGCCTTTAATCATTCGGACAGGGAATTGGATTCGGAGAACTTGTGTTGAATTATAATTGGTTTTCTATTTCGCCGATTAAATCCGGGAGTATATAAACTTCCTCTCTTTTTCTCGGGAGAGATTAGATGAGATAGATAGATAGAATAATTATGTATGTACACACGATTGATTAAAAAAAATGTTGGGTCGAATTGGAAACCTTTGTTGAAGTCGGTTAAAAAGATAATAAGAGTGGGACGTTAAATATAAGTACTTTTATTACAATATAAAAAATCCAATAATATTAAATAGAATATTTTTATTATTGACTCCCACGCAACGCTTTGTACCTGAGTCAATATGGCGAATTACAAAGAATCCAGCTTTATGACTAAATATTGAATTCTGCCATTTAGGGCCGATTTTTCAATCGTCAGATAAAAGGCCGAATAACTATTCGAGGAATAAAGTTATTAGACTGTTTATCAGAGGAATAATTATTTTGAATTTTTCATTTAAAAATTATCTAGCGAATAGTTATCTATGATTATTTTGTTGCTGACTTCACACTAGCTAGTGCGAGCGAGATACATATATGCAATCTTATGTGCGTTAGACAAAGACAGAATTTAGTTTGATATTTTGACAATCTCAAAACTTTGACTTTGACAATCTCAAAATTCTTTCAATTGATTGAATTGAATTTATTTTGTTTATTTGTTTTATTTTATCATTAATCAATGAAAGTAAATAATCTACGGTGCCCTTTTTTAATCGAAATATCTTCCAAAATTCACTTTCATCCCATTTGCTAAAGTGATCGGGCCTCTCTTGTAAAACGCGGGTTTTGCGCTCAAGGTTTAAATAATGAAGAATTTCTCGTTCCTCTTCGATAGCCAAGTCGTCAATGGTTTCAAACACTTCCATCATGAAAAATCACTACCTAAACTTAAAATAAGTCGTCGTGCGTACGTTCCAGTTCAAAACTAATGAAAACTGTGAATGAAAATCCTAGTATTCCTAGTGTTCGCCATCGATAACTGACAGATAAACCTCTATCTGGCCCACAAAGTAGCAAATAAGTTTATTCCTCAGTTAGAGGCTTTATTCGTCAGTTAACTACTATCTGACCATTGAAAAATCAAGAATCCTGTTATCCATCGAATAAACGCTATCTGGTTGTTTATCTGACGATTGAAAAACCGGCCCTTAAAGGAATAGTGAGTTTTCGGAAATATTTGTATCAGAAAATTCACAAAGTTATGGCAATAACTTAGATTCAATTAAATTAGTACTCAATTGAACTTTTAATAATTACAACAAGATAGTTGTTAGTTAGTTGTTATGCCTGTAGCATTGCATGCCCCGCATTAAGGATTCGAAGATTTTAATGTGTTTTCTTTTAATTTCCATAGAACCTTACCTTACGCCGAATACAAGGGCTAACACAATTTTGACAAAAATCTATACTAATATTATAAAGAAGTAAAGTTTGTGTGTTTGTATATTTGTTAAATTGTTAGGGGTAATCTCGGGATCTAGTGAACCGATTTCAAAAATCCTTTAAATATTGGAAAGCGGTAATTTATCAGTGCGGGAGTTATGTTCCTCGTTCCGGGAACTAGCTTTTTAAAAAAGATATTTTTATTACAATTATAGGTCTTTATTAATTCGATGGTGCTTATAGACTAAAAATTAATTATTACAAATAAATGAATGTTGAATAAAATGAATACAATGCAAATGCAGAAGTTGCAAAGTAGAAATGCTGCGTCAGCGATGGGCCGGTACTGGCGACGTCGTAACTCCTCCATCCCTTAGAGAGAAGCTGATTTTACAGCTTCCGCCAGTGTCCTCACTGGGAGCTTCATCCCCTTTTGTTGTTTTGGGTGTTTTGTAGTGGCTGTACAGCTTCCACGACGTTGCTCCGAGTAAGAGGGCGTACAGCAATAGTGTGGTCCAGCTCGGTGTAGCCATCTCTGAGGGCCAATATGTTACGTCTTCTTCTTCTATGTTTTCCACTCGGTCCCAAAGATGGTGTAAATTGTCTAGTTCCAAATCTTCTAGTTTAATTTGGAATTTGATAGGTTCTTTATTTTCATAATACTGGGGTAATGGTATTATTTCATCTATTGTCTTAGTTTTGGTATGGGTTTGCAGTGTTGTGTTTAAGATACGTGCCTGACAGTCATCTGTAATTGCGATAAGGTGAATACCAGACAGTCGTTTGTAAGATGTCTTGCTGTTACATTGTACTCGTATAACTTCTTGTCTTGACAGTATTACTAGCCATGTGTTGTCCCGTACCTTCTGGATCTTGTCTTTCGCTAGGATCATCTTAGCGCGCGTGCAGCTGGTGTTTCTGTGCTGTATCAGTGCGAGGATACAATCGCCGGAGGTCTTAATGGGCTTGGTGTCTAGTGTCTCGCACAGCTGGGTTTCCTCCGTAAGTTGTTTGCAGTTATCATCTAGGTAGGTGTACTCATCGCTACCAAGTACAAGGTATTTGGACTTGGGAATTATGGTAAGTTGGTTTTTATCGGGGATGGAATAAAGGTGTATTAGGTCAAATGTACTGGGTGAGATAGAGGGTATTTCTAATATGAATGTTAAAGAGTGTTCCGTACTATAAGCTTTAACTTTAATTGATGTTTCTATTTCGTGGATATTATTTATACTTATTTCTGTTATGGGTGTCCAATTGTATTTTGATTTTAATGTTGACATTTCTAAAATTAAATTTTGGGGACTAATAATACTAGGGTGCATTATACCTAATTGCGCAAATGTCATAGCATCTTCTAAAATCATTAACTTATCTAATATAATTTGCAAACTAAAATCTATTTGAACGTAAATATCTAAATAATATAAGTGATTGCTCAGTGCGTCACTTGCCTTTGTTACATTTTGAATATATGAAGCCATTTTCAATTGATTTTGGTTAATTTTGTCTAACTGACTGCTAAATTCTTTTACTGTATTTTCTGCTATAGCTAAAGTTCTTTTCTGAGAAAGTTTAATATTGTTAATATTATTTCTCATGGATGTAATTTCTGATTCAAATTTAAGAGCATCTTCGTAATCTAAATTACCTGTTATAGATTTTACTACTGAGCCAAGGCCATTAATTAAACCACGTTTACGTCTTATCCGTGGGACAATAAAACTAATTTTCTTAGATATTAAAGATAAACTATGTTCTATTTGATTTCTATACGCACTTTGTACGTTTTCTGGTTTAGTGGTAGACGTTTCGGAAGCTTTAGTGCTTGCGAACAAAACCATTAACTTTATGGTTGTTACGTGTAAATAGGTGACATTATACGTACATGCTAAATTAAATTTATCGATTTGTTTGATAATTTGCCCTTGTTTAAGCAAAAGGATTCCCTGATCATTGTTTACGGGATTAAAGGTTACGTCTGCGGCTGCGTTGAGCACGATGGCTCCTGCGAGGACGGTCCTGGAACAAGGTGGGGCCTTCTTAGAAGCTTAAAGTGCACTCTAATGGATTTTGAATTAGGGTGGTTGCCTATTATCTCAGCCACGTTATTAGGATGAAGATGGATGATCTTATACGGACCTTTAAATACTGGTTTGGTTTTGTCATTTCTCGCTGTCTTCGCCACCTGTTTGTAAACAGTCTCACCTACCTTGAAAGTTATCTCCTGAGCGTTTTGGT
This sequence comes from Timandra comae, assembly GCA_958496195.1. Classification (NCBI taxonomy): domain Eukaryota; kingdom Metazoa; phylum Arthropoda; class Insecta; order Lepidoptera; family Geometridae; genus Timandra; species Timandra comae. The sequence continues at coordinate 6,079,594 of OY292371.1, forward strand.
TGAGTTTGGCTATTACCTGTTCTTTATTTTTGGACATTAGTGCAGCTACGCATTCCTGTATAGCTTCCGCATTTGTTTTATGTTTAAGGACGTAATCTTGATAAAACTCCTTAGGGAAGTACAATTCTAGGGGGTTACGCGCCTTAGTGTGACCAAATAAAAGTTCGTGGGGTGTGTAACCTGTCGCAGAGTGTATAGAATTGTTGTATGCTATTATTGCGTATTTCATTATTAACTGAATAGGATCGTCTTTGTTTGTCATTCGTTGAATTCTAATTATTTCAGCTAACGTAGAATGAAGTCGTTCGATTGGTGAATTTGAGTTAGGGTTATATGGCGTAGTAAAGTGAATGTTTATATCGTGCAATGCACATATCTCTTTTATGACATCATTCTCGAACTTAGTATCTGAATCTGTTGTAATATTATGGGGGAGGCCTAGAACTGAAAACACCTGTAATAGAGCTTCCGCTACATGTACGCTACTAGAAGCGCTTAATGGGATTGCCTGTGCAAATTTAGAAAAGTTATCTATGATTGTAAGGAATGTACCGCCTCCTGTGGAGTATAAGTCCATGAACAAATGTTCCATGGGTTTTCGCGGGGTATCTGTGAGAGCTAAGGGGGGTTTAAGAGGGTTTCTTTCGTACTTTGCTTTCAGACATGTATCACATTTATTTATGTAACCTTGTACTGTTAGTAACATATTGGGCCAATAATAATTTCGGTGTAGATGTTTATGAGTTTCTTGTATTCCGCGGTGAGATGTCTTGCCTTCATGATATCTTTTAATTAGTTCAAGTTGTTCTGATTTATTCTCAACTAAGGTTACACATGTAGTACATCTAATAAGTTTGGGGCCTCTGTCATTAAATATGGTAGTATATACTCGTGAGAATGCTAAGTATAACTCTTCATTGTGGAAATAGCAATGAAAGACTCTGTCCGCTATAGTATGTTCCTTTAGGAACTTAATTATTTCCTGTTCAGTGTTGTTAATAGGGATAAATACGTCTTTGATAACTGTTCTTGAATTTGTTGACCTGTTCTCGACTCTATATGTGGAACCGGGGGTAGACCGTATGTGAAATTGTTTGAGTTGTCTATCTATTGCATCTGACAGGATAGGTATACCTCTATTTTCGTTATCCGGCTGTGTATGATTAGTACTAACTAGTTGGTCATCATTATTCGACACTACCGTCATACTATCGGATTCAGCATCAATTGGTGGCTGTAAGATAGTTAAGGTTTCCATGTTTACTGACTCTATCTCCGCGTTAGCAACAGGTCTACTGGGGCCAGCAATTTGCCTATCGTCCCTATTTGAATCCGTGTCCATGTTATTACTAGGTTCGTTTTGATTTTCCCGGCGTACGTTACTAAAAATTCGGTTTATAATTTCGTCATCTTCGTTATCTTCAAAGTTTACTGCTAACGAGTCCATACTGTGGTGGTAAATCTTAGCCCTAGACAATGCGTCAGCATTTGTATTTTGTAGGCCTTTCTTATAAACAACTTTATAGTCATATTCCGACAACTTTAAACGCCAGCGCGTGAGTTTAGAATTTGGATCTTTTAGTGACATTAACCATGTTAGCGGTCTATGGTCTGTATAAATAGTAAACTTACGACCGTAAAGATAAGGCCTGAAATATTTGATCGCCCACACAATAGCCAAAAGCTCTTTTTCTATAGTGGAGTAACGGGATTCAGTGTCCGATAATGTCCGCGATGCATAAGCTACGGGCTTATCTGAACCTACCTTTCCCTGCGATAACACTGCTCCTAATGCTACGTCTGAGGCGTCTGTAGTTAAAATAAACGGTTCGTCAAAATCTGGATACTGTAAGATGGGATCGTTTGTTAAGATTTGTTTACATTTATTAAAAGCTTCTAAAAATTCTACACTATGTATTACTTTACTACCTTTCTTTAAGCATGCGGTCATAGGCTTTGTTAATTTTGCGAAATCTTTTATAAATTTACGGTAGTAACCGACAAGTCCTATGAATAACTTTATTTCTTTTTGATTCTGAGGTAAGGGGAAATCAAGGACGGCTTTAATCTTGTCTCTATTAGGTTTAAGACCTTCGTCGGTTAGTTCATGACCTAAAAAGTTAACTTGTTTTTGGAGGAATTCAGATTTATCAAGCTGAACTTTAAGATTGTGACTTTTGAAACGTTCGAAAACTTCTCGTAGCCTATCTATGTGTTCTTGTAGTGACGTAGATATTATTATGACGTCATCTAAGTATGTATACACGTTATTAAGGCCTCTTAGAATATGATCCATTAAACGTTGGAAAGTACTTGGCGCGTTTTTTAAACCAAATGGCATGCGTAAGAATTCGTAATGACCTCGTTCGGTGGTGAAGGCCGTTTTCTCAATATCTTCGGGGTGCATTTCCACTTGGTGGTAGCCACTAGCGAGATCAAGGGTTGTAAAATACTGTGCGCGCCCTAACCGATTTAAGATGTCATGAATGTTCGGAAGGGGGTACTTGTCTTCTACGATCCTATCATTGAGTCGTCTATAATCGATGACAAGTCTCCATTTTACCTTACCCGATGCGTCTGGTTTCTTGGGCACAATATGTACTGGGCATGACCACGGTGATATACTTTCTCTAATAATACCCTGATTTAAGAGGTTGTCTATTTGTTTCTTAATTTCGGCACGTTGTTGAGGGGCTTGTCTATAATTACGAACATAGATGGGTGTCTCGTTTGTAAGTCTAAGTTGATGTTTAACTGCGTGAGTGAATGTTAAAGGTATATTCTCGGAAAAGAATATCTCGCGATATTGATAACATAATTTAGTTATTTCACGTTTCTCCTCCTCGTTCATGTGGTTTGTTTTTATTTTATTTAAATTTTCGTGGAGCTCTTTATCAATGTCTGAAGTTACATTTAGTGAATTTAATTTAACTAATTGTTTTTCCGATTCAGTGTATGATTCAAGTTCTATGGGGGTCCTTTCTTGTACAAACTTATTATTATTATTATAATTAATTACAGAGGTTCTGAAGGAACCATTTTTAACCGTAACTAATGCTGCAGGGGATTCTAAACCCTCGGACCAGTAATGTTTGTCTTGTATGTATTGTCCGTCTATGTAGTGTGTCTTTACAGTTATTAACTTTTCACAATTGGGCTCTATTTTTATTTTATTTAGAGGTCGGTTAAAATGTATTGGTATGTCTGCTGTAACTGTGCGTAACATGTTACTATTAAGGTCAATATTACTTTTAAGCTGTTTTAATAAATCAAACCCTATCAGACCTTTGTATTTGGGATCGAAGTCAAATATTAAGAACTTGTGTACTAAATTAGAGTTGAAAGCCGGTGGCAATGGGAGGTTAACAACATGTTCGTGACGCGAGATGTTATGCGCGGTAGCTATTTGAAACGGCTCGTGTTCAATGCATACCTCAAATATGGTGTTATATATGACGTCAGAGGCAATGACGCTTCGGCTCGCGCCTGTATCAACTAAAAACTTACCTCCGTACTCTGGTAGCACTATATAGGGCAAGTGGTCGCGGTCTTGTAAGTTAATTTTCACTAACTCTGGTCCTGTGGTTCCCTGGTACTGGGAAAATCCTGGTGGTACTCGGCGTCCTGAGCTGGTTCCTGAGGGTAGTCACCCTCCTGTTGATTATAATACTCACCGTCGTAGTACGTTTGTTCTTCGGGATGGTTTTGGTAGAACAGTTCCTCTACCGCAAACTGCGGGGGCTCGGGTTTCGTCACAGATCTCATTGTGACGTCAGAGCTCTTTTGCGGTGGGTTTACCTGTTGTTGAGGCACGTTGAACTGCCTAAAATTGTTGTTTCGGACATTACCGGAGTTACCTGCGCGGAAGTTACCTGACCTATTTTTCCAAGGTAACAAAGATTGTATCAGCTGTTGCCTCTGCTGCGGTGACATGTTATTTTGTTGCGGCACGAAAGGAGGCTGGGGCTGTTGGAATGCCTGGGGCAGTGTTCGTGAGGCTTGGGGGTGTGTTTGCATACCTGTACTATTCCTAATAGAGAAATCGGGTTGCGGGAATCCTCTGGGGGCTTCCTTTTGCTTAAAATGGGATGTTGATGCTACATTATAGTTATTTTGTTTATTGTAGGCAAGCCTCGCTTCTTCCTGTCTCGCAGCCACTATAGCTGACTCTAACGTACCTGGCCTAGATATCCTTACTCCCAGGGAGACATGGAAATCTAGTTGATTTACATACTGTTCGATAACCATTTCTTCGTAATAGGATCGATTTGCGTGCCTCCCTACTGAGTATAACGTATCAAGTAGCTCCCTAAGTCGCTTTCCAAAAGCCTCGGCATCTTCATTCTTATTCCGGCGAGTCCTTGTGAGCTCCTGCATCACTTGGATCTCGTTCCGCGGTTCTCCTAAACGTCTAACTAACGCGCTCTTAATAGCTTCCCAAGTAGTTAAGGAATCTTCGTATGCAATGGCATCTACCGCGGCTCCGCTTAGTTTACTTTTTAATAAGCAGATAAAAGCCGGGTGTAACCTAGATGTTTCATTTAATAAATGTAAAACGTTTTCTACTTCGCGTATAAAATAATTAAGTAGTTTCGGGTTACCATCATAACGTGGTAACAAATCCGCGAGGAATTTGAAGTTAGCGTCGAACTCACTGATTGACATGATCGGATTACGCTATTGTCTATTGTTTAAATGTAATTCTTTATAATTAACTTAAGTGTACTTTTGTTTATGCGATTTTAGCTCTAAACGGGTATTATAACTATCTAAACTATTTACGTTTAAAAGCGATTATAGCCTTAAACACTCCCAACACAAATATTAAAACTAAGATAGGAAATAGAGCAGGAACTAAGTATTATAGCGAGAGTACTCACCTAATCAGCCTCTGCATCTCCTATCGAGTCTGAAGCACTTCGCGAGAACGTTCAATGTCCCGAATATTCTCACGTTTATCCCGACACGAGTTTCGTAAGTTCATAGATCACAGTAACACGACTAGGAAATCGTCACTTCGTAGAGCACAAAGAGTTTTATTCGCGACTCTAACGAGATGCTGTGATCCTACCGACTGCGCCAGTTATGTTCCTCGTTCCGGGAACTAGCTTTTTAAAAAAGATATTTTTATTACAATTATAGGTCTTTATTAATTCGATGGTGCTTATAGACTAAAAATTAATTATTACAAATAAATGAATGTTGAATAAAATGAATACAATGCAAATGCAGAAGTTGCAAAGTAGAAATGCTGCGTCAGCGATGGGCCGGTACTGGCGACGTCGTAACTCGGGACAGGCTATATTTTATCCCTGTATTCACACGGGAACGGGAACTACGCGGGTGAAATCGCGGGGCGTTGCTAGTTTATTATAAACTTAACTAAATAATATCGTTTACAATAACGTTATTTAGTTTTTGAGTTAGTTAAGTTTTTGTTATATAATATCGCTTTATTTGGCAATCAAATCTGAAATCCGATATCTGATCTGTCTATTCGAAGGTGAAGACCGGAAACCGGCTTTGTATTGTATTCCACCGTCTTTGGACATTAAATATGAGCCGGGGGCGATGTATTGAACAAGGTCTAATCCTCCTTTGATTGGAAACGATCTCTTTTACTAATTATTTTTTCTTGATACTACCAAAAGAAATTTTACTGTAGGTAATTGTGGACATTAATTTATTTGTTGCATTATGGATTTCTAAATAGACAAAAACTAAAAATTATCAAGGTAATAATGCATAATAAGTACTTAATTACTAAAACTACAATATACGAGTATATATATTTTATATCAAAATAGGTTATATTTCAAAAACGAAAATGTAATTGCATCTTTGTATTTTGCGACTGACACTGAACTATTTATTGTTCGCAATTTAAAGCACGTCATTTATATTTACAATTATATTGACAAATTATAATTTGTATGTAATATGTAATTATTTAAAACATGAGGTAAATTCTTAAACGGATTTTTGTCGTGGTTGTATTTTGTTTTACATTTCTGACGTTTCGGATTCTTTACTTATTTTTATTTCAATGTGTAGTGTTCGTGTAAATCAAAGATATCAATATGAGGTAAAATATTTAAAATAATGAGATTCGCCAGCAAATTTAAATTGCTATTAGTTTATGGGTGTAAGTACAAATATTAGGTTTAGTTTATACAAATAATTAGGTCAATTGAAACTTCAATATTGTAATCGGTTACTTGACTAGAATTAGTTCAAATAAACGTCAGGAAGGTTTATTTACTTTTGTCTACCAAAGAACTTTACTTTTAAAGTGCCCTTAAACCTTTTTTTATTTGATCAATACAACCAAGTTTACCTATTTGTTTACGGCTGTAAATATAACAGTAAAAGAAAATAGTCGTAGAAAAAAAGAAATACAAATGAAAGTATTTTGTTGAATGTGTGTTTTGAGTATCTATTTTATGTTATGTTGTCTTAATGTGTGCGATTAGCCACAAAGTAAAGTCAAAATAATATTATTTTCTTAAAATTTTAACAGATATATGTACTTATACACTTCAATGCTCATTTTGATCAGCAATATTCCAGCATCTTTATTTTATCTCCCTATAGTACTTGTGGGCTGGGCAGTGTTCCGCAATGATACATCACTATTTAACTAACCGGCCTTTCGTGCGTACTGCGATGTTTTAGCTAACGTATATCTGACATGCAACCCTTTGTCCCGCAGTGGTAACTTACGGCTGTTAGTTTTCATTGTTTAGATAATTTACAGGTCTTATTCCCGATTTGAAATTACCTCGATGTTTCCCAAGAGGACTGATTGAAAGTTTAAAAAGTGTATTTTACATTTCTATTTTTCAAGTATAACAAATTTTCTACTAGTTACGGAACACGAGTACAGAAATGTTTGAGCGCATCTTTTTAAACCAGTGCTTATATAATAAAAGTTATAACAACTTCTTCGCACTCCAGAAACTTCTATTTCCAACTCGGAAATCAGAAAATATTGCAATTTTTACTTCCAAGAGAAGTATTTTACTGATATTTTATTTTGTGCGATTGAATTGACCTTTTTTTTTCAAATTATATTACGTAATGGGAATATTTGCAAGGATGTTTTGATATTTTTTTTTATATAAAAGGCCACTAACTGGTCTATTAACACACAGCTCAAACCACTGAACAGACTGAACAAAAAATTTGCCAATTTCCAACGCAAGCATCTGCTACATTGAGAATTTAAATAGCTCTGCGCAGCCGAAGCAGCGGACATACCCCATTCACCGCTGCTAGGCCATCTGGTGCGCAGGCGAGTACGCGCCAGGGGTTTTAGTGGGTATGACCTCCACCGCTACATCTTGGTAGAAGGTGAGTCACATACCGCCACATACTCTGCCGGGGGATGCCTCAACACATTTCCCCTGGTTAAAAAAGGCATCCGCTACAAACGAAAAAGTAAAAAACACGGGTAAAACAGCTAGTAAATTTATTAAACGAGAGTTGATTATTTTAATACTCAAACGGTTATTCATAGGGGAAATGATACAAAGGATTTTCAATAAAAATGTTATATTTATTATATTCAAAACAAATTACTCATGGGATCGTCGTGTCACGATTTTAATTTTACGCTCGAGGAAATATTATAAAATTTCCTGTTTACGCATGGAAAAAATTTAAATTCATAGAACAGCTTGAAATTCAAATATTAACAGTATTTAACGGAAACATTTTTACATACAATACAAAACCTGAGAAAGGAAATTTCCTTTATTTACAAACCGGTATGCTGACCACTGTGCCACTTGAATTTGCGAACATATTCGCTTCAAGCAGACATATACTTTAGCTTTGAATTCTATTTCGTAGCTATCAATAAGCCGAATACTAGTACGGTAGTATTTGTGCTGTTTCTGCGAAAATCGATACTCAATATTTGCGAATAAATAGACCATTCCACCATTGATCACCGGTCAACGGTTGTAGCCCGTTAGCTAGAGAAATGCCGAGTTTAATTTTGTGTAACCACTGTTTTAACACTGTTGGTTAAAACTGTGTTGATGTTCTACGACCCCGGAGAAATTGGAAGCTGTGTTGAACTTACATTGACTTGGACATGTAGGTTAACAATCAATGGCATTCAGAGTCATTCAAAGAATTTTAGTAACAGATCTTGTTCATAATTTTCGGATTACTTCTTGTACCTAAAACATTTTATACATGAAATCTACACGTCTTATTTAGATATAAGTTGATATATTTTTCTATCGTTTAGTTCATTTTGCCGTATTGTATGTGATACGTATTAATATCTATCTTATCTAATATATAAAATTCTCGTGTCACAGTTTTCGTTGCCATACTCCTCCGAAACGGCTTACGGCGACCATATTCAGTAGGTCTGAGAATCGGCCACTATCTATTTTTCATCCAAAAATTCCCACGGGAACGGGAACGTTGAATACAAAATCCAGCATCAAAATCAAAATATACTCTTCTACTACATCTAATACAAAAATTTAAATAGAATCCAGCGATAGAGATATTCTGAAAAATTAAGATTGTCTTTTTATATTCACAAAGAGGTTAAAATATATATTTTTACAATATATTTCTAAACTAGCTGTGCCCCGCGGTTTCACACACGTAGTTCTCGATCCCGTGGGAATTTCGGGATAAAAAATAGCCTATGTTTTTTCCCGGATCATAAGCTACCCAAAATCTCAAAATTTCAAGTCAATCGGTTCATTAGTTTAGCCGTGTAAAAGTAACAGACAGACAGACAGAGTTACTTTCGCATTTATAATATTAGTAGGGATTAGTAGGGATAACCAGGTTACTTTTGTCCTGCTCTCTGTACCTTATCTAACTTTGAACTGATTTCACTTTTCACGGGAATAACCCTAATGAAAACCAAATTTCGTTAATAGATCTGGTGTTGCTTTTCAAGTTTTCTCTATCGGGCATCTTTCCCGAGAAAATACTGAGCTGAGGTTCGCTTGTTTGCCAATTGAAACAAGCAAATATCACCCACGTACTAAAGTTATAAAACTTCAAAGTAAACCTAATTTAATTTACAAGAAATACTTGCAAATGAATCTATTTTATACCATTAGTTTAAATAGAACATTTACTTGGATTTCGATGACTTTGCCCAACATTTTCTATACTGACTTATAGGTGTATAATTTAGGTCAAACTCTGTGCGTGCCGAAATCAGGACATCTTAAAAACGGTCAGGGTTTTTAAACTCGACAAATTGTGTAATAATCAAAGGGCATGCAAACGAAGGGTCGTTAGCAGATTTTTAAGAATAGATTATCTGGGGGCACGGCAGTGCCCCCCGCCAAGTCGAGCGCGAAGCACACACTGCCGTACCATCCTTTACAGGAACCATTTCGCCGCATTTTCAGGCCCCTATTTGACAACCTCTGGATAAGCCCAGAACGCTGAAATTTTCGTCATCCAGTAAGCTATACAATCACATACTTAAAATAAAATTTCAAGTCTGTAGGTCATTTAGTTCCCAAGTTAAGCGAAAGCAAAGTTTCGTATTTATGACAGACACTCACTCACTCACTCACTCACTCACTCACTCACTCATGATCATCAAAATAGAACTACTACTTCCCATAAACCTAGAGAGCTGAAATTTGGTACAGAGTTAGGGTTTAATGGCCACATAAAGGGAAAACTATAAAAACTAGGATAATCGAACGGGAACGGGAATTATACGGGAATGGGAACGGGAATTGTAACTCAAGAACGGCTGAACTGATTTGGCTGAAAATTGGTGGGGAGGTAGCTTAGAACCAGGAAAAGGACATACGATACTTTTAATCCCGAAATTCCCACGGGATTGGGAACGGGAATTTAAAAATCAAGAACGGCTGAATTGATTTGGCTGAAAATTGGTGGGGAGGTAGCTTAGAACCAGGACAAGAACATAGAATACTTTAATCCCGAAATTCCCACGGGATTGGGAACGGGAATTTATTACTCAAGAACGGCTGAACTGATTTGGCTGAAAATTGGTGGGGAGGTAGCTTAGAACCAGGACAAGAACATAGAATACTTTTAATCCCGAAATTCCCACGGGATTGGGAACGGGAATTTATTACTTAAGAACGGCTGAATTGATTTGGCTGAAAATTGGTGGGGAGGTAGCTTAGAACCAGGAAAAGCACATAGAATACTTTTAATCCCGAAATTCCCACGGGATTGGGAACGGGAATTTATTACTCAAGAACGGCTGAACTTATTTGGCTGAAAATTGGTGGGGAGGTAGCTTAGAACCAGGACAAGAACATAGAATACTTTTATTCCCGAAATTCCCACGGGATTGGGAACGGGAATTTATTACTCAAGAACGGCTGAACTGATTTGGCTGAAAATTGGTGGGGAGGTAGCTTAGAACCAGGACAAGAACATAGAATACTTTTAATCCCGAAATTCCCACGGGATTGGGAACGGGAATTTATTACTTAAGAACGGCTGAATTGATTTGGCTGAAAATTGGTGGGGAGGTAGCTTAGAACCAGGAAAAGCACATAGAATACTTTTAATCCCGAAATTCCCACGGGATTGGGAACGGGAATTTAAAAATCAAGAACGGCTGAATTGATTTGGCTGAAAATTGGTGGGGAGGTAGCTTAGAACCAGGACAAGAACATAGAATACTTTAATCCCGAAATTCCCACGGGATTGGGAACGGGAATTTATTACTCAAGAACGGCTGAACTGATTTGGCTGAAAATTGGTGGGGAGGTAGCTTAGAACCAGGACAAGAACATAGAATACTTTTAATCCCGAAATTCCCACGGGATTGGGAACGGGAATTTATTACTTAAGAACGGCTGAATTGATTTGGCTGAAAATTGGTGGGGAGGTAGCTTAGAACCAGGAAAAGCACATAGAATACTTTTAATCCCGAAATTCCCACGGGATTGGGAACGGGAATTTATTACTCAAGAACGGCTGAACTTATTTGGCTGAAAATTGGTGGGGAGGTAGCTTAGAACCAGGACAAGAACATAGAATACTTTTAATCCCGAAATTCCCACGGGATTGGGAACGGGAATTTATTACTCAAGAACGGCTGAACTGATTTGGCTGAAAATTGGTGGGGAGGTAGCTTAGAACCAGGACAAGAACATAGAATACTTTTAATCCCGAAATTCCCACGGGATTGGGAACGGGAATTTATTACTTAAGAACGGCTGAATTGATTTGGCTGAAAATTGGTGGGGAGGTAGCTTAGAACCAGGAAAAGCACATAGAATACTTTTAATCCCGAAATTCCCACGGGATTGGGAACGGGAATTTATTACTCAAGAACGGCTGAACTTATTTGGCTGAAAATTGGTGGGGAGGTAGCTTAGAACCAGGAAAAGCACATAGAATACTTTTAATCCCGAAATTCCCACGGGATTGGGAACGGGAATTTATTACTCAAGAACGGCTGAACTTATTTGGCTGAAAATTGGTGGGGAGGTAGCTTAGAACCAGGACAAGAACATAGAATACTTTTAATCCCGAAATTCCCACGGGATTGGGAACGGGAATTTATTACTCAAGAACGGCTGAACTGATTTGGCTGAAAATTGGTGGGGAGGTAGCTTAGAACCAGGACAAGAACATAGAATACTTTTAATCCCGAAATTCCCACGGGATTGGGAACGGGAATTTATTACTTAAGAACGGCTGAATTGATTTGGCTGAAAATTGGTGGGGAGGTAGCTTAGAACCAGGAAAAGCACATAGAATACTTTTAATCCCGAAATTCCCACGGGATTGGGAACGGGAATTTATTACTCAAGAACGGCTGAACTTATTTGGCTGAAAATTGGTGGGGAGGTAGCTTAGAACCAGGACAAGAACATAGAATACTTTTAATCCCGAAATTCCCACGGCATTGGGAACCGGAATTTATTACTCAAGAACGGCTGAATTGATTTGGCTGAAAATTGGTGGGGAGGTAGCTTAGAACCAGGAGAAGCACATATAATACTTTTAATCCCGAAATTCCCACGGGAATGGGAACGGGAATTATAATTCTAGAACAGCTGAACTGATTTGGCTGACAATTTGTGGGGAGGTAGCTTAAAACTATTTATCTATAGATACTTTTTATCCCGAAATTCCCACGGGAACGCGAACGGGAACTACGCGGGTGAAACCGCGTGGCACTTAATAATATAATACTACTCCTAAAAAATAAGTGTGCCAAATAAGAAAATCTAATAAAATAAATCAATATAAACAAGTTTTAACAAAAATAAATGAAATCCCACCAAAAACATTCTGTAAAAAACTAGCCAAGCCTCGATGGAGCTGCTTGTTTAACTCTAAAAAGTAATGAAATCTAGACAGACTCGTGCCAAGTCTAAGGTTCCTTACTGCGATTTCTTTATTATTATAGTTAATGTTGTGTGACTTGGCCGTTGAAGGGTACACATGTATGTACACAAGGGTACAAAACTAGGTGGTCCATGACGCTATTGCACCAATCTTAAAAAATCCAGAACCTATCCATTGACGATAGAAAATTAGCTTAATTATAGCCACTTGAAAAATGTTGATTCAATATCCAGTCAATTATAGGCTTGATAAAGCTGCGTATTTTAATAATGTTATAACATTACGTGTAAACAAAATTGACGTGTACCCACTACTAACCTTTTAAACAATGTTCAACGGCCAAGTCACACAACATTAACTATAATAATAAAGAAATCGCAGTAAGGAACCTTAGACTTGGCACGAGTCTGTCTAGATTTCATTACTTTTTAGAGTTAAACAAGCAGCTCCATCGAGGCTTGGCTAGTTTTTTACAGAATGTTTTTGGTGGGATATATTTTACTTCCTGTTTGACCGCGACGCGATGTGTGCAATTTTCTTTTTCTTTTATGAAAAATTAAATAAAGTACTTACTAAAATATGCGTTAAAAATGAATTAAACATACGGTCAGAAAATTATATTTTTTATGTTTACAGAAGCTAAAATAAAGCGTTAGATTACGCTTTCAAAAGATATTTATAATCACTTAAAACGTTAAATGGTTAAAATATGATTAAAATGAAATAATTATAAAGTTCCTTTTGAATTATACATATACAATTTATTTTGTAAACATATTGTGTTAAAATAGGATCGTTTTTTTTTTTAACCTATATTGTCCCACTGCTGGGCAAAGGATCGATTACACTTTGTATTTTCCTCCTCCATAAAATTGTAATACCCACTTTCCTTTGAGCTAAATAAGTACTACAAACAATTAGTGAAATTATTCAAATCTCAGCTCTCTGACAAGGTAATTAAAGTGTAAATTACTTTGTTTGTTTAATAAGGAAATTGCTTCAAGTGGTTAATTTCTAAAGACGTCTATCAACATTGGTTAATTAGAAGTGTTTTTTAATATTGAACGTATTATTTTAGGTGTTTTAACTAATTATACAGGATTAAATTAAGAATTTTGAAAGAGAGGATTTTGTCGACCTCAATGGCAGAGTGGTCAGCATGCGGGACTGCCATCCGTAAGGTTGCGGGTTCGATTCCCGTGCGGGTTGAATATTTGCGTGAACCACAAATGTTTTTCTCGGTCTGGGTGAGTGTATGAATGAGTGTGTGCGTAGTTTCTGATACCCTAGATACAAGTCTCGAACTTAGTTACTACATATAATGAGATGATGTAGTGAATGATTATGTTATGTTATGATTATTATGTTAATTTTATTAGATGCCACCACTGAAACTGTATTGTACTGTGACTGCTAATGTCGTGTCAAAAGTCACTAGTTCCACGCATTTCTCGGGATTATACACGTTCTATATTAGTAGCAAAAGTCCCTGGTTGCGTAGTATTTGTCTCTGGAATTTTAACATGCTTTGATAAGTCTTCGAAGTCATAGCAAATGTATTCGTATCCCTTTGTCACGGCAAACAAATATCTTAAGATGCGCAAATTGACATTTAATTAATTACACTTTTTTCAAGGAAATCTATTTTTATTTTATGTATAGCTAATAAACAGGAGATAACTGAACATTCTGAATTCTTAAGATAAGTATTTAAAGCATCCTCAAGGATCATCATGAGGAATTCAGGTTATGAATTAAAAATATGAAAAAAGGATTCTAACTATTTAGGACCAGCTTTAATCCTTTCCGACTTTATATAGCCTTCATCCGTCTGTTCCTTACCTTGATCATTATTATTTAACAACAGAAGTTTACCGTCAAATGAATGTTTTATGAATTAAACTTTTTAGACTTTAATGAGCGAGTTTACGGCAGTGGATTGATGACGAGATACGAAGAATTACGTAACGGACCTCGCCTAAAGCCATTTACAGATATTTATTTGAATTTCATTTGTTGTTCTCTTGTATCATCACAACATTATATACTTATATTTTTTTTTGATAAAAATCAGAACGCTTTTTATTATAAAATTGTTTAATCTCAACGGTCGTTATCCTTTACCGGATACGCCGTCAAGGATTAACATCGTATTGACTTTGTAATTCCATGGTAATATAGAACATAGAATCTCATTACGAAGATTCTGTTAATATTTTTCTGTTAAAAAATATGTACAGTTCATTGGGCACTTGATGAGCCAATGGTAGAATGTACGTTTATTAGTACGTGATTAACATGGAGGGGATGTTGAGTAAATTATCTAGTAGTAAAAAGTCACTTATAGTATGTGGGGACTTTAATATAGATTTATTAGTTGATTCTTCGGATAAGTTAAATTTAGTTTCCTTGTTTGAATCGTTTGGTTTGACCTTCTGTTTCAGTGAGCCTACCCGAGTCACTTATTGTACGAAGACATGCATTGACAACATATTTTCAAATTGTAATATTCTCGACAAGGGTTGTATCAGCGGTGTTAGGTCAGATCATCTAGGTTTACATATTAAAATTAATAAAATACTAACACCTAAGCCTTTTATTATTAATCATCGACCTCTCTCTGAGTATAGGTTACAAAAGTTAGACTTTCAGATAGATTTGGACCTAGGTTGTAGTCAGTTCTCTTCAAATAACCCGCATGATATTTTTACTCATATTTTTTCAGTCATAAGCAGCAACATTAATCAAATTTGTCCTCGGAAAAATATTGTGGTAAGCGGTAAGTCTTGTTTTAGTGATTGGGCTACTAAGGGTATTAGGAAAAGCAGGGATGTTTTGTTTGAACTGTATTTTAGAAAGTCGTGTACCAGCGATGAAACCTTCCATGAGTATGTTAGGAACTATTCCAAGGTTTTTAAAAGGGTTTGTCTTTTGGCTAAGGCCAAACATACTAGTAGGTTTATTCGTCAATCTAATGATAAAATCAAAGCTGTTTGGAAAACCGTCAACAAAGCGACTGGTAGGACTACTCCGAGGGATACTACATTCACATTGAAAACTAAGCATTCTTCCATTACGGACCCAATCTCTGTAGCTAATCATTTTGAAGACTTCTTTAGTAATATTCCTAAGGAAACCACTAAAAACCTTACGTCTTCTACGGCTAGAGCCGAGATACTTCTTAGGAATAACTTCAGAGAAAGTATTCCCAGTTTTACTTTTAAGCCTGTTTCCATAGTTCAGGTTATAAAAACCTTTCGATCACTTAACATGAAGTCCACAGAAGATTTATGGGGTATGTCAGTTAAGTTACTGAATTCTGTTATTGAGACCATAGCTCCTCACCTCACAGCGTTATTGAACCTGTGTCTAGATCATAGTATTTTCCCTGATGTGATGAAGCAGAGTCGAATTACTCCTATTTTTAAGTCAGGTTGTAAGGAGGATCCCAATAATTATAGGCCGGTTTCTGTTCTTCCTGCTCTTAGCAAGATTTTCGAAAAGATCATACTAGACCAGTTACTTTCTCACTTTAGTGACCACAATATACTACATAAAAATCAGTTTGGTTTTACGAAGGGCAAGTCGACTACGGACGCTGGGACTAAACTTTTGACTCACATCTTTGACGCATGGGAAGATTCACATGATGCTCTAGGTGTATTTTGCGACCTTTCGAAAGCTTTCGACTGCGTTGACCACTCGACGCTGCTTTCTAAACTTGACTGTTATGGTATTCGGGGTCCTGCTCTAGGTCTTGTCAAATCGTATCTAGGAGGTCGGCAACAGAAGGTTAAGATCAACGATGTTTTATCAAAGGGATCATTGCTAGAAATGGGCGTGCCGCAGGGCTCAATTTTTTTTCCCTGATATGATGGATGACCTATGTAATATGGTTTTATTCGCAGATGATACTTCTTTGTTATTTAAAGTGAATAGGAAGGATAAGGATTTGGTAGAAGTAAATAGGTGTTTGGCTCTAGTTTCGGACTGGTTTTCTGCCAATAATTTGCTCCTCAATGCGTCTAAAACTAAGTGTATTAAATTTTCGCTACCCAATGTCCGAGCCATTGAATCCAATGTTTTTTTGGAAGGAACGAAACTTAAAATAGAAAGTAGTACCAAGTTTCTAGGAATAGTGTTAGATTCTAAGTTACAATGGGGATCCCACATTGACGGTCTTTCAGGGAGGCTGAGTTCTGCTGCGTATGCTGTTCGTAAAATTAGGGAACTAACAGATGTAGGAACGGCAAGAATTGTTTATTTTGCTTACTTTCACAGTATTTTGTCTTATGGCATTTTACTATGGGGGTGTGCCGCGGATTTAGATTCAGTATTTATATTACAAAAACGAGCAATTCGGGCTATTTATAATTTGGGGTCGCAAGAGTCATTAAGGGAACGTTTTAAAACATTTCAGATTCTTACTGTTCCTTCTTTGTACATTTTTGAAAATATATTGTATGCCCGGAAACATCGTATTAATTTTAAAGTTAATGGCGATTTTCATAATTTTAATACTAGGAATAGGCATAAAATCGCCATCTCAGGATGTAGGTTAGCTAGGACTAAAAAGTCCTTCATCTATAGATGTATTCAATTTTATAATAAAATCCCCCGGGAAGTGACTGGGCTCACTGATGGAAGGTTCCGATCACACGTTAAAAACATTCTTATAAGCAAAGCATACTATAAGGTTACTGACTACATTAATGACCGGGAGGTTGGGCATTAAATTTCTGCACACGCAACCTCAGTATGCTATTTTTAGTTTTTGACCTATATCATTATTTTACTTCTATATTTATAGATTTTTTTTTTATATACCTTTTGACATGTTTTTTATTGTTGACATTAGTTATAAGTGACATTTGTATTTAATTTTATTTAAAAAAAAATACCAGCCCGAGTTTCTTGCCGATTCTTCTCGGCTGATGTAATTCCGAATTTAAGAAGACGTTCATAAGTGCCTCATTGAGGTCTTAACTGAATAAAGAATTTTTGACTTTGACTTTGACTTTGACTTACGTATTATCCGAACATATTTTACGTGAAAAAAAACATAGTTGTTAGGGACGTACTTATACTTTTTTTTTCAATAATGAGAGAGGTATATATGTATATGGTTTTGTATACATACTTAACTACTTCAGGAATAATATTTTTGGATTGTATTTTCCATTTTTTTTTTATTATTATTTGTGTGGTAAAGCCAACAAAAATTTTTATAAACGAAATTAAATGCCGCCCACTTCTTACTCAAAGCTAATAAATAATAAATAATAACCTAATACCTGAAAATAAAGAAAGAAAAAAAAAATCAACAAAGCTCAAATCTATTTAAAATATATTTTTAGACAGAAAAGTTCCCAAATGTTTTGAAATTATATTTGGAACAATTTTACAAAGTAAATATATTTAATAATCTATATTTAGTGTTATAAGTTATATTCAGTGGTTTTCGTTCTTAAATATTACTCGCCCACAAGATAGAAAAGCCAAGATAACATGATCTTGTACAGAGATTAAGTGGGCTTACTTAAGTTGAGGAACAATTTGTCACTCAATAGCTTAAAACCCCTTAAGCTGTGGCCACACTATATTACTTGAAAATCTTGCTTATGTAAACATTATTCTTTTCCGAACCAAAAGGTTCGGAAAATGGTTCGAGAGGTTCCCATATCTATTTGTGATCGGTTTTCAGTTTAACCAGATTTGGCGGAGTGTCAGTATTTTATGTGAAGCGACTGCCATCAGACCTTCACAACCCAGAGGGCTATAAGTACGACATTTTTTGGTTAAACGAAATGTTAGACTTTTAAGGGCTCTCTAACTACCCGTAACAACTATCGATGATGTTAGTAAATGTAAACGTTATTAATTTGTTCAAAAAATCTTATTAATAATATGTTCATTTCATTTTTACTCGACTACGGGTACGGCGAAGCAAAAAGGAGGATGAAATTAAAACAGGACCACCGCAAATGGTTACGTTGAGAATTCACTTTAATCTTTAATACATTTGTAACATTAGTAAAGTAAAAAGGTTTTGAGCTTTTCAAACTTCAAAAAAGGAAGAGATTCTCAATTGGGTAGTATTTTTCTATATTACCTCTTTTGTTTAAGTCAAATATCCTACTAATATTATAAATGCGTTTGTATGTTTGTGAGTTTGGATGTTTGTTCCACTTTCACGCAAAAACTACTGTATCGATTTTGATTAAATTTAGTACAGATGTTCCTTACAGCTAGGAATAACACATAGGATATTCTTTATCCCGAAATTCCCATGGGATTGTGTATAAGTAATCGTATGTTTTATTGTATCTTATCGTAGTCGCAAATCGTACCAATAGATGGCGCTGTTACTTAATTTTTTAACACACGATGGTGAATTGTGCCCAGATTGTATGATACTACGAGCTACGCATGCGCACGGGAGCGGGTACTACGCGGGTCAAACCGCGGGGCGCTGCTAGTGTTATCTAAAAGGATATTTATTATATTTATTTTTTAATTTGCCCCATGTACCCGCGCTAATCAACCCATATTATCCATAGGCTTTATTACGTAAACATTAACGCGGAAGACACCGTAGGGCACATGAATAATTTAAATAGATATACTTACATTCTATGATTTTCATAACCAACGACTGTTTTAATATTTTACTTTGTACAAAATGAAATATTGTGTTTCAACTTACTCTCATTTACTAATTTAAAAATGTTGTATCTAAACACACCCTTAGTTTGTATAGTATGTTAAAAGCTAGGGTTAAAAGTGATGTGCTTCCGCTTAAGTATAAAGGATTGATGGATTGCTTCAAGAGACAGTCTAGCGGAAAATATCTCGAGGCTTAAAAGGGTTTAATAGGGGATGAAAATTTGATGTCGAGCGATATCTCATCAAGCTCTTTACCAGTTACTTACTTATCAATACATGTAGGTTATCAAAAGAAGTGCTAAAAAGATGAAAAAATATAATTACTTATGTATTTTGTACTCGCAGCGGCTTGCGGTTTTACCTTCGCGGAAACTTATCTCATGAGGAATAAAATGTAGCCCTTGTCCATTCCCAAGCATTTGTGTATCTTGGTATCAAGTTTCATTTAAATCGGTTCAGTTTTGGCATGAAGCGCGAAAGACAGAGTTACTTTAGCATTTTTGATATTAGTAAAGATTTTTCTTGACCAGTTACTTACTCAACAATACAAGTAATGAAACGAAGTGCTAAAAACGAGTAAAAAGATAATCTTTTGTATTAATTACGAGTAAATTTGTTTTAATTATTTCAAAACGTTTTCATTTCTGTTTCTAACGGACCTGTGGGAAATTGGGGAGAAAACGTATCTTAATTGCTGTATTTGGTTAAAAGGTACTTGTTATAATGATAAATGTGAAAAGTTTGGTTGTTTGTTACAACCTAACTTTAATCACGTTAAATGCTGAACGGATGATCTTACCACCTTCGAGAGTAGCTGGTGGGACACTGCGAAGGATAGCGATGGTTGGAAATGTTTGGGGGAGACCTTTGCCCAGCAGTGGGACACTATAGGTTGACAAAATGTTGAACTGATTTAGGTACATATCTATATGAAATACACATAGAATTTGCCTTAGCGGACTAGTAGCATTTCACCTGCCTACCAAGCTTGAGGTCCCGGATTTAATTCTTAGGTAGAGTAAAGCATGGTTATTACTTTCCAAACATGCTCACGAAAGATTACTAATAAGCATTGGAAAACGTGGTGAATACCACTTTTATCCTCACTGTTCCTACTATCAGTGACAGAAAAAATAGAAGCCCTTGCCCTGTAAGATCGATACTATAAGAACTTTCACATGTTGGTAGGATAATCTTATTTTGTCTTTTTTATTTATTTATCAATCTAATCACCCTAATTCAGGGTAGGCTCGTGCCCCTCGGTGGGGACATTATATGAGCTGATGACGATGATCATGATTTATAATAATAGTGAGCTTAAGTCTAACACCAAAACGCTAAAAAATAAATATGATTTAAAGTCGTTTTACCGCAATATCATTATTCCTTTTAATTTACTTATTGAGAGTTGACACGCTAAGAAGAAGAAAGTCGTTTCAAGGCCGTTTGATAAGTACTTCTAAACTCTTCAAGTGATTACTTCTAAATTCTGCTAAATGGTACAAAAACATGAAGTATTAACATTTATTAAGCCTATCTCTATCAATTACAAAGTAAAGATAAACTAAACTGTCTGTATCTGGAAGTTTAGATAAACTTTATACGGATACCGAGAACGTTAAGTATGCAAGATGTTAGCGAACACGTGGTTTGAACTATTTCGTTTTATACGTCAAAAGGAAATAAGAACTTCTTGGAAGGATCTAATGGATTACACCTTTGAT
Source organism: Timandra comae (assembly GCA_958496195.1). Taxonomy (NCBI): domain Eukaryota; kingdom Metazoa; phylum Arthropoda; class Insecta; order Lepidoptera; family Geometridae; genus Timandra; species Timandra comae. Next base: position 6,100,329 of record OY292371.1, read on the forward strand.
ACGAGTAGTACTTAGTAACAAAATAGAGTATAAACAATGTATTTTTAAAGATTTCTACAATTAAACGTTAAGGGTAATGCTCATGGCTCTCCTACCAAGGAGAGCCAGTAAAGCCTGAAAGGATTTTGAAAGGTAACGTACATCTATCTATATCTTATATATAAAATTCTCGTGTCACAATGTTCGTTCCCGTACTCCTCCGAACCGGCTTGACCGATTCTCATGAAATTTTGTGAGCATATTCAGTAGGTCTGAGAATCGGTCATTAGTTATTAAACATTAGTTTAGGCCATTAGTTATAAACTACGCGGGTGAAACCGCGGAGCGCCGCTAGTAATAAACGTCAAAAAATCCGAAATCAATCTTCAATCTCAAACGTATGTATTAGGATTGAATATTAATATTGGGCGTTAATCTTTAAAAAGCATATCTCATCCACTTAGATGACGTCAAGACTGATTTTTGTTGACCCTCTTCTCTTCCGGAATATGTATAAAATATTTACTTGTTCTGTAAGAAACTTTTTCTTTCAATTATATCATAATCGGACAGAGATGTGGAAGTAATGGGAATGATAGAGGATAATATCATATCTAATATTTATTCACTTCTGATATGGACGTATTTTTTGTAAGGTACCATCATTATTTTCAATTTATTGTTTTGTTATTATATTACTAGCTGTGCCCCGCGGTTTCACACGAGTTCTCGTTCCTGTAGGAATATGGGGATAAAATTATGCTAAAAACTTTCCCACTGAATGACTCTATCTATTAAAATAAACCGCATCAAAATCCGTTGCGTAATTTTAAAGATCTAAGCATACATAGGGCCAGAGAAAGCGACTTTGTTTTATACTATGTAGTGATTTATTTATGTATTGGTAAAATGTTAGCAGATGCTTTCTCCAACAAAGAGTTATTGTGCAGTAATATTTTTAAATTATATTTATTGTCGAAGCATTGTAATATACGTAATTGAATAAAAACTCGTTTTTTTCCGTTACCTAAATAATTTTGAGTGGATCTAAAGGCCAATGATGCTAATGTCCAAAAGTACAGTCGAATCATACCTGTTTACTAAATCTAAAGTTACGTGTTGAATAAAACCATTTAGAACACAATGAATTTATTAAATTATTTATAGAAATATGATGAATTTGAATACAAAATATTCTATTCATTTTTTGATCGTTCATTTCCCCATATATTCTCTGAAATGAACTCATTTTCCTGATATTAAAAAGTCAAAATACTTAGATTTTGTTTTAATGGAATTCGGATTTGGACACATTAATAGATTTTAAATTAAATTTAAATGTATGAAATGCCAAAAACAAGGGACATTAACTTTGTAGATACTTATTTAACAACTTATGATAAGGCCAAACCCGTCAACTTCAAAAATGATTTTAATCCGGGTGAGACAGATCCCGGATAATCCGGGCTCTGTAAGATTAACCTTTCAAGTGTTGTTAGAAAATTATTTGGAAATATTGTTTACTTTTCTTATTATAATTACGACATTAACATTTTGTTGCTACCTCATTGGTCTAAAGTCTGGGAAGTGTAGAAGACCCCGGGCAGAGAATTCATGATTTATTCATTACTAGCAGCGCCCCGCGGTTTCACCCGCGTAGTTCCCGTTCCCGTGGGAATTTTTATTCAAGTCAATCGGTTCAGTAGTTTAGCCGTGAAAAGGTAGCAGACAGACTTTCGCATTTATAATATTAGTAGGGTTTTATTTGCTTTACTAGTTGTTCCCGGTGGTTTTACCTGCGTTAATAATTACAGCACCTTTCATATTTATTGATCGTAGCGTCCTTTCTCTACTCATGAGTAGAGCTACCACATGTGGTAGGTATCATGGTGTTACAAATACTGAAATACATAAGATTGAATAATAGCAACCGCTGATTCTAAAATTAATAATGTAATTTGAATTATTACTAATAATAAAATAAAGTAAGAATTTATATTATGTATTTCCTGTTCTATACTTGATCTTCCCCGATATCTTTTTCGTCTATCAAAAACGCAAAATGATTATTTTCATTCGAATCAATAGATCCCGAGATTAACGCGTCAAAACAAATGACTCCTCATGTTATAGTATAATAGATAAATAATCATTGATAAGTAAAACTATGAATAAACATTGAATGATAAAACCTTTGATTACCAAAAGAACCGGAATTGCTTTTCTGCAACGCAAAAAGCAAAGTTCAAGCGCTAAGAGTACTACGCTCGTACTTTTAGTTACAATTGCAATAAAACCTCTAGATGAGGTAGCTTCGGAGAACAATTTCTTCGAGAACAAATATACAGATTGAAAAATACTTACAGTTTGATTAGTTTGTGTAGAAGAACTCGTTAACGTAAGTTTAAAAGTATGTACCTACCTATGTTGTGTACGAACGAGTATACGTACGGGACTTTATTTTTTTATATTATATGATAGTCATCTTGGAACTAATTTGGCAATGGGGGGCCTATTTTCAACAGTGGATGCCAAATTCGGATAATCAGACATAGACTGGTTTTAAAGAAAAATAAACTGTCACTCATACAATAAAATTTATAAAGTTTAACAAACACAGTTCTACAATAACGCTCACTTGAATATCTCAATCAGTGTAAGTTGCAACCCCATCAGGCCTTAAAAAATTGCAAATTATAAAGATTCACGACACTAATAGAGGTACATTAGTAGCTTAGGACCGATTCGGATAATTGGCGATTCGGTTAATCGGCGTTCTACGGTATATACGAGTATTTATTTATGAATTTGTATCAGTGGCAAGTTTAATGGTTACAGACATAGAATAAGCCTTTTTATTTGTCATTATTAGCTAATAATACTGTTTGTTTTTCCAAATAAATTAAATACCTATATAAAATATATATAAAAAAAATATATATATAAAAAATATATATATATATAAAAAAAAAAAAAACCTAAATATCCCGAACGGGAGATCGAATTTAACACTCCTATTTAATTATGTCAATGTTGAAATATTACACAAGTTTCATCCCACTTACGCACAAAATACAAAACAAAATAAAATATGCGTTGAAATTTTGTCGGAAACTGGTTGGATGTACGTATGAGAGTGAATCATCAACGGAGATAATAATAGTATACGTTTAGATACAAGGTGCATATATACGATACTATAAATGACCATGGAACTCACACCTAACTACACCGGCAAAGAGTACGGACTGTTCACTGTTAGTTTTTACCGTGATTTTTTTACTAAACTAAACTTTTAGTGATCTTTCTATGAAAATTGTTTTGAAGTATTTGTAAATTGTATTAATACTTTTTATATTAGTGCGTTGACGTTGCTGTGAAAATACCGTAGTAAGTAACTTTTAAATTTATTTTTATGAAAGGATGTTGTAAATAAAAACTATATAGGTATACGATTATTTTTAACTAGCAGCGCCCCGCGGCTTTACCCGCGTAGTTCCCGTTCCCGTGGGAATTTTGGGATAAAAAGTATCTTATGTGTTATTCTGATGTATAAGCAAGATTATTGTAAAGTTTCATTAAAATCCATTCAGTAGTTTTTGCGTGAAAGCGTAACAAACGTCCATACATCCATACTTACAAACTTTCGCCTTTATAATATTAGTAGGATTGATATCGTTAATTACAATGTGTGATGGGTAAATAAAATATTTATGTACTTAGTCAAATACAAATATTGTAGAAAATTATTTACTTTAACTATACATACGTAACAACATAAGTATTTATTGTATTTTATTGTAACTAATTATGTATTATTAGTTTATATACGAATCCGCATATATTATTATTTTAAGATTAACGAAATTACTTTTAGTATTATTAGAGCCTATTTCACGATCTTCAAGTAAAGTTCCGAGTACTCACAAATTTTGTTTTGGTCACTTGATATAAAGTAAGAAAGAGACAAAACTCACTTTACTTGGTGAGTATCACTACTTGAAGGTCGTGAAATAGGCCCTTAGTATTACAAATAGACAATTAAAATATTACAAAAAAAAATCTTAACCTAAATCTTTTAACTTTTTATAATATTTGTGTGTTTTTCAAATCATAATTTTGATTTAAAATACATATTATAATAAAAATAAATTATTACCAACAGAAATAAGTACATTAATTTTACATAACATAATATTATTTACTTTGATGTATCAGACCGACATACATACAATATCTGATAATACATAATACCTTTTTATCGATATATCTTTTTTATCTTTATTTACATAGAACATGTTACAGTCAAAACGTTTTTTCGGTATAAACTACATTTGGCTATATCCCAAATTAGTAAAAGTACGATCTTTTTCTATTTCAGTTGTATTTCATACGTCAGTAAAAACTATTTCAACTAAATGTAAACACATCTTTTAAACATACAATTATACTATACTAGCGGCGCCCCGCGGTTTCACCCGCGTAGTTCCCGTTCCCGTTGGAATATGGGGATAAAATTATACTAAAAACCTTCCCATTGAATCACTCTATCTATTAAAACAAACCGCATCAAAATTCGTTGCGTAGTTTTAAAAGCATACATAGGGACATAGGGACAGAGAAAGCGACTTTGTTTTATACTATGTAGTGATTAGTACCTACTAATAACTATACCTATGTTATTTAAATTAGATTGGATATGGTTGGAGATCGAAATTATACCGAATAACATCCCGGTGAAAATTATTATAATGACTTCCTTATATTTTACCTACTTCCTTATATTTTACTATAATTACCAGTAATTTTAAATAATATTTAGAAATTTGGGAATCACGCATGAACAGGCAAAAACATTGAATTACATTTAACTGACATAATATGTACCTGCTTCATAAATAAAACTTATGACATTCATAATTTGAATTAATATTTCATAAAGGAAAAGCACATTTAACAAGATTAAAATTACCTATATTTTTTAAATAAGAACACTATTTTCAAATCTCGTTCGTAAGTGTATCCCATTGAGTCCCTTGTAAACCAGTTAGCTGATCTCAATCTTCATATGACCTCTAAACTACTTTTAGACCTTTTTATGTGTATCGTATCAAAACACACGGCTTAATTATACCAACATGTTTCAAGATAAACATTTTTCGATCACTCAAATATGGATGAACCATTTTATTTATCTTATATTTTTAGAATCATATAACTATTTTTTAAAGTAAATGTTTATTCGAAAATACCCGTGTATTTTTATTATTTTAGAAAGACACTTTTTCATATTTACTCAGTTAAATACTTAGCCAAAATGTATTTAGGAGAAATCTACGCTTGAACTGTAACATATGACTTGAAGGTTAATGCCAATCTCTTATGTAAGTAATGTTATTTGATTAAATAACAAACAATATTGTATCTCTTGTTTCTATAGGAATCGTGTTTTTAACTATTATTTAGTTTTTTGTCAATATCATATTACAAGGTAGAATCGGATATAACACAAGACACTATTATATTTTGTTGTTTTAATATAAAAATATACTATTAGATAAACACATCTGTATATCTCATACTGAGGTGTGACTCATTTGGTTTTTGATATTGTATGGGTTTGCATAACATCAATTTAGATGTTATAAGGCAATATTTTTTTAAAGTTTTATTTAAGTTTCTCTTCCTATAGTTATTCATTATTCAGCTGTAATTGAATGGAATGTATTTCACTACATAGTATAAAACAAAGTCGCTTTCTCTGTCCCCCCGTATGTATGCTTAGATCTTTAAGAGCCGTGATCTGGCGCGCGACAACTCAATTTTTCACTCACACAGACGCGCACGCGTGTCCGCATGCACACTGTCTATGTGGTGACGGCGCGCTCGCTCTGAATACTCCGGCCGAACGGTTTTGATCCATTGGAAATTATAAATTGTGTAAAAGTGATTGACAAAAGTATGAGTATATATAAAATCAAGTCTAAAGTATAAAATACATACTTATGTAAAAAAATCGTTGCGTAAGATATGATTAGATATAATTTACATTATACGTTTCGTTTCGGTATTTCATTATTGTATACAGAGTGTCCGGACTTCGATGTCGAATACTTTAGGAGGGTAAAATATGATGCATTTTTTATCGACAAATCACGATTCCAAATTTCTCTAGTCACTTCTACAAAATGGTATGGTAAAATATATATAATGGTATTAATAAAGTATTTATTTAAGAAAGATACATTTACCCCAAAACGGGGTAAATGCGTCAAAAAAGACAATTAAAAAGAAACAGTGAATTTAATATATTTTTAAAACTCCGGCAAAAAAACATCCCTGGTACTTTATACAAAAAAGCCATAGTATGGACTACAGTTTAAAAAAGTGCATAGTGTCATAATTTTGCTCATAATAGGTATGATGTTAATTTAGAGTGATTGAAAAATGGTACGCAACAGCCCCGGTTGACCTTATCTATTTTTTAACGCGGTGAAAATGCATAAAACTGCATACTAGGTAGTCATTAATTAAAATTATCTATAATGCCTCGTTACATTACACGGCTTCTCGGAGTAGGTACGGCCGCGCGGCCGAATCGGGGCGCCCGCGCCGCCGCCCGCGCGCCGACAAAGCGACAAAGGACCTAGGTACCTAATCTCCATTCACGTCGTATTACAAACATAGGTACAATATTTCAGCACACGCGCGCCGTTACCGCTTTTGTTTCAGGACTATATTATGATACAGTTTAGTGAACTGATATTTGCAAATGGTGTTCTGATTTGTTATAATTTTCGTGCTATTTTGTTAGATTTTTTAAAAATATTTTTAAAAAATTACACGCATACAATAAAAAATTAAAACACTTATAATATTAGTCCATATATGTAGGACTAATAAGTTACTCCTACATATTATATGGACTAATATTATTAGTGTTTTAATTTTTTATTGTATTTTCATCTCCACGTTGTATAAGTAGAACTAGTATAATAATTATTAATATTTTATTATTCCGAATGTTGTATTTTTTTTTTATTCTGATTGATTTTATTTTATTTTGATTTTATCTTATTTTAATTTTGTTTTCTAATACCATTCACAATTTTGATATTTTTAAGTTATGTGTAGTTTAGTTTAGTTTAAGTACATTTTCTTTTTATTTTATAATTTTGTCTAATTAGAGCATGTTGTGGCTTCTAAAGAATTTGCATTTAGATCTGTATTCTGTGCATTTCAATAGTTTTAAGATGAATGTAATTTTCACTGAAGTCCTTAATAAATAAATAAATAAATAAATAGTAGGATAATAATAATATATATTGTAAAAACTTAAAAATTAAGATAATTAATGATATGATAATTATTAGTTACAAGATTAAGAAGAATATTGAAAAATATTTGTTACGTATGAGTATAATATAAATTTTCGGTACCAACCTTTTAGCTCTTGCTAAAGCCAGACTTTCTAAATTACATCCTTTCCTTTTTTTGTTTAAAAATAATTTTGTTTTTCTACCCATTCTGTCTGAAATATTTACAATCATCAATGTTAATATTTAAAAAAAAAACAACAAATAATATAACAAAAAAAAAATACGTACCAAGTATCAAAATGTGTTTATGAGTTACTTGCATAAAATTCGTACGCGCCGCGAAGGTGAAACGCTGAGTACAAGCGATACGTCCTCTCTCTAAAAAGCCTCGCGGCAGACTGATTTGAATTGTTTCGTGCGTCCGATTTTATAGTAGTTTTATGATGATTTTAAAATATTTATAGAAAAAAAGACAAATTGATTTAGAGATTTTTTTTTAGTATAATCGTTGTAGAAAATGTTCTTTTATTATATGAGGTAATTTTAATAACGTTTTGAGCATCATTTATCAACGTAAATTACGATTTTCTTGAGTGTGATTTTTACAAATTCTAACTTTATATTTTTTTCGATTTCAATAATAATTATAATAACAATTAAATTTTCCTCAGAGTATTTCCTTAATAAGGATCAGGACTTTAAGTTTGTTTAATTTTTAGTGCTAAATTGGTCGAATTACTAGAATTGGAAGGCATGGAAGTTAATGCTAAACGTGAAATTCAGAAAACATATGTTCAGTTTTCTTGATATATTTTTTAAGTTTTCTGTATAATATTGTTTTTCTCAGAGTATTTCTTAGATGACAATATTTCCTTTAAGTATTACCTAAAAGCATGTTTATAAAATACGCTTTTCATATAATATGACTAGATCAAAAAGTACAAAAACCGTCAATTATCGAGTGTAAAGTCTTAAAACTACGCAACGGATTTTGATGCGGTTTTTTTTAATAGATAGAGTGATTTAGTGGGAAGGTTTTTAGCATGAAGGTTTTTTAAGGTTATTATAATTTAATCCCTATATTCCTACGGGAACGGGAACTACGCGGGTGAAACCGCGGGGCGCCGCTAGTTAAATATAATATTAAATCTTTAATTAAACTAACTTATGTTAAGTTGTCGTATCGTTGTTTCGTACGTAAACATGCAAACATATTTTAATTCCGTTTAGTACTCTATAATTACTTAAAGGTAAATAAGATAAGATATAAAAAACAACAAAACATGTCTTGTGAACCTTACACCAAGTCCAAGAAGCATTAGACTTCTCGAACTGGGTATAACGTACACCAGACATATTTTTACACCTTATCTTACTAATACATATTAAATAATATGCGATAAAAATAAAGACTTTAATAATTTATAATATTATGTAATAAAATATTTGTATCTATCGATTACTTAACTGATTTAAAATCATTTATTTGTTATAGGGATACGAGTGATCTACCAAAATGATCGTGGTTATAATATTGTTCGTGGTGTTTATAATATTGGCGTGGACCTACTACAATGATGAACATCCTGCCGACAGCCTGCCAGGACCTAAGAAGCTGCCATTTGTTGGCAGCTCCTTCGAATTGTTATCTATCACTCCAGGTAAGAAAATAACATTAAATTAAAAATTTAAAAAACCCCAACACAATTACTTTCAAGCCCCCATAACTTTTAAACGGGTCAACCGATTTTCGTCAAACATGTCTAAGAACACTCGCACGTAAGTCCTCTTTAATAAAAAAAAAAAATTAAATCGGTTCATCCGTTCGGGAGCTATGATGCCACAGACAGACAGATACACACACACACACACACACAGAGACACGTCAAACTTAAAACACCTCTTTTTGCGTCGGGGTTAAAAATAAGGCAAACTTTATTCTTCTTAATCTATAACCTCTTAATCTGGGGGCACGGCAGTGCCCCCCGCCAAGTCGAGCGCGAAGCAAACACTGCCGTACCATCCTTTACAGGAACCATTTCGCCGCATTTTCAGGCCCCTATTTGAGAACCTCTGGATAGGACTAGAACGCTGAAATTTTCGTCATCCAGTAAGCTATACAACCACATACTTAAAATAAAATTTCAAGTCTGTAGGTCATTTAGTTCCGAAGTTAAGCGAAAGCAAAGTTTCGTATTTAAGACAGACACTCACTCACTCACTCATGATCATCAAAATAGAACTGGTACTATCTATATTCCCATAAACCTAGAGAGCTAAAATTTGGTACAGAGTTAGGGTTTAATGGCCACATAAAGGGAAAACTATAAAAACTAGGATAATCCAACGGGAACGGGAAGTATACGGGAACGGGAATGGGAATTGTAACTCAAGTACGGCTGAACTGATTTGGCTGAAAATTGGTGGGGAGGTAGCTTAGAACCAGGAAAAGGACATAGGATACTTTTAATCTCGAAATTCCCACGGGAATGGGAACGGGAATTTATAACTCAAGAACGGCTGAACTGATTTGGCTGAAAATTGGTGGGGAGGTAGCTTAGAACCAGGAGAGGGACATAAGATACTTTTAATCCCGAAATTCCCACGGGAATGGGAACGGGAATTTATAACTCAAGAACGGCTGAACTGATTTGGCTGAAAATTTGTGGGGAGGTAGCTTAAAACCAGGAAAAGCACATAGGATACTTTTTATCCCGAAATCCCCACGGAAACGCGAACGGGAACTACGCGTGTGAAACCGCAGATACTACTCCTAAAGAAAAAAATGTGTCAAATCAGAAAATCTAATAAAATAAATCAATATAAACACATTTCAACAAAAATAAATGAAATCCCACCAAAAACATTCTGTAAAAAACTAGCCAAGTCTCGATGGAGCTGCTTGTTTATCTCTAAAAAGTAATGAAATCTAGACAAACTGGTACCAAGTCTAAGGTTCCTTACTGCGATTTCTTTATTATTATAGTTAATGTTGTGTGACTTGACAAATTTTAGGAAAATACTTTTTACCTCAAATGAAGGACACACGTATAGTTCTCAAAAAGCTTTTTATTACTTTCAAAGACGAAATGAAAATTGCCAAACTTTTGATTACAAAATTAATTTAACGTAAACCAATGCGGCAATAACCGCATTTTGTATATAATTGATCTTCCCTTGGTTTACCATACTTCGCAGAATTTTGTCCTTATTAACAACACAATCAGATGGCGTGATATTACAGTTGAACCCCAGTTACCGTTTAATCCTTTATTTACAAACGCCCTCAAGAAATACAGTTTCACAAGACCGTTTGCTATTTTAATCTGTTTCAGACCAAATGTTCGAAACAATGCATAATTATTCACAACGTTACGGCGAAAGATATGCGTTCAAAGGGATGAATCAGCGAATTATTCATACATACAATCCTCAGGATATCGAGGTAAGTGTTTAATTGTTATTTGTTAGCTAGTAATTGTTGATAAGTGATCCTTAATTTCTTCATATAAACGACCCAAATGGCAGAGTGGTCACCTCGCCTCCCCCTTTTTTTTTTAACGCAGTGAAAATGCCTTGAACTGGCTAAACCAAAGCTTACGGTTTCGTTTCTAATGCGGGGAAATGTTATTTAGGTAGGTGATTAACCAATTAAAAGTCTCGCTCAGTGTGTGTAAACGAATGTATGAGTGAGTAGTGTCTGAGTACTTTAGATACAGATAATAAACTTAGGTAGAGTACGAAAAAGTCTAAAGGTAACTTTTTGCCAAACTTGACTAGAATCCGCAGAAACTAGAATTGTGCAAGTAAAACAAAACACGGCTAGTTTTGGCCTCACAACTAAACGTCATATTTAACTAAAACTTAAATTATATCAAGTTTATCCCTACACAACTCAATGTCATACATAAGTTAAATGTTATATCTCATTATATTAGCAAGTTACGTATGTATCTATGTTTGTTCAGGCTTCGTAATTAGGTTTCTTGTTATCAAGGCACACAAAACTTAGGTAAGTAGAGTTTTACTGTTTGTTAATATTACCTAGATACTATTTCAGTAATAAACTAAATATTACTGCAGATAATTAAACGTATAATATATGGTAATAACTTGAGAATCTTTTTGAGATTGTTTTCGTTCTTTAGTAATGTTTTTTTGAGTTGTTAACTTGTTTCAATAATCCAAAATGGATGATATACCCACGCGCAAGTTTTTTGTATGCCTCCTTTGGGCAAGTTCCATAATAGTGAACTCATTAAGCTTTTTGATAGTAGCAATTTATGAATAACGAAACAAAATTAAGAATAATTGCTTTGTCATGCGATGTCTTATAAATTACTTATAATAAATTACAAAATCAATCACTATATCGTTAACTAACTGCCACCTACTTAATTAATTTATTCTATTGATCAGAAACGCACACACACATACATACACACACTGCGTGTAGATCGGAGAGATATTTGTTTTACACAGGACTCGAACCCGTTACCTTTAGTTTAGCAGTGAGACATTGACCATTGTGCTTTTTAATTTTGGGTCCATCATACTTATAATAAAACCGCATGAAGATTTTCGTTCTTTCTAATAAAGAAACTTTACGAAATTACAATACTTTAAAAATTTCTTTCGACAATAGTTCAATTAGATACTGTTTTCTATAGAGCTCATAACTATATTTTTCCTTTATATGGTAAGTACCTACTGTTCAACTCATAATTGTATCATTTTCAGGCCATAGTGACACATCCGAAGAACATTACAAAGAGTATGCCTTACACTTTCCTAGAATCATGGCTCGGGACGGGTCTCCTTCTCAGTACTGGTGAGTGGGAAACCTGATAAATTATAATAAAGAATTGAAGAAAATATAATAAATTGTTCAAAAGATATGAAACTTATTTGTTTTCTATATTGAACGAGTGATATAGGGAAAAATACATTATATTTCTTTCATAAATAAAAGGAATCTATTATTACAACATAAAAATAGATTCATATCACTATTTATAATAATAATCTATCAGAAGATAATTATCTCTAACACAAATCCATTTCGGAATTAAAGCTTTTTAAATATTCAAGTTTTACTTAGCTATATGTATAGATAAAACCAGTATTTTTTGACATTTTGAACATATTTATAAATAACAGCTTTACTGTAGTTGTAGCTTGTAGTTTTCCTTTAAATAATAGTTAGTTTCTTCTCGTAAGTAAGTATTATATCCAAGTCAGATTTTGAATTAATATTATAAAACTTGTTCAGGTGCGAAATGGCACAAGCGCAGGAAGATCCTTACCCCAACATTCCATTTCAACGTTTTGAAAAACTTCGGAACCGTTATGGAAGATAAGAGCAGAGATCTAGTCAACAGGCTGAAGGGTCTGAAGGGAAAAGAAGTGGATTTACTACCAGTAATAAGCGACTTTACACTGTACACCATATGCGGTCAGTAAATCCTTACTAATATTACTACATGGTATAAAACGAAGTCGCTTTCTCTGTCCCTATGTCCTTATGTCCCTATGTATGCTTAAATCTTTAAAACTACGCAACGGATTTTGATGCGGTTAGTTTTAATAGATAGAATGATTCAGTGGGAAGGTTTTTAGCATAATTTTATCCCCAGATTCCTACGGGAACGGGAACTACACGGATGAAACCGCGGGGCGCCACTAGTTACTTATAAACACGAAAGTAACTCTGTCTGTATCTTTTCACTGCTAAACTACTGAACCGTTTGACTTGTTTGGTACAGGGGTATGGCTTTCGGAAAGGACATAGGCTATGTTTTATCCCGAAAATCCCACGGGATCAGGAAATATGCGGGTAAAACCGCGTGGCACAGCTAGTATCATATAAAGCTTTAAAATAAAGTTCCGGCTTGTAAGAGCAAAGGTATCTTTAAGAATTTTATCGTTGACCGATGTATTTATAATTTTAATCAACATATAATTGACAACAAATAACAAAAACAATGATAGCTAATTTTAGTCACATAACAATTATCAATTAAGATAAGATTAAAAAAATTGCATATCATCATTATTTGGCAATATTAGTAATGTAATCGAATACTTACTAGTAGACTAGATAATTTACTTACTAAGAACAGAAAACGGAACATTTTATTATAATGTCCTGTCTGATAATACGTTTATTTATTTTTTATTTTGTTGACACATATAAGTAAATAATATAGGTACTTACCTAAGTCTGGGATGCACATGCTGTGAAAATTAAAGTAATCTAACACGAATTTCCATACTTCTTTAGTGTGTAAAATGATTCCTAATTTCTAATCTAATTTTGTCAGAAACCGCAATGGGAACCCAACTGGATACCGACCAATCATCAAACGCATTGGAGTATAAAAAAGCTATAGTCGAAATCGGCTACGTCCTCCTTGAAAGACTGACTAAAGTTTGGCTTCACAACGAGTTTATATTCCGAAAATTCTTTGGTGGTAAACGATTTGAGACCACCCTGAACACGGTACACAGTTTTGCTGATAACGTTATTATGGATAGAAAGAAACGAAGGACGCAGAATATTCAGGATCAAATTACCGCTACTTTGGGTGGTGAAGATGATGGAACTAAAAGGAAACTGGCTATGCTTGATCTGTTGCTTGAAGCTGAGAGCAAAGGGGACATTGATCTTGAAGGAATCAGAGAGGAAGTCAACACCTTTATGTTTGAGGTAAGACATGTGAACGTAATTATACTATGTAGGGAAACTTAAGAAAAAAATATTCAAGTACGTAGTTTGGGAAGTCATTTGACATTCATTACAAGTAGTTTAGAGACCTCCGAAGTCGAACACCTGTTTTAAGGACAAAAAAACATAAAACGCACCAAAGACCCAAGTTAGAGAGAAAAAAAATACCATTTAAGTACATCAAATACAAACATAATAATGGTAGTGGAATAAATTCATAATTTACAGTTGATATCTCTGACTGAATTTACCAACCAATTTCAAATAAATCCAATTAATTTGTCTATTAAACTTGTTTTGCAACTTATAATATTTAATGTACCTACTTATATATTTACATGTAAATATAAACACAAACAACCAACAAAAACAATATACTTAAGTACATACTTTATTGAACATGATTACTTTATTGTTGTACTTGTTGTCTCGCGTTCATACCGTTGACGCGAGCAGTTGTGTCACGGCTGCCTCGATGAAATAATAAAATACGTTTGCAAAAAGTGTGATATGGACGGACACTCTCCCTCCGCGGACGCCATGGAACAAGTTGACATCAAGGCCTTGCTGCAGGACGTGGTGCTGCTGAAGGCCGAGGTCACCTACATCCGAGCCAAGCTGAAGGAATCCGAGCGCGTTTTTTCGGAATTAAGTACGGAGCTCGCGACATTGCGCAACCAAAATGCAACGACATCGGAATTGCCGCAGTCAGCAGATAACGTATGTGCGCGACGCGGTACTAAAAACTGCCAAACTTCACCCGTCAGCAAAAACGCAAGTAGCGCGAACAATACCGATGCACAAGTCAAAGTGCGCCCGGCCCCGATTACCTCGGCCCCCGCGGCGCCTAATACGTCATCTGTGCCTACTCCACGGATATGTAACAAGAAGAGCTATGCGCAGGTGTCCTGTCAGCGAACTCTTCAAGAGCCGGTAAACAAAGTCGACAAGGATGGCTTCACCCTTGTGGAAAGAAAACGTCGACCGAGGTTGTCCCGTAACATAAGAGGTACCGCCACTGCTTCAGCTTCAGAAACCACTCTACGCGTTGTGGAGCCGACCGTCTCTCTCTACATATCGAGATTTGACCCCAATACTACAGGCGAGGAGGTCCTGCGATATGTTAAGGAGAGAGCCTGTTTCTGGACGAAGGACATCATCCGGCTCAACCTGCGGCGCCTCGAGTCGACGAGGGACACCACCTTCAAGTCCTACGTGCTACAGGTGCCTGCAAAGCACAAGGACATGTTCCTCACTCCCGATTTCTGGCCTGCAGGAGTGGCATTCAGACGCTTTAGGGAGGCGAGACCGAAGAGAACTCCCTAAACTTGTAGATTTAAGTATATAAATATATATGTTAGTTTATAAGGTATCTATTTAAATTCTTATGTTAGTTATATATTTTTGTGAACGTGGTTTGAGAGGCCATACTTCACCGTAACACAGTTTATTTGTAACTACCACGGGGAGTAATGTCTCGATGACCACGTCAAATAATTTGTAACTACATTTGAAGATATAAATAAATTGAAATTGAAATTGAATTGAAATTGTACTCAATTTACCTCATCCGCTCATCGTCTAATCTATTTAACCTGTTCAAACCGCATATTATAAATCATGATTAGCTAGTTGACGAACATTAAGGTTCAAATTCTGTTTATTACTCTTCCATATTACGCCCAATCTTTTTCACCAAATACAAAGATTACTTATACAGTTCAATGTACAGAAAAAAATCGATGATAATGCAAAATCACCCTTCTGGATCTGATAAGGTTTTATTACATTGTTTAGAATTTGTTTTTTATCTCTCCAGGGGCACGATACAACGGCCATGGCTCTTACATTCTGCATAATGTTGTTGGCTGACCACGATGAAATCCAGGTTGGTACCATTATATCCTTGATAAAGGGTACATTAGTCATATAAGAACGCATCCATCTAGTAACCCATTACCCAATTATACAAATGTCGGTCGCTGTTGACGAAATCGTTATATTTTCCGGTAAAACAAAACTTTTTTTAAGGACATTTTAAACAATAGTTTCAATTGCTTTTACTTAACCAAATGATTTGGCTTTTTTTCTAGTAATCTAATATTACCTACCTATTTTTCGGTCGGTAAATGAATAAACGTGTTGTCTGAAACTTTAACTTTGTCGTTTTAATAATAGTCTCACTGAGTGAAACCACTTAAAATTATATTTTATACCGAAACATGTAATTTAAAAAAATATATGTTCAAGACATTTTAAGCAAAGTTCAATTTATTATTAAACAAAACATACGATATTTTGTTTAATAATAAATTGTAGACTTTAGTAGACTTTTTATACGAGTTATGCTCTATCACTCATCCTCCAGATGAAGGCTTACTTACTGTATGTATATGGCTGATTGAAACTTGTCGAGGGATTCGACTAAAATATCCGTATAAAATAATTCAAATTTAAAAAAAAATATTCTTCTCTTTTACATTTTAGCCACCAAAGCACCAAAAGAAAAAAGCAATCGGATTGTCATTTAAACTTTTTTTAATAAGAAACTTGTTTCAGGACCGTATTCTCGAGGAATGTCAACAGATACTTGGTGATTCCACGGACATTCCAACTGTGAACGACTTGGCCGAAATGAAATATTTAGATGCCGTGATTAAGGAAACTTTGAGGCTGTATCCCAGTGTACCTTTTATTGGAAGATTAGTCACAGAAGACTTTTATATGCGTAAGTTTTTAAATATAATGTTTCTTCTTTTTTTCGTAACTCAGTCACTGTGTTGCACTGAACTCATAGCAGCGGTTATAAGTACTATAAGATACATTTAAGAGCCCTAGCTCAGTTAGATCACTTAGTAAGAACAAGTGTAACCGCAGTTAGCCAGTTAGCGCCCTGACTATCGGAGATTAAAGGATTACGACCGTCCTGCATTCTTGGAATTGGCAGCCTACTTAGGGTAGTGTCAACATATCCTAAATCCAATTTGTAGAGCGCGAATTTCTAGGTGATCATCGTATGGTTTCAAATCGCTATTTTAGTCTTAACTTGTTTGGATGATTGCGTCACAAATATGATACTAATGTCATCTAATGCGTCACATAACAACAATATATAACCTTAATACGTTTATAACTGGATAAAACCAGCTCTATATCACAAAGTAGGCATACTAAAGCTATTTTATTACTATAAAATTCGAAACATTTTGTGATAAAACATATTTTATTGGGATATTAATAACAAACCAGTCCTTACTAATTTTAGAATTTCACAATTAGCGTAAATTCAAATTAGTTGACGTCATTCAATTTTGTTTTTGGTTTTGTGTTACCTACCTAAAACCAAGTTAAAAAAAAATAAGCAGCAAAGCTGAAGAATTTGATTAATTGATTGCGCTAATCTCAGAAAGTAATGGTCTGATTTCGAAAGTATATTTCGGTGTTTGATAGCCCATTTATCTAGCCAAGCAATAGCCTAGACTAGAACATCACGCTACAATGTAGCTAACGCGGGGCACATATTGTATTGTTATATTGATATACCCTATACGCATACCAAAACTTTTTATTGCCCCGTCCAAACTAAATGATTATATTTAATTTGTATAGGAGACCTGAAAGTACCAAAAGGCACAACAATCTCGATCCACCTGTACGAGCTCCACCATCGCGCGGACCTGTTTCCTGACCCGGAGGCGTTCAGGCCGGAGAGGTTCCTCCAAGGAGAGATCACACAGCATTACTCTTACATCCCCTTCAGTGCTGGGCCGAGGAATTGTATTGGTGAGTGTTTGTTTATAAGTACCTTAACTAAACTACGATAACGAAATATTTGAAAAATACATTCAAAATAACTTATGAGTGTGTGCATTGTTTCTGATACCCTAGATACAAGTTTCGAACTTAGTTATGGGTCATAATTAGATGATGTGGTTAGTGAATGAATGATTCATCCTCAACTGTGGTGCAATCAGCTTTGAAAACTCTCTATAAAAAAGAAATCTGTCAAGTGAAATGTCTGTAAAAGGTTCCAGAAAAATACTTAAGAAAGATAAATCTTACTGAAGAGAGACATACAAAAATATCAAAATGCTTAGTATTATCGTTTAAGTATAAATTGTTTGAAATTAATTATTTGTAATTGGGCGATGAATTGAATCTAAACCAAAAATATCTCAACTACATAGAATTAATATAAACGGGTGCTGTTAAATGAAAATTCTAAATTACATTTTCCATTTATCCTTTGGTTAAAACCAGAATCAGGGTGCATCGCTCTGCAATCCTTAAATTAAATGTGCACTGAGTTATAAACATTAAATTATGAGTATGTACTCTCCCAGCTGTTTAGAAGCAGAACCTATAAAAACCGTTAACAACCTTGAGATACGTGTTTGTACATATTTGTTACTAAATAACACGCACTTATAAACGCGTTTATGTTCATTCTATTTATAAAAAACACCTTTACAAAAAGCTATCAATTGATTAACATGTATATTGATATATCATATTTGGAACTCTGCCATATTGAATTTAGAATTCATTCAGATTACCATTCAATTTTATTTATGTTTATATATTATTTCATTTTTTTTACAGGTCAAAGATTTGCAATGCAAGAAATGAAGTGTGTGCTCAGCGAAATTTGTAGAAACTTCAAACTTGTGACACAGAAAAAAGGATTCAGACCACAACTCATATCGGACATGGTTCTGAGACCAGCTGAACCAATTTATGTAAAGTTCCAACCTCGATAGATAATTAGATAACGCTACGTTTTTTATTAAATAAGTACTGTATACTTACTATTCAATATTGTATTTTAATTACTTAGTTTAAACGTCTAATGATAATTTGTTTTCATTAAAATATAATTTACTTATTTTTGTAGTTTTATTAACTTTAATTGTATATGGCTAAACAGTAGATAGAATACAATAGATAAGAACGATCTTTTCTTGCTGTGCCAGTTACAACATTCGAGAGGACATGGAGAGAACCAAGCGTGGACATATCTAGATAGTTGATTAATCTTCTCGATAGCTATGCAATTTAAATTAAACAAGTTTAGAACTAAGGCAAGTTTCAAGTTCAGATTTTACATATTGATACGACTTAGTATTATAGTCCCAGATTTAGTATTAAACTGTAAGCTAGCCTTCATTTATCTTTAAGTAATTGTAACGCAGAGTCCGAAGGTTACGCTGACATACCTAGATCATATTATACCTACAAACCTAAGTACTATGCTATACACAATCATACTTAATTACTTATTCGAGTAACCAGTTAGTTGTTCAGACGTAGCGCGAGACGTGGTAATATTATAGATTTTCCTGTAGACATAGATTCTCTGAATCCCTACTAATATAATATTATAAATGCGAAAGTAACTCTGTCTGTCTGTTACCTTTTCACGGCTAAACTACTGAACCGATTGACTTGAAATTTGGTACAGGGGTAGCTTATGATCCGGGAAAGAACATAGGGTATGTTTTATCCCGAAATTCCCACGGGATCGGGAACTACGCGGGTGAAACCACGGGGCACAGCTAGTAAGATATATTTAGGGTTCCGTATTCATAACAAGGAACACTTATAGTTACATTATGCTAGAAAGCAGTTACCGTTGGACGGAATCATAAATATGTGTAAGTATTTTAATTAATACTAATAAAAATCTAACAAAAAATATAAAAAACCTCGTCTCTCACAGTGTCTGAAGTAAATTAAACCTAAGTGGGCTCAAAATTGAGGATAAAAAATACGCCAGTACTTACATTATGATGTTACTTTTTATAAAATTAAGTGCCTATTAACTTTAGTAAATTAGACCTGTAAATTAGACTTACTTAAATAAATATAACGAAAACAAGTTAACAGAAAACCAGACAAGCCACTTAAGCACTAAGTTATCTAATAACGTACCTAAATCATTCATTATCCCTAAAATAATTTATTTGCTACCTAGATTATTATTTATTAAGTAAAGTGTATTTATTATTAATTAGGAGAACACCAATATTGTAGTAGTACCATATTGTAGAACTACAAAATACAGTAAAAGTACTTATATAATGGGTATTAAAATATTTAATAAAATTCCACAAACTTTTAAAAATAATTCACTTTTACACCTTAAAAAAGATCTGAAAAAACTACTTTTACGGAAGTGTTATTATTCCATCCAAGAATTCCTACAAGACACAAGCCTCTAATATTGTTTTGTTATTACTAATAAATATTGTTATTTTTTTATTTTTTACTTTTTTATTATTGTAACTGTTTTATTTTTAATTTTATTTTTTTATTATTGTTTGTAAAATTTTACAATACTAAGTATAATTAGGTTTAGGTCATAATAATTTGGTAAATTTGTTAATTAAGTACATACTATGTCATTTTGTTTAAATATTTTAATGAGCAAGTTTCTGTTATTATTTTATTTTATTATTGTAAGCATTTAAATTTTTATTTTTCATTTAAATTTTGTTTTTATGTTAAAATTTCATTTTAATTTTATTTCTTTTTAATTTTATGTACTTATGTAATAACTAAGTTATAGTAGTTTATAAAAATAGTTAATGTAATATTCTTACTTAACTTAAAATTGATATTGCATGCTAAATAATAGCTGTTAACAGTGAAACTAAACAATTGTATTTTAATAACATCATGTAAACACCTGTTTTCGCAATAAAATATTTTGATTTTGATTTTGATTTTTGACCAAAATACACTAATCCGGTCTGTTATAGTCTAAAGTTCAAACGAAATGTTTAAAAACAACAATAAATCTTCGTGTAATTTAGCAATGTTGCAAGTCATGATGAAATGAACAAAAATGTTTGCATGACGGTGCAGAATGTTTAAAAGTACCACTCGCCATTGGCTCATGATGACTAAGCTCAAAAGGCAAAAATTAAAGTCCAATTTTACTGGTTAGACTGGTTGACAATCGGTCAAAGTCCATGTTATTATAGGCGAGACATTTTCCTGTGTGGGTCAGAATGACGTCACTGTTGTTGGAGAAAGGATTGTACCAGCTATGTAAGTAAGTACTTAAATGTACTTTGCTACAAGTATATTATATTTTCTAATCAATACGCTACGCTATCATATTTGTGTAGCAACTGACACATAGGCAGGTTCGGTATTCGGTAACTTTCCTTACGTAGAAGATGCGTACTTAGAAGCATCTATCTATAACATAATAATAACATATTAATTTCTGCAACAATACACTCGACATTTTATAATAATTAATATTCTAATAATTCTAAATTCTAGATTTGTAAGTTTAATTTATTTTTTATGTATAAATTTATTGACTTTGCATGCTGTTAAGCAAAGCATAGCTTGGACTTATTTTTATTATAACTGCCAACTAATAATGTAACCTATGTTTATGCAAATAAATTATTTGATTGATTGATTGACATTCTGACCCAAACTACTCGTTTTTTCCTTGAGTTATTTTTAGATAGAGTATGGTAGGTAAGGTAGGTAGTCTCTATGAATCTGTTCGCCATGATAGTTTTAGTATGAAAATGAATACTTACTTACCTAAACTAAATCAAATGTAATGAACCGTTAATCTATAAATAACTTTGAAATAAGTAAGTACTTACGTTTTTTACATTTAGATACAGGTAGGTAATAAACCTCAGGGTCAGATTCCTACATAAAAATGTTATAATAATTGATTACATATAAACAAGTAGGTATAGAATTAAGTAATACCAGCATTTTAAAACCAATTATAATAGTTTATTAATAACAAGGAAAAACAACAATAATTTAATGACTTGACAACAAATAGAATGATAAATAGTTCAAGGGTCGGGCGGCGAGTACGCCAGACCAATATTCCTCAATTCACAATCTTCTTCCATAAAGTCTTTGAGGAGAAGCTTCTTGAGAGCAATACGGCGGACCTGCAAACAAAAGCAAAGGCACGGCTCTATTGTAAATAATCTTGTAACGTTTACTACGATACAGATTCAGAGCCAATGTATGAGCAAATGTCACAAACTTAATCGTGAGTATATTGGAAATATTTTATTGCTTATTATTTACATAATCGTGACTCCGAAACAGCAGAGAGTGGACCGTAATAAAAAGCGCAGAAGAGTGATTTCGTATTGCTAAATATCGAATTAAGATCCGCAAATTAGTACTTACCTACCTACTTAGACAAACGTCATTAGTTGGAGAGGCACTTCTCTTCTTTTCTTTTAAATTCTCGTGTCACAATGTTCGTTCCCGTACTACTCCGAAACGGCTTGACCGATTCTCATGACATTTTGTGAGCATATTCAGTAGGTCTTAGAATCGGCTAACATCTATTTTCATCCCAAAATTCCCACGGGAACGGGAACTACGTGTGTTAAACCGCGGGGCACAGCTAGTTTATTTATATTTACATAGATGTCTTGTACCTACGCAACACACTTAATTTGAGGACTATTCATTAGCAATCTGAGTACTCACAGCCAAAGTCGGCATTTTAGCCTGCCTCAGTTCTTCTCTAATAAACATCATCTCAGGTCGGAGGTCTCGATGAGCGAGCGGATCTAGGTCTATTGACAACTTTGGGTCAATTCCCGAAAGTTGCTGGTCACTGGAATTTGAAAACTTTTTTAATTACATAAGTACAAAACGGACGATTAAAACCTTTGAGCCAGCCAGGAGTAACAGAATATGTATTAATGATTAATGTAGGTAGGTACTTGACTTATGTAAAGTACTTGTGAACAAAGTTTTGAACCCAATTAACACAAGTATTTAGCTCGATTCTCGGAATCTCGGGACTAACCTTAGAGGCATCAGCACAACAATATGAGTACTCCTAACAGAATAAAGCCAAGCCCACCTACTTCAACATATTGAAGAGTGCCTGCATTACAACTTGGTACTTACTTACAACTATCATTTAACTAAGTACCTAATTTCCGTCTGAGGCAGCTCACTCGTTAACAGTAGATACTCACGAATTCCATAGACGAAAAATTTAAGTGCATTTAATGCAATTATTAAGTAACGAAATAATTGTCGACCTAGATGGCAGAGTGGTACCATACCGGACTGCCATCCGTTGCGGGTTCGATTCCCGTGGGGGGTGAATATTTGTGTGAAGTGTGAACCACAAATGTTAATCATTGTAATAGGGTGTGTGTATGAATGAGTGTGTGACTGTGTTCATAGATTGTTAAAGAAGGGTTTCTAATACCTTATATACAGTTTCGAATTTAGTTAAGGGTCATTTACTATAATGAGATGATGTAGCAGTAGGTAGTGAATGATTATGTTATGTTATATACTTATAGGTAAGTAATTATGTAGAAGTATACACCCCTATTTTGAAAATATGGGACTTATTAAAATCAGAATATCTGTAGCAGTAACTGAATCCATTTATCCAATAAAAATATCAAAAATGATAGTCGATTACTTATCTTTACAAAATACAAAATAAATGTCGTATTACCAGACGGCACACTAGCTATCAAGTATTCTGTGACGGCTCGGGTCGATGACCGCGCTCAGCTGTGTAACTGTGTATCGCAGCGTTCGCCGGTTGTTCGGTGTAGAATAACAAAAAAATTCGGCGGGATTTTGAAAATCTTTGACTTATCATAACTTTTTAAATAAAAGCAAAAGAAAAAAACTAACTTCACTATTATATTGTCATCCGTGGTTTACATTAGCTGTGAGATAAGGTATCGCAATTTCAAAATAAGGGTGTATATCTAAATAAACGTACAATCTGGCGCCCACATCAGCTTCTAATTTACCAGCTTCTTCGAGACTTTCTGGTACTTCGTCTTTATTATCATCAGCCATTGTCTATATACTCAAGATTATAAAGAAAATCAAAGCGCACAGTTTCTGCGAAAATTAATAACTTTCGTCAACTTTCGTTGTGAGCAACAAAATAAACAAATGTGAAATATTTTAATATTTTTTTTATTTGTATTTGTCATAGGTTGGTTTTAAAAAAGGTAATTAAATAAATTAGGAACTGTTTATTAAACATTGTCTATTGTATAAGGTATGCTTAAAAAAAGTTAAAAAATATTCCCAATGCATTATTCCATGTGTACTATAAGAAAATACGACATTGACATTTTTGACGTACCATGAGTTGTCAATAATGACGTCATTTAAAATGTCAATGTCAGCCAGCTGGCTTTGATCTGTAGTGTCATCATACTACAACAATTTTTTTTTAAATCCGGCTTAAAATTGCGAATTATTAATGTTTCATTATTTGTAATGAAATAAGGCATTTATTTTGAATAGTGCTGTGAACTATTTTCAAAATGACGAGTACTTCGTCATATAATAATGAAAAGGTGGTGGTGGGTGAAGTGGAATACCCTGCAAATGATCCAGCTTCGGGTGCTTTCTTTCAACCAGATTACAAAAAGTAAGACTTTCTAATTCCATTTTAGAGTTTTATATAAAAATAATTATTAGATAATATTGCTTATGTTTTCTGGCAGTATTTAATAAATAAACAATACACACTATTGATACGAATTACATGCTTATTACATGTCACAAATGTTTTGATAATAAAAATAAATCAAATATTTATTTATTCTCATCTTGGATTTGATACAAATGACCGAATTGGAATCTTTTGTTATTTTACTACTTTATTTTATTTCAGGAATGATGACTTAAAGCTAATGTTAGATGGGTCCAAAGATTCCTTGAAACTGGAGGCAATGAAAAGGATCATTGGGATGATAGCTAAAGGCAGAGATGCTTCAGATTTGTAAGTATTTTTCTTTTAAAAAATTCACACTTAACAACCTATTTTTTTATCTAAATCCTAGTGGTATTAAATTCACATGAGTATTTTAAAAACAAGATACTAATAGTGCTGCTATTTATCCATATTTCAATTGTTAAAGAAGGGTAACTAAAATAATTAATTTCTGTGTGTAGCAAATTGAAAATTATTTGATTTAAATACCTAACTTCAAAAGCTATTTAAAAAAAGTAGTAGGAAAAAAACACTATATGTTAAGACCATCTCTAATCTAGATTATAAAGCTCTAATAAACTCTTTTTAGATTCCCAGCTGTGGTCAAAAATGTAGTGTCAAAGAACATTGAAGTGAAGAAGTTGGTGTATGTGTACCTAGTGCGGTATGCGGAGGAACAACAGGACTTGGCACTGTTATCTATCAGTACATTCCAGAGGGCTTTGAAGGTTAGAGATAGATGGTTGTCCTATAGTGTTAATTGGATAATATTTATATAAAAACATTTATGTATATGTTTTATACATTTGCAATCATGTATTTTATAATTTAAATATCAATTTATTTTATACATAGCTAGATAAATAGATAGGTTGTGGAATAAATAGTTTTCTGTTTGTTTTTTTCCAAACAGATATCCTGATTCTTTGTTGTATATGCTACATATATATTAGAGCCTTTTATAGTCTGTTTACAGATGATTT
Source organism: Timandra comae (assembly GCA_958496195.1). Taxonomy (NCBI): domain Eukaryota; kingdom Metazoa; phylum Arthropoda; class Insecta; order Lepidoptera; family Geometridae; genus Timandra; species Timandra comae. The sequence continues at coordinate 6,125,838 of OY292371.1, forward strand.
CGTTGATAATAAGAGTAGAAACAATTGCTGTTATCCTGCATTATCATCAACTTGTTTGCTCATCTCTTTAATAAAACATTCTTGCTTAACTGTAATTTTATTAATATTTCTTCTCAGGATCCAAACCAACTAATCCGTGCGTCCGCTCTTCGAGTGCTCTCATCTATAAGAGTGACCATGATTGTTCCAATAGTGATGTTAGCAATACGAGACTCGGCCAGCGACATGAGTCCCTATGTGAGGAAGACTGCGGCTCATGCTATACCTAAACTTTACAGGTTAGATTTTATTATTATTTTAATTTTTATAAGGTGTGTTGTGCCGTTGCATCCATGTAAATCCTGATCATGTGGGTATTTTGGGATTAAAAGTCATCTGTAAACTAATTTAGGCGGGTTTGGTTCAAATGGATTGGCTATTTAAACCAAACCCACCTAAATCAGTTTCTATGTAAAAGAGTTATAAATATCCACACAGGCAAACATGCTCATTATCACAGAGAAGTAGAGATTTCATATTATCACATGTTAATTATATGTGGTAAATACTTATGTCCTTACATTTTTCCTTTTTAAATGTCACTTGAACATTATTTTCTTGTTTGTTTATTTATTCAATATAATATCTTATGTTTAAATGTTTCTTTCTCCCTTCAGCTTAGACCCGGAACAGAAGGAAGAACTAGTATCAATAATAGACAAGTTATTATCCGACAAGGCACCTCTTGTCGTTGGTTCTGCGGCTATGGCATTTACTGAAGTATGCCCGGATAGAATGAGTCTTATACACAGGAGCTACAGGTGATTTTTGAATAACAATATATTTTTTTAAATTATGAACCTAATATGACACTTTTATACACCCCTATTTTGAATTCGAGATACTTAATCACACAGCTAATGTAAACGACGGGTGACAATATAATAATGAAGTTAGTTTTTTTCTTTTGCTTTTATTTAAAAAGTTATGATAAGTCAAAGTTTTTCAAAATCCCGCCGAATTTAATTGTTATTCTACACCGAACAACCGGCGAACGCTGCGATACACAGCTGAGCGCGGTCATCGACCCGAGCCGTCACAGAATACTTGATAGCTAGTGTGCCGTCTGGTAATACGACATTTATTTAGTATTTTTTAAAGATAAGTAATCGACTATCATTTTTGATATTTTTTTTGGATATATGCATTCAGTTACTGCTACAGATATTCTGATTTTAATAAGTCCCATCATTTCAAAATAAGGGTGTATATGAAATTGTATCTGTTTATAGGAAACTCTGCTCATTACTGGCTGACGTTGATGAGTGGGGACAACTAGCGTTGCTAAATGTATTGACGGTGTACACCAAGACCTGTTTCCCGGATCCCAATTGTGAAGTAAGTAGTTCTTTTAACTAACTTCGACATATGAGACAGAAAAGAAAAACTATTAAATTCAAATATTTTTAACCCCCGACGCAAAAAGAGGGGTGTTATAAGTTTGACGTGTCTGTGTGTGTGTGTGTGTATCTGTCTGTCTGTGGCATCATAGCTTCCGAACGGATGAAGCGATTTCAATTTAGTTTTTTTTGTATTAAAGGGGACTTACGTGCGAGTGTTCTTAGACATGTCAAATGAAAATCGGTTGACCCGTTTAAAAGTTATAGAGGTTTGAAAGTAATAGTGCTGGGGGTTTTTTAAATTTTTAATTTATTTTTTTGGTACTAAAGTTAAGAAAGAAAATTAAAAGTAACAAAAATTACATGTTTTGTATACATATTCCAACAACATTCTTTCTGGAATGTGTTATTCAGTTATTCATTAAAGATGCGTTTTAAATGAGGATGTATACTGTGCCAGCAGATTTTCCCTCATTGAGACATCTTTAATATGCATTGAACAAGCTGATTTTCTAATTTCATATACAGTGTCTGATTACGGACAGTTTCTTTCTAACACATCGTATCCCCCATAGACGTACTCATCGGACAGCGAGGGTTCCCGCGGGTTCTATTCGTCGGGGTCGTCGGGCGAGCGCGCCGCCCGCCCGCGCTCCGCGCCCACACTCGACGCCGACGTACGACTGCTCTTACGGGCGGCACGGCCGCTGCTACAGTCACGGAACTCCGGAGTAGTACTGGCTGTTGCACAGCTTTATTATCATTGTGGGCCTGGTTGGTATCTCTATGTTATCTAGTTTAAAATACAGAGTAGAAAATAAGAACTTTGCAAATCTTCACTTTATATCTGACTGAGTATAATATACAAAAAATTGTGTACGCACTCTTCTTCATTTCTGCTATCCAAAGACGGAAAGAATAGCCACTCACCATCTGATAACCTACTTGTGTTCGCCTTTAAAATTAAGTACCTCAAGGACCATTATGGTACATGATGCTTCTTCATCCATCATACTCTTGCTTTAAAAATATATAGTCACATTATTTTGTACACAAATGTATTTGTAATCTAAATCGCGTCTTTCTGTTGTAGCTCAAGAATTAGCGCCGGTGGCGAAAGCGATGATCAGACTGCTGCGGGCTCCTCTAGAAGTTCAGAGTGTCGTTCTCAACTCTATAGCTGCGCTCACCGTCAGCAAGCGGGTAAAGTCTCATTAGTATTATTATTTAGGTGAAAATTGGAAATTTTAACTAAAGAGAATCCCCAGTAAAATCCCGAAATTCCAACAGAATTGGACAAAATGGAAATTAAGCATCTTAAAAACGAGATACAGCTACTTGTCATCAATAATTATTGATCTCTATTATCTTACAAAATCACCACTTTTAATCAAAAACGTTCATTGTCCACAGTCTCTCTTCGAACCGTTCCTCAAATCGTTCTTCGTTCGCAACTCAGACCCGACTCATATAAAACTGCTCAAACTTGAAATATTAACCAACTTGGCGACCGAAGCGAGTGCAGCGGTGGTACTACGGGAATTCCAAACTTATGTGACTTCGAGTGATAAGACGTTTGCGGCGCATACTATACAAGCGATAGGGAGACTGGCAGTCGCTATACATACCGAGACGGAAACCTGTTTGAATGGTTTACTGCATCTGCTGAGCAGTAAAGATGGTGAGTTTATTTATTATGGTTGTATGGTAGTAGTAAGTGGGCAGTTTTCCTAAATAAGATCTCTATAATTCGTGTCCTTTACGTGCGTTGCATTATTTTCGAAAGGTCCTAACTACAGTAAGTGCAACAACTGGGGCCAATTGATCTTCTAATAAGGTTACTTTAAAATAATATATAAAAATAGGCTTATAAGTATAAAAATATTATACGTTATAACATGCCTTTAAAATGTGTCGTTTCGGAAGATTTCAACGCATATAACCTACCACTTTTTACTTATAATCATTCTCAATGTATGTTCATTTGTCGTGGAATAGAATGGGTGGTATGCGAAGCGGTGGTGGTAGTGAAGAGAGTGGTGGGAGGCGGCGCCGCGTCGGGACGGGCGGCTGTCGCTCGCGCAGCAAGACTGCTGCGGGCTGACAGGTAATTTTACATTACAAAGATCTATTTATTTAAGAGAACAGATTACTCTAATTTATTTGAGGATACCAAACAGGCAATCCATTCCAGAAAGATTTTTTATTTAGTAAGTTCCTAATATTATCGCGTTCAAACATAGAAATTTGTATACATTTAGTAGTCGTCATTCAATATATTTAATCTAAGTTTAGATTAGTTATCTGGAACTACATGTTTTTAGAGTGATATATCAACACGTATAGGTTGGGTGGAGCAGCGCGAGCAGCAGGCGTGTGGTTGGTGGCAGAACACGGCGCGCAACACCCGCGGGCGGCCGCTGTACTCGCTCACATGGTCACCACCTTCGCTGATCAGGTAATCCTCTGGCCAATGGCTTTAAACTTCATTGGCACCACAATGACTACATTGGCACGTTATTGGTATGGTATTTGCACTATTATAGTATGGTATATACGTCTTTAAAAAGCACTGGCACCACTATGACTACATTGGCACCTTATTGGCATGGTATTGGCACTATTATGACATGAAAATGGCACCATGTGGTGTTACTTTGTGTTTTCTTATATTTAGATGCCACTTTATTTATAGTTATTCAATGAATTAACGCCATTTTCATTACTTTAGTACCAAAACGAAAATTATTTTTTCTCAGGATGAACTAGTGAAACTCCAACTACTATCGCTAGCCGTAAAGTTGTCACTCACTCAGCCCGCTACGCTGCCCGTCTGCCGCTACGTAGTATCATTAGCGCGCTACGACACAAGCTACGATGTCCGAGACCGCGCCCGGTTGCTACGACCGTTCCTCAACGCTACGGATACGGCCGTACTGCCCAAATACGCTAACGAAATATTCAGGCCAGACAAACCGAAACCTACTATCGAAAGCAGTTTTAAAGGTAAGTAACTTTATAAGTAAAAAGTGAAACATGAAGCAAGAATTATTAGAAATAATCTCTCCTTTGAAATTGTCTGCAATCAGCAAAGTTATCGATATCACATTGGTTCATTACGTTACGTGAGCATGCGTACATGTGTGCGTGCTTGCGTGTTTGCATGCTTGTGTGCGTGTTTGCCGGTTAACGTGTTGCGTGTTTGTGTATATGCGTATGTGTGCGTGGCGCGCGCAGACCGCGAGCAGTGGACGCTGGGCTCGCTGTCGCAGGTGGTGGGCGCGGCGGCGGCGGGCTACCGGCCGCTGCCGCGCTGCCCGCCGCACGCGCTGGCGGCCGCCGCGCGCGACGCCGCCGACCCGCCCGTCCGAGACGAACCACCACCACAGGTACATATTTACATTTTTTACAAACTACCCTCGTTAACATTAGGTATTTGAACTGAATTTTGCCTGGCTAACATGTATCGGCATAGCGTGACTGTGCGTGATAAAATATATCGACACAACGAAATAATAATCGATTTCGCGAGCATGACCGAATGAATTATGGCGTGCTACAATATGATAAAATTAAATATGGTGGCTATATTTATTATATTTTGACAGTTAGATGTCGATAAATAGTTATATTGATTTCGCGAGCATGACCAAATGTGATAAAATTAATCACGTGGTAAAATTAAATATGGCGGGTATTTTTATCATATTTTATAACTGGACTGACAAGACTGGTATACAATATTTTTAAATTATTTAACCATGTTTCATTGTATAGAAAAACAAGAACTTCTATTCGGAGCCGGAGAGCAGTGGGTCTGGAAGTGGTTCCTCATCGTCATCCGATTCCAGTAGCTCAGCGGAGTCTTCTGATGAGTAAGAATTCACTTATGAACATTGTACGCTTTTCAATTTACCTTGCAGTATACGTATATTAGTATGTGCTTGTATGTCAATTGTTGGACTGAATTTTAAAGCAGTTATCGCATTCCTGAGCCAAAATTAATGTGTGTACACAATTTTATTGGGTTATATAAGTGGCGTCATTCTCAATCCAACATGGTGGACTCCTAAAGATGGCGGTCCAGTTATTTTTATGCAGTCATATAATAAAATTGTTTTTTTTTAATGTTGTTTTTTACCGCTAAAGTATAAATTAATCATTAACAGGGAAGAAGAAAGCACAAACGAAGAGAAGAAAGAAGAAAAACCAGCAAAAGAAACCAATAACTACAGGTATTTCATCATTTATATGTCTGTTTTCTCTCAATTCCAAAAAAAACTATATTTAGGAGGTCGGCGATGGATCACTTTTAAACCATTTTTTTACGACACCATTTTGTCTATGCTATGGGGCTTTTAGGGTGTTACCAGACCAATCGATCGATCGTCGATCGATAGTAGAATGGAATAGTCGACGTCGATCGATAGTTTCTACCAGACCAGTCGATCGATGGTAGAATGGAATAGTCGACGTCGATCGATAGTTTCTACCAGACCAGTCGATCGACGTCGATCGATTGGTTAGTCGAACAGTATCTGTCGATCGATTAAAGTTACCGGACCAGTCGATCGACGTGGATCGATGCCGTCGTTCGATGATCGATCGATTGGTCTGGTAACAACCCCTTATACTCTGAAGAGCTAAACTTACAGCCAAAAATCACTTTTATGCTATTAATCTCAGCTGTGGTTGTTAATACGCATTTTATCAATTCCTAAATAAATCCACAAAGGTCATCAAACTCGGGTACGTCAGACAGTGACGCAGACAGCGAGTCTTCGTCATCGGGAAGCGATTCCGTGTCTGAATCGGAGGAATCCAGTGAACAGGACACACCCAAGAAGAATTCAGAGTTAAATGATAAAAAGGTAAAGGGAAGTAGGGTGAAATTGACGGTGAAATCTTATGGGAGTCGTAACGACTTTGATATTTACACACGGCAGAAATCGCTCTGATATCGCACAATATAAATTGTTTTAAAGTTTAACGGTCTTACCACAAAACGAAGTCTAAATTTGAAACACAGTTTAAAACGATTTTTACAAAAAATTGTACCATAAATCGATGTCTACCTCTAAAATTGGTTTAGGCAGTGTCTGAAATGACGGTCTACCTAAAAACTCCGATGCCCTTGTCTAAAGCTATTTCTAAAATGGCCGCCTGAATTTGTATCAGCTGATTTGAAACGTCAACGTGATTTTATATCGATTATGATATTATGACCTCTTTAGTTTGTTATTCAACCTCTTTGCTATATTGTTACTACACATGGTTGGAATATGAAAAGATGTAAAAAAAACTATTCTAAACGTATTAATATAATTATATTCTAATGAAAGAACTGCATTATGTCATTGAATTCAATTTATTTAATTAGACAATAAGTACATTATATTCTAATAGAGACCCCTCTCGAGACCCTACCTCCCGTGCTAGTTATAAACTGTGTTACGGTAAGGTAAGGCCTCTCAAACCACGCGCACATATAAAATATCATTACAAATATATGAGGAACATGTCCGTGTACTTCGTAGGTACTTGAAGTAAACGATACGGTGCAGGTAGGCTCCACAACACGTAAGGTGACCTCTGTTGCTGTAGCAGGGGCGGTACCACGTCGGTTACGGGACGGATACGGTCGACGTTTCCTCTCCACCAGGATGAAGCCATCCACGTCGCCTTTCTCCGCTGCACTGACTGCTGCTCGCTGTTTCTTCGGTGCAGCTAACTTCGTAACTCGCCTTTGTTGATAGTAGTGACAAAACGATTATTCTGCCGAACATTGAGGTAGTTGTTGCGGCACGACACTACTGCTCGTGTTTTCGGTACAAACGCAACGCAACGGTACAAATCCATTAAATGATACTCTGCATGTTTTAACTATTTAAAATTGTACGAAAATATAAAATTAAACACAACTTCGATTGAATAAATAGTCACACATGACATAAGTCAGTCAGACAACGTCGATCAACAGTCAATTCAAAAAACGTTCCTTTACGGATTAAACGATCTTTGAGAATGAAAATATCAAGTAATTAGTTCACTGTTTCTTCAATCAACAATTATATTTAAAGACAATAATACTTTTAAAAATAAATTATATCAATTAATAACTTAATTCAATAATTATTATCAACTTTTGAGATACATTTGTTTATGTTGTACTCAACTTGTCCTGCATATAACGTAACGCGTTTATGTATTGCCATACGTATTTTATTAAAACCAGAGAGAAACAGTATCGTGATCCTTATTCTATGAGTAAAACCATTTTTCTCAAGACAAGAGCAAGACAACGATTTGTGGTAAGAAAAATTAAAACACGGTCTAACATGCCAAAATCGTGTTTGACTGAAGAGTGGTCTAGAGAGTGTTTAAACATCGATTTATGGTAAGACGGTAAGGGCTAGCGCTTACATACAACTTTTAGTTGAACAACTATTTTGTTGTGTATCATATGTTTAAAAGAATATATTAAAGCGCACATACAGTCAACTCGATAGTTGTTCGACAAAAAAGCCAAAAAGCTATATCGATTTGCTTTTGATTTAAAAGTTGGACAACTATCGATCAAGCGCTCAATTTGTATTGCATTGTATTGATGTGCGCAGACCATCGACTAAACAGTCGATCCGCGACTGACCGCGACTGCCAGTCTCGTATAAGCATTTGAAGCGGCGCCACGTCTCTTGTCGCCATGGCGGGAACTATTACGGACGATACGGAGGAGTTCATTAACAGCGTAGAAAAAAGGCCTGCGCTTTACTTAAAGAGTCTAAAAGAGTACTCAGACATCAATCTGAAGAAAAAGCTATGGGAGGACGTTTGCATGGAAGTCGTATCTGGATGGTTGGAATTAGACCCAGAAAATAAAAGGAAACGAGGTTAGTTTCGTACATTGTATTATTTATTTATTTAAAAAATCATTTTATACTATATCGTATTGCCAAGGTACAGAGCCTTGAGGAGAAACAAAATAAGACGTTAAGTATTGTCGGACATTTATACCTCCGGTGAGGTTTCTGCCTCTGTTGTCACCATGAGATATTATATTTTCTAGTGGAGCGTCATAGAACGTGTCTTTGAATTGTATTCCATCTTTCATTCGTACGAGGTTATGTAGTACACAACATGTTTTTATTATAGATTCTGCAAAATCTAGGTTTACATCGAGCCCTCTATGAAATATGCGCCATTTGTTGGCTAAAATACCAAAAGTGCATTCTACCATCCGGCGAGCTCTTGTGTGTCTATAATTGTAGACTTTTTTTTCATAAGATAAGCCCCTCTTAGCATAAGGACGTAAAATAGTATTGGAAAGCCCAAACGCATCATCAGCCACAAGATAAAACGGCATATTTTTCCCATTATCGTCATGGGGCAATATTCTTCCATTCGGAATATTCAAACTATTTTCCTCTAATCTTTTTCCCATATTTGAGTTTTTGAAAACACTTGAATCGCAAGAACCTCCATATGCACCAACATCAATATAAATAAATTTGTAATCGGCATCAGTCCAAGCCATTAACACCATAGAATGGTATTTTTTATAATTAAAAAATGAAGATCCAGAGTTATCTGGTTGAATTAACCGAATATGTTTGCCATCGAGGGCACCAATGACATTAGGGAAATTAGTTCGAGCATAAAATTGATCTGCAATTTGAACCCAATCTTCTTCTGTCCTTTGAGGCATGTACACTGGTTGCATTGTTGCCCAAATTTGATCACACGTATCTCTTACGATGTTTCTTACAGTTGTTGCTCCTATTCGATATGTAAATGAGAGGGTATTGAAGCTGTTGCCAGTTGCCAGATATCTGTAAAAAAAATATACGTATTACATAAAAATATACAGGGTGTAACGGAAAGGGGGTTTACACACCAAGGAAGTTTTAATCTACTTTAATCCCTTTATTATAGGAATAAGCTTCAACTTTTGTAATTATTATCTGTTAAATAGATAAATAAATATTGTATACATTTATAGGTGCAGAGGTCCAGCAGAAATGGCTTAACTTGAGAACCTGCTTTTCAAGAGAATTGAAGGCTCAAAAAACAACATCCGGGCAAGCGGCAAAGAAACGTCGAAAATATCGATATTTTGAAAAGTTGCTATTTCTAAAATCTTCATTAGCAGAACGACCCACTGATGGTAATCTAGATTCCACTGCAGCTGAAGCCGAAGATGAGACTGAAACCTCTGACACTATGGGCTCCAATGTACCTATAACACAAAATACAAGGAAAAAAAAAAAAAACTCTGGTCCGAAGTTCGAAGAAACTTTGTTGAACATACTAAAAGATGATTTAGACGAAGACAAACATTTTGCTCTCTCTTTAGTTCCTACGTTACAGTCTATGACAGACGACGAAAAATTTCAAGCCAAAATTGAAATACTGCAAGTATGTCGAAGGATAAAAGCCAATAGACAACATACTCAATCTTCCGTAACACTTCCTTCACGTAACGTTTTATTACAGCCTTCCACAAACACTTTCTTACAACCTGGATATTATTACACTGGATCTACCCCACCTCATATTGACGCTTCTAGACCGGAATATATCCGACAATGCCCATCTACTAGCTCCCAAAACTCTGCGGATAGTTTGCAAAGCTACCTATCGAATTTCACACCTTCTCCGCACAGTCCTCTACTCGACTTGATCTAAAATTTTATTTAAGCTGCACTAACTCAATTACTGGCTGTAATTATTATTAAAATAAAACGTTGATTACTATATTATAAATGTGTTTTACTTACCTTAAAGTAACACTTAGTCTCTCTTCTACTGATATGGCGCATCTCCATCTTGTATCTTGGCGTTTTATAAAAGGACCCACGAATGAAATTATTTCATTAAACGTTTCTTCACTCATTCTATAATATTTGAAAAACTTGTCTGGGTGCTCTTTCAGCTTAGAATGTAACGTATGAAATATTCCACTAGATAATCTATCACTAAGTACAGGATGTACACAGTATCTTCTTTTTTTATCTCTCTTAAAATTTCTATAAAGCAAAGCACAAACTAAAACTTTGTTGTTAATTGACATGGTTTGTAAACACCTTGACTCGAGCGTTGCTGAATAAAGACTGGTCGATTTGAGAAGATATAAAATCGATAGTATACGCACTTCCATCAACTAAACTGTTCAGTTGAGTAGAAATCACGAAAAGTACACAACTCGACGAAACAGTTTAGTCGATGCAACAGTTGTATGTAAGCGCTAGCCCTAAGAGTTTATTTCGTTGAACGTCGCGATTTTCTGGGTTGGATTTAAAAAAAAAACAATGGAATCCAAATTAGCCGCCTAAAATCGAAGTTCAAATCTTTACCCCCGTTTCAATCAACATTACGCTACAATCAGTAATAGCGGACCAAACGCGGATGTAACCGCAGGACACAGCTAGTAAAAGATAAGGTAAATTTGTTTTTTTTTTTGTCAACCTATAGTGTCCCACTGCTGGGCAAAGGTCTCCCCCAAACATTTTCAACCATCCCTATCCTTCGCAGTGTCCCACCAGCTACTGTCGAAGGTGGTAAGATCATCCCGCCAGCGCTTTCTCGGCCAATTAAAATATATTCTAAAAATAATTTGTTCTTGTTCCTAAGACTACAAACAAAGAAAACGACATCAAGGAGACAGAACAAAAGAAAGCTGAGAAATCTAACCTGGAGTTGCTGTTAGAACTTGATGAAGTAGCTAATTCATTGCCCACGATGACGCCCACTTGTGGGGGGTTCCTGTCACCGCCCACTACTGGACCAACGGGGATCGTTGATGGTGAGAATGTCGATATAATTACGTTATAGTGTAGTTTTAAAGAGCCACATTTTTTTTTTTTTTTCAAAATTTGAAGCTATTTTAATTTTCTTTAATCTGACAACCATAAGCTGCGATTACAGCGATGCTGTTACCGGCACAGAAAATATTGTGGCACTATATAGAAGTTTTAATCAGAAAGTTTATATGACAAAACCTAATAATAAGATCATTACATAATGATCTTATTATTCTTCTAAGGTAAAAAAATACACACGAATGGCGTGAGGACTGAAATACTGACCAGTGTACCTAGTGCGAGTTTTATTTTCGAAAAGTTAACTTTACGATAACGCAGATTGTATGGGATCAGCGCCATCTTCTGGCAGAGTGTTCGATCCCATGCAAATCTGCGTTATCGTAAAATTAACTTTTCGAAAATAAAACTCGCACTACACACCTTCTTCACACCGTGTAATGTTCATTGTTTTTATTTTTGTATGTACTGTATAAAATTTTGTATATTTCCTCCCGCAGGCGACACCATAACCCCTCTGGCCCCATCGTTCGTGCCCTCCTCTCGCCTCGAGCTGGTCCCGCGCGTGGTGTGGGGCGGGCTGGGCGCGTCGCGGCGCTGGACGCGAGCGCCTCATCTCTACTCGCACAAGATGTGTAATATAGAGCTTCTCTTCACCAACCACAGCAGCAACGATGTTAATAATGTTAGGATTAATAAAAAGGTAATTAATAATGTATACACGGTGGCCCAAATAGAACGGTTCGTGTGGAGTCTTTTTGACATTTTGATTTTTCGATGATTTAACTTGTGGACATTTTGATTTTTCGGCATACTGATATTCGAAATTTTGACTTTCGAGATTTGGATTTTTCGGCCTTCTGATTTTCGACAATTTGACTTTTCGTCATTTTGATTTTTCGGCATTCTGATATTGGACGTTTTGACTTTTCGACATTTTGATTTTACGACATTCTGATTTTCGATATTTTTATTTTTCGGCATTCTGATATTCGAAATTTCGACTTTTCGACATTTTTATTTTTCGGCATTCTGATTTTCGACGTTTTGACTTTTCGGCGTTTTGATTTTTCGACATTTTGATTTTCGAAATTTTGACTTTTCTACATTTAGATTTTTCGGCATTCTGATTTTCGACATTTAGATTTTTCGGCATTCTGGTTTCTGACGTTTTGACTTTTCGGCATTTTGATTTTTCGACATTTTGATTTTCGACATTTTGATTTTCGACATTTTAATTTTCGACATTTTGATTTTTCGACATTCTGATTTTTCGGCATTCTGATTTTCGACGTTTTGACTTTTCGGCATTTTGATTTTCGACATTTTGATTTTTCGGCATTCTGAATTTCGACATTTTGATTTTCGACATTTTGATTTTTCGGCATTCTGATTTTCGACGTTTTGACTTTTCGGCATTTTGATTTACGACATTTTGATTTTTCGGCATTCTCATTTCCGACATTTTGACATTTTGATTTTTCGGCATTCTGATTTTCGACGTTTTGACTTTTCGGCATTTTGATTTTCGACGTTTTGATTTTTCGGCATTCTGATTTTCGACGTTTTAACTTTTCGGCATTTTGATTTTCGATATTTTGATTTTTCGGCATTCTGAATTTCGACATTTTGACTTTCGACATTTAGATTTTTCGACATTCTGATTTTTCGGCATTCTGATTTTCGACGTTTTGATTTTTCGGCATTCTGATTTTCGACGTTTTGACTTTTCGGCATTTTGATTTTCGGCATTTTGATTTTCGATATTTTGATTTTTCGGCATTCTGAATTTCGACATTTTGACTTTTGACATTTAGATTTTTCGACATTCAGATTTTTCGGCATTCTGATTTTCGACGTTTTGATTTTTCGGCATTCTGATTTTCGACGTTTTGACTTTTCGGCATTTTGATTTTCGACGTTTTGTCTTTTCGGCATTTTGATTTGTCGGCATTCTGTTTTTCGACATTTTGACTTTCGAAATTTCGATTTTTCGACATTCTGATTTTTCGGCATTTTGATTTTCGACATTTTGATTTTTCGGCATTCTGATTTTCGACGTTTTGACTTTTCGGCATTTTGATTTTCGACATTTTGATTTTTCGGCATTCTGATTTTCGATATTTTGATTTTCGACATTTTGATTTTTCGGCATTCTGATTTTCGACATTTTGATTTTCGAAATTTTGATTTTTCGACAGTCTGATTTTTCGGCATTCTGATTTTGGCATTTTGATTTTCGACATTTTGATTTTTCGGCATTCTGATTTTCGACATTTTAATATTTTGACATTTTGATTTTTCGGCATTCTGTTTTTCGACATTTTGTTTTTCGACATTTTGATTTTTCGACATTCTCATTTTTCGGCATTCTGATTTTCGACATTTTGACTTTCGACATTTTGATTTTCGACGTTTTGACTTTTCAGCATTTTGATTTTCGACGTTTTGACTTTTCGGCATTTTGATTTTCGACATTTTGATTTTTCGGCATTCTGATTTTCGATATTTTGATTTTCGACATTTTGATTTTTCGGCATTCTGATTTTCGACATTTTGATTTTCGAAATTTTGATTTTTCGACAGTCTGATTTTTCGGCATTCTGATTTTGGCATTTTGATTTTCGACATTTTGATTTTTCGGCATTCTGATTTTCGACATTTTAATATTTTGACATTTTGATTTTTCGGCATTCTGTTTTTCGACATTTTGTTTTTCGACATTTTGATTTTTCGACATTCTCATTTTTCGGCATTCTGATTTTCGACATTTTGACTTTCGACATTTTGATTTTCGACGTTTTGACTTTTCAGCATTTTGATTTTCGACATTTTGATTTTTCGGCATTCTGATTTTCGACATTTCGACATTTTGATTTTCGACATTTTGATTTTTCGGCATTCTGATTTTCGACGTTTTGACTTTTCGGCATTTTGATTTTCGGCATTTTGATTTTCGATATTTTGATTTTTCGGCATTCTGAATTTCGACATTTTGACTTTCGACATTTAGATTTTTCGACATTCTGATTTTTCGGCATTCTGATTTTCGACGTTTTGATTTTTCGGCATTCTGATTTTCGACGTTTTGACTTTTCGGCATTTTGATTTTCGACGTTTTGTCTTTTCGGCATTTTGATTTGTCGGCATTCTGTTTTTCGACATTTTGACTTTCGAAATTTCGATTTTTCGACATTCTGATTTTTCGGCATTTTGATTTTCGACATTTTGATTTTTCGGCATTCTGATTTTCGACGTTTTGACTTTTCGGCATTTTGATTTTCGACATTTTGATTTTTCGGCATTCTGATTTTCGATATTTTGATTTTCGACATTTTGATTTTTCGGCATTCTGATTTTCGACATTTTGATTTTCGAAATTTTGATTTTTCGACAGTCTGATTTTTCGGCATTCTGATTTTGGCATTTTGATTTTCGACATTTTGATTTTTCGGCATTCTGATTTTCGACATTTTAATATTTTGACATTTTGATTTTTCGGCATTCTGTTTTTCGACATTTTGTTTTTCGACATTTTATTTTTCGACATTCTCATTTTTCGGCATTCTGATTTTCGACATTTTGACTTTCGACATTTTGATTTTCGACGTTTTGACTTTTCGGCATTTTGATTTTCGACATTTTGTTTTTTCGGCATTCTGATTTTCGACAATTTTACTTTTCGGCATTTAGATTTTCGACATTTTGATTTTTCGGCATTCTGATTTTCGACATTTTGACTTTCGACATTTTGATTTTTCGACATTCTGATTTTTCGGTATTCTGATTTTCGACGTTTTGACTGTTCGGCATTTTGATTTTCGACATTTTGATATTTCGGCATTCTGATTTTTGACGTTTTGACTGTTCGGCATTTTGATTTTCGACATTTTGATATTTTGGCTTTCTGATTTACGACATTTTAATTTTTCGACGTTATATATTTTGTCATTTAGACGTTTAGATTTTTTTTTTGATATCTCATTTTTCGACGTATGACTTTTTGATTTTTCGACATTTTGATTTTTGATTAACTAGCTTCACCACACCAGACTAAACGCCATTATATTATATTAATAAAATTCGTTCCAGACATTAACCGGTTCTCGAAGTATCCACGAGTTTCCCCCAATCGCCGTAGTGCCGACTGGCGCCACTGTCGCTGCTTCACTCGGCGTGGACTATGCCGACACCATACAACCTATCGAATTCACCATGACCAGCTCATTAGGTAAAACACTATTCCTTTCATAAGAAGAATAATCTTATCATAAAGTATCACATCTGAAGTTTTTGTAAAACAGCGTAAATAACAAAAGAATGTGGCAACCAGTTATGAAATGTAAAATTTTAGGCTATAAGCAAAGACGATTATTTAACAAGATTTTTTTGTCTTCAGGTGAAGTAAACGCGTCTATAACCCCACCAGTGGGTGAATTGATGCGAGCGGTCACCATGTCAGAACAACGTTGGGATACAGAACATAAAAAACTTAGAGGCATGAATGAAGTAAGTATTTATTAGTCCACTAGTTACGAGAGTAGAGTCCACAGCGGGATGGGGTGACGGAATGGGGTCTCTTAGGGCAGTAGCTCCGCTGGGGGGAGTGACCCAAACACTTGGGGAGTGGGGTCCATTGGGGGAGTGGGGTCCACTGGGGGAGTGGGTTGCACTGGGGGTTTGGGTCCGCCTGGGGATTGTTATCTACTAAATAAACCTAACCAACTGTATTTCACAGTGCGACAAGAAAGCCAATAAACTAGAAGACGAAGCGAAAATATGTCAACGTGTTTTTGAAACTGCAAACGTAGCCGCCATCAGTTCTACTGGTGATTGTCTGAGGTAAATTTTCCACGACTATTTTATCTTATGTGAGTGTAGTGTAGGTAGGTAATATTAGACTAAAGGTTATTAGAGCTACAGAAGAAAAAACAACATCTTTATTTTTGTCTGTAAGGTTGCGGGTTCAATTCCCGTGCGGGGTGAACCACTAATGTTTGTCTCGGTCTGGGTGTCTGTATAAATGAGTGTGCGCGTAGTTTCTGATACCCTAGAAACAAGATTCGAACTTAGGGGAACTCAGTTACTGTAATTAGATGATGTAGTGAATGATTATGTTATGTTTGTCTGTCGGTATGTTTGGACGCGCATCATACAAACTGATTTTGAGGATGATTTCATTGTTTGTTTGTATCAATTAAACTCAAAAACTACTGAATCGATATCAATATCTTTCATTATTCAATAGCTAAGCCATATATTATTCCCACATACCCAAGGGAACAGGATCTACGCCGGTGAATCCGCTGTGATTAATTATGTTGTTCACATTTTTTTGTAAATTCCAGATTCGCGGGCCGAATGCTTTCCTCACAAGACTTGGTCCTATTATCAGTTAAGATTGAACCCGACACTGCGCGTGTGACAGTCAATTGTTCCAACATGGCAATCGCTTCTCTATTAGCCAACGAAGTGGCAAACTCATTTAATAGATCTTAAATAAATAAGTTATCATTATATTTATATATTCGATGTCCAACGTATATCATATTCATTAAGTCTAGGTATAAGAATTTGATTTCTATTTCGATGTGCGTAAGGCATATTATTGAATGCGTTTTAGTTAATTTTAGGTTTGAAATACATAGAACAAAATACTTAATGTCCGGAATCTTGATTTATAAAATACTGTATTTAAAATTTATTAAGATTTTAGTCTAATTAACATTCCTATTAAAAACACTGGACTTTTTTATTACAGCTCAATTTGAACAGTGTTCAGAATGTCTATTATTGTTATTATGTTGGAAAATTAATCACAGTCCTACAAAAAGTCTTATATTTAACACAAATGTTATCAAATAAGACAGAGAGATAATTGTTTGATTAGGTAAGCGATCAAAAAAGATCTCTTTCTCAAAAATAAATGTTATATGCTAAGTTTATCTTTATTATAACATAACTTTAGCTTTTATTTGATAACTAGTGCAATTATGAAAATAAAACAATCATAAATGTTTATATTGTATTCACTTTCTCTTTATTGAGATATTCAGTGACTTAAATAAAATATATCCAGTTATATACAGTGTTTCATTATAAAATAGATTTAAGGTTTTACATAACACGATACGATAATACAAAATGTCCCAGGGAGAGAAAATTCTAGACGTATTGACATCATCTTAAAAGAAATAGCAGACTTTACTAAATAGTAGCAGACTTAGGGCCTATTTCACGATCTTCAAGTAAAGTTACTCACCAAGTAAAGTTAGTTTTGTCTCGTTCTTACTTCATATCAAGTGACAAAGACAAAACTTGTGAGTACGTACTCGGAACTTTACTTGAAGATCGTGAAATAGGTCCTAAATCTATATATCCCGCTGCCCCTCCAAAGACTGCTTTTACTTAATAATAATACATTTTACGTAGTATTGAGACCAGAAGAAAAAATTAACATATACAAATGAGATTCTAAAATAAACACAATTTAATTTCGATTACATATTATAATTTAAACTAAAATAAGAGTCATTTTTTCGTTTCAAGTAAGGAAGCACATTTCCGCCTCATTAAAAATATATGGCACTTTATGTAGAAGTTAAAACAAATTACAGTAAAAAAATAATAGTTAACAAAATGTTCTGTGAAAATATGGGCTCAATTGTACTCGGTCTGTACTCATTGCATTATTCGGATTAGTCCTAACAGATTAGACTGCCATATGCTATAACTAACCACAGAAACTTAGTATTTATTAAACTTGTACGTAAAATTCAACTTTAGAGTATCGTAATAAGACTGAAAATGGCTCATCAAAGGCCTACATGAGCTTTATTACACATAATAAGGACTTTTTGTCATATTTTTAATATACTTAGGTTTTCTTACAATACTTATTAATAATAGGCACTAATAACATAGATTTGTGTTAGCAGATGGGAATAATAAACACTGCTTGTTAGCAGTGTTTATTATTCCCGGTTCTGTTGAACCGGGATTTCTTATAAAAATATTTATTAAATAAATCACATGAATATTAGTATGTACTTAAAACACGAAATAGTTTAAATTTGCTGCCAGTAAACGTTCAAATTTGGAATTACATACAACAAAGTTACGTCCACGAAACTTAATCCTAAACAGTGATCATACAATAAATATTGAATAATATTCCAGATCACTTAATTTCCATTTAAGTCTCTAACTCTATCAAATCACTTTTCAATGGTGAGGATAATGGTGGCTCCACATCGGAGCAGGCGGAACGTTAAGACTATAAGTCGGCGTATTCAACGTCATAATCCTCGGTCTTTTACTAATATCCTCATGATGGGTCTGATGATGAATTTGTAGCGGCTGATGATGTATCTGCTGAACTTGACTCGGAGCAGGCTGAGGCTGAACTGGCGGTTGTATTTGATGATTTTCTAATATTCTATCCTTCTTAGTTCGCTTCTTAGGTGCTGTATCAGGCGCTAATCGTCTCTCATTCCATAGTCGTTCAACTAAACTGGCTCTCGTTTGTATTCCGTTCGGGTCTTCAGCTTGTTTCCTTGGTATTGGTCCGTTAGCAACTTTCTGCTTCATTGCTTCGAGTCTCTCTTCAGTCTGTGTCATAGGAACAATTGGCAAGCCTCGCTTATTGCAAATGTTATGGAGAACACAACAAGCAACGATTATCATAGCGACAGTGGGTGGTTCAAATTGTCTATTACAGTTTGCTTGGAGAACTTTCCATCTGCTTTTCAAATGTTTAATTGTATCTGTTATCGCACTATATGTCTGTGTATGCATTGTTGAATAATGTTTCTCGGGTGAAACAGGAGATTTCTTTGTTATTTTCGGTATTGGAGTCATTATGTAAGGCATTTGTGTGTAATGTGGTCCTCCTGAAAATAAAAGAAAGAATTTACTATATTTGCAATACAAGCCAAGTTTACGGTCTCTAAATATAATTGAAAAATATAGCGACTGTATCTTGATATCAGAAACTATATGTACTTTTTTATCCACCCATACTGAATAAACATTTGTGGGTCAATTTATTCAAACTCGAATCTTTTTGATTGCCTGTCAGCATGATGACCATGCCACTTGGATTGACTTAATTATATCAGGCATTCTGGCAGATGAGCAAAAAATTAATAAAAAATATATTTACTAAATCATACCAATAAGCCAACACTGTTCTCCTGACTGGTTGAGACTAACAAGATCGACTTTCACTCCGTGACGGTTCAGTATGGAGTCATGAGTGGCAGACCCGCCCGGCGTAGCATACACATTTGTTATCATTAACTCACTATCACAGACCTGGAACGTTGAGATAGGTAGGTAGTTATTAATTAAAAGTAAGGCAACAATTATAATAAAGACTAGCAGTGCCCCGCGGTTTCCCGCGTAGTTCCCGATCCCGTGGGAATTTCGGGATAAAACACAAACACACATTTCGGGATAAAACACAAACATAATCTATGTCCATTCCCAGACCATAAGCTACCCCTGTACCAAATTTCAAGTCAATCGGTTCAGTACTTATTAGTAAGGATTGATCAATAAAAAATAGATTGTTGATCTTCAGTGAGTGAACTCTGGAAGCAGTTGGCTGAAAGAACCATTTTACACATTGCTTTGGGTGAATTGCTGGAGCAATTTAGATAAAATTAAGAATTTGAGGTATGATATTATTACTTTTTGAACACATTACTCATTTTCAGAAATGTTACTTACAATTTGAACTTTCTTAGAATGATATGACTTATTGAAATGCATCTTGGGATTGTCTTCTGGTCTGGCGATGGGGACATGTGTGCAATCCACACAACCAATCACATTTGGTATACCATACTTCATATAGAATCTGAAAAGTTAAGTTACATTGAAAATTATATTAATACTTATTTATGTTTATCTTATTTTTCTAAACTTATTTTTGGATTTGATATTTGATAATCTTGATAACCAATTTGTATTAGGTAAGCTGGTTACTATGCCTATTCTTTCACATTAAACAAATTCAGGCTTGATAATGAATATAACAAATGCACAGTTAGAGATTGCTTACATGCTTAACATTTTATGATTGTGCATAATTCATCTTTTAGGTTCAAGAAGTCTTGGGATTCGTCCACCTCCAACATTTATGAATCTCCTTATTATCCTCCTTATATTCTTAGTGCATTATACTTACTTATTACAAAACTAAACTGTAACATTCAACAAATAAAACTCACTTTGCCTTAACAATATCTCGTTCTTCTCTCAAATGTGGAAAGTGTATATACTTCATAACAATACTGGGATGGTTCATAGCTTCCGTCACTTGCATCACAGCAACGGATACAAAGTACTGAGACACATTAGGGTCTGATTTGCTGCCTATTGCCTTCTGGAACTTTCCTGTTGCATAGAAGGATAATGCTGCTAGGACCTAAAATTTTAAAATCATAAATGAATAAAAAATAAAAGAAGAAGAATAAAAAATAAACATTCTTCATGCAGCAGTAGTATATTCCTATAAAAGTGCGCAAAAAAGATTTCATGTTGTTGCTATTTTAATAATATTTTTGTGGACAATAATATTAAGATAAAAGGAATATATAAATAAATACAAATACAAAACCTTAACCATCTATCAATATTCACTGATCTAGCTAAGCAAACAGATTGTAAACATGTAGATACCTAGTTCTTAAAGTATACATACTTTGCTTTCAACAGAGAACTCTATAGATTTAGTAGAAACTGGCATAACCGGCTTCAGTTCCTCACACAGATTCCGCGCCAAATCCTTGCTCAGTCTGTAAGTTTCAATAAAAGTAGGCTCGCTCAAATCGAAAGGATCGATCTCTGTTTTATTAGCTCTTTTGTCCGGACTTTTTGCTTTTTCCACAGGCTGTGGTTCTTGTTGCTTCTGTGTATGCGAATTATCCCATTTCAGAAGTTCCAAAATTTCCGGTTCTTCGTCTACAACGGATATGTAGCCCTCCTCAGGAGGCTTTTCAGCCATTTTCCTTGTATTTTTAGTTTAATTTCGCGTAAAAGAAACGCAGCACAGGCTTGGGTTTTGGTTTTCTTTGACGTACTTTGACGTAATTTGTATTTGACATTTGACAGCAAACGTAAATGACGGATAACATTTCTGTTAATCTTTGGCTTTGCAATGATTTAAGCCACTTTAAGATTTGGAGAACGTATAATTAAGTAGCGTTGATGGGGTTGTGGTGGGTCTTTGACTTCCATTCGGAAGGTGATGGTTCGATAGACCGATTCAGTGACACCAGGGTGTTTTTGCTATTCGACGATCTTACAAATGTTGACGGAAAACATTGTGAGGAAACCTGCATTATAGATCTACCTAAGTATTAGGATTATGTACTTACTTAATAAAAAACTACTGATATAACCATGCATATACACAATATAACATCATGCAGCATGGTATAAACCATTGAGCCAAATTATGTTCTCTTAAGTATTAAGTATTTATTAATTCGTCAAAATGTAATATGATCCACTCCTGCTTATTTACCCGGTTATCATCGTAAATAGGTCAAACAGCGAATTAATAATCCTGCAAATGAATGTGACGTCAAGTGTTCATGGGATGTATCAAGGGCGGAATACTTTTAATCATAAATATTTCCCATTTATTTATTAATTCGTTTTATTCTGGAACAAAATAAGAACCTGTGAATGTTTATAAGTTCAGCATTTTTTGACATAAATACTAAAATCTAAATAATAAGTTGTCGCATCTGATTTCCAACGAATATAAGTACATTACGTACTATAGTAGGTAGATAGGTACTTATTATTTTTACTCATATAAGTACGAAACTTAAAATCCCATGCACTTATGTAGTAAGAAGGTAAGTAAGTACCTACGTATAGAATGTGAATGAAATTAATAAAAACCAACTTTTTGAAAGCCTGAACTAATCAACTTTGTGGAATTGGCTACCCGAGGTGGTGTAGAGCTCTAAAGAAGGTCGTTCATCGCCCAGGTAGCAAGCTAAGGAAGTGGCACAGTATCATCCCACAGTTCAGCAAATACTTAGGTACACCAACAATTACTACTGTTGCATAGGTACATATTGTTTCCAATCTAAAAGCAGATGCTAATTCTAAGACTAATTCAACTGTTGCATTTCAACACGAAACTGCTTAGGTAGCTACTTACGATTTAAAACTGCCATTTGAGTTTTAGAAATAGATTCACTGCCAATCTTATCGTCACATGTACCTAATGGTCCATTGTTTACATATGAATACGTCCCTGTACAGTGAATATATAGGCTCTATTGAATTGCTTGAGTGATAATGACTCATATCTATAAAAAAGCTAATGTATTATATAATATTATATGTTTATCTAAGTACTTACATTTTCAGTTGAAGGACGGACGCTCATTCGGTTAGACGCGTTACTCCGTATCGGTTACGGCAATTTACACGTGTTTTTAATAAACAGCATAAATTTACGCTTTTTACATAAATAATTATATCAAAAATATGATTACCGTGTACGGTTGATCTGTGATAATGTTTTTATGAACATTTTATTAGTATTTCAGTGAGTATTTTTATCGGTTTATTTATTAATACTTTTATATTTATAGCTTTGAATTCTTAAATTGAATTCGGAAATGACGGATTAATTTAATAAATACTTTATTAACTTTTATGCGCCTTTAATCTTCTGTATACAGTGTCAAATGAACCGAAATTTTATGGTTCCAATTCAGTCAAGTACTCTGAGTTTTCCTAAATTACTGTAATGTATCCTTCACCGTGAACTGTATTTACTTACACATCTATTCCTATTCAACTATTACGTCAACGTTTCCAAGGCTGATTGATTTTGTTTTATAGAAGAACATAATAGGTAGTAGTGTGAAATACACGTTTTAACAGTTCACTGACACACACGACGAATATTAAAACACGAAATCTATTTAATGATTTTAATCTTCTGTGTTCCATTTCTCGGATAAACTAAAAAATACTGTTTTATATACATATAAGGACTTATTTATTTACAAAATACATACCTACTTACGTTAGGTACCTACGTTATATTGAAAATTTCAAAATTAGAATAATATTATTCGATAACAATTCTTTTTAAACTTGCTTATTTGAAAATATACTTAGTCAAATTAAGAACTCCTTTTTATCGAAGTCGGTTGACAAAATTTACTGATAAATGAAACCAGATAAAGTTAGTTTACTAATTAAAGAAGATAATGTGCCTAGTTAGTATCAGTTATTTAAAACGGAAGCGATTTACTTATTATCTATTTAGGTACTTACATCATTTTAGGTGTGTTCGTAGCTAAGTGATAAATCATGCTTTGTAGAACCGTTAAGTATTGTAGGTCTTAACTCAACTGAATTTGAATAAGTATTTAATGTAATATAGTCTCCTAATATTTATTGAACTTTTTTGACGACCTAGAGTGGTTACCATGCTTGACTGCCATCCGTAAGGTTGCGAATTTGATTCCCGTGTGGGGTTAATATTTGTTTGAACTTTGAACCACAAATGTTTATCTCGGTCTGGGTGTGTGTGTGTGTGTGAATGAGTGTGTGCGTAGTTTCCGATACCTTAGATACAAGTTACGAACTTAGTAAGGGGTCAGTTATAATGAGGTGGTGTACCTACTTAGTGAATGATTATGTAATGTTAGTACTATACCTAGCATGTAACTCATGAGTACCTAATCCAAACAGATATCTTTACGGCGCAATCTTACCCGTGTATTTATCTCACTTCTTAATCAATATTAAGAACTATCCTGTTTTGTTTCAGATTAAAAGCATTTATTAGGATAAATAATTAAAAACAATGTCACAATTAGGTGCAAATAATAAAAATGTAGAATTAGAACATGAAAGTAATCTTTTAAATAAAGACATGAACACAGTTAACTCTTTGAAATCAGAAAGCCACGAAATCGTAGCTCATTACGAAAAGGATCCTGATTCACAAATAGAGAGAGTTAAGTTTGAAGGTCTGGACGATACAGATAGTATTGATGACGAGAAAGACCAGAAGTTACCTCCAATACCCGACGGAGGTTGGGGCTGGGTAGTAGTTATAGCATCATTCATTGTATCAGCCTGTGCTGACGGACTAGCATTTTCATTCGGACTTCTACACAAAGAATTCACAGACTACTTCCAAACAACGCAATCCGAAACATCTATGATTGGAAGTCTATTTATAGCGACCCCGTTACTAGTAGGACCAATAATGAGTGCATTGGTTGACCGCTTTGGTTGTAGGATAATGACTATGCTAGCAGGAGTTTTATCATGTTGCGGCTTTTTGCTAGCTTCAGTAAGTAATTCAGTTGGAGTTTTATGTTTGACATTCGGTTTCCTAAGTGGAATAGGATTGGGAATAATGTATGTCACAGCTGTTGTATCAGTAGCTTTCTGGTTCGATAAGAGAAGGAATTTAGCGGTTTCCTTGGCCTCATGTGGAATTGGCTTTGGTACAATGATCTATTCACCGATGACACATTATTTTCTGCAAGTTTATGACTGGAGAAATACGATTGTTTTACTCGGAGGAACTTTGCTGAACATGTGCGTCTGTGGAGCTTTAATGAGGAACCCTGATTGGTTGAAAATTAAACAGAAGAGAGAAAGAAGTTCACGCAGGTCTTCAAGCGCTGGATCAATCTCGTCAAGATCTCAAGGTGGAGAGTCTGTTTACTTAGGAGCTGAGGAGTTAAAAACATTATTACGAAGTGGACAAAGCCCGGAATACATATTAGCGACTTTAGTCACAAGTATAGCGGAAGCTGAAGAACTGGAGGCTACTACTCAAATGAATGCTGAACAAACATACAAACGAATGCATTCAGCTATCCATTTGCCTACTTTTATACAACAGAATGAAAAAGTCAGTATAGTATACGGTAATTAATATCTTAATCATATGTTATGTCGACATTTCTTATTGTTCCAACATTACGTGTATTGTCAAGTTAAATATAAATGTTACATTACAGGTCCCAACAGAAGTAATAGAGAAACTGATGGAAAACAAAAGACTCTACAATATCATTTTGCAAAACTATCCAGACTCTATAACTAGAAGAAGATCAGAAACGAACGTTAACGTTGAATCCACACCAACAGAGGGAGTCACTGAACCTGCCCAACTCCAACTAGAAATCAAAGCTAGAAAACCTAAAACTTCAGAATCACACAGTCATAAAGAACCAGGAGATGATAAAAATGTACCCACTAAAACAGAAACTAATTCAAAATCACAGGATAACATCAAAAAATCTAGTTCAAATATAAATCATAATAAGGATAAGAAAAAACAGAGTCAGAACCAGGTGTCCCAAAATCAGACTAATTGGTTTAAGCAACTTAACACAAATCATCATTATTTGAAAGACTTTCCACTGTATAGGAACACAATGATGCATCGTGGGGCTATGATGAGTATATCTAGACAACTGCGGGCTTCGTCTTTGCCGGATATGAATAGGAATTCAATGTGGTCTTTAGATTCTGAATCTGATGATGAATTGGTATGTATTTTTGCTTTCTTTTCAATTTCAACAGTTTTTATTTACTTTCTCGTTACTGACCTTAGTTTATGGTAGATAGTTTTTAATACCTATTTTTATGACTTATTTTAAT
Organism: Timandra comae; assembly: GCA_958496195.1. Lineage (NCBI taxonomy): Eukaryota > Metazoa > Arthropoda > Insecta > Lepidoptera > Geometridae > Timandra > Timandra comae. The sequence goes on from OY292371.1 coordinate 6,151,708, forward strand.
AGTTTTAAAACAATAGTTAAAGATAAAAAAACGAGTTAGCTCTTGTGAAAACCGTGAACTGAATTTTAACGTGGTATCTTTTAAATTTCTTTCAGAGCTGGTATGAGCGCTTATGGGGATCAATGGGAAAAAGTGTCTATACATACGTAGAAATGTTTACCGAATTCCATTTCATGATGTTCAGCCTTTCTTCTGCCATATTGTCTGTTTGGTTCATCGTGCCTTACATGTTTCTCAACTCTTATATGATTGAGTTACGCGTTGAAGGAGAAGCTGTTATGATTGCTATTATTGGAGTATCCAGCAGTATTGGAATCGTAAGTATAAGTTTTTTATACAATTATAGAAGACACTACACGCTTCGTTTTATAAATTGTTGGTCTTCCTTGTTAATATCAATGTTTATAGTTACTCTATTTGTCTGACTTCCTAATAAAATTAGCTATGTAACAATGGAACAAGTTACTTACCTAAATCATTTTTCAGGTGGCACTCGGCTGGGCGGCAGATCAACCTTGGATTAACGTCACCAAAACCTACGCCATCTGTCTCATTATTTGCGGTATTTCTGTTGCCGCTTATCCCATCTTTATCACAAACTACTGGTGCATCGCTGTGATCTCTGCGATCTTCGGTCTCTCCTTCGCCAGTTCTTACTCATTTACTCCTGCTTTGCTCATGGAGTTGATGCCAATTGACTATTTCACTATAGCTTACGGACTCATTCTATTGAGTCAAGGAATTGGGCATCTCGTCGGTCCACCTATTGGAGGTAATACTAATTACATAATACAGTAATTTTCCTTTAGATTTTGAAACAGTCTTGATAAACAAAGAGCTCGTTTACCTTCTAAAAATATCGGTTTATAAATTAAACTCATCAATTTGTTTACAACACGCGGCTATGAACTCAGTGGTACCTGTACTAGATAATTAACAGAATTAGATTAATTGCCTCGATACGATCAAGATTGTCAATTTTAGATTTCGAACTTTTCGTTTTAATTAGTAGGTAGAAACGTTTTTTTTTTAACGTTTATTATGTAGTTGTCAAATGTTATCAGTATCACTCTTCATATACTTAATGTCATCTTTTGTATGTATAACTCCAAAATTGGGGTCATCAATGACCGATAAACGCGCTCGCGGAATAACTGAAGCGTTAAAGTTAATTATCTTCCGACTGATTTAATTTTAATAACGTAATTATATTGTATTACAAATTTCTTTACGTGTATGGTGTGATCTTCGGTAATACTGTACTTGATTAACTTACTTGAAAAATCTTTAGTACCTATAACTATATAAGTAGGTACTTATACTTGGGTTATACTCGTAGTTTGTAATCTTTACCGATTTTTAAACAGGAACTCGGACAAAACTGCACCACCAAAAATATGTAGGAATACTATGTAATGTTGTATATCTTCTCCTTACAACGTCAATAACAAGATTCCTCTTTTTCCAGGAAGTTTATACGATTTGACCGGGAGTTGGGACCTGACGTTCTACATGGGCGGATTCTGGATAGTAATCTCAGGACTATGTGTTGGAGTAATAGCATTCACCAAGAATACTAGGTTTTGTGGAGATTCACCTTTGCTCAAAGATCTTATTTCTGCGAACAGTGATGTATCAAGTGTTTGATGGTGGTCAGACGTAGGAAATGAATTGATATTGAAGCCTCCATGAGGTAAAGTTTCGGGATGAATTGACTTGGGGATAGCAAACATATTGTCGCTTGCGTATTCATGGACCGAAATGACCTCCAAACTTCAAGAATGAGCGTACTCCCTCCTCAAAGGCTGGCCAAGCAATTGTGTTTCTAGAAGAGCAAATGTCCATGGACGATAGTCACTTATCTTCAGGTGACCCATCTAGGGCTCGTTTGCACCATATAAGATATACCATAAAAGAGAGAGATCAAGCGAGGTCTTCAGAAGAAGTTGCAAAACAGTCTAAGCTATGTGAAGGAAATAAACTTATGGTTATTAATATCTCTTGTCATTTACTCGTATATGCGAAATGATAGCCGGCAATAGTGATTTACATAAGCGTCACAACATTTTCTTAAAATAACTTTTTTATTAATAAACTGTATGACTATTTTAATGTCGTATTATTTCGAATTATTCCAATAATATGTAAGTATCAGTAATATGTATAGAGTTCAAAAAAATAAGGTGTTCACTCGGATAAAAACGATTCAAAGAGATGCTAAAATGTCCTAAATGTAAGCACTTGATAAAAAATATCAAATATTGACGTCACACGTTAAACAGCAGTTTGTTTACTTTGTTAATATCGCTATTATATTTCTACTTTATCTCTATATTAATTCTGATAAGTGTACTTAACTACTGGTTTGTATAAAACTAAACTCTATAATAAGTATACAGTAGGTATAGTATTAAATGTTAACTGTAGAGTTAAGTAATTAATTAATATATGAATAAATTAATTTGTCTTTTTTCCTTAATGTGACCACTCTAATATAATACTTATGTAAACAATTAGCGTGCTGCTATATTTTTAATAACATTTGAGAGCTCTATATACCCATAACGACTATAGACAATGTTAATATCGACAGTCTGAACAGTTTATAATGCCGTCAAGTAGGAAAACGCTCAAGAAAATGAATCCACTTCAGTATTGGCCTCCCATCAGTATAATGACGGTGCCAAACGTTGCTTAACACTTTGGGTTAAGCAACGTTTGGCACCTAGTAGGATTAATTCGTAGCACATAGTAGGATTAATTCGTAGCACATAGTAGGATTAATTCGTAGCACATAGTAGGATTAATTCGTAGCACATAGTAGGATTAATTCGTAGCACATAGTAGGATTAATTCGTAGCACATAGTAGGATTAATTCGTAGCACATAGTAGGATTAATTCGTAGCACATAGTAGGATTAATTCGTAGCACATAGTAGGATTAATTCGTAGCACATAGTAGGATTAATTCGTAGCACATAGTAGGATTAATTCGTAGCACATAGTAGGATTAATTCGTAGCACATAGTAGGATTAATTCGTAGTACATAGTAGGATTAATTCGTAGTACATAGTAGGATTAATTCGTAGTAAGTACATATGTTGAGAATTTCATACGGTTTAGTAGCGAAATGCCTACTATCGCACTCGGTTAACTTTTTCAAATGTTCATGGAATTTTGAAAAATGCATTCAAAATTTACGCCACCCAGGACTTGAACCCGGAACCATGCTGAACCGTAGCACCGCTCTTTCCAATTGAGCTAACGTGGCTTCAACGCGACTGGTAGAAAATCTTGAACGCTTGTTAAAAAATACAACAAACTAGTAGCTAAGGAATATTATAATAAAAATCGAAATAAAGGATCTATAACAACTTTTATTGAAGATAACAAACAATACTATTTAAATTACATGTTAACGTAATTAATATTCAAACAATATCTACGGGCATAGACAAAGGAATGTTAATATCTTTGTCTATGCTACGGTAAACTTTAGTTAATAAAGTACATACTTTACAAATAACATGAATATATTTTATTTAAATTTGAACAACATACATTATTAAATCTAATCTGATTTAAATGAGTTTTTTCTCAAAAACTTTGACAAAGACGAAAATCGGAAGCTAAATTGACAATATTAATACATTTATTAAGATTAAATATAAAACATTTTTTAATAATTTATGTCAGAAATTATGCAATCCCAGTTGAGATTTTTTATTAGTTTTAATATAAGTAAAGGAGTTTTTAATTTAGGATGGTGTACCTATGCAACGAGAGCTCGTCATATTTTGGTTAACTAACTTTAAGACTTTGAAAGCTCTTCCTACCCCTAACAACTTTCAAACATTTTAATACGTCCGAAATAGGTACTAAGTATTTTATGTATCAATCTAAGTTTATGTTTGTGAAGGTCTAGGTACTAAGTATGTATAAACTTTGTTTTTGTTATTCCACTATTTGTTAAATAAACATATTTCGTCTTTATCACAGTTTGCAGAGTAAACACATTGATAAAATAATGACTATTGACTAAATACATAAAGATAAGTATATTAAAATTGGCACTTTTGTTGCATATAGATTTATATTTAGGTAAATATATTCTAAACAATAAATAATTTTACTTGTAAATACATAACATTTTGTAGGCAAATAACATTTACTGAATCTTAAATATTAACAGCCTTACTAATAAAAATACCCACTGTGTATATTCTTGATATAACGAGTGTGAAGTATATAAATAATTCGTTATATCAAGAATATACACAGTGGGTATTTTTTATTGGTAAGGCTGTTAATGTTCATGTTAGTTAACTCTATTCCTAAATTTTCATTTAAATATTTTTGATATATTTTCACATCATTATATAAGTATTTCATGTTCATGTTTAACACTACACAAAATTTTCATTTAAGTAAATACTTTTTGATATATTTTCACATCATTAATATTTTGTTTGTAAATATTTATATGGAAAATGAAACAACTTTTTAGAATAATTTTGACATAAAATACTTACTCGTTAAATATTTACTTAATATAAGTAATTAATTGATATGGACAAGCGAATTCGTAAAAACAAGGACTAAATTAACTACACGTGTAAAAAAATAAGTGTAAATATATGGATATGTAAGTTTCTGTAGATATTAAGATTAGATATGTATCTCGGTAGTTGATATTAAATAATTATATATTTATCATTAGCTCAATTTAAAAGCTAAAACATGTTCAATCATAATTCCGAACAAAGATTATCTTCAAATTATTACTTTAGATTAACGGGATATTTACCGTGTATATTTATTTCGAGTTTCCGATATTTCGACGCTGTTGCAAGCGCCATGATGCCATGATGCCACCGCGGATGAACATCCTATAAATATTCCGGTAGGTAATCATAATAATTTGAGTGCTTATAACCATGATAGTTATAAAAACTATAAAGCTTATCTTTTTTGGTTAGGTTTGTAATTTATAATACTTAGAGTCTATTTCACGACCTTTAAGTAAAGTAAAGTTAGTTTTGTCTCTTTCTTACTTTATATCAAGTGACAAAGACAAAACTTGTGAGTACGTACTTTACTTGAAGATGGTGAAATAGGCCCTTGATTAGTGTAGAAAATGTTGGAATCCATAGAAAAACTACACCCGGGACCGGGATTCATAATCGCCGGTTTCCATTTTAACGGATAACATTTATTTGAGTTCCATTTTCTGTTTTTGTAAACTGTTTGTTTTATAAATTGTTTTTTGACTGATTGGCTTTATTAACAAGAAATATTATATTTCACAATGGTACGAGGTAGGTTCATTAAAGATAGAAGTATAAGTACTTATCTGATATGATTACTGAAAAATATACGTATTAAAATAATAGTATAATATCTCTATTAAGTACTACTTTTTTGCTTATCTTTTAACGTACTAGTAACTTGATAAATTTTAATTGGCGAGTTATTAACAACACGTTGTCAAACAATTATTTTTTTTTATTTATGGGTGTGTAATGTTAATTAATAATTAATAATGACATCATATAAATAATTTAAATAACTGAGATAAACCTGACAATAATCTATTTTACATCACCAATTTTATACTGCACATTTATTCAGCTCCATTCAGCGATTTTGTATGGAGACGATTCAACAGAATGGATGCGTACGCGTCTCCATATAAAACCGTTGTTTTGTATGGAGCTGAATAAATGTGTCTAGTCCCTTATACATATTTTTCTCAAATTAAGTAAATTAATAAATATATTTTAAAAATTAGAAATTTAATTGATGGGAATGGAAATTTTTAAATATTTATTTCTATTACTATCACAACATCTTAACATTTAAATATAATTACTTAATAATGATAAAACTTGACATACAATATTTTATTGAACTCATTTATTACCCAATTCACGTTCCATAACCCGGGTGAAGCCGAGGGAAACAAACTGTACTCACATCAACAATCTCTAACACTTCATATATTTACGAGAAACATTTAAATCTAATATTTAGAAGGAGGTACTTAGTTTGAAAAATATAATTTCTATAATAAGTACGTATTTTTAAGTAATCTCTTATACTATAATCATAAGATATAAAATCGAAGCGTATTTGTCATAAGTTTTAAGTTTGATTGGTTGACAATCAGACCCGTGATACAGGTCCTTTATTGAAAATAATTAAATAGAAATTCAAACATAAAAACGTAAATAACGTAGCCAAAATTTAAAATGGTCTTAAAACCCCGATGCAAATAAACATTTCGTGCATCATAGCTAAAAATACAGTTGATTGTAATTTTCGCATAATTTTTCAAACCAGCGACACATTAATATTTTTGTAAACCAACACAGCTCTTTTTGCATCGGGAATTAAAAAAATGCCTCTGGAAGAAGACCAAAAAATATACTTTAAAATATTAATGAGAACCAATAAATTTGTGTAATCACAAAATAATAATTTACAATTTATTTCATTCAAAACTACGAAACTAATATTTAAACGTTTTTCAATATTTTAAAGATTACGTGACAGCCTTTCAAAAGGTGATATTTTCAAAAATGTGCATTTAAAAAGGTAAAGTGATATATTTTTATTTATATTATATATTTTATAATATGTTTTCATTCTTGATTCTAATTACAGCCCGTTTATATTAACATTAGATATAATTTAATAAGTTTATAACCATATACTCTGAGTGTATTCTTTTTCACATAATATTTATGCCTTTTTTTTATTATATTATCTGTACTGTCACTTATACGTGGATGAACAGTTTCAAAACCAACTATATTAAAGTTAATACTGTCTGTCGACCTAACATGTAAGGGATTCTACAACGAGTATGTATATTGGATAACAACAAATTTAACATCATATCAGAACACACTCACTTAATATTATCATTAATACTAAAAACAACGCTAACATTAAACGCCATAGAAAAGGATGTAGAAAAAGACTTAATAGACGATAATTCTCACTGGAAATCACGTTGAGTTACATACATCAGACACATAACAAATAGTATTATCGACTACGACACAAGGATTTAGCAACACCTTAAATATTATCCACACATTTTTAGATATTATCCTAATTTTGTTGGTAATTAGTGGTAATTATAATCAATGTTTTTATATTTTTCATTAGATTTTTTCTTATCGTATCGTTAGTATAAAGATTGTAAAGAACGGGACCTAGAATAGACCCTTGAGGTAATCCTTAACCTAACCTTAATTATAATTAACAAGCACGATAGAACAACGGAGAGTATATCAAAGACGATTGTGTATAAAAGCAGTCGAAACGACAACAACAACCATTAGGTAACATTTAACAACCACTTTCATACTGTTAGAGAAAGTCACTTTGTAAAATGTTTTGGGAAAATCAAACTTTAAATACTTTACATACATTTTCAAGGTGTATTGTGTCATTGAGCCAGATTCGAGTTACGTAAGTTAATAACAATATTTCGATTTCATTTCGAGGTGCCGAAATTATCACTTATTAAAGTGTCGGCATCAGTCGTGTTTGTGTTAAATATTCCCAGATCATTATTATTTACCGAACATGAGATCATTTCTTTGAACTAGAATTTCTTACTTTACATATTATTTACACAAGCTCCTCTGATTTCTTTGTAGTTACAGATAGTAGATTTCAAGTGATATGTTTTTTAATACCTATCTAATTGACAATAGATTATATACAAAAATAGAATACTCAAACAGGCATGTCTTTTGATAAGCGACTTTAAAGTGTGCGTAGAAAAATGAATACAATTATTATTTGAATAACAATATTACAATTATGGCTAGTGACATGTGCTCAAATAGTAAGATAGAATATTTTGTTTAGCAACATTATTCTTTTTTTTCCGTTGGCTTTCTATAAACGTATTTTTTTATAATATTACGTACTTTGTACCATTTACACTTTAAATATTAATCAAATAAAAATAATACATATTTATCATCAATTATGTTAGAATCAATAAAAGTGTCTGTTGTCAGATTTTACCATATTTGTTCTTTCTTTTTAAGAGTAAATAGACGGGGTAGTTTATTATCTTTTATTTTTCCAATACATAAAAATATTTTAATCTTTTATTCTGATGATTTCAATATTGCTTTGCAATTATTCATGTAAATTTTAAAAGTGCAAAATCTGTCAACGGACTCAATATAAATATTTTTAAAATAAAATAGATTTAACTTACAATTCTATAAGGATTTTATAATTATCATTTTTTTAGGAACATTACAAGAAAAATAAAGAATTCATTATCATATTACACATTATAGATACACTTACAACTAATGTTACCAAATAAACACTCAATTATTATATCACTCACTGAAACAGTTGCGTAAATATTTCTCGACACTAGTAAGGGGTTGGACAAGAATTATTTGTGGCATGACAATCTAATAGTAGGCACAGGAGGTTTTGGGTTTAACGAAGTTTTACAAAGTAATTCTAGCGAGTACAAAGTGGATTTCCATGATCACAAAGAACGATCAAAAACAGAAGGAGCAATCACAGCACAGCGTGGTAAATAAAGCACATAGAGAAGGAAGACACAATTACGGGAAAATACCCAGGTGCAAGAGGAACGATCCGGCATCCGAAATCGATCCGAAGATTTCGGACTTTAGTAGTATAATCGCGTGGACAAGGAAGACAGGAGAGGTGGAAGCTAGTCCGAGGTGAATGTGTTGAGGAGCGCGTCTATCGCAGCGGGTCGAGGGCCGCGCGCGACGCGCGTCGCCGGCGCTAGGAGGCCGGGGACGGCGCCAGCCCCGCGCCCGACCCGCGCGCCGCGCGCGGCTCCAGCTCCAGGGACAGCGTGTACTGACGCTCCTCAGGGATTATCAGGGACTTCTCCAGCAAGAAGTCGCATACCTGCAATGGAGACTTTCGCTTGAGTACCAGATGAAAGTTGGTTTCCTAACATTGAAATAAGATTTAAGTACACGCTTAGAATCTCTGAACAAATAACAGTAATCGGACTGAGATCGATTCTTTCAATCCTAAACGTAGGCGTAACGTATCTATTGTACTCCGCAAACTTACCTTTGGTATATGATCAATTTTATAAGGAGTCTGTTGAAAGTTCCTGATTTCACGTATCACGTGCGCAATCTGCAATAAATTAGAAACATTTTCAGAATTCCGAACAATCATTAAAAATATTCTTAATTTGTTTACGTTCGGTTAAAAGATTGAAGTCTTTACCATCCTCATCTTGGAGAAATTCAAAAGTCCATCTGGAGTGTAGTTGGAAGTACCCTCGTCAATAAATGATAGGTCCGATAAGTACATTCCCAAATATGGAATGCAGGGAGGGTCACATCTAAAAATATTCACGAATTAAGGACATTTTTATTACGCAATGTTTACTTTTGAAATTCCAATTACCTGTGCAATGCGTCTCTCAAGACTCTAAATCGGCATTCTGAAGATATCAATGTCTGCAGTTTTTCTATTGTTTGCCGACTCTTTAAATTATTTAAAAACATTAGTACACAACCGAAATTTTATATATTTTTTAAACATCTTCTTAAAAATACATACAGTTTTGGAGACTTTTTCCCATGTTTTCTTGAGTCTGTACACCGACGTATTGGATAACGCAGCGCAAACTTGGAGCACTCCATTGAAATTGTGCAAACAACGAGCAATATCGGCCACTGCTGCCCATTTCTCTATAGCTGCTACGCGACCTATACGACAAAAGTTATTCAAGTCACCCCACTCTATAAATTAATGATGCATTAAAGAATTGATTATAAATACTTACCAGCTAAAGTATATTTCTTCAAAATTTCAGACACGACAAGGTTTGAGATGTGGTTAAAGTGTCCTGTCATCAACAGAATATGAGGCGCCCTATCAGCTTTATCGGCCTTAGTCCATGCCTGGCCTAGGAACTCCCTGATAAAACGAACAAAATTATTTAATAGGGTTCAAAAGTTCTGTGATAAGCAACGAATATACTCATACTAAATAGAAGTCCGACTTACTCGCTATGAATAGAGCTGAAGATCTGGTAATCTAAATATGTCATTTGCTCAGCTATTTCTAGGGCTGATAGCGTTTCAACGCTCTCCTTTGTAGGAACCTGCAATATTCACGTTTAGTTAGTAATAAATAAATTCAACAATGGGACAAAAGGTGTGAATAATATAGAGATATTCCTCATGTAACACTTACCGGTGGTGGAGCAAATAGCGCTTTGAGATCTACAGCTCTGTCAGGTGGGCGTTCCAATAACCTCAACAATTGTGAAGCTGCCTTATGCTCCGCCGGCAACAACCCTGGGCTGCCTTCGATTTCCTTGAGGAAATCCATTGTCAGTCCACGAAGACGTTCGTTGGACCAAAAGTCGTATGAGTGCTTTGAAATCCAGTGCCTATTAAGTAAAGAAATAAGAATAGAAAAATGTAACGCGATTACAAAATACATAGAAGAAAGGCACTGAAGGAGATAGTTTATGTAAGGACAATTTAAAATCATCCACGGCCATAATGGTGTTGTGGCTACATACAAAAATACACATTCTTAAGTTAAAGACGCTGATATAACAAAAGTAAAAGTAACTACGAGTACTGACCTCAAGACATTGAGAACGCGCATAGTAGCAGCGGTAGAAATAACTGAATCCCTTCTAGTTGCTGGTGGAGAAGTAGGCGGTGGTGACCTCGGATTGGAAGACGCCGATGTCGCAACGGCGAAAGCCACAGCAGCCGTAGAAGTACTGCTCCTAAGCACAACACACACCAATTAAATCACAATACAACAACATCACACGTAGAAACCAAATCATTGTAATGAACAAGAGTAGAAACGGTTTATATATTATACATAATGTTAGTGACGATAATTTTAAAATAAATATTATTGAAGAAAAGTAAGAAAAGTGTGAAGGCAAACATGCAAACGTGATGTAAAAAGACAGAAAAATTGAAGAGAAAAATGGATAAGAAATCATGCATCGATATTATTTATTTGTTATGTAAGTTTAATTTTGGCTTTAACTTTTCTCTTGAGATAATTTAATAAAACGTGCAGTTTAGTTTAAAATTTACTAGAAATTTATATAAACTAGATTTTAAAGAACACTCTAGTAATGTTCCATAACTAGATGAGTTAAAAATATGTAAGTATAAAATTTAAAAATACCTTTTATGTATTAACAAAAGAATCTTTGAATAAGTATATCTGTGCGTGTTTTGTATTTCAGCTATAGTACGAGTATAAAGTAAATATGATAATGTGATGTAAATGAGGAAGAAGGCGTTAGGAATGAATGATTGACAAATCTGAAAAAAATTAGATCGCTATATTCAATCGAGTGTAGTTTGGACGACAAACAATATAATCAAATTAATTCATTTAATAAAAACCCATCGTATGTCGTGTTCACTGTGGTGTAATGTGATCTGGCCGTATCGTATAACTACACCATAATTCGAACTTACTATAAAAATTTAGAAAAAGGGGGTAAACGTCATAATCCTCTAGGTGAAGCAAAATATTTCAAAAAATCATCGTCTACATCTCTACCAAACTCTGACCTCTAATATTTTTACCTCCGCCAATCACTCACCACAACAGGTCTTTTCCAAAGCTGTTGAATGAATTTTTATTATTACATTGACAAAAACACATACATTACTATTACTGATAGGTGTTAACGATAGTATGAAACCTCCCGTGCAAAAGCTTGACGATGTTATATGTCATAAAGATCCAAGTATAAGAAAGTGTAAACATGCTACAACATTGAGAATGAAGCCCAATATTGTGCTAAATTGAAAGTATTTGATTGATTTTATTTATGATAATAATGAATAAAGAAATGAATTGAGTAAATACTACGTTTGTGATGATATTTTTACCTGCGATGAGATTGCCTGAAGGATGTAATTACCACTCCCGCTTTTGGTTGATTGGTCTCACGACGGTAATTCTATAAAATATAAGGAACAAAAATTCAAATAAATTATATATCATTTTTGTAACTCCATTTTTAGTTACATAAAGTAAGTATTTTTGTATATTATAGATCAAAAAGTAACAAATGAGGCCACTGACCTGCGCTACTGATACTTGTGATGTGACAGAGGTCCTCGGCTCAGAGCTGCCCCAGTACCGACGTCGCTCACTATTGATCGAGGAGTTCGTGTACCGTCTCTCACTGCAACAAACAACTGAATCAAATCCGAACTAACATCAACCCTTCTATGGATAACAGGAATGTTTCAAAGTTAATTTTATAAAGCAGTTCTTACACTTTATCACATGTAGTTCGTATTCTTAAACTACATTACAAATGGCTTCAAAAATTACATTCCTAAAAACTATGCGAAAAGCTATGTCTTGATTTGATAACTACCATGAAAGAAGAGCTATTGAGCAGAGACTAATAGTGGATTTTAATTACTCCAAATGTCTAGTACATTGAGGATTCCAAGTTTCGATTGCTACTACTATAGTAGTTGTCTACAAGGTTTTCATATTACAAAAGCTATTATTACTGTATAAATGACGAACGTTCCTAGCGCCTCTAAAAAAAATCAAGTACCTGTTAGCTACTCGGTGGCAGATGATGCTGTATGCCGAGCGAAGCTCAGTCATCCAGTTACTATAAGCCAGTTCAGGAAATTATTTAAATTTATATACTCAATCTACAACTAATACAGAAATGTAGTAACGAGGAAGTAACTATAGTTAAATCGCCGCATTCCTTTAGCGGATACTAAGCGTGAGAGCTTGGGTCAGTTCCTATGCAAAGTGTTATTCTAGATAAATTTTTAGAGCTTTACCAGTGCATGTTAGGGTTTAAGATTACTGTACAATTCTCGTGTTTGTTAGAGGTGGCTTAAATGTTTGGCTCGAGTTTTAGATAATTAGATTTGAATTTGTATGAACTTATGTTACCTGACAGAGCGCCTTGGAGCAAATCTAGCTGCGGAATCAGATGCACGTCGAGGTTCTGAGGCAGCAGGTTGTGAATCACGCGCGGATTCAGAGCGGCGTCGAGCTTCAGCTGCGGCCACAGCACCGGCAGCGCCGGACACGGACCCAGCAGACGATGGCTGGAGGCTGCGGCGAGGGGATTCGATCCCCCGAGCTCTCTGGCAAAATATACCATAAAATTATGTACTTTCCTTTAATCAGGGATAAAAAATGCAAATGGATCATTTCTTATTTACACTTTTCATTCAATTACAGCATTAGCGTTTTCTAGTAAGTATTAGTTATATTAAATTGCGTAAATACCTCAGAAAACCGTTGCGATATTTTAAACTTTTCATCCTTGAATTTGTTCTTCTCCTGTTCTTCTTCTTTGTACTTGATATCTTCATCACTTTGATCGACCAGTTCAATACTTTCATCTTTCATGATTTTAGCTTGATGAGCTGCAGCTTTATCATTGTCTTTGGTTGGGGATTTGTTGTCGTTTCCTTTACCTCCATCGACTGGACTAACCTTTTTGGGACTCCCTACCAAGGTCACTGAGCTAATTGCTCCAGGGGAAGATGGAGATGTCCCTTTAGAAAGAGTACAATTAATGAAATAAGATAATTTAATATTACATATTTGATATTTACTTAGAACCTAAGATGATAAATCTAAATTTACCTTTCAATGTCTCATTGCTCGACGAGGTAGCCATTATTTTTGGTATTGTCAAATGACTGTTATCCTCCTCGGTCTTGAGTAAGCGTGATACAAGTTAATTGTTTAAATAAATTTCATAGTTTATGGAAGATGATACTTTTAGATGAAGGACTTTCGTCGTTTTTGTTTTTATGTTATGTCTTAAGGTTGTGAAAGTATTAATGCTGTGTAATATTCACCTTACTAACTGATGATGTTCTCCTCGATGGAGCCATTAAGTATGGCGACAATTTATCATCTTCTTCACCTACAAATACGTTGAATGTTCAGAATTTGCATTTGTTGTTAGTAACATTAACTAAAATTAACATTTGAATTGGAAACAAACTTACTTTTTCGTGAATTTTTCCAAAATCGTGCGTGCCATTCTCTGTCGCTGTACTCACTCCCATAACCTTAACAAAATTAACAACAATATATTTTTTTTGCTTAGTAATAATAAGTTGCTTATTTAAGTAATACCAGCTAACTGATAATATAACGTTGACACTCTGAATGTATTAAACTACCACTAAAATTAATAGTCCAAAAGCATTACCAGAAACTGAGCTAGCAGCGCTGGTCTTCCTGGCCGTGTCCGGTGGAGGAGCCAGCTCCATCTCTTGTTGAGACTGTTCGTAAAACACCTGCTTCAATGCCTCCAGTACGGTAACTCCGTCAGTGAACACACGGTACGTCAACAAGAATGTATTCAAGAAGTCCACGGAGAGAAAACGTAGATCTAGAGTAAAAAAATATTTGGTCCTTATAACGAAAATCTCAAGATTCAATAAAATTGTTCAATGTATTTGCAATGGTCATTTCAATGATACAAAACAAAACATAACCCACAAGAACTACTTATAGTGAAAACTGTAATATATTAAAACATACCTGTTAGTCTTTGCAAAAGCCGTTGTGGTGTTGCTGATCTGATCTGCGGCACTTTGCAAGAGTTAAGTGTACGACTGAATCGTATGTCGACGTCGTCAGTGAAGAGTGCCTTATCTGCACGACAGGCCGGCAGTGAGGCTGATCCACAACCACCGCAGGCACGAAGCAAAGCCGATAGTGCAGCGGATTCCATACATTGGGCTACTTCACTCGTCCATGCTGCTTTCTCTTCTACCGTAGCACAAACTAAACAGAATATTTAACATTATGTACCAGTGACTTTATGTTTCGTAGCTGAAATTTGTAATAACACTTACCTAAATGTGCACACACTTGTTCACCCTTGACTTCGACTAGTATCTTAAAGTCCTTGCCTTGATATGTATCACCTCCGGGCGAGGAACATACGGATGCTGAATCTAAAACAACCCTAAGTTTTTAGCTATACTCATACTAAGAGTTTAATTGACGATTCTAAGATCAATTTAAAAAATATCTATGGTTGGAAGAATGATTAGTTGTTCTTTTATCTAAACCAGTAAGTATTATCATTCATACCATCCTCATCATGAGAAGCTGGATCCTCGACTAGCAAAGCGTCATGGAGCGGTAGCCTCGCGTTAGCTGGCAGATGCAGTCGACCGCCAGTCGCTCGAGTGGTCAGTAGCAAATAGTTGGAGAACAGAAACGCCTGTCGCGATTGAAGATTCGCACGTCTACCTTTTCCAACCACTTGCGATAGAGTACCTGTATACGACATAAAAACAAAAACGAAATCAGAACAGCCTCCTCAAAGAACAAAGAAAAAAATGATACCTAGAAGAAAGGAGATGTATAAATAACTGATGGTCATGATAGACAGACGAGTTACTTACCTTGCCGTATAAAGATCTGATTGACATCTAACAATATGTCACAGCCTTCAATAATCATTCTCTCCACAGCAAGATTCTTCCGCAAGTTTTCTGTTTCACTCACCTAGAATTTGACGATCATAAATTTATCTAGTTACAATAACAGTATACATGTCACTAATAAAAAGTTCATTTCAATTATAATAATGTTCTAGAAAAAAATGTTCAAAAACCTCATCATGCATCTGCCGTGATAGCTCTTCGAGTTGCGCCCGTGCGTGCTGCAAAGACCGTCGCTCCACGTGGTCATGTGGAGTGTGTGCCAATAACTCATGCAGAGTTATAATGTAACGTGGTATCTATAACAATGAAACAGTTATTCACAAGATACTTCAGTTCATAAGAATTTTATATTTTAGCTACGATATCATGTCAAGAATATTTAATTATAGATCAAGAAGCAATTTAACTGATGCAGAAGATGCTTTATTTGATAAGAAAGTATTTTTTTCACGATATCAAAATGTTCTAAAATCTAATAAGGTTGTGTGTGAAGTCGATCAACAGTAGGATATTATTGGGCATTCTACCCCACCTGCCGTTCCTACGTCTCACTCCGTTCGCCTTCGTCACTTTCGGTGTGGTAAAATGCCCAATAATATCGTATGGAGTAGGAGCCGTTCAATATTTCCGTTTTAAAACTTGATTTACTTACTTGTTGTACTCCGCTCGCCTTCTTCTTATAATATAAAACAACACATCACACAACACATATAACTTATCGCACATATTTCTTCTACTAATGGAACTATACGAGCATAATAAACTAAAATTCAGGACAGATTGTCTCATGTCTCTTCACAGAGCAAGAAATAGCATGCACCTACAGACACATGCACATTCTATTTCTATGACGCCAGATTGCGCACCAAGGACATCCAAATTTTAATGTAATTAACTCATACAGTCGACACTAGCTTACATGTTAACAAATAAGGGTGCTTGCTGCTTGAACCGCTAACCTAAAATTCAGGACAGATTGTCTCATGTCTCTTCACAGAGCAAGAAATAGCATGCACCTACAGACACATGCACATTCTATTTCTATGACGCCAGATTGCGCACCAAGGACATCTGAACTTTAGGATACCGTAAACATTAAACTAACATTTGGGACAGATTGTCTCATGTCTCTTCACAGAGCAAGAAATAGGTACACCCAAAGGCACACACACATTCTCTTTCTATGGTCCCAGATTGGACACCAATGACATCCAAATATTAATTTAATTAATTCATTCAACTAACACTACCTTAGACGTGAACAAACAACTACCTACTGGTTGCTCTGCTGTTACTTACTTGTTGCGTTGTTTTATTAAGATACTTTCACACTCATACAATCGCCTTCGAAACGGTTCGTGCGCCGCCACCATCCCGTGCTCGCACGTGGCGCAGTATTTTATTTTATTAATCTTAGGTAAACTTACGGCTAGATTCATGTATATAAAAATGAAAAAGCGGTTACAAACAGAAATTTACTAGTTTCCACAAATAAAAACACATGTTTTGTTATCTAGCTACAACACATAAATTTAATTAAAAACATATCATTTAAGATTCGCTTGAGTTTAGTCAAAGAAGTATCAAACACATCTATATCAATAGATTTAACTACTTGCTCTAAATAAATATGATAAGAAAATTAAATAAGATATCAATATGTATAGTGTAAATGAATCTTTAGAGTCTCAAAGACTGCAAAATTGCATTATAGGTAAATTTGCGATATCCGAACTTTATTATACGACCACCTGTATGTATGAGATTTCGTTTTATTAAGATGCTTTCACACTTATACAATCTTAGGTAAACTTACGGCTAGATTCATGGAAGTATATAAAAATGAAAAAGCGGTTACAAACAGAAATTAACTAGTTTCCACAAATAAATATTAAATTATGAACAGTTGCAAATATGTTTCCCGTAGACAGTACTTACATATAAAAACACATGTTTTGTTATCTAGCTATAACACATAAATTTAATTAAAAACATATCATTTAAGATTCGCTTGAGTTTAGTCAAAGAAGTATTAAACACATCTATATCAATAGATTTGACTACTTGCTCTAAATAAATATGATAAGAAAATTGAATAAAATATCAATATGTATAGTGTAAATGATTCTTTAGA
This sequence comes from Timandra comae, assembly GCA_958496195.1. Taxonomy (NCBI): domain Eukaryota; kingdom Metazoa; phylum Arthropoda; class Insecta; order Lepidoptera; family Geometridae; genus Timandra; species Timandra comae. The sequence continues at coordinate 6,169,352 of OY292371.1, forward strand.
GTCTCAAAGACTGCAAAATTGCATTATAGGTAAATTTGCGATATCCGAACTTTATTATACGACCACCTGTATGTATGAGTTATTTCCATGTATTCAAGAATTACTCAGCATGTAAGATGATAATTGTGCATGTTACAGTCTCTGATTAAATTTGTTTTTTAGGGGAGTTCCTAATCAATGCAATTAATTTAAATAGAAGATGTTCCTAAACCAGTTTTGATAACTTTGCTTATTATTTTATACTTAATGTTTCATAATAAATTGTTAGTTCTATCAATCTAGGAATTACTTGAAAGATGAATCATAATAACAGTACCTACTAAGCCTTTAGATGAAATGATTATGAAAGTTCGTTTAAGTCGTTAAGTAGATGATATCGGAACTGGAATCAGAATCGGATGCTGAAGAAGAGAATGTGTGACAAAGTAGGATTAAATTAATGAAATAAAATAATACCTACATTGCTAATCAGTCTTTTTAATTTCAAATACAAACAATAGAACGCCAACCGAGGCGTTATAAAATCAATCATTATTTTAATAAAATAATTATGTATTGTAATTGTAATTGCAATCTGTCAAATTTCTGCAAAAGATTTTCAACTTTACCACAAAGCTGGAAGGTTCACGTTCGATTGTCAAATTTGAGAGATTCCCTATGCGACAAGTATAAACAGGTTTATACGTGTTGATCGGAGGTTCAAATCAATCATAAATTCCGACTAATGACAAGTTTTACTGCAACATATGAACTAACTTTTTGACGCGAGTTCGTTTCATGGATTAGTCTGCACAAAAAATGTTTCCACGATTTTTTCTTTCAGTTCGTTTTTATTTGCATCTATGAAAAAATGTTTTTTTAATTCTTTATTTCACATGTGTGATGTCAGGTAAAGTTTTACATCAAGGTTTATTAAACAAACATACTTACTTTATTACAATTTTATAATGTAATCAAGAGTGTCATGTAGGTATCGTCTTCATCTTTGTCTTGTGTGTGAATTCAATCACTACGATTTAATTGAACGTAAGTAACATAAATTAGCCATACAACTGTAAGACCATACAATTAAGGTTTAATTTTCTTTTGGAATAAATATTGCTGAAATGGTATTTTTTATGAATAAAACCAATCAATTTTGATCACAATATAACATTCGCTCCAGTATCTTCCAGTGTTATACACCAGTTACTTCCGCAACCTCCAACTTATAAAATGTAAGTAAGTACTATTAAATTTATTGAATTTGCATTTAATCGCTACCCAGCTACGGACCTGGTTTTTGCCTGCCGGCTGGTGTATCGGTAGTATATCGCTACTCAGCTACGGACCTGGTTTCTGCCTGCCGGCTGGTGTATCGGTAGTATATCGCTACTCAGCTACGGACCTGGTTTCTGCCTGCCGGCTGGTGTATCGGTAGTCTTAATTAAGACATAGTTATTAGTTCCAAAGTTAATCATTATGTGTTCCATTGCAGGTCTGACTCCGATGTATATCAGTCCCGACCGACAGCTGTAGCCGAGGTGCAGCCTAAAAAGAAGGTGTCGAAGCGCAAAGCATCCGCGACAAGGTCATCGGAATCTAAATCAAGGTAATTTTGTATTACTGCTTGTACCTATAGGTCCTTGGTGTGTATGTTATGTCAATTAAAATGATATACACAGTTAAACGTTGGTTAGTAGATTTAAAACTGTAACGCAGAGAGCGTTGAAATCAATTTCCATTAAATATTATTTGTTATTATATAACATAACATCATGCTTTCTATCTTCGTAGGGTTTGACAGAGAAGTACTTATATAATACACCCTCAATTCGTTAATTAAAAACTAATGTTATGTAATGTGTTGTGTAAATGATTATAAAGAATATGTTAAATTGTTTACAGTAAAAGACACACTACGGGCTCGGACCTCTTTGGTTTCGAGGAAATAAATAAATTATCATCACCGACCTCAACCGACTTCGGTTCGAGCCTGACGAGCCGTGTTGCCAACGGCAAAGTGCGGCGAACGGCGGACATCCAAGGGGACTTTTATGTGGAGGTAAGGGTGTATAATAAGGCTGAGGTTGTCTCCACCCCTAAAGAGCATCGGTGGAAGAAAGCCTCGGTCGCTCTTAAGGTCCAGCTGGACCGAGACACGCCGCAGTGGGACGGGCTTCAAGTGTTCATGAGACGGACACATGAGATGTTCAATGATTCGGAGCCCGTCTTCTATAGCGATAACACATTTTAACTAAATATTTAAGTTGATAGAATAGGCACCAGGTACCTTGTTATTGTATTTTGCGACCGTACATTATAATTGCAATAATAATAAATTATATTGCAACATCTAATAGTAAGTTTAAAACTAATTTAATTTAAAATGCCTTTCTGTACTGTTTGTAACACATCTGTTGAGCGCAGTCACTGGACAGGTCACCTACGTAGTAATAATCATAAAAACAAAACTATTTCGCATTTTTGCGAAGGTGTTGAAATAATACATTCTGCATTTCGTAATCGTATAGCTTCTTATAGAGTTATCGATCCGTCTGAGAATTGTTCTCTAGAAACATTTCTTAATAATAATTGGGACAAAATTAAAACTTTAATTGACATATCTCTTAAAGAACATGCTTGCCTAAAAGTTAATTTCGAATATTTTGCTTTGTTTTTAATGTTTAAAAATGATTCTCAGGATATGAAATCATTTGCCACAAAAAACGTTACTCTGCATCAGAATTATGAATTTGATTCATTAATGTCTCAGATAAAAAATACTTTAACAAAAAAGATAGAAGAATTTCAGGACCGAGACAGTGGATGGACGTTCTTGAGTAGTTCTCATTTGGAAGTCAATATTAACAAATATCAACCGTTGCGCGGTTCAGGCTTTATCGAATTACCTCCTGCAATAAAATCGAAAAAAGCATGTGTTAATATCCGCAATAATGACGAGTATTGTTTTTTATGGTCTGTTGTTGCTGCTTTATATCCAGCTAAGATTCATCCTGAAAGGGTATCTTCTTACCCTGATTTTCGTAACGTTTTAAAGGTAAAGGACATGTCATTTCCAGTGAATTTCTCAGATATTGCGCGGTTCGAAGTGAATAACCCTGAAATTTGCATTTACATTTATGGTTTAAAAAATAATACTGTCATAGGACCGCTTTACAAACCAAAAGCCTTAAACGGAAAGGTGATTCATTTACTTTATTTAGAAAGAGATGATTTATCACATTACTGTCTCATTAAAGACTTGCCGCGACTTGTTAAAAATCAAATAACAAAACACCACAGTAAACTGTACTTTTGTGACGCTTGTTTAATGTTTTTTAATTCATGCGATGACCTTAGTTCACATAGTTGTGGAGGTGTCGCCACTGAACTACCTCCAAGGGGTTCTTTCATTCAGTTTAAAAATTATAATAGAAAGCAAATTGTACCATTTGTTGTATACGCCGATTTTGAAACAATGCTAGAACGCTATGAATCTTGTGACCCTGACCCCACTAAGGCGAGTACTGTAACGCGACAGCGACATGTGCCTGTAGCTTTCGCTTATCATATCACATGTACGCTAGACGATACCCACAATCGTTACGTTTCTTATCGCGGTGCGGATTGTGTGTCAAATTTTGTGAAGTCTATCTATAAAGATGCACAAAAAATTTACGATATTTTAAAAAATAATGTTCCTATGATTTACTCAAATGATAATGCTCGTGACTTTGAAAACGCGATGACATGTCATATTTGTGAACACTTCTTGTTGGGTGATAGGGTTCGCGATCATTGTCACTTGACTGGTAAATATCGTGGTGCAGCCCATAGTTACTGTAACATACAATACAAACTGCCAACATTTTTGCCAGTATTTTTTCATAATTTATCCGGATACGATTGCCACCTTTTCATAAAAGAATTAGGTGAAGCTCCTGGATCTATTAAAGTGATACCGAAAACAAAAGAAAACTATATTTCATTCACTAAGTTTATTCCCATTTCTACCGGGGAAAGCATCCAGGTTAGGTTTGTAGATTCTTTCAAGTTTTTAGGAACTAGCTTAGAAAAGTTAGTTAGTACAATACAAAAACAAGACTTTAAACATTTAAAATTTTATTTTCCCAATAAAAAACAATTAAACTTACTCACCCGTAAAGGAGTGTATCCATATGACTATATGTCTCAATGGGAACGTTATGAGGATACGTGTTTACCCTCTAAAAAACATTTTTTTAACTCTTTAACCAATGAAGCAATTACCGATGAAGACTATGAACACGCTCAGTCTGTTTGGTCAGTATTTAATATTCAAAACATGGGTATGTACACAGATTTATATCTTAAAACAGATGTTCTTTTGTTAACAGATGTATTTGAAAATTTTCGAAAAACTTGTAAACTACATTACAAGCTCGATCCCGCGTTTTATCTTACAGCACCAAGTCTATCTTTTGATGCAATGCTTTTACAAACAGGGGTTCAATTAGAATTGATTAGTGATGTTGAAATTTTTAGAATGATACAAAAAGGTATTCGGGGAGGTGTTTGTATGTGTTCCAAAAGACATGCCAAAGCCAATAATAAATATTTAGATACATACGATCCAAACCGTCCAGATTCATTTATCATTTACTTAGATTGTAATAATTTATACGGTTATAGCATGTGTCAATCCCTACCCTATGCTGGTTTTAGATTTATGAATAGACAAGAAATTGATTTTTTACAATTGAACTTAGCAGGCATCAGTGATACTGCGGAAAACGGTTACATTCTTGAAGTTGATTTAATATATCCGGAGAATTTGCACATGGAACACAATGACTTTCCTTTTTGTCCAGAAAAATGTTTACCACCTGGTGGTAAGAATAAAAAGCTAATACCTAATTTGTACGATAAATATCACTATGTTATTCATTACATACATTTAAAAAAGTGTTTACACCACGGTTTAATATTGAGAAGGGTCCATCGCGCTATTACATTTAAGCAAAGTTGTTTTTTAAAACAATATATTGATATTAACACCCAGTTACGTCAAAAAGCAGAGTCTATGTTTGAACAAGACTTTTTCAAATTATTGAACAATAGTATTTTTGGAAAAACCCTGGAAAATAATGAACATCGAATAGACGTTAAGTTAGTAAACAAGTGGTGTGACTCGAACAATAAAACAAAAAAGACTGCTTGTGCTGAAAAATTGATAGCCAGCCCATATTTTCATAGCGCCTCTGTATTTTCTGATGATCTAGTAGCAATTCAAATGAAACCTTCGCGCGTACTTCTTAATAAACCAATATACATAGGGTTTACTGTATTAGAATTATCTAAGAGTCACATGTATGATTTTCATTATTCCATCATAAAACCTTTTTATGGTAACCGGATTGAATTGTGTTATACTGACACAGATAGCCTAGTATATGATGTACAGACTAATGACGTTTATAGAGATTTCAAGCTCCATTTTCTAAAATATTTCGATACCAGCAATTATGACTGTAACAACGACTTTAACTTACCAATTATGAATAAAAAGGTTCCAGGACTGTTTAAGGATGAAATGGGTGGCAACATTATCAAAGAATTCGTGGGACTGCGCTCAAAGCTTTATTGTATTAAAACTTTAAATAAAACAATTAAAAAGGCAAAAGGTACAAAAAAATGTATTACCAAAAATTTAAATATGTTAGATTATAAAAATGTTTTATACAATTGCAATGTTATTCACAAAAAAAATGTATTGTTTAGGTCAATAAAACATGAAATATTCACTCAGGACGTAAATAAAATAGCACTTTCAAGCAATGATGATAAACGATTGCTATCGTTTGATAAAGTTTGTACTTTAGCCTGGGGTAACGCAACTATATTTATGTAATGCATTACCACGATTTAAACGTAATTACAGTAGTTACATTTTTAACATGTATTTTATTTTAAAAACCTTACTATTATGAATATGTAGTTTGTTACTCTTTTAATAATGTGAAATGTACTTATTGTCTAGTAATGTGACATGTTGACAGCACTGTTGACGTAGTGGTTAAGCAGTCAATCGATTGCTGCGCTGCGTGTCATGATTCGATTCCCGTATGGAACGAATAGTTGTATGTTTTGAAGTTTCTTTTGAACCTAACTTTATTATGTAAACAATTCTACAATGTGTATTCTTGGTGTCCTTGTACTATTTAGAGCAGAGGTGTAACTATACGACCTCTGATATAGTTAGCTTTTAAGTGTACTTTGTACCTACTATAAATATATACTTAAATAAATAATATTTTATGTTCATAAATCTGTTTCATTTCCGTTCTTGATGACAAAGCGCATTGCGCTGACTGGTTTGTGTAAATTAACACCGATCAGGTGCTCCCAAGTGACGTACTGTGCCGTGCGCACATAAGAATCAAGTTCAAACTTGTTATAAAAACGTGCGCAATGCTTTCTGGAGTACTGTTACATAACGTAAACATAATAATATTAGTCCTCCGTCTCATTTCGCTGATATTGACCGTACTGGTTGGACTTCTCAGTTTCTCATCATTGAATCGAAAACAGTAAGTAGTTTATTTTAAATCATTTTATATTATACTTAGGTTGATATTAATTCCCATTACTTATATTAACTGTTATTTTGTTTGTTTCAGATCATCAAAAATGTGTGATTCCCCTGACCTTATCTTTTCGCAATACGGGCAAGGTTTCCCGACTCCAAGTTTGAGCTGGCATGTACCCGAGCAACGACAATTATCTGAACAACAAAGACTATCCAATAAGAAACCAAGATCGAAAAGGGATTGTCAAAAGCGGAAGCTGCCTCTTTGCCAGTCATACGTTATAAATAATGAGAAGAGAAAAGGTCTGCGACTGATCCAAATACAAGTTTTGGACATAAGTGAGCAACAAGAATCTACAACTGCAAGTGATAATGAAGACTCGGTAGTTATGAGTGCGCAATACATAGTGAGTGAACCTGTGGACTATGTTATGGAAGAGACACTAGCATTAATAAATAAAATTTCCAAAAAACTTTGTGGGGACAATTGTTATTAGTAAGTAATGTAGTTTGAACTTTGTTTATATAATATAAAATTAATAATGTATTTTTTAAATGTGATTAATGATGAATGTACTGATTATAAATATTAAATAAAAATAAGTTTTGCTTTGTAAGTTAAGATGGTAAAATAAATAGAATATTAGCTCTAGTTAAATTGTAAATAAATATATGAAGTAATAAATGCTATATTTTAATGTAATTTTGTGTTTTATTTTAAATTAATAAATTTCAAATTAGCTGTAAAATAAGACTAGATTTGCAGGTTTGTTATTATTTACAGTATTCATGTACGTTAATTATTGTATGTTAACTTCAAATTAATCATAGGTACAGCTAATTTAAAATTTATAATTAAATTAATTGGATCAAATAAAAAACCATAAATAGTTACTTAGATATTTTTATTAAATATAACTTAACAACAACAAAATAATTTGAATACAGACATATTATTATCAAAATACCATTTTTTAATACACACAGCATTATTAAGTGCACAATTCAATTTATGATTCACACAATTAAATTCAGTTTTATTTTTACAATATTTAGTTTTTAAGACTGAAAAATTAGGACATCCCTTCTCACCTATATCAATTACTTCACAGTTCGCACATAAGTCTTTAATCCACTTTATCTTTTCCAAACCCTTGGTAATAATTTTTTTATTTTCTAAATATGGCACTATTGCACGTTTAAACTCCTTGTAGTCTATGTAGCCCTCACTCCAGTAAATTCCCCTATTTTTTTCCAACCATCTCACTTGCTTTTTTTCTTCTTGTGTTAGGTAATGGAACGAATATGGTGGTTTAACCAGGAACGTTTGTGCATGCTCCTGACTTACGATAGCCACTTCTTTCACAATAAAATTATTTATAGAATCTTTAAATCCTTGGATTTCTACGATGATGGTATCCGGATTCATGATAGTTTCTTCACGATGCTGCTTAATGGTTTGTATTCTATTACACAATCGTTGAGAATCAGACAGTAGGCTGAAGTTTGATCTGGTATTTCCGAATTACTCTCTATTTCAACTCTCACATCCACAACTGGACCTGTCTTTAAGTTATCCGCTTGTCTAGAGCAATCAATAACAAACAGCGGTGCTAAGTCTCTAAACTGTTTCTCGCTTAATATGGGCTCTGGACGACGTCCGTAATATGACTGTTGAAATCTGGTGTACTGCTCGTATAATAAAGCAATTCTGTTGTCAGCAAAATTTACATTTAGGTTTTCATACGGGAAATACGTAGAATTGAGATACACTCTTACGTCACGAACATGACAGTGATCGAATTGAGACATGTCTGAACTTGCATTGTTCTTTCTATTTGTTTGTAACCCAAGTATGATGTATCTTGGTTTTTCTATTTGAGATGAAGTTTTGATAGACCAGGTATGTTTTGTAGTTTTAGGTAAAGCTGGATATTCGTACAGGTCCCAATTCCTGTATATCATTTGAAGTGGTCGATCTTTTTCTAATAGTTTTAACAATCCAATTTTTTCTTTATCTGATACTTTAACATGCGGTACGCGCCATATAATTTTGTTAATCTGAACATCATCCACCGTTTCACCAGTGCTCAGTTTTACAGCGTTCACATTGGTGTTACTTCGTAACAATATCAGTTCATGTCTACAGTTTATCACGACTTTTTTAAAATCTTCAGCAAATCCGAGAATATGACATAGTGGTATAGAAGCTGAAAATCTTCCTCCATTGATATTTTTTATACCATCAATATTCCAGCCCCAAGCATTAGATATTTTTGATTCACTTTCATTCATTGATATTAGTGATTTCATTGTAGTAGTTACACCTGCATTTTTTATTTTATCAATCTCCACTCCATTAAGCTCATATCTAATATCTTGGAATAAGTACATTAGCGCATTGTTCGTAAAATTAACACTAGTAGCTTTTTCTTTCGTGTCTTTTTTACTAACGATAACAGTTCCTTCCAAATATAGCGTGCTAGCTGATGGTAGTACGTACAAGTCTTGTTGGTTGATAGGTATGCGGATTTCATCGTTCCTGTTGAAACTTGTTACGTAGGGCTTGTAGGAATGAAATTCGATTCCTTCTATAGTGTTATCGTAAGTTGGAGCGGATAAAACGTCTAAGATATTCATTTTACCAATCCGATCGCTCTAAGGAACGCTTTATTGTCTTCAGTTAATTTATTTTTTTTCTTAGAGCGTGGTCTTATTTGACAGGTGGTCCGAGTAGAACTGATATTCTTAATTTGTTGAGACACATTTTTATTGTAGTCAATCATGTTTTTCTTCTAAGATGTAAATATAGCTGCACTTCTTCACCGCGTAGATTGATTAATCGATTGTTTTTATCTAATAGCCTGATATGTATACAGCTTATGTTGTTTTGATTAATTGGAAAGTATATTGAGTTCTTCGGGATTTCTATGATCCTGTATCCAGGTGGTACATTGAGTGCAAATTCGTGAATAATGTGACTTGGTTCACCGTTTATATATGATCCGCTTACAATATCACATTCAATCCTGACTACGGTCGTAGGTAAAATGTTGACTGGAGACTGTGACAGATGCCATTTATTTGCTTTCAAGACCTGCTTATTAAACCCTAACAGTGCTCTGAAAGAGTTTTCTTTCTCAAAATTAACGTCTTTTGAACAGTATATACTAGCTTTTAAAGTATTATTATTACACTGTAGTTTAATTGATGCATCTTTTATTTCAGATTTTAAATACTCACTTATATCCTGCAATTCATAAGTACCTTCCGGTATTTCAATAACATCGTTGGAGCCATAATAGAACTTGTTATTACCTTTGTCAATGTTTGGAATAGAGTTATATGTTGAAAAATGCAATAAAGCACACTCATACTCTCCATTTAATTGCAACGTATTAGGATAGTACGTAGATAAAGTTGATGAGTTCCCAGTTATCGACAAAGTGAGGGACATCTTGCAAATGATAGAAATAAAATAAAAGTGTATATTTTATATAGTTTTATTCCAAAATGTCCACAAATATTTTAAACATAAATGACCACAATTTACTGTGTTGAAATTTTGATATCTAGTATAGTTATAAAAAACTTTACAGTTCTTAAAATATTGCAACAGTTCCAATGGAGGTTTTAAATTTCCATAGCTATCAAAATATTCACAATAGTCATATATTTTAACATAGGCTACCCAATGCGTTCCTTCGTTCTTAGAATCATCTAAGTTAACAATAGCACATTCAATCTGTTTCGGCTTCCTAGGTAATCGATCCTTCATGTAGACCCCACGAAAATGAGGTATATTTCTTGAATATTTTAAGATGTCTACATTAGTTAGAGGGCGGCTGGGTAGCATATTTTTCAGTTTTTTGGAGATGTTACAAACAATCCTTTACCATTTTTATACGGTTTAATGTATAAACCCTTGCCCAATACTAAAGCTTCCATAGCTTTATTGTGTCGTTCTGTTTCTTGCAAATTTCGATTGCCTGCTTTGTAATCATTAACGGTTTTCGCAATGCCAGCTGCACCACCAGCTAGAGCTCCTAAAGCTGATAAACCAGCGAAAATTGGGATTAAAGGAAGAACTCCTCCAGTCTTTGGTACGGGTATTACTCGTGGTACCCGAATTCGATGATGGATGTTTGGCAATAACTTTTTTGCAACTAAGTAAGCTGCTTTTATTAAAGACTTATTATCTTTGTGTCTGAGTTTCTTAACTTTTGATTTTATTTTTGAAACTAAGCTTTTAAATGTTTTGACGCCGGATCCTGACTTAAGTTTAGCTTTCATGACTTTGCTCACTAGCCATGAGCTTAGTTTTTCACCTTTCCCTGCATCTTTTGATTTAAGTCTTTGTTTGGCCATGTTAAGTAGTTGTAAATCAGCTTTGTGACGATTTGATAAATCTGTGTAGTTTGCGTACGCAATGTCGTGTTGCATACAAGCTTCGTCTAGCTTATTTACACCTCGATCGCCTCGCGCTAACCGTTCGTGAAGTTTGGTTCCTGGTCCGCAATAATTGTATCCAGGCAAATGAACTTCAAATGGTAGATTATTAATAATGTTATTAACTAGTCCTCCACCTTGCATTACTTAAAGTATAATGAAAGAATTTAAAAAAATAATGATTATATAATATCTTAACACATAATTGCCGCTTTGTCAATCCAACTGTTTTCTGCACTACTTAAACCTAACCATTTGACAAATAATTTATTTCCTTTCTTTTTCAACACTTTTTCTATCAAATAAACGTCAGGATAGTTAGACTTTTGAAGTTCTTGCTCATAAAAAGCTCCTAATATGTTCTGCTTTCGTTGATCTTCTATGTAATATGTCACTGGTAAGGTTTTATTAATCTTTTTTACATTAAATAACTCAGTCGACCAATTAGGAGTGTAACCTTTCTCAAAATTATGTTTGTATTTACTTATACGAACACAATCACCAACTTTGAATTTAGGCTTCCACTGAAATAAATCATGTTTCTTTATTTTTTTTATATTTTCTTTTATTACTGTTTCATTCGATTTATTCACATCAATCGGTTTAAATTTGGTAGTGCGATGTTTACTGTTGTTATAACTCTTCATTATATCATCCAATGGTAGACCTAACCACTTATAGTTTCCACTGAGACTAAAATATTTATATAATTTATTTTTTACAGTTCTAATCAATCTCTCTACAATAGATGCTTTTTTAGTAGAGAACGATGAGTAATGATTAATGTTGTGCTTCTTCATTAGGGATTGAAAAGTGTTATTATAAAATTCTGTCCCCATATCAGTTTGTAAGTTAACAGGATTAGTACGGCTGCTAAGCAGTATATGTTGAAATGCACGAGCAACATCAATTTTATTTTTTGATTTTAATGGTTCAGCCCAGGCATATTTTGAAAAGCAGTCAATCACCGCTAAAATATAGTTATAACCCTTGTTGTACTTTCTCAGGTTTTGCATATCCATTAAATCTGCTTGCCATAAGTCGTGGATTCCTTTTAAAATAACATGACGTCGAAGGAAATTTTTACGAGCTGCTTTGTGTATTTCATTTACGATTTGCTGTTTTGCCATTACGGAGATGTTGTTTTTTGAAGTAACTTATCGACATCTGCTTTGGTATAAAACTTATCTTGCAAATGAGTTAAAACTTCAGGTACCTTTACATTTAAAGTTGATTGAACAGTAGTTCGAGCATCTGTTATGATTCGAGAACGCAATGATCCAATGAGTTTATTTAGTTCTTTTATCGTATTAGCATTCAAATGATCTACATAGTCCTTGTTCACAGCATCATCGGCTTCTATAGGAGTTCTAATTCCTCTCAATCTCAACGTTTTTAAGTCAAAATCGCCATTTTCTGATTTAATTAATGCATTTTCATTAAAATCAAACAGGTCTGATAATCGCATTCTTTTATGAACATAATGACCGAATTTATCTATATTCATATTGAAGGTGTACTGTATTGAAAGTCTGATGATAAAATGAAACCTTTAAATTTTAATTTTATTTATTTATAATTTTACTTTCACGCAATTCTTCAATAATAGATATAATTTCACTGTCCAATCCTGTGTTACCAGCATCTCTAGACGCAATTAATAATTTCAATCTTTCAACCAATTCATTAGGATCATCCCAGTACACAAAATCTACATCTTCTTTCCACTCTTTTCTTAACGGTAGACCCCTTCCCTGAACTGCATTCTTCAGTTTAAAAAGAGGCTTAATAACTTGCAAATATTTTTGTCCTTTGTTACTTTTTATTGGCTTATTTGAATCGTAGTCTCGACGATGTGCATTTGTATCAAGTAGCATAGACTTATAATGTTTCATATCGCTTTCTGTAACCAAGCTTATGTCTACGACTTTCTTAAGCAGCAATTGTTTCAAACCAGGGGTACTTCGGTATTTACTTCCAGCCACGGTAATGTATTGATCGTTGATCGATATACTAGCGGAACCTAACATCAGTTTCCCACGTTCTGCTCTAACACCGAATGGAATGTCTACTAACGCTTCTGAAGATACTGACCAGGATGATGTATCACAACCTTGTTTGCTGTCAACTATTGATTGAAAAGAGTCACTGCTGATATCGGATTCATCTTCATCGCTATTATTATTACAACTACCAGTTTTTTCTTCTTGTGAAGTTTCGTCCACAAACGGAACCTCAACAAAATCTTCACTAGCACGCAGGGGTGAAGATTGCTTCCTAGTGTTAGCAATTAGGTTGAGAGGTTCAGTTACAGGCTTGAAAACAGATTCCAGTGCTTGTTTGTTGTCAATCTCAGCATCTTTCATTTTTCGTACTTTTTTCTTTACAGCTTCTGCCGCCTCAACAATTTGTCTTTTCAATGATTTTTCCATATTGATAAATAGATCGTAATCGGTTTAGTGTCGTAAGAAGAATAATAATGTCTCGCATGCAATGGTCTTATATATGTACACGTCTTAGTCAAATACTACAAACGTATCAAATTTACTTCTATAACATCCTTTGTTTTTGGAACAATCTTTATTAATTACAACATAGTTGAAAGGTACACTCCATATTTTTGAACACATTTCACGAAATTCAGACCATGTCATATCAGTATTGACGTGTTCTTCATAAACATGTCTCATATTTCTTTCATCTTGTTTAAAAAGTATGATTAGATTCGCGTTGTCTCTTACTAACTGCTTAGGAATTTTACTATAAGTCTGATTTAAATAAAAACAATCAATGAACTTGTGTCTTCCCATTGCAAAATAATCACGCATGCTACTTTGATTTTCACAAGCAACATCATCAAATACAATCACAGAATTCGGTTTTGCGTCCTGAACACTCAGTACTTGCTCATTTTCATGATATTTCTGAAATGACATGCCTGGTACTCGATGCAAAACTTTTTCTAAAAAGACGTACTTGGGTTGTTGCAAGGTTTTTGAATAAACATAAACATTTTGAAATATTAAACCATTCTGGTGAATAAGAAGACCAATCAATAAATTGGTTTTTCCGCAATTTGACGGTCCACATATAATGCATCGTACCGAATTAGGTAATAATTTTCCATGACGAAAACCAGTCTCCTGAGACTGAACACAGAGTTTGTTTACATGTAACGATTGTGGTTGTTTTACAAATTTCATGGCGACTGTGCATGTGTATGTTTAATAATGAGGTAATTTATCAATTACATCAGCATTTATAAAGTGAAGCATATCGTCAGCATGAGCCGCAGTTATTGTTGTTATTGTAATAAAAAAGTAAGTAAATCAATAAAACGGAAATGTTGAACGGCTCCTACTCCATACGATATTATTGGGCATTTTACCACACCGAAAGTGACGAAGGCGAACGGAGTGAGACGTAGGAACGGCAGGTGGGGTAGAATGCCCAATAATATCCTACTATCAACCCGTACTTGACCAGCGTGGTCGACTAAGGCCTAATCACTCTAATTCAGGGTAGGCTCGAGCCCCTCATGTATGAGCTGATGATGATGATATCAAAATGTACGAAAAATTGAATAGATGAAGAGCATTTTACCTGATGCATAGGATAAGTCAAGAACGTCTCCAGCGATCGTCCTTGGCACGCTGCCTTCGACTCCAGCCTGGCTAGAAGCTGTGCAAACGGTTGGCTTTGTTTGCATTCGGTGAGGACCTGCAGAGAGTAGTGGTGGTTCCGCACGTATTCCTGGTATATCGTCAGCATAGGCAGCAACATGTCGAATAGGTCTCCTGTATGTAAAGCTATACTGAGTCTATTTCATGATGGGTGGAATTCAGGTCATTTTCTATTTCATAGTTTATATTAAAAATAGATACAAAAAATACGATTAAAGTAAGTAAAAAATATTAAGTATGTATAAAAAGAATAGAAGTAATAAAATATTCATGACCATACATGCAAATTTTCACGATTTCAAAATATTATCTTGTATTAAGTATGAATGAATTACAGATACATACACAAATAATTGTCGTTAATTTGCATATTACAAATTCTTCGAATGATTAAGATTTCTCTTCAGTATTAATAACAGCAGCAGCTGATCTCGTTCACAGCACGAAATTTGATTTTGTAATTAATACCACATACTGCTTAATTAATTAAGTATACAACATTATAATATAAAGTGCGCAGGAATGCTATGTTAAATCACAAACAAAAATATGTATACTATGCAACTCACCTAACACAAGCGTCGGCCAAGACTCCATCCTTGACGTAAGACCCTTGAAAAATATCTGGTGGAGGAACAACACTGTTTCGCTGTTCAAAAATATTGAGTTGACGTCCTCATGGGTACATGGCGGCTTTTTGGAGCTTGCAGCCATTTTGAATGGTCGAAGAAAACATGTGACCTGCAAATATTTTATACTGTGTATGAAGCGAGATAATAAATGACCTAAAAATATAATTTAATGAAAAATATTTAGTGGAACAGTAAAACGGTAATGATAGCAGTTCGAGCGCGGGCTGGCTCGACGGATGAATCGTCCCAGGATGTTGGCGTGAAGTGATAGTTCGAACCCTAGACCTCAGTCTCACTGTGCGAAACGCAGTATCGTATCGCACTGTAAGAGGGAGGACTAGAGCTCAATCATCTTCCCTTCTTCGTACTCCTTCTTCTTGTCCTAACATCTTATGGATGTCGTAAGCTGCTATCAGGTGACCGTTTTATTCGTTTGATCACTACGACTTACAAAATTACATTGATTTTATAATATATAAGTAATATAAAGGTTTACCAATATCTCCATCTGTTCCAAGTATTCCTCTTCTGCTTCAACCATTTTGAAGACAAGACTGCAAATATAAGAAGAATATTTTTATGGTTCAATTTCTGCTGCTGATAAGAATGTAGATTAAGATGATGATCTCACCTGTTTCTTTTCCTCATACTTTCAGCGTGTGGACTTTTGATGTACTGATCAACAATCTGTTTCCACCTTCGCCTGCAGAGCCAGCCGCGGAAGAAGCTCTAACCAAAGAAATTCGTGGGAAACGATCATTATTAACATTCGCTAAAATAAGACACTAAAATAAGAAGTTAAATTAAGAGTATTTTAAAAAAATAGTCCTTTCAAGTATTTATTTTATCTACATTAACTTTACCACCCACGTACCTGAACCTTCTTAATCTTCCTTAGCTCAGCTGGATCAATTTCTGGTGAATGGCTCGGAGACGAGCTGGTAGTTGAAGCGGCTCTGGTAGACGGTTCATGCTCCTTCTTGTAAGTACACAGCTAGAAAACAAACATTACTTAAGTTTAGAATTCCTAAGGTCGATTTCACTGGTAAAATTTAACTTGGATCAATCCAAACTAAACCAATCTACGTGCTCAAATTAGGTTAAAAGATAGCGGGTTTAGCCTTAAGCGCGGTTAGATTTGGTTGGTGAAAGCGCAATCGAATCTTTCTCTTTAAAAAAAGCATGTAAATTGCATAAAAATCCCTTAAGTTACGTTCAATTTCATCACCGTTGAAGACACTGGAAACGACCCTTAGAAAGTTTGTTAAAGGTATCCACTTTATATTGAAAATATTATCTTACCTCAGTCCTAAGTTTCTTAACTTCATTACTGAGCTCGTCGCATTGCTGAGCGTATTGCCACCGAGAGGTCCTCTCGCTCTCGACCACCTGGAGCAGGTGAAGCTGCTTTTGCTCCAGTTCTTCTTTCTGGAGAAGAAGCTTGTTGAAGCTGATGGAAAGAAAAACATTAAAAGTGATATTATTGTATTGTTTTGTTCTTGAATGGACCGACTGAGTCAGAGACAAGGTCTTTGTCCTGTGGCCCTGTGGGTGGTTATAAACCGATTCTACTGCCGCATAAATAAAGAGATTTAAAATCTTCAATACCTATAGACTGTGATGATACTAAGTACTTACAACATAGATACTTTCATAATGTTCGTTTAATTAAATATTAATTTCTATCCAAACTTTAAGTATTCATATCCTTTGAAGTTCCCTCTCAAGTTAAACCGAGATGAGACTTTTCACAACAATATTTATTACCTTTGAACACCGCAATCAATCACCGGCGGAACTTGTAAACCTTTCATAATTCAACAAGTTTTAAATAATTAAACGACATCATTCAATGTTGGGTAACTTATCAAAACAATGTTTCCGAGTGATGACGTGAAAGTCTGGTTTGTACTTAGAAAATTATAATGTTCCGGTAGAGTGGCTTTGTTCAAGTACCTACCTACAGTTACGGTGCTATTGTAGTGGTCTGAGGTTCGCCTACAAGGATTTTATCGGCAGCCGGAAAAGTTAATTTTTGCTCCGAGAATTTGTCTGTTTTCACCGACTGAATATAATTTGGGTATGAATTTTAATTAGTTTTTGTAGAAACTTCGTGTATATTGTAAGGAAAAGTGTTTGTTTATTTAAAGAAGGTCCTTTTGGGTGGTTGACTCGTAAACAGACGAGATACTTTGTTAAGTTCTGTAAAATTTTCATCGACGTTTTTTATGTTTAAGATAATTACTTATAATATTTATTTCAAATTGAAATCGGTTTGTATCGACTATTTTACTACTGGTTAGTTTTTTTATAGAATACGGACAAACGAGAGGACTTTCGATAAACACCACTATCGCCCACGCATGAACACCTACAAATGTTATTTTTAACTAAAAACACCCTAACTTTTATTTTGTTTTAGAAACTCATAAAGCAAAATAAAAGTTCGGGAGTTTGTACCACGGAAAACCCACGAAAAACTTAGGAGACTTCTAATGTACTCACATGAGCTTCTAATCCCAAAACTCTTTCTTAAAATCTGCGTACGAAACCGGGAGTCACAACTAGTAGTAATGTGTAACACAGACAATACTAACTAGGTTATTCCCGCGTACATATTTGTTTAGCGGAAAATGGAGATGAAAACTGTAACACAAATAAAAAAGCATCTCTGTCTATGCCTACATGTATAGGTACATCAATCAATATCCCATGTGTACATATATGCAAGATATTAAGTAAAATAACCACAATGATACGCTGTGTAATGTTGATATTTTAACCTTTTACTCTCAATTAAAATACGATTATAGAAACAGCACTCATCAGTATGGAATCCACACCCACTTCCTAACCTTTAAAATCTTAGAATAAAATTGTTTTCTAGCCTCTCTAACCAAAACCTTTTTGCAATTTATTCGTAAAAGGGTAACAAACAGAGTGGGTAACATATGCATTAATAATAGTTTACGTAAATAGCATTCGTATGGATTCGGTACGCATAAAAATAGTTACAACCATACTCTGTAGCAAGTAAGTATATTCATTTGAGTATTGTAACCTTTACTAAAAGATGTCGTTATTTTTCTTCTACCGAATAGTAGGTAATACTTAGGTATATATTATTTATAGTACAAGTATTATCATCCAATTGTACCTTTTATTTCTGGGTGTGGCTGTTCTTGCGTATTTTCAAATATACAAAAAATTCTAAAAATGAACATAACTGTCTAATGTAAGTAACATTATGTTAAAACAAAGGAAAGTTTCACTGCGTAAATTTTCCTATCTTCAGTATTATTAGATGTTGAAAATTTGTCTTTAATTTGCATTCTCAATTGCTTTTTTAAAGTGTTTAGATATTCCTATAACTATTATAACGTTTCAACGAAATGGAAAGTAACTACGAATTTGGGGACTACTAATTATTCAAAGAATATCGTATCTCACTATTACTTATCTATATAATAAGTAACGCAAATGATATTACAATTTGCGTACCCAAATACTATGTACTATATAAGACTATAAGTATATTATTATCTACTCGTATATACAAGGTACACATGAAATGTAGACGATACCCAACACGTTATTCAATAAATAAATAATGAGATATCTTCAACAAGGGTTCTCTGAATAATTCCAGTTTAAATTACAAGTCGAGCTGAATCCCTAATGAGAAGAGTTTCAGAGTAAACTTATTTGTTAGCTGTGTTGTTTGTTTATCAACCAGTGTTACCTTTGAAGACCGACCAAGTAGTTAAACTAATGTTTGCTTAAGTCCTGTAATGAATAGTTACACCTTGATTAAGACTGCTAATGAAAATTAATACTTTACCTGTTTATTTATGAGTTTGTAAGTTTATGTTTGGGACTATGACGTAGACGCGTTACGAAATGTTTAATCAATAATTGATTATACATTTTAGAAGTACGAGCTTTGAAATTGAAAGTCTGTTTTAAAAACTAAATAAACGTCGCCGTGTTTCTATAAACTATTGAACTTTTTTAGAAAAAATATACATCATACATTTTGACTAAACATGATCAAGTCTACATGTTACCTAGACGTGTAAAACCTTGTTATAAACGACATTACGTCACCTCGAGTGTAAAAGGTAAGTAATTCATTTCCCTTCCAAATTTAAGTAAGTACATATATGCTTAATTAACTGCTATAGCCTAATGGCTAAGGCATTCAGCCAGGGCCCTGATTCTCTAAATTATTAAGCTGTGATAATGCTACTCAAATGTATTTTAATATCACCATTATGGCCGTTTTGAAAACTATTCTTCTGACTCAATGGCTCCATAAAACTTAGATGGTTTTCATGGAAACAGTATTCTGACGTTTATTTGACAAAAAAACATGAATTTTGATATGCAACAAAGACCACTGAGACACCATAGCCATATGAATAAATTTTAGCAGAATACCAAATTTCTGACACTCTCGTTATGGTGCCTCAATATCGACATATTGTCTGATCAATAATTTCAAATTGCAGACTTAGGCCCCTGGTGATTGAAAGGTGATTAATTCGATCTTCACCAAATACACTATTAATATGATTTGAACACAAAGATACAAGCATACAAAAATATGGTGTGTTACCATTATGTATATGTCCTTTGTTACAAGATAGAGATACTAAGAGCCTGCAAGGGACCTTTGTGCTCACTGATCTGTCCGTAATGGTACAAAGTAGGTTAATATTTGTGATCCACTTAGTCTCGATTTCATTATTGGTGGAATAAATTATGCAAAATTATTCAATACTTGGTTGACCGTCTTGATTGTTTAGGTTGGTACTGATAATAGAATTATTAAGTAGTTTGAGCAGATGTTATTAAGTAAACTCAACGAAATCGCATACCACTTTAGGAAAAGCTTAAGAAAACAAAGCTTAAGCATTACCATATTGGATTACTTGAAGAAATATCATTTAATTGTCGATTTTTCCCTCATTTAGCTTATATCTACTAGTTTTCGTAACTTACAAAATGATAAGAAAATATTTGAAGCCTATCGAGTATTTTCAAGACGTAACTATAGGTATTTATATTAGAAAGCTCCAAAATATTAAAACACCTATCGTTTACTGCCAACAATGTACGATGTACGTCATAATACCTACGTAATATCCCTAATCCAAGTAAACAAGCACCTAAACCTTTCAAGTATATAATAAACACGTATAAACGAGCAAATCACAGCCCTAATTAGAAACAGAAACTTTTACAATGTCTAATAACTAATATCAAACGAATCCGAGCTAATTAATTTCCCCTTAAACGGTAATCAAATTAGCAATCAGGAGGCGTTCAGTACCCGCGGGTCCCTTCAAGCGGTCTCTATTTCGTCCCGAACGTTCCCGATTCCTGTATTTAGGCCAAGGTCATTACAACTTGGTACATTATCCCGGGAAATGTTCGATGGGACTGTAATCTCACTAGTAATACTAATATGGGCAGGTAAGTTGTCATGAATAAAATATGTTGTTTGAAAGCGTAAGCCCCAGGTTTTGTGCTGTACTTAATCGTACTTAGGCGCTAACATCAAGTTGTCTTTTTACTAAGTTGCGCACTATCATTTTGGACGCGCAAAATTTGTGTCGGTGAAAAATTGGGTTTGAATTTTGTAAGGAAAATTTGAGTTAATGTAATTTGTTGATAGACAAAGAATTTTCCGGTTCGGATCGATATTTCCAGAGATTAGGTAGGCAAACAAAGTGTTTAAACAAAGAAAAACGAAACCCCTTTTGCTTCATAAATATTCTTTAGTATACTTAAATGAAATTAAATTACAGTAGAAAGTACGTAAGTAAAGAGCAGTTTATCTTTACCAATACAAGATTTACGTAAATATTTTTCATGTATCCCGTTCGGCATTAAGGAATTGAAACAAATTATAACATAACATAATCATTCACTACATCATCTCATTAAGGCAGAAACCAACCGAAGTACACGCACACGCTACGCACGAAATGGGTGGGGGCTACGCTATGTTGAGCTGTATCCCCCGTGTATGTACACACGAATATGTAAAGTCATGGTAAGAAATGGTTCGTCACCTTAAGATCTATTTTCGTTTGCTCAGTATGTGTTAATAACATCAATACAAAAATGTTCAATTTGAGCTGACAGTATCTTGCGGTCTTGTAGTTGTTGGACGTGCTTTGGGTTTTTTTGCTTTTTTTACGTGTTTATCTGATTACGTAAAGCTAAGGCACAAATTGGTTAGCATCCGATATTTAACAAATTTATGCGTGGACAAAGTTAAAATAACAATAATAATAACATCAATAAGCCCGCAGGGCATCTTTGAGGTGGGGTGTCGGGGAGTAGCGCCCCCGCGGAGCTGACGCGCTTCCGAGGTCCCCGTTCCTCACGTCCACTCGCCTTCTCACAAAATAAAATAAATAAATAAACCTTCAGCTTGGATATTCATGGTACAAACACACAAAAATACAACTGAATTGCGAGAATTGTTATTGCAAAGATGAGTAACCGATAAGCGCGCAATAAGGTTGCAGGTTTATAATGCTGATGCTCTAACTTTGAGGTCAAAATACAAGTGAAAAATATTTATTGGGGGTGGTATTTATATGTTTCTGGGTAGCTTGTTTATCGTATTAATTGAACAAGTCGTCAAAAGTCTATATTTTGAGTACGATTTTTTTCATTTATGACCTATGGAGGGAACCACAGTGCCTTGTTGCGACTGGAGCAACTTGTTTGGTTTGGCCCAGTTATAGAGCTGGCAAGTCTCCATCCGCCACTTCGTACTTGTCTATAACAGAGTATCGGCGGGTGCCATAGTCCCCATAGTTTCCCAATATCCAGTCCATTGAACATCCCATTCCCATAACCCAGTCGTAGTTTTCCATACATTTGCAATAGTCCCAGCAGAACCGGGGACTGTCCTTGGATGCATTTTATAGTGTTATACAGGGATAGTCCCCGGATTGTGCATACTTTACACAAGATTAAATACTTATGTCAAAGGGCTTCCGTGTGTTGGCTTTGGCCCCATACTAGCCTTCTCAAAGACCGAGACTCCTTAATAGTCCCGTGAAAGGAAAATACATTAATAACATTAATCTAATTAAGAAAGAAACATATTGTAACACGTATATTTAAGCAAGTGTAAATTTTGCTAACTACATATATGCGAAAGCATGAAGTAAATATTTATAATAGTCGAATAAATAACCCCCTCCTATTTTTTGGAAGTCGGTTTAAAAAGCAATTAAAATCTCTTTCCTAATAAGAACTTTAAAGTCATTGTGATTAAATAGACCAAGAAGGTACGTGTCCGTCTCCATGGCACAAAGAATAAATAGGAACAGAGAGACAGCTTTCTATAAAGGCGTGAATCGAATGCACTATTACTACTATTTTTTATATTTATCATTTAAATATACAGATTTACAATTATGTTACGTAGTATCAAACAGGGTCATAGGTTTTCTTGTAAATACATAATTTGTTTAATTTTATTTTCAAGATATACTCATTAATTTTACGTTTTTGTTTACTGGTCTCTATGACAACCTGTATTGGTTTGACTGATTGTCATAGAATACATTTTTATAATATAATAGAACAATTTTGCACGTTCTTAGGAAGCTGTCTATCTGTTTTTTCTCTCTGATCTGTGATGATACACGCGTGTACTTCGGTGGAAACGGCAACACACACGCAGCTGAGCTACGCGTAGCTGAGCGGTGTAGCCGTGGACATAGCGCAGCGGTGGGTTCGTGGCTTTATAGTAACTGACCCCTAACTAAGCCACACTCATTCACACACACACACCCAGACCGAGATTAACATTTGTGGATCTACAAATATTAACCACGGGAATCGAACCCGCAACCTTAAGAATGACAGTCCGGCATGGTGACCACTCTGCCATCGAGGTCGTTATGTTTTTACATAAAGCTTTTAAGTTGATCTAGTAAATTGGATGCAGTCATTACTATAAAACGTCGAGCGAATCTCGTTCGTTCAGCTATTAATAAATATGAAAGTACACAATATTCGTTAATAAAGATTTTCGCAATAAACATTGGATTTTTAGGAGCAGGACAAAGCATATTGAAATAAAACTGATTTTATTTCAATATGCTTAAAATATGATTAAGATTTTCGTCGCTGTTTTAAATTACGTAGTTTTTAGTTTTATTTCACTACACAGTACATATTAAATACCGCTCTTTTGTTCGCGAAAATCAATATAAATACAACAGTCTTTATGTAAGTAAATTAATTTATACAGCGGAGTACCTATGTACACGTAACGATTTTCATCCCAATTAACTCAGTGAGGCTAAAATTATCGCTGGGACTTGGGATTTGGGACTAAAGTCGTAGCAGCCCCGATTAACATGGATGTCGGTTATCAAGAGATAACTTATGCCCGAATATGACACTAAAATGTTTCAGAAGGATAAGGTGGTCTCATCCGAAATGAGGTCAAGAAAATATATTTTTCTTTTTAAATGTTCTAGTTAGAAAAATATAACTATTATAAATATTCTACTATTATAAATATTCATTATCTTAAACACTTTTTCAAAATAAAGTTTCTTAGCTTGTCTTTTAAAGTTTAACTTGTGTTAGAAGAATACCTAGTTTTATCTAAAAAACATTGTGTATAAACGCTTTTGTTACGTTGGGTATCGAATCCAAGACCAATATATGTATGTACTAAGTAAACTTTCTTCTAAATAATCTACTTCTTTTCAAAACATCGATTTACAAAAATACTGAACTCTACCTCATTGCAAACAGCAAATAAATTGATTACTGAAAAATTTCAATAAAATTTAATATTGTTCGCCACGTCCCGGTCCAACCTAGTTTATGGGTCAAGGCAAACACCACCTGATATTCCATTTCTAGGGCTTATTTCCTTAAATATAGTATTATTTACCAACGCAATGAATAATCAGGAAAAGCAATAAGCTATTGGAGACAAAATAATTAAAATAATATTTAAAGGAAATCAAACTCAAGTATCTACTTAATATGAATCGAGAAAAATGATCAAAGGAAGTGAAAAATGATTTTGATTACCGGCAAAGATTGAGACTGTTTACTTGTAGGTAGCATTATATAATATCTGAAATTAAATTTCTTATTGAAATGAAAAATCTTTAGAAATGAAAAGTATTTTATCTTTATTTTATTGATAAAAAAGCAATTTAAATTTTCGTAATTTGTTCTTTACTTTTATGTGACTGGTATATTTTGATACTGCCTTCCTATTACCTATTTTATGTACAATCTGTACTATATGTATATGTTTGTGTATGTATGTATGTGAATTAATGAGAATACGCTTATAGAGAACTACTTTTTTAGAGTCAAGAACTACGTTAACCTTTAACGTAGTTCTTGACATGCAGGCAGTGACATGAAACTGCGAAGTGTCATGATGACGTGAGGCGGCGACGTGTGGTCTGCTGCTGCCTGCAATCGGCTACCAACTTATACCACAAAGAACTCCTCTTCATTCTCGATTCAAACATCACTAAAACTCATGCATACATAAAATATATCACCTATAAACTTAAGGTAAGAGCACACTACATAATAAAATTAACAGATGACAGCACAGTGCACCCATCGATACGGAATATCTATCGGGTGGTATCGGATACGGTTGTCATGGCAACAGGGGATTACGGCCGCTCCGTGCCCCTGACCCGGATGGTTGCACTTCAATGATAAAACATATTTACATCTCATCTGATACGGAAATTGAAGGCTCACTCAATTATTAACAGTGTAAACTGTTTTGATAAAATTGTACCTCTGTTATCGAACTGACTCGCAAAAGAGGGGTCTCAATTCGTTAGAATCTTTATTACCTATGTATTATTTCCGATTTTAAACTTTTCGGGGGTTTTTGTTTGAGCCGTTTTTTGTTTAAATGGCGCATATTTTTAAAACGCTATTGGTCCAATTCAACTGATTTTTCAGGCGATTTTGATCGTTCAACTAATTTGCTACGAATATGTGTAATGTCATTATTCAAATTCTACTAATTAAGTTTAAATAGTTATATCCTTCAAATAACGTAGTAGCTACATAATTTCCCAATCGGTCCAGTAGTTTAATGGTACCTAAAATTACTTTTATAGTCAACCTTACATATTTACCGTTTAAATAATACAAGTCCCTCGGCAAACGAGCGTCGCTCGGCCAATATTTTCATTTTTATAAAACGACGTTTAATCAATAAAGCAATCAAAATCAAACCGAATCGTTAAAGCTATTTCCCAAATATAAATCATATTTTTTTTATAAATGCAAGAATATTAAGTTATAAAGTTCTTTAGATTATAGTGACTATACCTAGCTTATTTGATATTACTACCTAGACTAGGATTAAACTTTTCATATTATCGTCCATCTATGTAATTAATTACTTTTACGGAACTAAATTTTAATCAACGTTCCCGTAGAAAATTCAAGGTATCTCATAGCTGCAGTGAAAATGTAGTTTTCATTACTTAACATGCCGTAGCTCGGTACTGGTTCAAAATGCAGTCGGAAATTTTGACCTAAATATACACATCCATATAGACTGAGACCACTGAGACTTACATAAAAGCTTTTAAAACAGAAAATACGACTTGAAATACTATCTAAATTACAATTTTCACGTTATATTTATACGATTATAACTACTGTGAAAATATAATGAAAATAAAAACATTAACAATTGTTTTAACGTAATGGATAGTAACCGGAGTGCTCAACAAATTGCTTTATTGCGTGTGAGGAACATCACTCACATACCCTAAAAACACAAGGTTCCACAATGCGTACCACATCTGAATACTATACAACTTTGTCAAATTACGTCTAGGACATGTGATGCTTTATGTAAATAACACACGGTTCTAAATAAAGTTAATTTAAAAAAATAAGAAACCGACTTCAGCACTGAAAAGTAAGAAAATAATTTAAAATAAACGATATTATTAATACATATTTACAATTTATAATTAGTAACTTTTGGAGTCAGTGCCAGCCCTAGATAGATTTTTTCCTTATAAGATAGCACGAGACGCGCCTATAATATTAATGAAGGCTTTGGCTGTCACCGACTTCATAAGTAACTAATTATAAATTGTAAATATGTATTAATAATATCGTTTATTTTAAATTATTTTCTTACTTTTCAGTGCTGAAGTCGGTTTCTTATTTTTTTAAATTAACTTTATTTTAAATTTTTTAGTGGGAAGCAAGTCTCCTTCTACATAACATTAAATTAAAAATTTAAAAAACCCCCAACACAATTACTTTCAAACCTCCATTACTTTTAAACGGGTCAACCGATTTTCATCAAACAACAACACTAAGAACACTCGCACGTAAGTCCCCTTTAATACAAAACAAACTAAATTGAAATCGGTTCATCCGTTCGGGAGCTATGATGCCACAGACAGACAGATACACACACACACATACACACAGACACGTCAAACTTATAACACCCCTCTTTTTGCGTCGGGGGTTAAAAAGACGCTTAAATTTTCCTCCAGAAGAGCTTTTGAATCGTGGATCACTTGAATCCTTTTTTTGAGGGAGGAAGACTTTACGTCTTTCCTCTGTCCAGGGGAACGACGGGATATGTCGGACTCCGCGCCGCAAAGATAGAGCGGCGACGCGCTTACCGACTAAAACCCCTTGGTGTGCCACCTCTGCGCTTATGGCCGAAACCGGCAGCAACGCGGCTGCACGCTACTACGATCCCGGACAGCGCTTCTACCCTGTTAAGGGTTTCTCCTCCGAGCTAGAATATAGCTCTAGGCGACAGATGTTGAGTTATCCCCTTCCGAAAGTACCGCGCGCCACCTCGAGGCCTATATGGCGGCAGTGGATCTCCCCCCCGGGGATCACTGCCGCAGGTCGGGCGTATGGCGGTTGAAGGACAAAGTGGTAGTCCTGCTTCCGTCTGCCCAACCTTCTGCTACGGATAGTATTAGTGGAGAGGGCTTCGCGCTCTCTCTCGGCAGCTTTTTTTTGCGAGAGTACGACCTCACAAAAGGTGGACACTCCAATCCAAGACCTCTCCTCGCTCATCATAGCAGAGACTACATTTGGCAAGGAGAGGTCGTTTCCCACGATTGCCGCGAGAGTTGCGAGGGCAATAGCTTCTTGCAGGGTTTTTTTCGCTGCTCTATAAGTGTCGAGCAGTTCAACCTCAACGGGTACCGCTTGAATCCTGTCCCATGAGCTGATGTTACTCATGATTCATAATCTAACACAAACCTGCATTTTATTACTTCTTTTTAACTTCATCATCCCAATTAAACCATCATTTTATTACAAAACTTCTTTATAACCACAAAGGTATAAGAACTTTTTAGAAAATTAACTAAAGTCAAAATAAAAACGAAAATAGAGGATGACGTTTATACTGTCTATTTATTAATTTAAATAATATATACAATCTAATCTGGTGCAGTGTTTGTTTGTAATATCTAAATATATTTTTTTACGAAAAGTTTTATGAAAACGCTCTGAACATTATGTGTAATAGGTACCTATAATAGTATAAAAAAACATTTTCAAAAAATGTTGTAGGTTCGGGTTTATTTCAGTGTGTGTTAACGAATTAAAAAACAGGACATTTTTATATCTAAAACCCATGAATTGTGAACAGCATTTGATTTAAATACGAAAGAATACAGCCAAAAAATTTTCATCCAGAAATTCTTATGGTATCAAGAATATCGCGAGCAAAACCACGGGTCACAGGTAGTTTTACTTTTAATAATGTCAATCGACACCCCAGCCTACATTGTTGCGGGTTTTTCCTCGATTATTCCTGGATCCCATCATCAGATCCTTATTTCCTTGACATGGGACCACTTCGCGAATATCCGCTTTCTAATGAAACAAGAATTTTAAAATGCTCCATTCATGATTACAAAGAAATCGCGTAACAAACACACAAAAAAAAAATTAAAAAAAATATACACGTCGAATAGAGAACCTCCTCCTGTTTTTTTGGAAGTCGGTTAAAAACGGAAAACATTTGAATAACATAGAACCTTGTCGCATTACGCAGATGGTGATGTCGTGTCACAATCATACGTATGTATATTTCGTATCGTATATTCCCGTATACGGTTTATTCGAGGAATATTATATTAGCAATGCGGAATTCTTGTATCGTCTTCCGTGGGATTATTTACGAAGAATTTATTTTGAAGGGATTCAATTTTATGTTATAGGGATTCCATTTTGTTTATTACATTTTGATTATGGCTAAATACAATTTAGAACGCAATAATTTATATAGCTAGCTACTCACATTTTTTTTGCAAAGACAGAAAATGCTTTTGAATTTTGTTACTTAACTAATAACTCAAATAATTGCCTAACAAATAATTCTCTATTTTTAAACCTTTCTATATTTATAAACTAGATGTCCGACACAGTTTCACGCACAAAAAAGGATATTCATAATATTCAACCGTATACACTTAAATGTTTTATTAAACTGTACCTAAAAACAGCCAATATAGGTCTAGCCTAAAATTATGGTAACATAAAAATGAAATGAAAAGTGTTTATTTAGATTTCAACAAAACATTTTCAAAAATACAAATTACAAATTAAAACACTACATTATTGAAATGCGTAGTCAATATACTGCTACGCGCTACGATTTATGTTACTAAACGCTACGATTTTAGTGACTGACGTAGCGTAGTCCGCTACTTTTAATTATTATACAACAAAATAAATTATAAATAAAACCTTTTTTTAACGAGCCTACTTTCTTATTATTTCTAACAAGAGCTACCATTTGATACCCATATCTTGTGGGTGCATAATAATAGATGTCAATTCACATAAAGGTGCTCCTTCACCGGGAGCATTGTAATAATTACAAATTACAATTAATAAATTAAAAGGTGCGCATTGTAATGCTCGGTTCTCCTCCTTCACTGATGTAATGCTCAAATCTGTAACGTTACATTACACACGAATGCTCCCGGTGAAGGAGCACCTTAAACCATATATGTATGTAGTAGTGTCAATCCAAACGAATCATGTAACCGTCTGCCATACAATTTAGAAGTAAGGTTTTTCTCACGCTTATACATATACTTATATTGCACGTTTATAATACATCCACTAATAAATAAGGCAACGTAAATAAAACTCGGAAAAACATATTAATTACCGTACCGTACCAAATTAAGTAAAAACTTATTAATATTTTAACCGCTACTTCAAAAATAACTTGTTCTCTTAACAAGACATCAGTATCATGCAAAAGGTTCTAATAATTTGCTAAGTATTTAACCGAAAACTCCAAACAAAGCAGCAAAAGAGAACTGATGCAATAAAAGTGTACTATACTCTGTCCGTAAGAAAATTCTCATCTCGAAATGTATCCAAGGGATTTTATTCAAGTTCTTTTTCATTAAACTGAGTGTACCTTTTGTAGCAACTGTTCTGAGAGAATTACCCTGCCACAGTCAAAGCCAGGGCACGTCAGCTATAGTACACGCTTGTGTAAATACATAGAACCCATCAGAGAACCGAGAGCCATATCAAGTTTTAATTAAAATTGGTTAAAACGAGACTACGGGCATAAAAAAGGTGTACTTTCCTCGCAATTTCAAAAAGAATGTCGATTTACTACGTACTCACTGAATATTTTAAATATCAGCGGGCGTATCTGAATTTTACTTTCGTGTTTTTACAAAAAATTACTTGTAAAATTTGTTATAAAATATATTATCAGGTTTAAATTTTTAAGCGCTTCACACACTTATTATCTCTGAAAAAGTATATCAAAATTTACCGACAGGGGGAAAGTTTACTGTTTTCAATGTGTTTACCAACTTACTTAATTTCTTTGATACATTTTGGCTGCAAAAATAAAGAGTCATATAATGAATCCGTTACTTATAAACAGCATCAGTTACTAAGAGGTGCGTTGAGAAATAAATACTCAATTTACTTAATTATTCGACTCTAAACATTTGTGATTAATAAAGCTCCATCCACCATCCATATAGGTACCTAATGAAACCAATTAGCGCGTCATCAAGAAGCTGAAATACTTAACACTACTCGCGTGTAGGTAGTCGGGTTCTTAATTGCGTCCATTTTGCGTGAGATGGGTTATCATGGGTTTCTAGTACCAGTGCAGTTCCTCCAAGAAGCCGATCAGTTGTCTCAGTATATACACAACTTATAAAAGACGATACTAACCTTGCCTCCCGGATAGCGTCGACCCAATGCACACAATCCACTTCCGACGCGGCTCTCAGTTCATACTGCCGCTGGCTTTCACGACGATACGATATTGTGAAGCAAAACTGTGTAAGAAATAAGTGCCTTTAGTAATGTACCAAGAAACTGTGTTTTTAGTGATATAACTTTCTATATAGGAGGATATCTGTGGAGAAAATTAACTCTACTATTCTGTAACGTCTCTACTCAAAAGTAAGTAAGTTTATTCATACGGATTTTTACAATTCTTGTAATGTTAACTTGGACACTCATAAATAACTTTCGTCTTTTACCTATCAGTTGTATACTCCAAAAAGAAGAAACACAAGTACTCTAATATTTTGAAACCAAACAATTACAATTTAAAAGTACCATTATCCTTTATCACCCTTATACTGTGATAAAGTCTGAACGAGGCACACGTAAATATTATATGTACCTATCTAAATATACCAAGTTCCCGGGTACCCTTGACACTTCACCGACTGGACAGTGTGGACAGGTACCGATCGATACAGTAGGTCTAAATGCATCGCCTAACAATAGCTGGGTACTAGGCATAACAACGTTAATTTACCTAATTATGACACCCTTTTCGTGGGGTTTTGTGACGTCAGAGGTGCTTAGGCGGCCAAAGAGTTCTGACTAGCAATAAGGCGTTTTCGGTCGATCTAAGACGGTTAGATTTTTTTGCTAAGTTATCCATTTATTTAGTGTTCTGATACATAAACAATAGGATAAGATATGGCAGAAAAATTTGGGTGTTCATGTCGAAAGCATTAGCACTCGAAAATCTTTACTATGAGTACTAAGACGCTATTATTGATACGGCAACTAGAACCGACTGGCTAGCGACGGCAAATCATATTAAAATCGTGAAAAAGCTCATTAAAATACCGTCATTCCCATCCAAAAAATAACGTGCCAGATTTTGCAGATCTGTCAATATAAAACGACTCCTAATGTAGTCTATTTGAATTGTCCCAAATCGATTTAATTTTAAAGAAAAAAAGGGAATATCGTCCTTGACGGCTACAACTAAAACTTTTCTAAAGTAAAAGTCGAACAAATTAAAATTTTCCTAAAAAAATATCTTTGGTACTTGTCTATTTCGAACCAAGGAAAATTCGAGAAAATTCAAATAGTTTTCTGGAATTTTCTGATTGAAAAACTTCCTTCGGTTTCAGGAATTTAGGTCCTTTGATATAGGAAACTAATAATACTACTCTTTTGCAATTTTCACGAGCAAATAAGACCAAGGATATAAACTACTACATATGTACAATACATATGCATGTTGTATAGTAACTTAAAGGCTACATTAATATTCACATTCCCTTTTAACTAATCCAAGACCTGAGAGAGGAATTTAAAGGACCATGAATGCTATGCCGAAGATTACGGATGCAATTTCCGATCAAGATTTATGTGCGTGAACTGAACATGGCTCCTTGTAAAAAAGTCATACAAACTTTGATTCACTAGAAGACTTGATTCGATGGGGATGTTAACATTGTTTGACTTACCGAAGCATTCCTCTCCATAGGTGCCTTGCTGATCCTCTCGCAGTAAGAACCTTCTAGAAGGAGCACGCCCGTCGGACGGTTGTTATTCTCCGACTCGTAGTAGAACAACATGTTCTGCGTAAACAACACACAATTATAACTTCAACCAATCAATATTTATGATGAAATGTTTTATCAAAGTTCGTCATTAAAGTTTTGGGATTAATTGAACCGAAGTATTATAATTAACAGATGAAATATATCATGTTTGTATTCACTCGAATTCTAATTTGCCAAATCCCACAAGTATTTACATATCTGGGGGCACGGCAGTGCCCCCCGCCAAGTCGAGCGCGAAGCAAACACTGCCGTACCATCCTTTACAGGAACCCTTTCGCCGCATTTTCAGGCCCCTATTTGACAACCTCTGGATAAGCCCAGAACGCTGAAATTTTCGTCATCCAGTAAGCTATACAATCACATACTTAAAATAAAATTTCAAGTCTGTAGGTCATTTAGTTCCGAAGTTAAGCGAAAGCAAAGTTTCGCATTTTAGACAGACACTCACTCACTCACTCACTCACTCACTCATGATCATCAAAATAGAACTAGTACTTCCCATAAACCTAGGGAGCTGAAATTTGGTACAGAGTTAGGGTTTAATGGCCACATAAAGGGAAAACTAGGATAATCGAACGGGAACGGGAATTATACGGGAACGGGAGTGGGAATTGTAACTCAAGAACGGCTGAACTGATTTGGCTGAAAATTGGTGAGGACGTAGCTTAGAACCAGGAAAAGGACATAGGATACCTGTGATCCCGAAATTCCCACGGGATTGGGATCGGGAATTTTAAAATCAAGAACGGCTGAATTGATTTGGCTGAAAATTGGTGGGGAGGTAGCTTAAAACTATTAGAAGCACATAGAATACTTTTCATCCCGAAATTCCCACGGAAACGCGAACGGGAACTACGCGGTTGAAACCGCGGGGCGTTTAATAATAAAATACTACTCCTAAAAAGAAAAAAAATGTGTCAAATAAGAGAATCTAATAAAATAAATCAATATAAACACGTTTCAACAAAAATAAATGAAATCCCACCAAAAACATTCTGTAAAAAACTAGCCAAGTCTCGATGGAGCTGCTTGTTTATCTCTAAAAAGTAATGCAATCTAGACAAACTCGTGCCAAGTCTAAGGTTCCTTACTGCGATTTCTTTATTATTATAGTTAATGTTGTGTGACTTGGCCGTTGAACATTGTTTAAAACGTTAGTAGTGGGTACAAGTCAATTTTGTTTACACGTAATGTTATTACATTATTAAAATACGCAGCTTCATCAAGCCTACAATTGACTGGATATTGAATCAACGTTTTTCAAGTGGTAATTTTCTATCGTCAATGGGTAGCGGTTCTGGCGACAGATTGGTGCAATGGTGTCATGGAGCACCTAGTTTTGTACCTTTGTATACATGTGTACCCTTCAACGGCCAGGTCACACAACATTAACTATAATAATAAAGAAATCGCAGTAAGGAACCTTAGACTTGGCACGAGTTTGTCTAGATTGCATTACTTTTTAGAGATAAACAAGCAGCTCCATCGAGACTTGGCTAGTTTTTTACAGAATGTTTTTGGTGGGATACATATTACCTAAAACTTTGATCAAATAAGAACGAAATAACTATGTATTTTGTATTATATTTTGTAGGTATCACATTGAAATCAGTAAAACGTTACTGAGCTCATTTCTAATTCCCTGTGGTCTACTCATCCCTTTAATTCTCCTGTTTAATTTAGGTATGGTGAGATTTTACTTGCAAACATTTGCTTTATACTTATAATAGGTATTTTTGGACAATCAGCTCCACCCATTGATCTACTAGGGAGAATTTAAACGTGATCCTTATTCTATGGCTCCACCTCTCTTAGCGTTTTTGTACAACCATTTTTTTTAAAGCATAGTTATTAAACAACCCTATCTAAATGCAAGATATAGCAACTAAATTTGTTTTTCCACCAAAAACTTTTATAACATGGATAAAATTCAATATACGAGTACCTACACCTACTTTAAAATGTTTATATTTTCTACCATGATAAAGCAGTGCTCTTTAACTTTACATTAAAACGACAACGCCATAGTAATAAACGTACAAAATGAATATAAAATAACTAGTAGCTCCCCGCGGTTTCACCCGCGTAGTTCCCGTTCCCGTGGGATTACGGGGATAAAATATAGCCTATGTCACGCACTGATAAATTAGCTTTCCATTAGTGAAAGAATTTTTGAAATCGGTCCAGTAGTTTCGGAGCCTATTCATTACAAACAAACAAATCTTTCCTCTTTATAATATTAGTATAGACGTACCTGATACAATATGAACCACCGTAACTGCCACTTGGAGCTATCTGAACTCCTCTTGTGAAGATATCCCGCCTGCAATAAAGTTAAACTTCTTAGCACAACTTTAATAGTCATACACCCATACAAGATTTCAAATTAAAAAAGTTTGTTTTCAACAACGCTATAAAGTGAGAAGCCGTAAAATGTTTAGAAGTGCCTATTTAGTATAGTTGTCCAGTCACTAGGGCGTTGTTACGTCTTAACTATGTAGATATTTTCTATAGAAATTAAAACAGTGCTGGTTTACGATATAATATACTCAAGCATCAACTGATTAGTCTAACTTTCGGTTTAACCAAAAAATGACGTATAGCCCTCTGGGTTGTGAAATTCTGATGGCAGTTACTTCACGTAAAATACTGACATTTTATATCTGGTTAAACTGAAAAATCCGACCCAAATAGACATGGGATAAAAGGTTCGGAAAAAGAAGAAAATAAGCATTGATTGATAGATCATTTTTATATTTGTCCGGGAATTATTTAGTTTATTTTTTACTAAGTACCTACGTGTGTCTGAGTAATCACTAGGTACTTTCTTTTAAGGTAACTGACATTTAAAATAGTAATGTACATTACCTATCATTATTATAATTATCAGGAACGTAGTTAGGTACTACAAATATTTAGTGGTTAACCTTTAATAATTATTAGCTAATAGGTATTAATCATTCTTAGTTAATATTAATTAATATCCACGTCAACGTAAACCACATGATATTATTAGATTCAGTTTCTGATCTTAGTTGCGGTTGTGAACATAGAAATGTGAGGAGGGGAAATGTGAAGGTTAAATTAGTTATTTACTTGCAAGTATATGTGTAGGTTTGTATATATCTGAGTATAATTATGTTAGGGAACATTATTGTTTATTACACAAAACTTTAGGTGTTCTCCGAAAAAATATCTGGTGAAATTTAGCTCATAGGCTTATGGATAAAAATAAAGTTTTCTCTACTAGACACCTAGTGAATAAAGAGTAGTGTTTAGAAACCAGATTTGGCGGAATGGAAGAATTTTATGACCAGACCTCCGCAACTCAGGAGAAAGAGAGCGAACTGTAGGTACAAATTATGAATGGCCACGTATATGCCGATCTCTTGACAATAACGGGACAAAAAGTATCCTATATAATGTTTATTAGTCCAGGCAAAAGAACAACATTGAGCCATTATCGTTTCGACATTCATTGCTAAGGGTAGATATAGATAGAGCCTTCAAAAGTCTATCAATTTTCTAAACCAAAAATATGTCTCACGCAAAGAACCCACAGCAGAGAGGTCTAGTTGCGGGAAACTACCCGCAAACTCATACACGTCATACAAATTCAATACATTTTTAGTAATTTGTACAGTTCGCTCTGTTTTTATGTGGAGGTCTGGTCATAAAATTCTGCCATTCCACTAAATCTGGTTTAACTAAACAACACTCTTTCTCCAATGGCGAAGGTTAGAGAGAGAAAGATGTTTGTCTTGTCTTCTTCTACTCCAATGGAATTAATTAATGGGAAAATTAATGGATATAGGCTAGGAAGAGGAAGATAGTTCGCTACTACTAAACATATACACCACCAAGTACTATTGTGTTTCTACCTAAATGTGAACAACATCTAACTAGATTTTAAGATTATTGTTGCAGCACCCAAACCGGGCTTCATGTTGATTCAATATTTTGTACCTAACACCTCTGTATACACATAACAGCAATAAATTATTTTGATTTGATATAGTTAGTGAGTTCTTGTTACCTGTGAGTGATCATACTGCGCCCTGTCAGAGAGCGCTAGTAACTGACCATCGTTGACGCGAACACTGCGCTGGATCTTAGGGCTCAACATCATGGTCTTCCCTAAGTAAGAAACAATAAGAGTTAGATTACATTTATTTAGACAGGATAATCAAGGTAAAATGTTCATACCAAGTATACAATCATATCTTAAAAAAAATGTTTTTTACGTAGAACTTGGCTTAATTGATAAATTGTTCGTATAATTGTTAAATTCAAGAAAAACTGTAATTTTTCCTTGGATTTTTAATAAGGTTCTGAAATTTTGACCGCAATTACGTCGTAGTGCGTCGTTCAGACCAGTAGGAAAATGTTGTCTTTATTTTCTCGATATATAACTCAAACAGAGTCATCATCATCATCAGCAACCTGCTCGTATACAATAGTTTAAGAACATAAATTATTAAACATTGATAGTGATTTCCACCGATTTCCCTATGCCCAAATAAGCAACGCGAAATCTAGATAAAACTGTATGTTCCTTGATTTGTAACCCAAAATTA
Organism: Timandra comae; assembly: GCA_958496195.1. Lineage (NCBI taxonomy): Eukaryota > Metazoa > Arthropoda > Insecta > Lepidoptera > Geometridae > Timandra > Timandra comae. The sequence goes on from OY292371.1 coordinate 6,206,153, forward strand.
TATTTATACACAGTAATCTTACTTGCGGAACAGGCCTCTTGTTCGCGGAAAAATGTTAAAGATTGAAGAAATCAGATTAATTACTGCCACAAATAGCAAAATAAGACATCCGAAAATGGAATGTTATTAGATTGAGCGACCGTTTCAAATGAAAAGCTCTCTCGCTCCAACAAATAATTTCAATCAATGTAAAGTTACGAATAAAACTGATCGGAAATTAGGTAGGGAAAGGAAAATTAAAAACATGATAATAATATTTGGTTACAAATTGTATGGACCTTACTTTTTTACGCGTAAAACCCATTTTCGCGGTAACCTTCGTGAAATAAAGGCTATTTCTGCGCAACTCATTTCGCTTCTGCTGCGGATTACACCAATTTTTTTGCGGATAACAAGTGCGGCGTACTGTTATGAATTAAATAAAACGTGTTTTTGGCTTGGATGACTTTACGAAAAAGGACAAGAGCGAGAAATTATGTTATTAGTAATCTAGTTATTCTTACGTTTTTCACAGTATATTTTTGCCTAAACGTGTTGAAAATTCGGAATTTTCACACTGGATGTTTGAAATATAAGTCTGTACTTACTTACAATACTTATTTCAATAATGTATAGAATGTAAATACTTTTTAAAATCAGGTGCAACTTTATTTTAAAGTTTGCTACCATTTTGAATAACAAAGGTTATATATAAAGAGTTAATTGGTATAGATAGGACTATGATGTTTTTGTTTTTCATTCTAAATCCAAAGTATTTCAACGGTTAAGTACTTAAGTAAAAACAGCGCATAAAAATTGATTGAAGTACTAGTAATGCATGTAATTAATGAATGTTATGTAAAGTAAGCATACTTATCATTATTTATGTTCAATTAATGTGGGCAAAAATAATCGAATATCTATCTTAAATTTACGTTTTTGTTATATTAAACCAGTTTATTACCGTTTATTTCCAATTCATTACTATACTATATTGTTTTATGTTAGTAAATAAGCACAACATGAGACCCATCAATAAAATGTAAACAGTATTAAAATATACTTACTATTTCAGTTCATTTTGAATTCTCGAACTTAAATATTTTATATTCACTAGGTAACAACAATACATTCATTCAACAAGCCATAGAAATGTTATAGAAAATAGAAATCCAAAAGTCAATAGACAATAAATATAATAGAATAATTAACAAGAGACTCCAAACCAGACAGTCTGACTCGCGTAACTTTCACCAAATTCATGAGCACTTATCAAGCGCCTGTTGATTTTATACGCGCAATTAAATTGAGATTTGCTAACACTTTTCGGACAGAAGTATTATTTTATTACATATTTGTTATTATTTATGTTATTTAACCGTTTGGTAAGTCATGATTGATGTTTTATTTATTATTTGATTGTAACACGAAGGTCGTAAGGTGTTGAAGGGCTGAGGCAGAGTGTGAGACTGCCGGGCCCGCACCTGTAGCTAAATCGACTGTGGCGCGCTTGCGTGCCCTTGATGACGTACATGATAAACCATAGAACTAAGAATATTACAGAAATTATGTACATTTAATTTTATATTTTCAGTTATATTTTGTTCTCATTTTACTAAATCATTAGGTATCTACTTGATAATGTTAAAGTAATATTGCTTGTCTCTTTAATTTTCACGGCAAAACACTTAATCAATTATGATGAAATTAAATGCGAACATAGTCTGATATTGGTACAAAAACAGACAAAGGCTGCCTTTCATCGGCTATTTCCACTAAAATTATGATTATTAAGATTAACCGATTTTTCTTCTTAAATGCTTGAGTAAGTATGAATTCGATTCCCGTGCAAGGTTAATTTTTATGTTATCAACAAAAGCGTGCTTTCTTTAATACATCGGTTTAGTGTCTCGGAATGAGAGTGCGTAGTTTCTAGTGTAGCACATGAGTGTTTCTAGTAATTGCTATAATAAAACAATATGATGAAAATGTTAGGTGCTTAAAACACCTTTCAAGTCCACAAATAAAATATCATATTAATAAAGAAAATCTCAATAAATAATTAATAAAATCCATGTGCTATCTACAATATTGTTAAATCTACGTATGTTCAGCGAGACGCAGTTTCCGCGGCAATAAAACTGTGATGTTCTCCATGTGTATCTTTGTTTTCATGCGATTCACTGACTCCCTCCAATATTCATAATAATGTTCACTTTCACGTGAACCTTCACGTAGTTTCTCTTTGGAGGGAGTAAATATTTAAAGATGTTTCATAAATATTTTCCACTTCGCTTTTTCGTATGAAATACTTACCATATTAAAAGAGAGTAAAAAAATGGCTCCTGGCCTAAGTAGTTATTCATATTTTGAATTAAATGTTTATAAAGAACTTTTTCAAATAACGGACATTAATAACCACTGCAATATTTTTACTTCAACTGAACTCAAAATCTTTAAAGTCAAATAGGCTACTTTTAAACTCAACTTTCCTATAATTTCAATTTTCAATTTCAATTTATTTAATAAACATTATGTTACAATACAAATACATTTAGCGCAATTATCGAGACTTTACCTCCCATACTAGTTTAAAACTGTATCATGGTAAGGTAATGCCTCTCAAATTACGCGCACATATAAAATATCATAACAAAATAAATAAATACACATACTTACATAATATTTTACATAAATACCTTACAGACTAACATAGATACAAATTATAAAACTTAAAACTAATGTGTTCATTGAATCAATGAATTAAGTATCAGATGATGCTTTTAAATTTCTTATGAACAGCAGTAAACGAAAGACGCATCACACCATATAAACCTAAGGATCTCAATCATCACTCTACACTTTCATAACGATAGAATAGAAAGATTTTTGATATGTTTGGTTTGGCAGCCACAATCACGATATATCCTATTTGTATGTTTGTGAGTTTGGATGGATGACGACGAAACAGAATGAATTAGAATTAACCGATTAGGTAGGTATGTATTTTTTAATGTAAGTTTATAACTTGATGCATCTAGTATCTATCAGGAAAAACGGAAATGCTTCATCTGCATGCCCTTTCATATATGATTCAGGAGATAAATGTATCTACATACAAATTATCTTTTGAATACCTAAGTAAGTAAGTAGGTATTATAAGATTATAAGTAAAACTTTATGAATTTTAATAAATAAATATTTTTTAAGACAGTAATTAGGTTTATTTCTTGTCTTCAGAAAGAGCAACATAGGCAGTGGCCCATCCGCGAGAAACTCGCCGATAGTTCATCACTCACTCGCTAGCGGTGGGACCACCTCCTAGGCCTTTTTTTTTTTTTTTTTCGAGGGGAAAGATATTATATCTCCCCGCCGTTCGAGGGGAGCGACGGGGTATGTCGGACTCTGCGCCACCAAAGATGTTGAGTGGCGACGCGTTTACCGACTAAAACCCCTCGGTGTGTCTGCGCGTCACATATGGCCGGGGCAACGGGTACTGCGTCCGCGACTTCCGTGGCCTCGGCTGTGCTGACCCTGGTTCGGGTCTCGTCACAGGTGATTGGTAACCCTGGGGCGAAGATGTTATTCGCCCCACTTCCAAGAGAGGTGTGAGGACACACTCACACACACCATCTTCTTCGAGGCCTTTATGTGGCGACGGGAGGCTCCCCCTCGAGCCAACCGTCGCGGCCTCTATTAAGGTGGTAAGGCATGGAAGCCCCTTCGCCTTCTACTCCGGCTTCGAAGCGGATCCTGAGAGAGGGACTCACGGTTTCTCTCTGCAGTCTCCTTTTGTGTCATGGCCGCTTGACAGAATTTGTCCACAGCAGTCCAAGCACTCTCATCAGCAACCATGGAGTTAACCACAGCCGGGAGGGAGAGGTCACTTCCTATCGCTCTTATGAGCTCCGCCCTTTCAGTTTCCCACGATGGGCATTCTGAGAGGGTGTGGTCCGCCGTGTCTTCAGGCGCATCACAGTGATGGCACCGAGTGGTAGGCTCCCTCCTGGCAACACGACACAGGTACCTACCAAAACACCCATGTCCCGACAGGACCTGCGTCAGACGGAAGGTGAGTGTGCCACCTTTCCGACCCAACCATTCGTCGAGGACTGGCACAATTGCCCCGATCGTACGTGTGCCGTAGCTCTGATGTTCGAGCGTCGTTTTCCATACAGCCACCACGTGAGCTCTGGCATGAGCTCGTGCGGCCTCAATTTCCCTAGGTGGGGGATGTTCACCCCGGAGACGAAGACCCACGCGCCATTGGTGCATGGATGTCAAGACCTCCGCCTCCAGAACCCACGGGGGCGACCCAGCTAGAACACAAGCAGCATGAAAAGAAATGGTTCTGTAGCCGCGGATCACACCAATTGCCATAGCCCTTTGCGGTCGACGTAGAAGGGCGATTGTCTTCTCTTTAAGGGTACCGGACCAGACCGGAGCCCCGTAAAGCGCCATCGAGCGCACGATGCCTAAATACAGGCGACGACAGTTCTCGTATGGACCTCCGAGATTTGGAAGAAGCCGCCTCAAAGCACCGGCAGTTTTCATGAGGCGGGGGACTAGGTTGGAGAAGTGCTGGTGAAATCCCCATCGGCTGTCCAGTATTAACCCTAGGTACTTGAGGGTTGAGCCGATCTCAATCCGCACTTCATCGATGACCATATGAGCACCTACAGGTGGCGCTCTGCGGGGCCTATGGAAGCAGATTGCCTCCGTTTTTGTGAGGGCCACCTCTAATCCCAGCTGGCGAATCCACGAGACCACACGGGCGGTCTCTGTAGTAGCCAGAAGATTCGTCTCGCAGAAAGTCTTCGCCCTGGCTGTTATCAGCGTGTCATCAGCGTAGCACGTGATTTCGACACCGTGCGACGTTTGGCCACGGAGGACCCAATCAAAACCAACGTTCCACAAGAGCGGTCCGAGGACCGACCCCTGCGGAACACCACAAGACATGGATCGTGCCTTTAACCCTTCTTTTGTGACGTAAGTCACAGAACGATCGCGGAGGTATGCGGAGATGATCTGACAGAGGTAAAGGGGCACTCGGTGGAACCGGAGCGCCTCCATTATACACTCCCAGGGCAAGGAGTTGAATGCGTTGGCGATGTCGAGAGACACCGCCAAAACCACCTCACCCCGGTTTACTGCATCCTCCGCCAGCCGCTTGAGCCTCAATATGGCATCTACCGTCGAACGCTCTCTGCGGAAGCCGTATTGGTTAGGGGCCAAATTTGGACCCACTGTCTCAAGATGGAGGTTAATCCGAGCAGCTATGACCCGTTCGAACAGCTTTCCTACCTCAGGAAGTAAAACAATCGGCCTGTAGGCAGAAGGAGATTCTGCCGGTCTTCCTTCTTTCCTTATAAGGACAAGCTTTCCTCTCTTCCAAGGGACGGGGAAATATCCCTGCTCAAGGCACTCACTGAACAGTCCTCTAAGCCTTGACCTTAGGTCTTCGACTCTAAGGGCCATTACCAGCGCGCGCCCTGGGACACCGTCAGGGCCGGGGGCAGTATTTTTTTGCGAGAGCCTCATCACCGCCGCCTTCAATTCTTCACTTGTGACTTCGACAGTTCCCTCTTCGGCTGCCAAGGCTGCCGGGGGCGGTGCCATAGTTGGAGGTATATGAGTACCCCTATTCGGGAATAGGGATGTCAAGACACCCTCTAGCACCGATGGCTCGAGACTCTGTGTTACCGGGGGGGCCCATGGTCGGAATTTGTTCCGAACTATTCGGTAGGGGCGGCCCCACGGGTCACGATTGAGCGTCTCCAGCATCTCCTCGCGAGCGAGCGATTTAGCCGCGTCAATCGCTGCTTGCAGCTGTCTTCTCGTATTCCGGTAAGTCTCATACAGATTCGCCTCATCCTCCGCGTGAGATGGTCCCCGGTGTCGTCTTCTTCGAAGTCGAAGGTAAGAACGCCTAGCCACAACACAGGCGCTGCGGAGTTTAGCGATCTCAGGCGACCACCAATAAAAATTCTTGTTGGACGGCTGGGAACGATTGCGAGGCATCGCTGCGTCGCAAACATTCATCATTGCCTCATCAAACCATAACGCCTCCCTATCGACGTTAAATGGCCTTGAAGGCTCCTGAGACCAAGTCTGCAAAATTGCGGCCTCCTCCAGCAGATCTTTATTGAGGCGCTTCAAAGTCCATCTTAGTTCGTCTCGAGCCGGGGGAACTAGACGGCCGGGATCAGAGGTTTGGGCGGAAACGTCGAACCGGATGTAACGATGGTCCGATAACGTTTCCACCTCCTCTAAAACCCTCCAGTTTATAATACGGCGCGCCAGGGCAGGACACGCAAACGTTAGGTCTACGATAGACTCACCCTGTTGGCGCACGCACGTATGCGCCGTTCCCCGGTTGATCACAACCATTCCTTCGGAGATAGCCCATTTTTCGAGGGTTTCCCCCTTGGATCCGTTCTCGGCGATCCCCACACAGTGGATTTCGCGTTGAAATCACCGAGAACTAGCGTAGGGTAAGACGCACCTAGTCTTTTCATGGCCGCCACTTCTTCCAGAAAAGCTTCAAACTCCGCCCGTGTTCGGTTTGGCGAAAAATAGACTGCCACCACATACAATCTCCCTAGTAAGGCTGCAACACACCCACTACCTCTGGTAATTCTATCGAGGGGTGGCGATCCGACAGATGTTCGGGTCAGAATGCCGACAAGGCCGTCCAGGTCGCTCACCCAATTGTCTCTAGGAGAGACTGCCCGGTACGGTTCAGCCACTACAGCTACATGTATCGACCACTCTGTCAGGCTCTGATGTAAAAGGTCGAGAGCTCTGGCACAGTGGTTGATGTTCGTCTGGATGATTTTTAAAGTGTCCATTATTTAATTGTAGGTACACTAGTCTCCTCTTCCATTGCAACGACGGCTGGAGTGCTGGACGCCACCGGAGGTTTCCCCCCACGCCCGCGTTTCTTCTTGGAGGCCGCCGCTGTACAGGTACGGCTTCCTAGCATGTGTCCCGACGGTTTCCCGGCCATAGAGCAGACGCAGCAACGCGGGACCGCTGTGCAGCTAGTTGCTTTATGACCCGGTTGGCCACAGCGATAGCAAAGATCGCTGCGGTCAACATCCGAGGTGCACCGATCCTTGACGTGTCCATTCTCCAGACATCTGTAACACTTCAATGGTCGGGGCTGGAGGAGCTTTATTTGGGCTGATACCCATCCCACCAGTACCCTTTTTTTGGCGTTTAGTTTATTCGCCTCTGCCACGGGGCATTTGAGCCATGTCGTTCCTAGCCCATTATAGTCCCGACGAATTTCTCCGACCTTGATCACCTCAGCTGAACAACCAGTCATTTTGGCAACTGCCAGTGCTACCTCTTCTGAGGTTACCGAGTCGTCTAGCCCATTTATACGTAACTCGGCACACTTTTCTGGCCTTGTTACCCGAACATCTTCTTTGAAAGACTCCCTCAGCTTTTCAGCAAGAGAGTCTGCTTGCGCTCCAGTGGTGGCACCAGGCAGAACCAAAATTCGGCTCCCCGTCGCCGAAGGTCGGATTCGAATGCCAGCGTCACTCCTTAGGCCAACGCTTTCCAACGGTATGCTGGCTTTAGCTTTGGCTATAATCTCGGCATATGTTACGCCCCTTTCCTGCGCACTCGGCTGGAGTTGTATGACCACTGCCGTAGTACGAGGGTTCTTCATCTTTGGGGTTTTTGCCGTGCCTGTTTGGCTTGGTTTGCCTTTCCCCCTGCTTTCTTAGGTTTGCCGTTCTTGCCAACAGTCACCCACTCCTCCTCAGAGGGTTTAGACTTTGATGGCTTGTTCGACTGAGACGGTTTCCTATTTTCCCCTTCTTTCCCGCCTTTTTTCTTCTCAACTGCCTGTTCTTTCCCTTTTTTCTTCTCGGCATTTTTCCCTTTTTTCTTATTTTTCTTCCTTTTATTTCCAAGTCCAGATCCAATGTTCCCGGAGTTGCCAGGAGCCTCGTCGTCTTTGGAGACTGGAGCTGGTGTTGCTGCCACGGTAAGTTGGGCGCTGTTGTCTACAGCATCCGCCAACGGGGGACGGAGACGTTTTGGTGGCGGTAACCTATCTTCGTAGGCTGCCAACTTCGCGTCCATCATGTTCCCGACACGGAGCATGAGGGAACGTTCAAATTCTTCTGGATCAAGGAGAGCCGTTTGTTTGTCAGTTAGCAGCTGCTGATGTCGTTGCTGCCCCGCAACGGGCAACTCCTCGATATCCATGTCACGTCCGGATTTGAGAGTGGAATGTAACTTCTCTTGCTCCGCTTTTACCGAGTTGAGATCGGCGCGGAGATTCGCTACCTCCGAACGGAGTTTAGCGTTTTCTTCTGCAAGTCGTCTATTCTCGTCGGAGGCCGTGCGTTCACACAACTCCGCGACTGACTTCTCAATAGTAGACCCTGCCTCTTTGAGAAGGCCGACAAAATTGGTCTTCAAATTTTTGGATTTAGTGGCGACCTTAATAACAGCCGCCACACTATCCTTGACTTGGCGGTGTAGGGCATCAGCGGTCAGCTTATCTTTCTCCGCGTCAGATGCAGAGACATCAGATAGCTTGATCTTCCTTCGCTTACGAGCCTGACGAGCCATGTCACTGGCCTCTTGCCCAGTCGCTTTTTTCACCTTATCACTTTTGGTCTTCCTGAAGGCCTCTTTGGCTTTTGCCAGACCAACATATATCCCCGATGTTGGGGGTCGACCTCTTCGCTTGCTTGCGGACTTGGAGCTGTTAGCATCACCCTCAGAATCCATCGGGTCCGCAATGTCTCCTTCAGATGTAAGGGACGAGTCACGGGAGTTTCTTCTCGCTGCTTGACTGTCCGTCTGAGTGTACGGCCAGAAGCGGCTGTATGATTTCGGTACTTTTTCAACCGAAGCTCTGGCACTTCTCTTCGACCCTTCTGAACCAGTCGATCTATCTCTACTATTTTGGCCCTGTCGACCACTTTCTTTATTCTGACCCTTTCGGCCACTTCCTTCACCTCGGCCCTCCTGGCCACTGTCTTCCCTTGGGCCCTTTTGGCCACCTTCCTCAGTACGGCCCTGATGACCCTTTTCCTTCTCCCCACGGTCGCTTTGGCCCATCTTTTTCTCTCCTCCTTCCTTCGTCATTGGGTTTTTAGTTTTAATTTCATCAATTTCCATACAGTTCCCACGAAAATGGGGGATCTAAAACGTCCACCGTGGCAGTGCCCCCTGTGCCGCCGGTAACCCACAATACGCCCGAGATTAGGGAGGTCTCCCGGGGTTGGCCGCTCGGAGTCAGATCTTCCAGCCTGACGCTCTGAGAAGAGCACCCCGACGCCGCGCAGAGGTCCATTAGGACGCCCAAACGCCGGGATTTGAGGGTTTTTTATAGAGGTTGTCCATCCTCGCGGGCCAGCCAATGAAGGCAAGCCCTCCGCCCCTCGAAGGGGACGGTTTGCCGGTGGTGGTCTAAAAGACCTGCTTGCCCAGCCAGGAGTTACCCCGACCAGACAAAGTCCACCGCCCGACTCGCACCGCCGCTACCCGAATAAGTTCGGGACGCCGGCCGAGCCCCGACATCCGCTCGCTGCTTCCCAGGTTCCCCGGGGCACCGAACGGAGTCTTCTTCTCGTTAACGATTGGCCGTCGGTGGACCAGTCTCAATGACATGGTCCACCGACGTTGCCCAGGACGAACCGCGTGGAGGTTGTCAACATCCCGCCCCCACCTCCTAGGCCTAGCTGAATAAATAGCTGAGTAAATAACATTATACTGGGCAATAAAGGCTTGCTGTAGTGTTGTGTAGAGAGAGGTTTTTAACCGACTTCCAAAAAAACAGGAGGAGGTTCTCTATTCGACGTGTATTTTTTTTTTTTTTTTTGTGTGTGTTTGTTACGCGATTTCTTTGTAATTATGAATGGAGCATTTTAAAATTCTTGTTTCATTAGAAAGCGGATATTCGCGAAGTGGTCCCATGTCAAGGAAATCAGGATCTGATGATGGGATCCAGGAAAAATCGAGGAAAAACTCGCGACAATGTAGGCTGGGGTGTTGATTGACATTATTAAAAGTAAAACTACTTGTGACCCGTGGTTTTGATCGCGATATTCTTGATACCATAAGAATTTCTGGATGAAATTTTTTTGGCTGTATTATTTCGTATTTAAATCAAATGCTGTTCACAATTCATGGGTTTTAGATATAAAAATATCCTGTTTTTTAATTCGTTAACACACACTGAAATAAACCCGAACCTACAACACTTTTTTTAAATGTTTTTTTATACTATTATAGGTACCTATTACACATATATCTTCAGAGCGTTTTCATAAAACTTTTCGTAAAAAAATATATTTAGATATTACAAACAAACACTGAACCAGATTAGATTGTATATATTATTTTAATTATTAAATAGACAGTATGAACGTCATCCTCTATTTTCGTTTTTATTTTGACTTTGGTTGATTTTCTAAAAAGTTCTTATACCTTTGTGGTTATAAAGAAATTTTGTAATAAAATGATGGTTTAATTGGGATGATGAAGTTAAAAAGAAGTAATAAAATGCAGGGTTGTGTTAGATTATGAATCATGAGTAACATCTCATGGGACAGGATTCAAGCGGTACCCGTTGAGGTTGAACTGCTCGACACTTATAGAGCAGCGAAAAAATCCCTGCAAGAGGCTATTGCCCTCGCAACTCTCGCGGCAATCGTTGGAAACGACCTCTCCTTGCCAAATGTAGTCTCTGCTATGGTGAGCGAGGAGAGGTCTTGGATTGGAGTGCCACCTTTTGTGAGGTCGTACTCTCGCAAAAAAAAGCTGCCGAGAGAGAGCGCGAAGCCCTCTCCACTAATACTATCCGCAGCAGAAGGTTGGGCAGACGGAAGCGGGACTACCACTTTGTCCTGCAACCGCCATACGCCCGACCTGCGGCAGTGATCCCGGGGGGAGATCCACTGCCGCCATATAGGCCTCGAGGTGGCGCGCGGTACTTTCGGAAGGGGGTAACTCAACATCTGTCACCTAGAGCTACATTCTAGCTCGGAGGAGAAACCCTTAACAGGGTAGAGGCGCTGTCCGGGATCGTAGTAGCGTGCAGCCGCGTTTCTTCCGGTTTCGGCCATAAGCACAGAGGTGGCACACCAAGGGGTTTTAGTCGGTAAGCGCGTCGCCGCTCTATCTTTGCGGCGCGGAGTCCGACATACCCCGTCGTTCCCCTGGACAGAGGAAAGACGTAAAGTCTTCCTCCCACAAAAAAAGGATTCAAGTGATCCAAGAGTCAAAAGCTCTTCTGGAGGAAAATTTAGGTGTCTTTTGTAGAGGGAGACTAACTTCCCACTAAAAAATTGAAAATAAAGTTAATTTAAAAAAATAAAAAACCGACTTCTGTACTAAAAAGTAAGAAAATAATTTAAAATAAACGATATTATTAATACATATTTACAATTTATAATTAGTTACTTTTGAAGTCGGTGACAGCCAAAGCCTTCATTAATATTATAGGCGCGTCTCGTGCTATCTTATAAGGAAAAAAACTATCCTGGGCTGGCACTGACTCCAAAAGTTACTAATTATAAATTGTAAATATGTATTAATAATATCGTTTATTTTAAATTATTTTCTTACTTTTTAGTGCTGAAGTCGGTTTTTTATTTTTTTAAATTAACTTTATTGTGGCACTTTTACGTACATGTTGCTGAGCAAGCACAATTTCATTTTATTTGTTGTCAGTTGTGTTGTCACTGTTGTCAGATGTCAAAGTTTTCAATTTACACGTCAAAGTCGTCGAAGGAGTAAAAAACCGAAACATTTTTTTCCCGTTCGTTTTAATAATAACAACAAATTCGGGCTAATTGGTTCAATAAATAAATCAAAAAAGATAAATATTTGGCTTTCGAAATAGACGAACTCACTGAGTATTGAGGTGAAACTGTGATTTGCAAGTTCTCTTTATTGTTTCGGGCCGGCGCTTTTGTAATGTATATTTGAGTGCTTTGAGTGTTAATTATGGCAGCGGAGTCTAAGAATGATATTGTGAATAGACTGATAAATGCTAGGCTGGAAGAAGGCAGCGGAGATGAACAACCGCCACCGCAGAATATGCTCCCTTCTAACCAGCACTCGAGAGAACTAGCACTCAATCAACACGTTCAAGACGAAGAAATCGGACATCAAAACGAACCCGTCGCGTCCTCTTCGGCCATAGAAAACCTTCAGCCCTCGAACAACACGGGCGGCCGTCTGCACAATTGGCAAGCGACGAAAACAACTGTTAAAGAGCGATTGTCGTTCCTATTTAATAACGAAATTCTGTGTGACGTTCATTTTATAGTGGGTAAAGAAGCAAATCAGCAACTTATCCCGGCTCATAAGTTCGTGCTGTCGGTCGGTAGTGCTGTGTTCGATGCTATGTTCAATGGGGTGTTAGCTACCAAGTCTGATGAGGTAGAACTGCCTGACGTGGAGCCCGCCGCGTTTTTACATTTACTGAAGTTCCTATATTCTGATGAAGTGAGAATTGGTCCGGAGAGTGTGATGACAACACTGTACACCGCTAAAAAGTATGCTGTAGCTGCATTAGAAGAGCATTGTGTTGACTTCTTGAAGAGTAACCTGGGCACTGACAATGCCTTCCTGTTGTTGACCCAGGCTCGCTTGTTTGATGAACCACAGTTGGCAGCTCTGTGCTTAGAAATGATAGACAAGAACACAGCTGATGCTATGAATGCTGAAGGTTTCACAGACATCGATCAGGATACTTTAAATGCTGTCTTAGAAAGGTATTATAATATTACCTATCATATTTTCTACTAAAAAAAAATCATTCTTTTATGCATATTTTAAGTATTAACTGAGATTTAAACTGTAACTTTTTTGCTTTGTCTTTGTCCAAAAAATCATGACTGAAAATTGTTATCTATGTCAATGAACTTTAAACAAAGAACTACATTTAGATAAAACATAACTAGGCAGGCAAAGAACAAAGACCTATTTGTTAAGGCTTAACAAATAAAAGAATATGTTAAATAAATGTCTAATTCTTTACATTGCAGAGACACCTTACGCATTAGGGAAGCAAAGATCTTCGCAGCAGTCCTGCGATGGTCTGAAGCGGAATGCATTCGCAGACAACTACCAGTCACACCATCCAACCAAAGAACAGTTCTCGGAAGGGCTTTCAATGCAATTAGATTTCCATTAATGTCCGTCGAAGAGTTTGCAATGGGACCGGCTCAAAGCGGGTTATTGGATGACAGAGAGATTGTTCAACTTTTTCTCTACTTTACAGTCAACCCAAAGCCGAATGTAGGATTCTTAGACACTCCTAGATGTTGTATGACCGGCAAAGAGTTAACTGTGAATAGGTTTCCGAGAACTGAGTCTCGTTGGGGGTACAGCGGGACGACGGACAGAATCAGATTTACAGTGGATTTGAGGATTTTTGTAGTTGGATTTGGATTGTATGGTTCCTACTTTGGGCCGAGTGAATATGAAGTTGATTTACAGGTGATTATTAGTTATTAAAATTAAGAATTATAATGATGCAGTTGATGAGAAACTATAAAAGATAGGGACAATAAGAGATCTTTGAAAGTAACCTATTATGAGATGGAATTTTTTGATAAAAACAGAAATTAGTTCTACAAATTAAAACTAAAACTGACATATAACTCCTAAATCAAACTTTTATTTACTTTGCGAGTATAAAGCTTAACCTTATTGAAAGCTAAAAATAATCAAATAATACTTTTTGTCAGTAAGAATGTGCCAAGAAGGTTGCCAACTAGGAATGAGGGCTATTTATAATTGGCACTACATTGTTATAATTTATTAAAATGAATGGATATATTAATCTTTCTAACCAATGTCATATTTTTTGTGTTACCATTTTAATTATCATATGTCTTTTAATAATACATTTTTAAACTGAATATGATACCTTGGCGAACACAGTTCTTGAGTTAAATTGCGTTTAGATAAAATATAAAAAAAACCCAATAAAAATGAGTTCATTTTTCAAGTAAAATACTACCTTACTGATTTATTTTCAGAATTGTAAACATCCTTTCGAAAAACTAGCATCAATGTAATTTTAAACATATCCTGCAATTTTTTTTTAAATTAAACTAAAATCGGAATTATAATAAATCTTCTTGTCCAAACAAATATCCCATAAAAAAACACTTACATTCCATATTTCTTTATAAGAAACTCATTTGATGAATTAGGGAATTATAAGACCATAACCAACTAATAAGGCTTAATTTTTAACCTATTAATGAATACACAACACTTTCATTATTACAGATTATCCATTTGGCGACAAAGAAAGTATGTGGTTCAAACACGACTACATTCTGCTGTGATGGTACCGATGATACATTTAGAGCTATGTTCAAAGAACCAGTGGAGATATTACCAAACACTTCGTACATAGCTAGTGCTAAACTCAAGGTGAATTAATTACTTTTCTAATACTTCTTTTTTTTTCAACTGTCATATTTTCAGCCCTACGCCCTTTTACCCGCGTAATTCCACGACTCATGGAAATTTTGGAATTAAAAAATCATATCCTATGTCTTACTCTTGATTATAAGGAGTTTTTGTACTAAATTTTACCTGAATCGGCCCACTATTATTTTCGTAAAATAATAACAAACTACCATATTTTTTTTATCGCAAACTTTCCACGGGTTTAGGTATAACAGCCTGCCTAGCATGACTGTGCGTGATAAATGATATAGACACCACGAAATAATATCGATTTCGCGAGCATGACCAAATGAATATGGCGTAGTATGATTTGATCAAATTAAATATGGCGGCTATATTTATTATATTTTGACAGTTGGATGGCAATAAATAGCTATATCTAGCGTTTTCGAAGTCATGCTAGCCCAGCAGGAGTATAACCGCCCTTGTATATAAACCAGTCCAAGAATAATAAAATGACATTCAGATTTTAGTTATTTTAATAAAATGTTATGTAATTCCAGGGCACAGACTCATTCTATGGCACCAAAGGTCTCCGTCGAGTGACAGTCGACTGCAATAACGGCGAGAAGGTAATATTTCAGTTCTCATACTCGGCCGGGAATAACAACGGGACTTCAGTGGAAGACGGACAAATACCAGCCATCATATTCTATATTTAAATATTGGTATCGTGGTAACATTGCGTGTGGAGTCACTAAGATCGGACGGCTAAGGTAAAAAGAATTCTAAGATGCTGGCAATAGGGTATATTTCAATCTGTTAAAATTAAATATGGTTTAAATCTACTTATCGTACTTCTATCTAATGATTTTTATTTCCAGTTTATTGATTAGAAAATTTTCTTCAATGACTTGATGTTCAATTTTCAGTAATGATTTGATTTTTATCATCATAAATGCTTCAAATTGCCATATCTCATAAAAAAAAACATTAAAAGACATGACATTCGTTTTTAAAAAATGTTATATTAAAATTCATAGTGTTAGGTCGTCGACTCACATGCGAATATCACACACCAAATTGCGTAAATAAATGTCGTGTATAAATGCTTTAATTGTTTCAATATACATAGTTATATAACTCATTTACGCCTTTTCATATTGTTCATGGCGTGTGAAAACGAACAGTTAAAATTATGGTCATAACGGGTTATATTGAAATTTGAACTTTAAATTGATAGAACTAAAGGTTTATTTTAATCGAAACTAAAGCAATAGTGTAATAATATTAGATCACAATATTTTTAGTTTGTTCATAATTTATTGACAACTTCTGTCACATTGGAAACGAAATATTAATAAAATTATCTAATTGTAACAAAACTGTTTCGAATATTCGAAAAAAGAAAAAAAAGAAATTTGGTTCCTTTTTTAAATATTTTTCAATTCACAAAATCTCGAATGTTTTCTCGCTATTATAAAACAAAACTGAACATTTTCAAAATATACGAATTTTATTTGTATTCATAATCAATATTGTAGTTAAAACTGTGATAGGTCTTAGGTGTAAGCAGGGGGTGTTGGCAATGGTTCGAATTCATTTGGTGGGTGTAGTATGGTGACATAGATTAGAACGGGTACTTTTGATCGTTAAGAAATACGCATTATCTAGAAAAGAACCTAGAAATAACTGTAAGGGTTCTGAATATAAAAAAAAACATTAAATTAAAAATTAAAAAAACCCCCAACTCAATTATTTTCAAACCCCCATAACTTTTAAACGGGTCAACCTATTTTAATCAAACATGTCTAAGAACACTCGCACGTAAGTCCCCTCTAATACAAAAAAAAACTAAATTGAAATCGGTTCATCCGTTCGGGAGCTATGATGCCACAGACAGACAGATACATACATACATACACACACACACAGACACGTCAAACTTATAACACCCCTCTTTTTGCGTCGGGGGTTAAAAAATAATTGTTTATGGCGCAAAAGAACATAAGTCAATCATAAGATGTCTTAATTTATTAGAAAGTATAGGCCATTATCATACAAGATACTTTTGTCAACAAGAAAATGCGTATATTATAATAACAGATACAAAAGTACCCTCCAATCTAAAGGTATGTAAACTAAATTTGAGTGAGAACACATTAATCGTAACATATTTTTGTATTTCATTCTGAACTCTACTACAAATGGAGCTTTTAGTAATAAGTCTGCCTTATTTATTATTTAGTTTTACAATATATCACCAATACTACCCGTTTAGGTGCCAAATACAATTAAATAATACCTATATTTTGTCTTACAAATATAAAAATATTTAAAAATACTTCTAAAAACAAGCTTTTATTGTCTATGTCGTCTGCTTTATGTTACTGTGACGTAATTTTATTTCTGAAATTCGCTTTCAATTGATACCAATATCGCGGAACTGCATAAAAATACTGGTCCGCCATCTTTGCGAGTCAGCCATATTGGATGTAGAATGACGTCACTTAACTAACCATGCTTAGTTAGGAATACTTAACTGTATTCATAGCGACAAGACGAGTTGAATAAAAGCTTGTTATATACAATAATGCATCTATTAAATTAACAAATCAAATCTCAAAATGAATTGATACTTTTTTCTAGTCAATTTAGATCATTATATTTTTCATATCAAATTAGAATCATTTTCCCATCGTATAAAATCAATTGTTAACATTACATTTCATATTCATCTGAACGCGTCGCAAATACATTTGAATATTTTAAATTTTACTATCTATATTTTATAGGATTCGATTATTTAAATTAGACATAGCTGTAGAATACTTTAAACGCAGGAAAAAATTTAAGATACTGGTAAATTCCTAGTATAGGGTTTAAATAATATCTCTAATAAGATATAACATGTAACATTCGCGATCCAAATGAATAGTTTATCGAAATACAGATTAACAATCGCAAAAAATACATTAACTGTGCCTTGTCTTATGCTATATGCTATACCAACGATAGTGTTATAACCGTGATTTTGTCTTACATAGAAAAAAGATTTCGATCAAAATGCAGTCTATTGAAATAAAATAATACATATTGACTGTGCCTTGTAATGACGTAAATAGAACATATTCCCCGATAGTGCTGAGGTAATATAGTCTTGGTGCCGATTTTTCCATTGCCAGATAACTTTTATTCTATGAATAAAATTGACGTTTGACAGTTTTTGTATGAAATATCTGTCAAAATTTCAAAGTTATTCCTTGAATAAAGTTATCTGGCGATGGAAAAATCAGGCCTTAGTAAATGGGTACCGGAAAATTGCAGTAAATTAAACCGTCAACGATTTCATACCGTAAAGCCACCTTTACACGCCTCTTCTTTTAATTTCAAAGAATATTTACTAGGATGTTTCATATCTGATAACTTTTTTTTTGCTTCTTTTCTTCTTTCGAACCGTTATCCCTTGTCTGGTTGGGATCGGTTTATTTCTCACTATATTTTCTTCGTTTACTTAATAACTTTTCCCAAGAATACACGATATAAACAATTCAACGGTGACTTATCTTATTTCAATTTTTAGCTGATCGTATTACAATGTTAATAATAGTCTGGATGTTTCCTCATAATCTTATAAAGGGTTATTCCTTGACCGCAGTCACAAAACTATAAAACTTAAACTGTCTTTTGATAAACTATAAAAAAAACTATTTTTATAATCACGATAGTATATCTTAGTAATTAAATTAAAAAACGATATTTTTCTTATATTCGTCCATCCATACATAATATTAAAACATTAAAATAGGGTTTTTTGCGACGATTCAAATAAAAATGTAATTTATAGTGCGTTTTAGGACTTAAATTCAAATTATTTTCAGTAAAAACCTTTCATTTTTTATTTTACGTTTTTGTTTATAAAATGAATGTTATTATTCACATTATATTAGGTTTTTATTTTTATTCAGCGTTTAGTCAGTGCGAAAATAAAATATAAATAATCATAATTTATTTTAAAACCAGAATAAAGAAGACATTTTATTTTACCGCTACTAAAACGCGCTGACAAAACGCTCAGTATAAAATAACCTTAATAGAACTGAAGTTAATGATATTATTTCAATTTCTAATCGGTAATTTCGTTTAATTTTCTTAATATTGAATCATTGTAATATGAATTATTGGTAGGAATTGATGTTTAAAAGTATTCCTAAGTAATATACCTATGTTATGTGCGTTTGTAATGTTTTGTAATAGAAGAATGTTTGTTTAGATGTCATTTGAATAAACGTCAGTAATTAAATATTGCATTTTATTTTAGTTGAACACAATACCTTTATTATCTACAACGGTATATTTAATCCATATTATAGATTCACTTACCGACCGGCGACCATACCCCCAGTAAGGAAGGGGATTTCCTTATAAGTACTCCTTCATTTTAAGACCAGTTACACAAATGAAAGAGAGCGAATGTGGATTAACTATACCGTTGTTATTCCTTACAGTTCTAAATATGGTCTAAAAATAACCTAAGTTAAAATACAATTAATAACATATCACACGCACACATCCAAAACAATTCAGGGCAGAAAACACATTTGCTTAGCTTGATTCGCTCTTGAATTATTATTCTCTTGCACTCAAAACAGAAGATTCAAAGTGAACAATAAATTCAAAGTTAGACAATTAGTGGCCACACTTACAAAAATATCAAAAGGAAACCAAAAATACTATGAAGTCAAACTTCTGATCCAGTAGAAACAATAGCTGTATAAACGTTTAATAATATACAAAACACAAAACAATACGTATTACTGAATATATTTCAGTAATATTCAATAAAAAATAGATATTTATCTGTGTTCATGAACATCCCATATCGTTCTGCCACTGCTGGTGTTTCTTAGCTAAGTTCTTGGCCACTGGTTTGGTCTTTTCAATAGCTGTGAGGATATCGGCCAGCTCTAAACGGTCTTTTCTGTTTGAATTTGTACCTGCAAATACAGAAATAGGAAACACACGTATTTATCTGAATATGAAAGTAGTAAAGAAGTATATATAGAATCTATTGTTCGAATTTTATAAATATGGATGAATTATTCTTGAAGATACCGATTTAATTGAAAGGTACGAAGAATCTACCCCTGTTGATGTGAAGGCAAAGGTTGTTAAAGAAGTACGGTACATCGTTGCCTTTGAAAGAAAATATTGTTGAAATCTTTACGTCAATACTCCATTGATACTTACTCCTCCCCACCATATTTGGGAGTATCTTCCTCACAGTGGACATGAGAGCTTCTTTACAAATCAGCTTGATCTCGCTTCCAGAATACCCTTCTGTCTTCGCAGCTAACTCTTTGAAGTCCACCTTGGGATACAACTCTACGGTCTTACAAGTGAGGAACTTATCGAACAGTTCAACACGAGTTTTGAAGTCCGGTAGAGGAATGTAAATACGCTTTTCGAGTCTTCTGAGCATCGCTGAATCTATTTCCCTGGAATTGACAGTGATTTATTCAAAAATATGACCAACACTTCTTCAAAGAGATAATTCCAGTGATTTCCAACTGTTGTACTTACCATGGCATGTTAGAATTAGCCAACAAAAACACGATACCCTCCCTCCGTCCTATACCATCTAGTTCAGTGAGGAGTTGCGACTTCAACCGTCTAGAAGCTTCGTGTTCCCCTGGAGCTGATCGCTCACACGCCAAGGTTTCCACTTCATCGATAAAGATTATTGATGGAGAGTAATATGATGCCATTTCGAAAAGTACCTGAGGAAAGTATTGAAGAAAGAAAATGTATCTTGGTTACTGGTAGGTATTTTAAACATTTAAATATCCTTGGAATAAAATTTCTCAGTAGTAGATACCTTAACGATCTTTTCCGATTCACCTCGCCACTTATTCACAACAGTGCTACACGTAATGTTAAAGAAAGTGCATCTGCTTTGATCGGCTACAGCTCGTGCCAGCATTGTTTTGCCCGTACCAGGAGGGCCGTGGAGAAGCACCCCACGCCACGGAGCTAGAAGACCTGTAAATACGTCTGGGTACCTGAAAGAAGTTGAGAAATGAAAGACCGTTAATACGGTAAAAGAAATATTATTATTAAGTCCACGAAAATGGTATCAGAGGAAATACTAAGATTAATTTCTTAGTATTTTCTCTGATACCATTTTCGGATCTTTTGCGAGAGACTAAATCGGTCGGTAAGCGAGAGAAAATTGAAGGGATTCAATGAACCATACCCATTATTTCACTATTAGATAAGATTGCTGTTTTAGAAAAATATTCATTGTACTGTATTTGATCAGTAGAAAATCTCCCAGAGAAGCACAAACCTGACTGGATAAACGACAGATTCCATAAGTATACTCTTCGCGTCTGTTAGTCCCTTGATATCGTCCCAAGATACAGCAGACGGTCTGACGATGTCTTGATACAACAGTTCCACAACCTGCCTCTTGTCCGCCGAAGCATTTGATAGGAAAGTTGCTAGCGACTTCCTATCAATTGTCGGAATCGTGGTTTCACTTTCCTCCGGATTCTGGAAAGTCATATAAAGCGGTGTCTACGTTACTTGTGATAGGTAGGTACATAGTCCTTAGCTTTAGTCAGACAAGCTTTTCGTACTTATATTGTATGCGGTGTAACAGGCTTACAGTATTACACAATTAGACCTCTCTAGATTGGATTATCTTGTGGGATATTTTTGATCAAGCTCACACAGTCGGACTTTTAAGGGCTCTAACAACTGTCGCTGGTACTTTTCTAATACATACAAGTCAAAAAGTTGGTTTTATCAAAATGTACAAACTGTAGATATTTCGTTGCAGCAAACTGCCCACTTTCAATACAAATACATACCTAATTATATCCTTCAACAACATAATTAATACAGTCAACTTACTACTTTTCTTACCTGTACCAATCTCTTGACAGCCAAAGTCCCCGGTAAATCAACATCATCTTTCTCGCACACCTCTATTTTTTCCACTTTCGGCGCTGGTCTCCGAACGTGTGGGCGGCGAGGTGGAACTGGCTCTTCCACCTTCTTACAGAACTGAGGTTGCTTGTTAAACTTGATTAGGTAATAGCTGCAGTAGTCCTGAAATAAATTTTGCAATAAGACTTCTTATAATACCGGTACTATCTATAAATTTACCTAGTATCTACTAATACATACTTTTAAATTTATTTATTTTATTTGAATTAGAAACTAAAGTTTATTTGTTTGTCTGGTTGAACGCACTAATCTCAGGAACGTAGTGTGTAGTGATCCCACTTTAAAAAATGTTCTAGCATTACTAAGCCGGTCTATTAAGGACGGTTCATTAGAGTGAAGTAAGTAGTTAATCATCAACGCGGGAAAAACGGAGGTCTCTATATTATTTTTTTAAATGAAAAGACAAGGATATTTAGATATTTGTTGTATATTTATCTAAGAATGTGTTTCGTTTTTCCTATGACGTGTTTGGCGTCCCCCTGTCTGGTTAAGTTGCAGTTTTGTAGGCAAACAGCCAACGTATTGATCAATACATTTTTCCTCTCGGGAATAGCGGAACAAATAATCATATATTACTAATGTAACAAATACATTTTCATTTAAGTATTTACGTAACATAAACTTGGCTTATTTTTAAAATAAAACATAACGTTTGTGAATACTTATACTACAAATAAAATTAATCTCTGTATTAATTAATTAATCTAAAAAACTTATTTCGCCGTAATTTTATTATGTGAAGTATCTTGTTTTATAGTCCATGTCCCTAGTTAACTGTGTCCTACATTTCAACTAAATTGATTAAGTAATAAACATCAAAACAAACAGTGACAAAAGTAAGATAAAACTAAAAATCTATATCGTCATAAGCCATACGCGTTTCATCAAGTCCTTATAGTATTGTTTGTAAACAGACGCAAGATACCCTCAATGTGTAAGTATGTCTAAGCGCAGTGAGGATGGCGCGGCGGCACAGGGTCGCCTCACTAACTAGTCAGCCATTTCTCCTTTGTAGTGCACGATGAACTGGTAACCCACATTTTTCAATTACAACTAGGGTTGCCAAATGTAACGAACCTATCCAGTTAGGGCTGTCACTCAAACGCTTGTGTAAAACTACGTAAAGGTAGTTTTGTAGAAACGTTTTTGTTACTGTGCCTAGAAATACTATACAGTGGACCCCCGGTAGTCCGACAAACATTTTGCAGGGCAGTGTCGAACTATCGAATTCGTCGGATTATAGAGTACTGCCTAAGACCCCCTATAGTCCGGATTTTTTGACAAAAGAGTACCTTGTAATCCGACAAATTACAGATCCAATGATAAGATTCTTTATACATACATATTATATACTTATACATATGTACATATATGTACTCTGAAAAACTAATTATACTTCATTATGTATGTCAAATTTAGTAAATTGAACAACAATAGAGAGCTTACGTTTTATTATAAAATTAACGTCATTAATGCTATAGAACTTACAAAAAATATGTAAAAATATACCTATGCGTCGAGCACAATAGTGATGGTGCGTACAAGTTGTAACTTGTTCAATCATGCTTAGCGAATACGTATTCAATAATAAATAATAGACCATGTCGGATTACAGGGGGCGCCGGATTAGACAGGGGCCGGACTACCGGGGGTCCACTGTATTTGCTTTGTTTATGCATTAAAGGTAGCTTTAATCATGTCACCCATTTTCTTAAATACAGAAATTATTCTTATAAACTAGTAGTAAGATTTGTTATAAAAACAAAGTAATAAATTAATCAATTCATAATGTAATATTGTTAAGTAAGTTATTGTGGTGGATACGGACATTTGCATCATTTCCATTTTAGCGGAAATTTTTGCCCAAATGTGAGACAAAATTCATTAAAAAAACTTCAAATTCTCCATTTTATCAAATACACTTTTAGAATATCTCATCCTACCTACACTATGTACGTACATAGGTACTAGATACAAGTATTCGAGCGCAACCCTTCCGTAATCCCGTGATACCGTTCGTCCGCGGCACTGCCGTAACTTTACGACTGCGCCCAACAATACTACGTTCACGATACCGCTTATATTTCGACACAACTCGTAAAATTTTGTTGATATTTTACGTTTACTCTGGGACAGTTAGTATCTACATCTACCCTTTGGAATGGGAATTTAAAATGTTATTACGTACGTTATAAGACTAGACTTCTGCTAGAGGCCATGTGAATTTGAGATTTAGAAAAAAACTTGCTTTTTAGGAATTACACTGTTTTTTAGGAATTACAATTATAAGGTTGAAAATCATTGTCTGTACGAGTACGAGTATAATGTACCAGTCTTTCAATTCGTTTCGCCTTAAAAGTAACACAAACACATTTTTTTTCCATAATTTATTTATCTGGTTTAAGAGGTCGTAGCCTGAATCTACGATACGTAACCAAACTTGAGCTACGACGTAGCGACTACAATTTAAAAGCACAATGACTTCATTCGTAGCGTCAATCTTCGCTACGACCTAAAACTACATAGTAACTATTTAGTAATCTGTGCTAAAACTAAAAAACTTCCCACCTGTAATATGATGTCCAGATCGATGTTATCACAGACTTGATACTCCCCTGTGACATCGGCTTCAGTCTCGAAAGTCTCTGCAGTGTGGAAATAGCCTTCTTGCTTCAAGTAGCTCATTACCAGGTATTTTAGAACTCTCTTACGAGTGCGGAATAGAGCTTCTTTCTGTTAAATAAAAAATGTTATTTCAATTCAAATGTTAGAAGAAAAACAGAATATTCTAGAAAAACACGGAACATATTTTTAAATATACTCCAAATACGAAACATTTTCTGTAACCATGCAAAAAAAATATTTCACTTGCGTGACCATTGAATGTTCCGATGCCAATTTATGTTCGTACAACACGCATAACAAAATCCCATACGCGTAACGTACAACTTACATACGCAACATAATAATTTATCGAGGGGTGGAGTGGATTCAAAGGTAACGAGTTCCAATCTGTTGACGGACTATGCACCAGAACGTGACTATTATTAGTTGGTTTTCAACCATTACGAAGCAGCCTATACATACACGTTGGCCATAAAGGTTCCTACATCAAAACTTTGGGCACCAAAGAAGCACTTATGAATTTTAAAGAGAAATAAATATAAGAAAAGAATGAAAATAGAGAGCAAATATCTTTAGCGGACTGCAAAGGGAAATGTAACATTGATTTGTAACAGTGGAAACTTCAATGGTTAAAGTGTTAGCATAAGTACATTATTAATTGTTAAATATAGTAAGATAGTACTGTTTGTTTCCCAAATAAAATAAAATAAAAATTGATGATAATGATATTTAAGTTCTTTAGAAGTTAATTTATGTGTCTAATTTTGTTGCTCATAAGTAAGACTGTTGTTAAAACTTTATAATTTGCCCGAAAGGTGTATCAAATCAACTCTTAACATAAAACAAACTCACCGTTTCAAGTTTTCTCGCTTGTTTCATAGGCCTGACTATTCCCGCCATTTATTCAAACAAAATTAATCTTATTTATACTTTAGTTTATGATATTTTTTACTGATTCTCTTGAAACATAGATTGTCTAAAGGCCTTAACTTCACTAGCAGTAGACTTAAATAATTCTGTTTGGTTGTGGTTTGTTGGACTATAAATACTATATAATTACGACTGAGAAGTTATTTTAGATCATAGAATTTGTTAGTCAACATGTCAACCACGTAAGACAGCTACCCCAATAATAAACTGCTAACCGTTGCTAAGCAACAATTCACCCTCTTTAAAGGTAACCAAAGAGGTTTTATTTCAACCGAATCAAAGAGTATTTTGCCGTGTAATAACCGTATTTTTTGTTAATACAATAAGAGGGCTATAAATTACGTCCAAGTTTATGTAGTTCCAAAGGTTTTGTGGCTAATAACTCAAGGCTTTTGAATTATAGTTGTTCCACATTTCTGTAAAACTCGCTACTTGTTTATGGGGTAATTAATGTTAATTACTTTGTCTTGTGTTAATTAAAAATATTTTGTTACTATTCTGCTGACAAAAGAAAAACCTCAATTAGTAACTTGTATAATCAAAACAATCAAAATTATATAGTACCACTGCATCTTTTAAATTACAAAACTTGCGATAGATAAGTAAAATACTACAAACTGAGTAACTCTGACCAAGTAATTTCGACCACAAAAACCAATTTAAACATCATCATCTTTCCTAAACAAAGAAAGTTTAAAACGAAATATTTATTAGTACAATTGTACTCGGCCATATTGCTGTTTCTTCTATAAAAACACCCACTAAAAGAGAAATGACTAAAGAAAAAGTCAATTTACGAGTCTACTCCCACACCCATAACCGCAACTGAAATGGAAAATACAATTGTTTATTCATATTGTAAAGAGGCTGTTTGTTCCTTTGAACGCGTTTACATCAGAAACTACTTGTATGATTTGGAAATAATTATCAAACAATATGTTTTTGCATTAGACAAGTTTATTGAAGAAGCCGTGTGTAACCGCAAGGCACAGATATTTTAAGACACATTTTAGAAATTATTAATGGGCATGATATTTTATACTTACTTATATGTTGTAAGAGTTAGAGTTTTTTTTTCTTTATAGCAACTGACCCCTAACTAATCTCGAAGCTTGTATGTAGGGTATCAGAAACTACGCACACACTCATTCACACACATTGTAGTTGTGATGCTAAGTGCTTGCGTAATAGCTGAGCTGAGGACTCAATCTAGGAACGAAGGTTAAAATTGTAACTACAGTAAGATTTGTCATACTCTTGGGAATACGTTAAAGATCTCACATGAATATAAGTACTTAACTCAAATAAATAATTGAGTGCTCGATATAATTAAAATTAAGTCTCCCCCATCTTAAACAAATTGTGTCTTATAAAATAAGAGCTTAAATACTAAACAACTGGAAATAACCTCTAGCATCACCCTGTCATTAGACCCTTCTTATCATCTCCCTACACCAAGTGAAAGTAATATCTACAGCTGATTTTATGTACCGTATTACTTAGCTTAGTAACTAGAGGTGGGTTTGTCTATCGACCAATTTAATGTATTAATATTTTAAGCGTTGACGAAATTACAAAGGTCAAAGGTAATAAACCCTTAATAACTAACTAGAGAAGTTCTACAACATCGATAGAAGTAAATAATATACTTGACTTCGTCTAGTACAAAATCCTACTAATATTATAAAGGCGAAAGTTTGTATGTATGGATGTTTGTTACTCTTTCACGCAAAAACTACTGAATGGATTTTAATGAAACTTTACAATAATCTTGCTTATACATCAGAATAACACATAGGATACTTTTTATCCCAAAATTCCCACGGGAACAGGAACTACGCGGGTGAAGCCGCGGGGCGCTGCTAGTGAATTATATTTCTTTTGAATATTTTTATGGTAATATTGTAAATTTGAAAGTGTATTCCAATAAATAGATTTAATATTGCATTTTTAGTTTGGGATTTGCATTAACAGTCGCGCGAGGGTTGGAATCAGAAGCATATTTGCTATTTCCCAAAAATAGCTCGTGTTTGAGGTTACCAGCTCGAAATGTGTAAGCATAGTGATTACGATTATTGTTTTAAAATCGTCTCAGATCATTGCACTGAAATAGGATCTTATAGGCCGATATATTACTTTATGGGTAAAACGAAATGATTATTGCATACTTATATAAAACTATAAAAAAACTGTTAGTAAGTAGATACGTACGTAAGTGGAGCAACCCTCTTAAAGCACTCAAGTAATTCCCATATGATTCAACTGAATTACGCACCGAACTTGAAACTTATGTCAATTTCCTTTTGAATCCTTATGTAGATACACTTAAGTTCCATCTCATATGTCACATGAAATATAGTAAAATAGATATGCATTACTTAGGTAGTTTATACGGTTAGACTATATTAACGACAAGAGTGACGGGAATTTAATTTCTGCTCCCATAAGTTAAGTGATTATATTTTGGACATGTTTCTTCAAAGTTTTTATTAGCAGAATAAAAGATATAGGTACTTTTAAAATAGCTTTTTCTAACTAAAATGTGTTACACATTAAGTACCCTTACCTAATTTATTGCTTTTGTAGAGTCAGTAGTGCAATGGGCAGAAATCGAACTCACGATCTCTCGATCGCAAGGCTTTAGGCTATTTTAAAAAAAGTTTGAATGTGTCAATCTACAATCTGAAGATGACTCTACTTACCTCTTATACGGGCCTAACCATTATTATCAAAGAGTTTGCAATATTCACGAAAACAAAATTGACTACATATAGATAACATAACATTATCATTCACTACATCATCTCATTATAGTAACTGACCCCTAACTAAGTTCGAAATTTGTATCTAGGGATTCTAGGGTATCAGAAACTACGCACACACTCATTCACACACACACACACATATAATAATATTATATTCATGAAACCTTGTAGAAAACTACAATAAAATAGAAATGCGCTATGTTTCAATAAACACGTTGTAACTCTACTAGTCTCGGAATAATTACTCCAGCTGAGACAAATTTCAGACGCCCTCCAAAGTAAGAAAACTCGATTGTAGATGAAAGAGAAGTTATCCACGTCATACCTACATAAATATTATCAAAGTATAAACATAATTAAGTCTACCTGTCTGTTCGATTGTACACAAATATCTGATACAAGTATCAACAATAGTAGCTCATTTCTCATAAGACCCAGATATGAGAGACGACTAATTGTGACAGAAATATGTTAGGAAATGTGCACAGATTTTGAGAAAAGCTGTCATGATCATAAATTCATAATACGTCTTACTTAGTAAAAAATGACCTGCTTGGAGCGGCCAAGACCGCTAGTCTAGATCGCAACTCAACCAAAGTGATATAATATTATAGTAGGTATCTAGTTCCTTTAAAAATTTCATACTAAACGCAATCAAAATTTAGTATCCTTCCAAAAAAGGGCTTGAACGCATCCAAATACCACTTTCCTTATCAAAAACATACATGGTCATTTGATAAGGAAAGTTCCAGTTCTTGTAAATTAGTTTACTAACAAATTAATAACGTTATTAATATGGAGTAAGTGGTAATTATTTCACACACATGTAGTAATAGGCGTGTGTCCTAGTGTGACAAACTTTTGGTAAGGCATGCTAATGTGGGTGCTGAGAGTTAACTGTAGGAAGCGCAGTGCCGCATTCGGGGGCGCGGGGCGGGAGTGCTGCGGGGGCACGGGCGCCAGTCATGCCTCGGGCCACGATCGCGCCGGCCGCGTGCCTCGCACTATCTCTCGCACTCCTTGCAATCGTCTGTGAGTTTACTTTACGAACTAAATAACACATACAAATCACATAAACCATCAAAAACTGCATTTACTTTATTTCATCAATATTTTTAAATTGCAACCGGGGTTTTGTTTCAAAATCTACATTGGTAAACAACAGTTTTAGCTGTGAAAATAATAAGTTGCGTGTTTTGAGTTTTTTTTTGTTATTAATATTTTTATTTGTTTTGACATTTAATTTACCATCACCTAAAAATATAAGAAAGACAAACATATTTTTATTTTCATTTTCTAAAATCGTGTATGCAACATTAAAATAAACAGCTCATCTCTCTTAGCCAGTTTTCCATAACAAAGGCTTTAGAATTTCTAAAGAAAATTCAAGTTTTGAAAGTTGATAGCTAACAGGAAAGTTTATCAAGCTTTGATAGTTAAGTTTGTAAATAGAAACGAGGAACCGAGTTCGGAGTAAGTTTGCTTAATGAATTCATAGCAAATTAATTATTAATTCGTATTAAGTTTTGTCTGCTGAGAAACATGATTTACTACTGAATTTTCTTTTATTATTCTATTTTCAAACTCGTTTTTAGATAAGTAAGTAAATATTAATAATTCAGCTTTATGCCATTACGTTTATATAGCCCTTTAAAGACCTTAATGAGGCCCTGTGTTTTTAAATAAAAAACATTCTGTACTAATTTTAAAACATATTTTTCCTTTAAACTACATACTTGAAGCTAAACTAACAAACTAAAGTGTTTTTATAAAACTAACATTTAAAGAAAAATAGAGAGACGAAACGAAGTTTTCATTTTGCAAACCGAGTTAGATATCTGCAGTAGAGTCGGCATAATAAATGCATCTCAGTTTGTGAATTAAAACGAGTCGGCCATGCTGTTAGTTGTATGCAGTAATTGGTCCATGCGCAAATATCAAATAATTTATGATGATTACGACAAACTATAATAAAAACTTTATATAAATATCACGACTACCAAAATTAATTAATGTCCAATCGTCTAATTTGCAAATAGTGCAATTTGTAATTGGTCCGACTTGATAGTAGGTAATGTTTAAGTAAATTAATTAATAAGTAGATATTATTTATTGAGTTTTATATTCATCATTCACAGATACAAAAAACCCAATATTATAAAAATGAACGTTTGTAAGGATGTATGTTATTGTAAAATAGTCATGTTAAAGTGTACTGGGCAGTGGGTTGATTTTCGGATCAAAATTCAAGAGGGGCAAAACCGCGGGACGCTGTTAGTAGATTGTAAATATTTATAGAAAATTGCCCAATCGAGTCGTTAACTCGTATTCAAATAGGTAGTCTTTGACCTATTTCTTTAATTTCACTAAACAATAGCAATGAACGCGCACAATGAAAATAATAACTTTAAAGAAAAAGCTTTTAAGAAGTACCGAAAGCTTTCCTTATAGCGTTCTTTACGTTTACGTTCTAAGTTAGTTAAGTAGTATTTTTTTATATGGAAACTCAAAGGTACTTGGAGATCAGGACACCTACATAGGTACATCCTACTAATATTATAAATGCAAAAGTTTGTCTGTTTGGATTTTTGTGAGTTTGGATGTTTGTTCCACTTTCACGCAAAAACTACTGTATCGATTTTGATGAAATTTGGTACAGATGTTCCTTATAACTAGGAATAACACATAGAATTATCCCAAAATTCCCATGGGATTGTGTATAAGTAATCGTATGTTTTATTGTTACTTTTTATACTCACAAATCCTACCAATAGATGGCGCTGGTACTTAATTTTTTAACACACGATGGTGAATTGTGCCGAGATTGTATGATACTACGAGCTACGCATTCTCACGGGAGCGGGTACTACGCGGGTAAAACCGCGGGGCGCTGCTAGTATATTAATAATTATTATATGTATTCATATTTGTATAAGTAAGTAATATAAGTATTCCTTAGTTAGAGGGTCCTTAGAGTGCGTACTGCGATATTTTTTCATCTATCAAAATATGAGTTAGAATTTTGAGTAATCTAACTCTGTAACGACTCTATAAAGTTGTACAGTAATATTTTGACGTAGTAATTAAGTCTCGTAGATCCTTTTAGAATTTACTCGTAAAATAAAAATGAATGTCAGTGTTAAACAGTAAGTACTATAAAGTTAAAATATTATGTTTTTTATTTAATACTAGATGTGCCCCGCGGTTTCACCCGCGTAGTTCCCGTGGGAATTTCGGGATAAAACAGCCTATGTTCTTTCCCGGATCATAAGCTACCCCTGTAAAAAAATTCAAGTCAATCGGTTTAGTAGTTAGTAGTTGAAAAGGTAACAGACAGACAGAGTTACTTTCGCATTTATAATATTAGTAGGGATTACTTTGAAATAAGCGTAACTTGTAAGGAAAATAAATTAGATAATTTATTTATTAACAAAAAGTTCAAACGTACTACTAACCTTTATTATTACTAGCAGCGCCCCGCGATTTCACTCGCGTAGTTCCCATTCCTGTGGGAACACAGGAATAAACTATAGCCTATGTCACTCGCTGACAATATAGCTTCCCATTAGTGAAAGAATTTTTGAAATCGATTCTGTAGATCCCGAGATTACCCCTTACAATTTGACAAACACACAAACTTTACTTCTTTATAATATTAGTATAGATAACTCATTTATAACGAACTACATACTAACACAATTACACTAAGTACTAACATTTTACCGCATTGTTAAATTAATAGTGATTTATTCTGCGGCATTTTGTGAATTATGATATTAGTCAGAGCTGTAGGCACTGTCTATTTAATTTCAAGTTTATTATAAAGTCTGACTACAGTAAATTATAAAGAACAACTACTTATATTTGACTTGTATTATTGCGAATTTGTGAGAAATAAAGACTGCGAAGGATAGAGAGACAGTGGAAAATGTTTGGGGGTGACTTTGGCCCAACTGTGGGACGATATCGGATTGACAAAAAAAAGTTCAAAAATAGGAACTTTTTTTAACATATGTAAGCCTATTTTATATAATACTAGCAGCGCCCCGCGGCTTCACCCGCGTAGTTCCCGTTCCCGTGGGAATTTTGGGATAAAAAGTATCCTATGTGTTATTCTGATGTATAAGCAAGATTATTGTAAAGTTTCATTAAAATCCATTCAGTAGTTTTTGCGTGAAAGAGTAACAAACATCCATACATACAAACTTTCGCCTTTATAATATTAGTAGGATTTATAGACACCCTGAATAACTAAAGCCTGATCTAAAAATATCGCAGCATCGAACACAAATTGGTGTGAGGTATATTTGCATATAATTGTCTGCATAAACATATAAGACGAGTACCTACTATTGAACAGACAACTTTATTTAAATGTTATTATGTATTTATAAATCTTCTATTCTGTTTTCATAAAATTGAATGTTTTTATGCACCCATTTAAAAGATTGCAGCTTAAAGTTTGTTAGAACACCGTTAAACCTGCAGCAAACAACTGGCTATAGCAATATGATTGTAAAAGAAAATTTAAGTAAACAGACCCCGACCTTAATAGCCCTTGTTCTCAGATAAGACCTAACTTATTAATTAAGACGTAGTTAATTAAGGTTCTTTCAAGATAAATAGTTTTGTCTACTTCGTACAACCTAATTTTGTGTCCCTTTCAATTCATTTTCTTAAACTAGAAAGGTATACAATCAAGTAATTGTTTTTAAGTAGGTTTATACTGACTTACGTGACGACTCTTACCCCGTGGACAATTTTCGAATTAATTCTTATCCCGTGGAAATTAAGGGATATTAAATAGAGAGAAAAAACTTAGTATCGTTTCTTGTCGTGTCAAACATTTGTGCAAAAGGCCAATGTTTGTTCACGTCATGGATATTTGTAATGCCAAACGAGGAGAATACTAACTCCTGGAATGTAAATGTGAATAGCTTTTAATTACATCTGGAAATTCCTCTACTGACTCGTAAAAGTTCTTTCCAAGTAGATATAAAAATATATAAAAATAGGTATAAATGTATGTAGCTATATTTATGAGAAGGTTTTTTGAATATTTAGATGAAAAAACCATTATACCCACGTTGGAATTTTGATATGAAATCGCTCCCTAGGCGCTGTAGGTACAGAACAAGAGGTATCACCAAAAAACCAGTGTCATGTTCAAATAACAAAATGATAAATTGTTACAACACCGACACCACTTTTATTCTCGACACCAGTTCCATTTATAAAAATATTTTCAAGAATATTCCAGATATAGAGCAGCCATAGAGTAATTGGTTCATGAATTGCGATATTATTTATAACATTATTATAAAATAGATTTGTCCCACAGGTTTAAGGTATGTTATTTAATTTTTGGTCGAAAATGTGAAAATTTTACGATAAAAGATATTCTAGTTATAAATAGTAAAGTATGTAACGATGTACTTAATGTATTATGTGTTGTTCCTAGTTTTAAATGACATATGTGTATGAGTATGACCTAAAAATCTTGCTATTTATGATAAGTAACAAAGTTCTCTTCATCCTCACAAACTTTCTCATTTATTATATTCTGCCTAATCTAAGTTTGTGTCCATTTGAGCTAACATGATTTTCATACAAATCATCTACAGTTCATATTTGAGGATTTTGAGCCTACCCAAAATTAAGTCTATCAAGTCTCTACCTACACGACTATAGTTACGCTTTTCTGATTTATTCCTAAACTCACATCAATTCATCCAATGTGGGTTAGTCAGGGATATAATCTTAATCTAAACTAAGTATGCTCTTAACTTTCTCTCATAATAATTTACCCAAACCTAAGCTAAGTCGTTAACAAGATTACAAAAGTTTTGTGATTGCGCTATTATTTATTCCTATTTGCTCATTAGTCACACTAGGTATGTATGGTTACTTTATACAAACCAAGTTTCTTGATACATGCGTCTTAATATTCACTGCGTTGTTAGGAGATCTAAAGTATATCTTACGAGTGCTTGCACTTTGACTCTATGAGGGTGGCTGCATCGTCTAAGTATATTTATTTTTTGTGCAACAAATATCACTATAAATAAATACATGCCTAGTTATCGTATAAAAGACTCCATAAAAATTCTCTAGCATACTTAGGTACTATAAATAAATTATCTAGAAATAACTAAATTCAAAGAAAATAATAATAGAAAAGGTATTTTTAATATGTTTTCAGGAATCCTACTAATATTATAAAGGCGAAAGTTTGTATGTATGGATGTTTGTTACTCTTTCACGCAAAAACTACTGAATGGATTTTAATGAAACTTTACAATAATCTTGCTTATACATCAGAATAACACATAGGATACTTTTTATCCCAAAATTCCCACGGGAACGGGAACTACGCGGGTGAAGCCGCGGGGCGCTGCTAGTGTATAATATTACAGGAATACATCCTGACCTGAATGGACGAACAGCGTTTTGTTTGAAAAAATGTAGAGAATAATTGTACTTTGTAGATAAATGAATTTAGAAGTCACGATGCAGAAGAAAGAAAAGATAGTAAGAGGAAAAGTTATGTTTATAATGTAACTAGCTGTGCCCCGCGGTTTTACCCGCATAGTTCCCGATCCTGTGGGGATTTCTGGATAAAACATACATAACAGACTCTAAGCTACCCTTGTACTAAAATTCAAGTCAAACGGTTCAGTAGTTTAGCCGTGAAAAGGTAACAGACAGACAGACAGAGTTAGGATATAGAGATGTAGGAAGCAATCTTCGTAACAACTGGATCGAATTATAATAGAAAATTCACTTCACAAATGTATTTATTAATATGATACAGTTTATCCCAATTTCCTACGACTTTTCATTTCATTTCTGCTACAGACAATAAAATAAACCTGACAATAAAAATATTAATAAAGTGAAATGGAGTGGAAACTCCACAGAGATACAATTATACTTCCTCCTCCTCCTTCATTCGTTTGCTCACTGCTGAGCGTCGTGATGTACCCGACCAATTTTCCCATTGACGACTTGCTTCCAGATGTTACGGTCTTTGGCTATGTGCAATGCGTCACTCAGTTTGGTGTCAAGTTGTTCTGACACCTGATCAGACCACCTTTTTGGACTACGACCTCTCGACCTCTTGCCCTCCACCTTGCCAGTGACTATAAGCTTCTCCAGGTTACCGGCGGGCCTACGAGCAATATGCCCAAAGTATTGGAGTACTCGTTGTAAGCAGATGGTGGAAAGTCTTCTAGTCACCCGCAGCTCATTTATGATAGAGACATTGGTTCTATGAGCCGTCCAAGAAATTTGCAGCATACGACGCCAGCACCACATCTCAAACGCATCAATGCGTCTCCTGTCAGCTGCTTTTATCGTCCACGTCTCAGTTCCATACATAAAAATTGGAAAGACCAGTGTTCGAACTACGTACATTTTAGTTTTCTTCAGGATGTTCCGGTCCTTCCAGACTTTGTCTAGCTGGGTCATAGCGGATTTGGCCATACCTATACGCCGTCGTATTTCACTTTCCGAACCCCCTCTGCTAGATATGTTTGAACCAAGGTATACAAAATCGCGGATGTTGTCGTATTGGCTCAGAAGTCCCTTTGTTTGTAAAAGCTCAGCTCTATCCACAATCATAACCTTCGTTTTGGCCTGATTCATTTTCATCACAATTATACTTACCAAGCATTATAAAAGTAAATGCGGTATGATCTTACTTACTTAAATGACCCTAAATAAGGATAAGTTTAAGTAAACGTAAGTAAATATGTCAATTGTTTTGCCCTACCATATTCATGACGGTTTGTAATTAGATTAAAAACTATAATATTGGATTAGCATGCAAGTAGATACTCAATACGTAAACCTTGGGAATATTCATAGCTTTACTTAACCTGCCTTGAGTTCAAGGTTACCGGGTAAGACATCCCCTTCTTTCTTCGAACTAGGTCTCGTAAAAATTCAATGAAATTGTTAAAATTTTCTCACAATACGTAAAGACGTTTAGGTTTTCCGCAGTATCTACGCAGTGGGGTTAGTAATTTTTAACGCTATCCGACAATGTATTCGAGTTTCCGTTCCGTTGGAAAATGTTTAAGAATCTGTAACGTTAGCATCACAAGTAGAGTAGCAAATTCAAGTATTAAAACCTTTTCATTCCTACTGTAAAAGATAGAGATACTATAATTTAATAATAAGATTTAAATAAGAACTTAGTCCTAAAACTTATTTTAAACTATTACCTTTTAATAACACAAAATGTTTCAGTCTAATGTTACGAGCATGTAAGAATGTTAAGTAAGGTATTTTTAATATGAAGGCCAGGAGAACATAGCAGGGCTTTCCTACTTTGGACATCAGTCTGACAATATAAACATATTATTTTGTATTTAAAACTTTTATTTCTGACTGTACATACGTTCTTATTGTTTCTGATATTTCTTTTGAACGTTCACATCTGATATTAAATAAATAATTGAAAAAAAACGATCATATCTGAACATTTCACGTTTCAAATTTTTTAGAGTTTAAACAATTGTTTACTTTATTAACGTCTCGTAACAATTCAAAGTTATAAACGTCAGTTTAATAACTGTTATATTACAAAAACTGGCCTAATTTCGAAAAGTATTAAGAATATTAGTATTACCCTCTAAATAATTCACAAAGAACTGTTATGATCGAGCTCCCGAGAGTAGAGAATGACTTTTAATCTAAACACGGGTCTTAGGGGAGAGGAAGGAAAACCTTAAATTTTATGACCTACTTGTAACTCCTGTTTAGAAGGATAATGTATCATAAAATGAGGATATGATCTGTTCTGCGGTGGTTTACGATGTTATAAATTACTAGCTCTGCTCAGAGGTTTTACCTGTTATGCAAGATTTTGCAAACGCTGTGGAAATTTCAAGGTGAAAAGCATTAATTTCAGCATTATTCCTTCCTAGTTATAAGGAATATGAATACTTCTGGGTCTTACTTTTACGAAGCGTATTGGTTAGTTTTCTATCTTTTTTTTTTATGTAATTATTAGCACAATTGCAGCCTTCCTTTATCGTGACGACGAGTCCTCATAAATCAATTACCAAACATCGCACACACTCCAGACGCGAGAACAAACATTAATCTCTGCACAACAAATATCTGCTTTGGGTTCCTGTGTATTAGAGTCTATTATTTACCTATGGTTTACCTTAAGATTTATCTATAGGAAACCATAATACACGACCACATATCTGTAAATGCAAACATATTGTGGTCATTTATTATGAGGTTTCCTGCTTGGTTCGGTTAATAAGCAAATTATCGAAGATGTTAATGGGGAAATCATCAAAACGGTGTAAGTCATCAAAGTTTTGAGGGTTTTGAGCTAGCTGGGTGCTCAGATATTGTGTTCATGTCATCTTTAGATGAGCAATGGGATAACAAGGAAGAAGTATACGAGTGTAGTAGTCATGTTAACTTTAGTTGATCAATTTTTGTTCATACAAAAGTAAATTTTGTGAGTCTATTTCAAACAGGTCGAACAATTTGAACAAGTATCGTAATTAGATAAGGTTTTACTCATCAAATGTTTATCAGACAGTACGCAGAAAGGACCCAAACTAGAGAGGTCTTGAAAATGGTCTCGTTAAACTGATTACAAATATAATACGACAAGTAGAGAACAATTAGATGTCTCGTAATTGCGTCTATTTTCGTACCAATACACTGAATAAGGATCTATTCTGATAATACTCGTACGATATTACAGAAATAAGCCGAATAAAGTCATTTATCGAAAAAAAGAATAGAGCCAATACATATTATAGGTAAGGTACTTACTATACTACAGTATTTCTTTTATTTTCTTTCAATATCATACCTACTATAAGGTGAAATCGATTTAATGAAATAAGCCAATAAATACCGAGTAATTATTCGATTACCTTCGTCATCGATAGTAACAAACCGAGGAATAATAAAATTTTCATTGTTTTGGTACTCAGAGGCCTAATAGCATAATTACTTGAGCAATCGATAAATTATTCGGGTACTATTTGGAACCTCCAATCGAAGTGAAGTCACAACATACAGACAATCCTAGTTATATTTATTTCAAGTGATATATGTAGTATGGTCTAGGATCCGTAGACAACGGACCTTTACTGATCTGATTATCATATGAAACTTAGTTTTTATATAGTTTTAATCCTACTTATATTATAAATGCGAAAGTTTGTACCTATATTTGGATGTTTGTTCCACTTTCACGCAAAAACTACTGTATTGATTTTGATTAAATTTGGTACAGATGTTCCTTATAACTAGGAATAACACATAGAATACTTTTTATCCCGAAATTCCCATGGGATTGTGTATAAGTAATCGTATGTTTTATTGTAACTTTTTGTAGTCACAAATCCTACCAATAGATGGCGCTGTTACTGAATTTTTTACGCATTCTCACGAGAGCGGGTACTACGCGGTTAAAACCGCGGGACGCTGCTAGTAATAGATAAATAGTAGTTTTCCTCTAAAACTGGGACTTTCACGAGCTGATTCGACCGGGTAGTGACCGCACTCTCAAAATATCGGAGTGAAGAATAAACGTGTGAAAAGTTGGTCTTAGATAGAACTACGTTTTCACAAGTACTTTCTACTAATTAAACACGGAGAAAATCCACATAATTAAAACTGTCATATACATTATTATACTTGGCTCTATGTAAATGAAACTCCATCCGCGTTCATTCACTTAAACACACTCCTTGATTGAACGATCAAATCCTTTCAGTTCCCTCCTTACTTATATTCCTCTCCGTGACAGTTTAATTCCCAAGTTGACAGCGAAGATTATCTTTATTCCTTGAAGTCCCTCAGCTAATACCATCAGAACATTTTTCAACGTTTTACTTGACTTGAGCTGAAATTAATTATGATTTTGATCGATGTGCCGTTTTAGAGGGTCTCTAATGGATCTTAAGTTATCGTGTTTTCTTTTCTATTGTATTTACTTAATAACTTTAGGTGCTAGGTGTATATTTTTCTGTTGTTCACCAGATTTAACAGAATTAATAAAGGTTCATAACTCCCCCTAATTTACGAAGCAACATTCTGCTTCATGTTTTTTGCGGATGAAATTTCGGGATAAAGGGTATCCTACACTAACCCCTTATAAACGAGTAAGTAGGTACACTAAAAATAATACATAAGTATATCCTTTACTATTAAATTCACATAAAAGACGAACAAACAAAAACTTCACAGTTATAATAACATAACATAACATAACATAATCATTCACTACATCATCTCATTATAGTAACTGACCCCTAACTAATATGAATATGATTTATCGATTAGTTAGTAAGACTCACTAGCTTCGAAGGATTATTGAATTAATTATTAAAGAATTCGCCCTTTGCTTCGATTACGATAACAAAGAATTCTTTTACTACTATATGAAATGTGATATTTGAAAATATTGACAATACCTACATACATTATTAAGTACAAATATTAGTCTTGCTTGACCTATTTACAACTTAAAAGCTTACGTAAAAGAGTTGCTATTCTATTGTCATTTTATTTTGCTGTTACTTCATATTACAGAAATGCTTTATAACTTCAATTCTGTACGGTCTACTGAATGTTACGTACCCGCATGGAGTTATTTCATTCCTTTATTCACTCGGACATTGTAAGATTTATATTAATCTAATCTTTTATATCCGTATTGTAGGGTTAATTTCACTTATAGTGGCATAAACTTATTTAGAAAATGTACAGTTCGCATCGCTTTGTAGAAAACTGAAAAAAATTTCGAATTAAAACTAATATCACACATTTGCATCGTTGCCGTGTTGGCTCTAATAAAAGGGATTCGAAAGGAAATTGAATAACAACGCACGTTTATGTGATTTTACATCAAAAAAGGTTTCATAGCGCTTTGACACACGTAGTCACAGATCAGGGAGTCACCTTAGGACTTACGTTCCACGTACTTAGTGATTAGAGATTCGCTTGGTAGTAATTGCCTGCTATGCTTTCTTGTAATAATAGTTCTCTAGGAAGGTTTTAGTACAATTTTATCCCTGTATTCTCACGGGAACGGGAACTATGTTGGTGCAACCACATTACAAATGAACTTGTATAACCAAACCAATAGGTGGTAATATGTAGGTACAATGATCGAGCCCTAGTTAGAGTGGTAGCGTGATGTCTAATGGACCGTGATGCCGACATGAACTGAGCATGTGACACCGTTCACAGCTTCGTGCTACTTGGGTGTTATGTGGGCAATAAGTACATTAAATTATAGGTAGGTATATCGGGGACTAATTATCGAACTTTTTTAACTTAGACTAACCATATACATACCCATATAAGTTTTAAAGACACCTGGGTTTTTCTCTTATTTCATTTTTTAAAGACATTTGGTTAATCAAAACCTTTAATTATAAGGATCCCACGAACACTTGTCGTGTCCCACGTACACACTTCGATGATTAGTTGGGCAAAATAAAAATTAACTATCAAACATCATACTGTAAATAAAGATTCTTCTTAACAAAACGTTTGCAATCGATTTTGTCATTATAAGTACGAGTAAAATATCTCTTACCAAAGGAATTCGGGTATTCTTCGGACCGCCTAATGTATAGAACTTAATCTAGGTTACACCCATGTCACCTCTCACTAAATTCAACGGAAACTTCTCGATAATAAAGATTTAAACGTATGGTCTCATTTTGTACGAACTCTCTAAGTATTATGTCTCTTCTCTTTGCGCCCTTCCATCTTAAACCTTACATTTTACGACACATTATTTACTTAGTTGTTAAAAACTTTGACCAAGTTAACCTGTGTGTTACTCTGTTAACTTTTAAAATGTTTTTACCTTAATATTGATAAAAGTAAAAACAAAACACTGGGCCACCAAAGCCGAAGATCGAGCTGTCTGGCAGGAAGGGAGGACTTTGCCCACAGTGGGACATTACGGGCTGATAATAATAATAATTGTTGGAGTCGAATATATCTTTATTATTAGGATTGCTAAATTCTCAATACCATCAATCCACGATTTACAGAACTTAAGTTAAGATCAAGTGAGAAAAATACTACTTACTTACACATTTTATGAACTTAGAAATAAATAAAACTTTTAAAACATCTGATCAAGTCTTAAAAATACGTAAACCCTGATGTAACGACATTCTTTCCTCATTAAAAAGAACAAGAAAAATAATGATATATCCAAATGTTGACTTTGTTTTTGTTTGTTAACAAACAAGTACTTGCGTCAACATTTCATAAGGGAGTCGACAGTCATAAGCTAGTTATTACAACCTCAATCAGAACTATATAATCAATATTGGTACACAGAAGAACTTAAAAAATATGTATGAACGACTTCTGTATGTTTTATTAAAATATGTTCTGTATGTTTTTTTAAAGATAAAATAAAAAATTAAATTAAATAACTAGCGGCGCCCCGCGGTTTCACCCACGTAGTTCCCGTTCCCGTAGGAATATGGGGATAAAATTATCTCTCACTCTATCTATTAAAACAAACCAATTATGCTAAAAACCTTCCCACTGAATCACTCTATCTATTGAAACAAACCGCATCAAAATCCGTTGCGTAGTTTTAAGCATACATAGGGACATAAGGACAGAGAAAGCGACTTTGTTTTATACTATGTAGTGATGATACGACATTTCAACAACAACCA
Source organism: Timandra comae (assembly GCA_958496195.1). Taxonomy (NCBI): domain Eukaryota; kingdom Metazoa; phylum Arthropoda; class Insecta; order Lepidoptera; family Geometridae; genus Timandra; species Timandra comae. Next base: position 6,247,578 of record OY292371.1, read on the forward strand.
GAATATAAAAAAATACTAAAACTAAAATAATATTAAAATTGTACTACAACACAACATTTTCAGCTCTTCATTCAGCAATATAAATTTGAAACTCACTGCTAACTACTGAAATTGCGTCACTTTACTGTTAAATAAGTATTTCTGTAATATTTATAATAGATACGCATATTATAAAATGGTTTCGTTCGTGCCAAATGCTATTAATTATAATTTAACACTAGGTGTTATTAATAACTAACAATTTTCAATTTTGCACGTATGTCCGTGGGGTTTCGTACATTATTAGAATCGATATACGATATATTTAATCAAAAGTATAAATAAAATCAATTTGGGGCCTCTAAAATACAAATAGATTAGATATAGTGGTCACCCATGCCGAACGCCTTAAAAAGAGTCGCGAGATCTAGTCCTTTGCGTGTAAATCTTTAGGTAAGAGCTAGATTGAATTTTGGTTTAGGTTTTCGTATGGACGAGTTTAAATTCTGATACCATATAGAAAATAATCGATTACCGTTATCCCTATTATAATAAAGTAATTTCATAGTTCTACCATTTTTAATTTCATAGAGTGGATAATTTGATGTGATATACGAGTATAAATATTTTAACCGGGTGCGCCAAAGTTCACCTAAAATTTCAACTCCGATAATTGGAAATCAGAAAATTTTCTTCCTAACATTTTTTATCCTAACAATCGCAACTCCTAAAATCTTTGTCACTAATGTTATAATTCCGAAACATTTGTTTTCCTAAATTTTCTCAACATAACCATCGTTCATACTATTATTCAAAGTCATATCTTTTTTGTTTAGATTTATTTTTATTTATTATAATCAATATTATATACATAAATATTTCGTAACTTTGTTTTTACATAACATGTAGGTATAACATATAACGCACGAGCCGAGCGAGCAAAACCAGAGTCCTGCTCCAATCATTCAGTCAAGTTCCAGTAACGAATCGGTCCTATTCCTAATTATTGGTTTAGGTTATGTTAGAACTGTGACCCCAACGCACGAGCCGAGCGAGCGTAGCGAGCGTGCCGCGGCAGCGGCCGGCGAAGTACCAGAACCGAATTGGTCCTTTAGTTATGGTTATGGTAAACTCCCAGGCCATAAGCATAACCGTAAACGAGTCGTATAATAATCATTAAAACTATAAATATCATCTTCTACCCGTATATATTTTTTATTACCCTTGGTAAATGTTTCTTTCTGAGCATGAGTGAAAATATTATGGTAAGTATGTTTAGGGATAAAAGCGTTATGATAAAAAACAGTAGGAGTTTAAATATATTTACATTAATGATGTTAGTAATTAAAATTTTCGGACACATCAGTGTTATGAGCATCGTCGGTAGCACTACAAATAGTATGATTTAAAACTTTAGGATGAAAAATTTTAGGAAGAATGATCATTCGGACTACAAATAGTTAGGAAAAACATTTTCGGGTAAAGAACTTTAGGTGAGCCAATATGGACCCATTTTAACCGTATCACTTAAAAACTATTCTAACACCCATATAAAAATTATTAATAATGCCGTAATAGAGAGCAACATTTCAACAGCATTTTTGTATTGGGTTTGTTTTTTAGACATCTAAAAAAACAATTTTTTGTTCACCCACGGAACCCTGATAGGTAAGCACGGCGGTGGAGTGACCAGCACGCTGTGAATTCGGTCAAGTACGCAGTTTTTATAAAAACCTTTTTGTTTCTACTTTTATTGTACCGTTGCTTGTACGTTTTATAGTAGAGAGTCCTCTACAATTTTGTACTGTAGTCCAGTTTCAGTAGTGTTTTAATTAAAGTATTTCAGTTTTGTATTGTTAAAATGTTTTATTTATCACACGTACACGCACACTAGCTGTGCCTTGTATTTTGGCTCGCAGAAACTATCTTCACGTGGAAATTTTAGAATGAAAAGTATGCTATCTATGCCTTTTTAAAGGAACGTAAACGACTAAACTAAACTTTCTTCGTCAAAGCAGCGATTTAAATGTGAAAAAAAACAGACAGTCAAACAGACATAGTTTTTGCCACATTTTATGTTTACTAGTACCTATTATAATATTCGAAGTCTGAATATTTTAACCTTCATAGAATTGTTATTTGCGTGAAGAAAACACTTAATTTAAAATGACCTAGACGTTTTTATATGGGGACTTTGAACATAGCGTGAGATTTTTAATATACATAGGTACCTTTAGAAGTCTAGACAAAACATAGTTAGCCTATGTTAGAGACATCATTTTGTATTATAATTTTCAGAATTAGAACGCCAGAACGCAAGCCAAATCCAAATATCCGCTAATTAATTTTGCAAGCACGTAGAGTAGTCTATTTCCTACAACGTGTACCTACTAACATGTGACTTGAGTAGTTTAATACAATCGTATTTAGTTAATAGTAGGTACACCTATAGCTAAAGACAATTTAATCTAAAGAACATCTTTCGTATGATACAAAACCTTGATGATTCCTTTCATTTATTAAGCACAATTGAGAATTTTCTAAATTCAAAATTTAGAATTTATTAATATTAGTAGTATTTGTAGGATTTCAACCAACCAGTGTAAACCATTAATCTTATAAATTGTTTACAATCGAAAACTGAGAGAGTGCGCTCTCCAAACAATAATTGAATTGAAACAACAGCGAATCCATTTGCTTATCTGTGAAGTGGATGAATTGAAGTAACTTTTTGTAGATTTAATAAATACAAATGTAAAAAGATTCACTCTATAGTATTATCTCAATGAACTGTAGGTTATTTTTAGTTTTAATTTAAAAGAATTGTGTTAATTTTATCGCATTTTGAATGGCCAATCCATTTCAATAAAATGTTCATGTTCAACCCCATTTTTCTTTTATAGTTTTACTAATCACGTGTTTTATTTTATAAAAATGGAATTTAATTGCCATGAAAGTCAATTTATTAATTGATTTGTTGGAACATACAGTCATCAGTAGGTATCACTTACTTACGGTATTTATTTGTCCCGCAGTGAAAACAAGGAATAAGTATCTTCCTTTATTTTTTTTTCAATTGTTTATACAAAATAAAAAAAAATGCTTCGAAACCAAATATTAGTTCCACAGAATTGAAATTATTTTGACGGAACCTAAAAATAAAACAAAACACTGCCGACTAGCTGTCAGTGGTGACGTCGTAAATTCATCTTTATACGAATGCCATCACAAGCCCTCCAGATCCAGACAAATGGTGACTTGTAACATAGTTTTCATTTCGCGGAACCTTTTAGTTGAGCACATACATTTACATAATTCTCATCATTTGACTAGCTAATGCGACTGTCCTTTTATATGCGGAATAGACAAATATTTATTGCAGAATTTAATAAGGTACTTACCTACTAGGTGTAAGATATAATTTCAGTCACACAATATTGCAAATGGCTTTGTAAATAGTGAAACTACATTTTACTTTACTAGTTGTATTTTACGCGAAACTATACATCGTAATAAAAATATTGTAAGTTCTTATATGAATTATGTAATTCGGCGGTTTTAATTTTTATTATCGTTTCGGTCGTTTCCAAAAATAACTTTTTATGATTTTTATGATCATTATTTCGACAATGTGTTTTCGAAAGATCGTAAATTATCCGAAGTGACGTTTTACGATTGTGAATTGTGAAAATATTTGTACGGAATGTTGGAATAGAATTGATTGAGATGGACTTCTGACTCAATTGTAGATGTATAAAAAAACTTGAGTGACCAATTGTTTGACCAATAAAACAGTTGATTTACTGCATTTTTTTAAATTAAATTCTAGGAAAATATCAATTCTTTATTATTTTATATTCTTGATAGAAAATATGATAGAAAATTAAAAATATGATGATGATGTGATCATCATCATCATATTTTCAAATCATTTAAGCACTAATAAAAAATACTTATTGTTATTTTTTGTAGATACATTTTTGATATCTTTATCTTTTATTTTTCGTTCCAGCATGTGTAGAAGAAGACTGTGAAGACTGGGAAGGCAAGACTGTGAGTCACGGTCTGCTGTACGTCCCTGGTCCCGGGGTGTGCTCCATCTGTGTGTGCTACCACTCCAAGCCGATGTGGTGCAAGGCGATTTACTGCGACCCGCCTTATGTAAGTAACCATCAACCTAGCAGACAGAATAGAGCATAGAATAAGGATCACGACCAGGATTCTCTCTGGTCTCTGGAACAGAGAGATGCATTTTCAAGGAGAGAGAATCTCGCGATCCATTTTCCTAGTAACTGAGCTTTTCTTGATATATCGGACCATAGATAATGCTGGCAAAGGAATCTATTCTGTTATTTGTAGTGGCCAGTTTGGTGTACGACTTTTTACTCGTAATAGACTTTGCTTTTACCAATGAATCTTATTCTCTCATCTTATTTGAGATAAAACAATAAGTATTTGGTATGTATAGGTATGAAGCATAGTCGAGAAAACTAGACAGAAAGAATTGCTTTCGTATTTTTATCATGTTGATAATTATGTTTAAGTGCACATTATGCACATATTATTTAAAATGTCGTCAACATGACGGCAGAAGGGTTATCTCATAAGATAACCGGCTTATTAAAATAATAAATTAATATTATAGGTATTGTTACTAAGTAAAACATAAGACCATTATTGTTTTCAGCCTCAGTTACTTACGCGTATTCAATTTAAGGATCATAGATAAAGTTCCGTTACTCCCTAATCTAGTCTTAATTTTAGTACCTACCTAGTACATCCCTATACTAATTTGTTCATTCTATAATTGCCAACCTATTCATAGCTCTTTGAATCTTCACTACGCAGTACCAAATGCTGTAATTACGAATGCCAAACCCTCGTCGTTTTATGCTATTTTAGCGAGACGCCATTACCCAACGGAAAGATCATTTATTTTATTTATTACTTTGATTTTAGTATGTAAAACTTGTTTACTACGGAATATAAATAGAGTTTATAGACTAATTTACTAAAAATAGGTTTCTCACACCACAAGCGGTATAAAATACAGAGACTACAAAATCTCTTAAGATCTCTTAGATACTATTACTACATACATGAAGTAAAGTTTAAATGGCGTGATGCTCTAGGACTATATTTTTCTAGCATTTATTGAAATACGAAAGTAAAAACAATATAATATTAACCCTATGTATATTATGTATATGTTTCTTCTTAAATGTCATTCATCAAACCGTTACATAACCTTTACTATAAAAAAAAATAGATTCCTATAGGGTTTTTTAGTACCTTGTTTCTACACATTACCTCATATTAGAATCTGAAACAGGCACTAGCAAACCAGCCAATATAGGGCCCTACAATAAAACAGACATACAAACTATAATAAGTAGATACGCCTACGCCAGCGAACGCGGCAAATGGATTCAAAATTTCATGAACTTAGTTCACATATTCATAAGATTTTCATATTCGCGTTTCCATCTAGGAAATTATTAATAAAACTTTCGTTGTCTTAAGAAACTGAAAGCGAAGTTTGCTCTCTGTTTAAAACATTTTAAAATAATGCTTCAAATGTTTCCTAGATGCCGATGAATTATAAATAGGATAACTTATAAATACCTTCAGGTACATAATCTAAAGATTCATAAATTCAAAATTAATTTTCAGATTATGTAAAACATTACAATCACGAATTCAATCTACTAAATTTCAATATCAAATATTAATTGTTTTCTTATTACAATCCATAAAATCATGAATGGATAAGCTTGATATAAAGGGGTAAATATTTTCTCTATCTAGAGCAGCGTCGAGAAGTATCCACTACACATAAACTCCACTTTTAATATCCATATGGGTGGTTAAGACTGGCTAGTCACAACAAAAGAAAAGCTTCAAAGAAGAAGACCTATTTACCTATGAAGGAAAAAGTCCAGACAAGCCCTACTTATGTTGTACAGTCAGCGTCAGATAAAAAGTGCCCCCCGTTCTCCGTTGGTAATGCTCACTTTAGTATTGCCAACCAAGGGAGGTATTCCTTACCTTTTGTCTAACGGTGACAGTACAAAAAATATTTCTTTTTTACAGTTCTGCAAAAACTTCCGCGTCGGCGAGAGGTGCTGTGAATTCGAATGTCTGGACCCGCCAGGTGAAGACACGAGATACAGGGAGCGACAAAGACTTCGAGCCCTGATCCTGGCTGGAAACTCTTCAGCACCCCATCATGGACCTTCAATCGAACTTAAAGCGGGAATATCCCTCTTAGCTGTAGCGGTCGCGAGATTTGTATGAGGAACGGAGAGTTTAGATTATCAAATTATCTTCAGGACCACTTTTATTGGTACCGGACATGACATGAACAAATTCTGATTACACTCAAGTTGTCAAAATAAACAATGCAGCCGAGTGACGTTAATATGTAAGGAAGAACCACAGTTGATTACATACGGTTTTTTAAATATCAATGGGATGTTTTTTTAAAGAAATAGTCCAAAAATACCTTCGTAAAACTTTAAATATAACCAGCAGTTAACGTCGCCAAACATTCGGATAGGCGATGATTTATGTGTCCTCTATACCTTGGCTGAAATGTAAATTCAAATAGATCTTATTGTATTAACAACAAGGTTAAAATTTCAATGCAAAGCCTTTGTTTCGTAGCGGTTACGAAATTGCAGCTTTTACTGAAGACGGAAACTTGATGAAAATTGAAAACTTGGTATATCTACTAATTTAGTTCTTATTTGAATACTATAGTCAAGTATATTCAGGTGCAGAATTGCGTGCACTTTTGAAACTTTGCCAAAAATACTACCGAGAATTTTAGTGCCATATACACCTTACTTAAAAAAAATGGGCATCAATCCAAATTTAATAAAAATCATACTTTGTGTGTACGTATATAAAATCTATTATTTATTGACATCATCACGGTAACGAGTATCTATTTATTCATACTATATCTACTAACATATTTATGACCAATCGTAGTGTTCTTACACCTATTTATTTCTCATTTTATCATTTTAAAATGGATAAGTAACTAATTTCTCAATTAATTTTTACTAAAAGTAAAATAACAATAATAATTTAAATTGTAGTTAACTATTAATATTAAAATAAATGTAGTTAGTAAAAAATGCGGACAAAATAACATATGAGCGGGGCAATACTTATAATTGTAACTGAATACCTAGTTGACATGCCGTAAATTGCATGTTTAAAACAGAGGCATGGCATGCAACCTTAGTTCACAGTCATAACATAACCCTAATACCTAATTATACTTGATTCTATCGCTAACTCAAAGTAATATCGTTATTAGTTTATATCACGTCAAATGAAAACTGATTTTAAATCTTTTATTTACTTATATAATTTTTTGACTTATTTTACTCCGAAGTACTTATCAAAGTAAATAAATAAACTACCTAATCATTAGACAGCTTTTTAACAAGATACACTTACTCAGTAAGTGCCTAAATTAATCTGTAACTAAACATAGAATTTTCAATTCAGGATTAATGTTATTACTGCGTAAAATATTTATCTCAAATCAATTTAATTTATGTGTTTGCGCTAAGGAATCGTTGCTAATAAATAATAAACATTCGGAATATTTATTTCTGAACATTTATTCAACAAACACAGTAAATCATTCTTAATGTTCGTCAAAGGATCTAATTTAATAATATTTTGCGTTACATTGAAAATTATGTCGGCCATTAAAACGGGCGAGCGCGGGACAACACGACACGGCCCTCTCATTCAAAAATTAACAAAGCCAAATTCATAAATTAAATTGTCCAAGTTTGAACTTTGATTTATGAAAACAATTTCTCATCGACAACCGTTGAAAAACAATGGCATTGTGAGTTTAAGTTATGACTTTAATTACATATAATGTTACCCACATAATATTCACAGACTTGGTTACGACTTAACGCTAAATTAATGTGCCATCCTTATCATATTAGACCCCGGTCTTTTGTTCTAGGGGTATAATACATACACGAGGGCGTTTTCAGCTTTGTAATTACATTCTAACAACATAATAACCGTACAAAAATTTATACAAGTGCTCTTTTCACGAACGCCTGAATACCTAGACTACGTCCCTGCTTGAAAATGATTCTCAAACATTGTATTGAAAAAATTTTTGGACCAATTTTACGTAAAACAAGTAGTGTCATGGTTTTATTTTGATTTTGATGTTGTATTCCAAACGTTATTGTAGCTATTTATTTCAATCTGTGAACGTTAAACTAAAACATACACCATCTTTATAAAACCAATAAATTGATGGATGCAAACATAAATAAGAGCAACTATTAAATGGAATTTGCGAGACTATACATAAAATATGTATGATATATATTTAGTGCCTAAAAATAATCTTATAGATATACCTATAACTATTTATACTTATAAATTATTGACATAAACTAAATAATTTGGTGTTGGAAAAAAAAGTCATAACTTTTTATTTTATTTTCTGATTGTTTGTAATTTTTCAACCTAGATAGAAAGTAGATTTTTTTTTAAAGTTGGGTCAAAGTAATTAAACTTCGTATTCTTCACTTAGCTAGACAATTTGAAATTGTAGATTTAAATAGGTATCAAAACATCAGCTATAGCTAGTTTAATATACTTTATGAATAAGAAACTATGTAAGTACTAATATACTTTGATCGAAAATTATAATTTTGCCTACTCTACGAAACAGAAAAAAAAACGAAAGAGCTAAGTAATTAATTTCTCTCTTATCTATACTTATTTGTGTTTTTTTTTAACAACAAGATCACTTATTAGTTTTCGAAAACCAATTCTTATTCATAAAGTAATTTAATCAAAAGATAGGATTAAAAATTAGTGCTTTGAATTTAGTAGATTATATCGTAGTTTAAAAAGCCGCAATTCTATAAGAAAAAACATTTTTCCGTAGCTTAATTTAAATAGTTCTTAGACTATTGAACTTTAAAAGATAGTTTACTCATCTAGTCCTTAGAAAATCTGTCCATTTTTATGTAAAATAATTATTATGCAATAACTTAAAATTATGATCCTTTTCTAGATTCCTTTCTTCCACTCTTTAATAAGCAAAACCTTATTGTTACGTACAAAATCTACTGCAGAAGGTACCTAAGCCATATAGCCTAGCTATAGCTAGAATAATTAATCGTCCTTACTATTAAGGTGTAACTGATATCTAAGTAGCGACTCAAAATATCATCTAAATTGGTTCAAAAAATATATTTTCGTCACAAAAAAATATAGTTTTAATTGTTTAAATATGTGATCTTTTACAGAAATTATATTTACAATGGATTTTAAATGTCATATCAATAACCAAAAAGTCACGGTGAAAAAGCGATGATTAAAATGAACTAAATTGCAATTATTTTACCAATATTGTGAAAGGACTTTGCTTCTAAAATAAAGAAAAGTACCTACTTAACAATGTCACTTTGATTTTGTACGAGCAAATAATATATCGTCCTAACAAAGAAAGACTTTATTCAATAACTATAAATTTGAATGTACCTGCCGCTATATTACTATTAATTATACAATTTTGTCTACCCGTTAATTAATTATGAGGATAAAATATTTATATTTATTTTTTTCTCACGGAAAAAAAAGATTTCGTAAGAAAAAAATGTAAACATAAGTACTTTAAATCTAAAAAACGCTTCAGAAAAAGTTAAGATTTTTTTTTATTAAATTTACTTAATCTGAGCCAATCAAATTATTTTTCATCAATTCTACACGAACTTTGAATTTAAATATGTAATAATAAAAACACAATGCTTCTATTTTCCTGGCACTCCTTTACTCTTAGTAAATAAATTACTAACACACTTAAAATGTTAATCTTTAGATACATTTTGAGGTAAAATAAATCAAAAATGTCCTTTATGAATAGATAGGTAAAAGTTAATTTTTCATTTAAGTAACAAATTGTCGATATATTAGCATGTACACACGTAACGTAGGTATTTGAATTTTAAATTATAATTTAATTTTATTGTATAAAGAATTAGTCTATGACGGTCAAACTAGATTTGTATTGAAAACTAAATTAGCATATCATTTTGAATTATATTAGACCTTATTCATAAAAAATAAAAATTACAGAGATCACGCGGCATCTTGCACTACAAATACTAATATAGTGAAACCTGGTTAAGTGAGACTCCAAGGCACCTGAAATGTCGTTGCACTTATAGAGGTATTCCACTTACCCAGTGTTTCAGATATCCAGGTATAAATTAATATCTGTCTCATTTACAGAGGGTTCCATTGATAGAAGTGATATACGATAAGTGATATAGTGGCTAGGATTAGAATGAGTAAACAAACAAAACGATATTATCTCAGTTACAGAGGTTTATATGTATAAAATTCAC